>OX421915.1:5320108-6570108 GCA_949128165.1 Lathronympha strigana
GCTTGAAAAGTTGAATGTTACGGAAAACGCTAAGTTCCGTAAGTATCGACTTTTCACGCAGTATTGAAGGAAAACGCAATTATAACACCAAAGTATTTTTTATTTTCTTGCTCAAACACCGATGCACCTAATTATTTTGTTAAAAAATATACAATACCATAAAATACCCTACTCCTTATTGCACACCTCACACAGATGAAAATAAATTCATGTTAGGTTTAGTACAATGTTTTCTTCTTTTCTACAAAACAGAGTCTCTCTGTTTTGTGATTTTTTTCACTTCTCTTGCTAGAAATATTCGATTTAAGTCGAGGATAGGCGACGTATAATCGCTTTTTATGCTCTAGAGCATAAAGTAACATCGCAGGCGACCGGTGCTCGCTCGACTCGCTCATGCGAGCTCGCCCAAGCATGCATAGCAAACACGGATGTAAAATATTTAGGCTGCGTTTTACCCAATTTTTATTCCGAGAATAACGCTTACTCTTAGATAGTAACGTCAAATTACTATGGGATTTCGACATTAGTATCCAAGAGTAAGCGTTACTCTTGGTTAAAAAGTTTGGTCAAATCCAGCCTTAGTGGTGTAATGGAAAATATTAGGTTTTGTTTTATATAAAATCGTTGAAAATTATTCAACAATTTTCAATGAAATAATAATACCTGATATTTTACTCCCAATCGAAGTGAAAAGCAGAGTGTATACATATCTCGGCTACAATTGGGTTACTTTTTGCCCTTGTCATACAATTTACTGTTTTGTACTCCAGCACTCTCTATCTGCCAATTAGATGACTGACATAGATATTTAAAACCGGCCAAGTGCGAGTCGGGCTCGCGCACAAAGGGTTCCGTAGCAGCAAATATAATAAACTTATTATGTCAATTTATACACCTGGTGAATGGAGCCTAAACTTATAAGGTTCAGCCATCGTTTTCAGTGTAAGCACAATAACTTAACCAAAATTACAGTTAAATCAACCTATCTCAAAAACTATAAGAGATACTTTGATCAAACCAAAAATCGTTGAAAGAGTTAATTAGCATGCATCACCTCTATTTTTTTTAGAATTTTATACCCCGTAGTTATAAAAATAGAGGGGGGGGGACATACTTTTTACGACTTTGAGAGCTGATATCTCAAAAACCGTTCACTTTAAGAAAAATGTTTTTTAGAAAACTTTATATCATTTTAAAAGACCTTTCCATTGATACCCCACACGGGTATGTACATCGAAAAAAAAATTTTCATCCCTCAGTTACATGTATGGGGGGCCCCACCCCCAATTCTTTTTTTTACTATTTAGTGTCATAATTTTGTAGCGGTTCATACAACACATATTCCCATCAAATTTCATCACTGTAGTACTTATAGTTTCCGAGTAAATCGGCTGTGACAGACGGACAGACGGACAGACGGACAGACGGACAGACGGACATGACGAAACTATAAGGGTTCCGTTTTTGCCATTTTGGCTACGGAACCCTAAAAAAGTATTCATTATAACGTTGTCTATGGCATTCCATTAGCTATGCTATGCTCTAAAGGTTTTTCATACAAATTCTTATTAACACTGTCGTTTTTTTTATACTCGACATACGACATTTTCCGTATTCAGCCACCATGAAAAATTTCGTGATTTCGCAATTTTTGCTGTCATAAAAAAACTAGTAAACTATGCACAGCTCTCAAAATGGTTCTTAAAATTCTTAGATCTACTGGACTACGACTCGTTTTGTAACAGCGACTAGACTAGACTAGATACTATTCGGTAAATGTTTGTATTAGGTGTTGTTTTGTAAAAAAGTAAATACATATATGTATGTATTTACGTTTCTAGAAGCGATCCGACTCTGTGTTAGGTCACAGGTGTAACATAACCTAACCAACTTTTCTTACTCGTAATATATGATTAATAGGACCTCTCTGTACGAAGTATACAATGAGTAAATTACTTATTTACTTTCACAGGGTCGTGGCGGCAAAGGAGTTATTTACGTATGGGCCAACGGCAATGGAGGAAGCCACCACGACAATTGTAATTGTGATGGGTACGTTAATTACCAATCAATTCACTATACTACTATCCTGTGCCATCGCAAACTATTAAGATTTGCTTCTCTGTCGCACTAGCAATTTCTTACGCAGTGAGTAAGAAAGGTAAGGTAAGGTAAAACTTTCAGTGTAAGAGATTCAATCCAGAGGGCCTACTGCGATTATCGAAATGTTCGAGCTGCATCTCTTTCGCTCCAATATGTATTTTAAACGACGAAGGGAAAATTCGCCATTTATATTGAGAGTAAAAAATATGACATATCAAAATAAATATTCTATGAAAATGAACACTTTTCAAATATATATCACTAGCACACGCACGCATCCAAAGAGTTTACAACAAAAATCATTCTATATTTACTTACTTAATAATAATTACAGTGTGGTTCAACAGGTACTCATCATCAATCTACACAGTGTCGATCGGCAGTGCGTCGCAACATGGGCTGTTCCCGTGGTACGGCGAGGTATGCTCCTCGACCCTCGCGGTGGCCTACTCATCAGGCGCTCATAAGGATCAGAAGATTGTAAGTGTTGATCGACAGGTAACTTACTCATCGTCAAACTACACAGTGTCGATCGGCAGATTGTAAGATTTATTCCATCAAAAGCAATGTAAAAGAGACACAAATCTCGTTCCGCAATTCCTATGCTGTAAAAAAAACTTTTGATGTACAATGTTAAAACAAGTCGGTTATTCTAGTCAGTACCGACCGGCGAGTGTCCATAGAACAAACACTTCCCTAATGAGTCCGATAATCCGGACGATAAATGCAATACCCTACTAGTCGTACGAGTAAGTATAATGACGAAAACTTGTTAAGTCCCCTCTGAATTGGTATTATGTAAACAGAGAGGTTCCAGAGTTATTGTGACATTTGTGACTAATCTAATGCCAGATATTTCATCATTTTGCAGGCGACAACAGACACAAACGACTCGTGCACGCTGGACCACACGGGCACGTCAGCCGCCGCGCCTCTCGCGGCAGGCATCATTGCTCTCGCTTTGGAAGCCAAGTACGTCACACCTCTTCATGCTTGCTGCTATCCTGGTAGTTTGGACTGTACGGTCCGTTTCTCTTCCACATCTTTACGGTCCATTCGTACGCAGCATCACTAAAGATTTCACGATCCGTACAGAATTTGCCAGGCTCGTGACGTGAAGGCTCAATTTAGAGAATTTTTAACTGGGTTTCTTGTATTTGGCAGGCAAATTATAAATAAATAAATAAATAAATATAAATACCGTTTAAAAATACCCATGAGACTTCTTTATTTATAGTTTATAGTTTGGCAAAGGCAAATGAAGTCTGGGAGTGTAGATGGATGCATGGCATTCGCCATATTATTTTTCAGAGAGAACAGTGAGGTTTATTATTTATTGATCGGCAATTGGTCTATGTGGCTTGGCACCAACTTCATACGTGTCAGTTGGTATGGTTGGTTTGATTACTCATCCTTCCCGAATCTTATTACCCTTACAGCAAATAAAAATGGTCGGTTTTATATATTTTTAAAAAGGTTTTTTTTAACCTTGCATATATCATTAGTGCTCTAAAATGCAACCAGTCGACCAGCAGGGATTAACGGAACTGAGTAGGTTGAGTTTAAATTTGGAACAGCTGTCAAATTCAAGTGGGTGTCTTATATTCTAGATTCGAAACGCCGCCGTTCCGAACTGTCATTTGTTTGTTGGTTTTTTACTGTTTACGAGTGACTAAAAGTTAAACATTAGTGCCTACGAAGCAGGAGGTCCCGGGTTCGAATCCTGGTCCGGGCATTTATTTGTGTGTTTATCATGAATATTTGTTCCTGAGTTATGGATGTTTTCTTTGTATTTAAGTATTTATATGTATCTGTCTATTATATATATCGTCGCCTAGTACCCACATCACAAGCCTTATTGAGCTTACCGTGGGACTAGGTCGATTTGTGTAAGATTGTCCGATAATATTTATGTAAGTATTTATTTATTTATTTAGTCTCTGTATCTAGTGTATCTGAATGTGTTCAATTTATTTTTTATTGCATTATTTAAATATCTATAATCTATAGAGTGTCCTTTATTATGTACAGTCTCATAACTACTATTATTATCACAAACGCTTTTGTCATAACAGACTTGGCATAAGGCATAATCGATTGTCCCCGAATGTTTTGTAGTAGAAACATAATTCGGCCTAATGCACAACATTTCGAAAACAAATTGAATTTGTCCGAAAATATAATTTATTGGCATACTAAAAGCACAGCACAGCGTAAGGATGTATTCTATACAGTGGGTTAACTCCGCCGATTTCTGGGTCATCGAGGGGGGGGCGCGCGGGGAAGGAGGCGGGGAGGAGATGCCGCCGAATTTCTATGAAAATTCGGCGGTCTATTTAAGGGGTGTAAAATGGAAATTAGTTTGCCAATCAGACTGTAATATCTTTCGCATATTTTTTGACAACCCTGAGCCTCAGCACGACCACCGACCGAGCCGAGCCGCTGGCCGTGTATGAAGTTATCTGACTGTATGGAATACATCCCTACGCTGTGCTAAAAGTGAGTTAAGTAAGGTTTGAATTGAATCGAACTGTGACCGAATATTCAAACAAATCAAATTATGCTATAATTAACAGTTAATGGTGGCGAATGTGATGTTACAACGGCAACGCTACCCTATTGAGTTTGGGTTTGTTTTGGGTTAGAACTGTCTCCAGGTATATATAAGTAGACTGTGTACAAGAATGACAGATCATAGATATTAAAAGATACTACAGATTAGTGTGCTTACCATGAGTTGTATGTAAACGTTAGGCGTTAGCAACTGCGCGTTTCTAAAGTATATCCATCTCGCTCCTACCACTACTCTGGCAGGAGAGACAGACATACTTTAGAAACGCGCATTCGCTGACGCCCGGGTTTATGTACAACTCATGGTAAGCACACTAATCTGTACACAGTCTACTTGTACAGAAGGCCTAGTATAAAAGTTGTACGACATTAACTCCTCGACCGCGTTAGCGTATCGAGGGGTCAAAATATGAAAGTTGCCGGATGATTTAAATAAACGGCAAACATAATTTGAACTCCCGATACGCTAACGCGGTCGAGGATTTAATGTCGTACAATTTTTATACTAGGCCTTCTGTTGTTATCAGGGACCGTTTTCGTTACGGTATAAGCGGTATGGTACCGATATTTGATACCGGTACCGTAATGTAATAGAGGTAGAACTATACCGGTATAATATAGCGGTACGGTACCGGAATAAAAAGATATATATCGCAATTTTTCAATGCGGTACTTATACCTGTATTATAACGGTATCATACCGATATAATTTCGGTACCGAAATTATTACGGTCGTCGTTTGAACGATGCAGGTACTTACTTGTTCACCGCGGTGCGCGCGGCGTAAAAGCCGACAAACGAAATGACGAGGCGTGCGTGGGGAGCCGTCGCGGGAGGTCACAATGTGCATATTCATATTTGTTCGTGTTTTTATCGTCACTAGCTGATGCCCGCGACTTCGTTCGCAAATAATTTTATTTTGGTCAGAATTATTTTGTAAACTTTCAGTTTTTATGGGATTTTCAAATGTGTGTGTCCTGAAATAACGTCTGAGGGTTCGTGATTATTGCTTATTTAAATGGATCGCATGGAATATTTTTTCGAAACGTAGGGATAAAAGACTCAAATGTACTTAGTATTCAAAGGTTATCTGAAAGAAATCGCTTTAGCGATAAGACCGCCAGTTGTTTACTTTTACTCTTATTCTTCCGTCATATGCGTGCTATAATCTAACGGCCTCCTAGCATAGAGGGTAGTGACCCTGCCTACCGGAGGTCCCGGGTTCGAATTCTGGTCAGGGCATTTATTTTGTGTGTTTATCAGGAACTAGCTTTAACCCGCGGCTTCGCCCGCGTACTAAACGTAATCTTCATCCGTCATACTAAAACGGAGATTTATTTATCTATTTCACGTCCGCTAATTTGGATTTGAAAATCGTTGTTGGATTTGAAAATCATTGTTGATTTCGAAATCAGTGACCCGATAACGACACCCATATCAAATAAAATAGTCGTAACTGTTCTTGTTTCCCCTTTACAAACTTAGAACCATCATTTTACCCCTACTTTAAAAAATCCTACCTTTGTACACCCCTTCACCTTATAAGAAACCTACGTACCAAATTTGGAATCTCTAGAACCAGAAATAAATATAAAAACGACACCCATATTGATATTTTGAGATTTCAACCCCATCGCACCCCATCAGGGAAGCTGGTATCTCACGTCCGCATCGTTGGATGTTGAAATTGTTATGGTTTTCGAAATCAGCGACCCAATAAACCAGAAAAACAATACCCATGTTGTTTTTTTACTATATTACCCCTTTCCCCCCTTTTGGGGGTTAATTTCTCAAAAAGTCTGAAACACGTCTTTACTCATTTATCTTTAGGAAAATTCCTGTGAAGTTTCGAATAAAATAATCGAACTAATCTTGTTTCCCCATAGAAACTTTGTACCCCCATTTCACCCCCTTTGGAGATGAATTTTGAAAACTCCTTTCTTTGGCACCCCTACGCTTTATAAGGAACCTAAGTGCTAAATTTAGAATCTCTAGAAACAGAAATAAACACATAACGACACCCGTAGTGATATTTTTAGATTTCGACCCCGTCGTGTCCCAACAGGGCAGATGATATTTCACAATCGCCGCGTTGGATTTTTTAAATCTACGTTGTTTTCGTAATCAGCGACCCGATAATCCATAAAAACGATACTCATGTTGTTTTTTATACTTTTTCACCCCCTTTCCCCCTTTTAGGGGCTTATTTCTCAAAAAACCTAAAACAGGTGTAAACTCATTTATCTTAATGAATACTCCTGTAAAGTTTCAAATAGAATAGTACAACTAATCTTGTGTCCCTATACAAACTTTGGACCCCCAAATCTCCCCCTTAGGGGTTAAATTGTGAAAAATCCTTTCTTAGTGCACCTTTAGACTTTATAAGGAACCTACGTGCCAAATTTGGAATCTCTAGGACCAGCGGTTTGGGCTGTGCGTTGATATGTCAGTCAGTCAGTCAGACAGTCATTCATTCAGTTTCTTCTTTTATATATTTCATTTCATTTCATTTCATTATCATATATTATATTTCATTATTTAATTTAATTTAATATAATATAATTTAATTTAAAATAATTTAATTTAATTTAGTTTAATTTATTTTAATTTAATTTATTTCAATTTATTTTATTTTACTTTACTTTACTTTACTTAATTTTAATAAAAAACGACACTCATATTTATATGTTGACATTTCAAACCCATCGCATACCAATAGGGGAGGATGGTATTCCACATTCGCCACATTGGATCTTTAAATCGTTGCTTTTTTCGTGATTAGCGACCCGAAAAACCATATAAACGCTACCCATGTTGATTTTTTCACTTTTGCACCCCTTTTACCCCTTTCAGGGGTCTAATTCTCAAAAAACCTGAAGCACGTGTTTACTCATTTACCTTAAAGAATATTGCTGTGAAGTTTCAGATAAAATAGTCTAAGTAATCTTGTTTCCCCATACAAACTTTGGACCCCCGTTTCAACCCCTTAGGGGGTGAATTTTGAAAAATCCTTCCTTAGTGCTCGCCTATATCATAAAAGGAACCTATGTGCCAAATTTGAAGTCTATAGAACCAGCCGTTTGGGCTGTGCGTTGATATGTCAGTCAGTCAGTCAGTCAGTCAATCAGCTTCTTCTTTTATATATATAGATATATTTTGTTCCTGAGTTATGGATCTTTTCTTTGTAATAAATGTGAATATCCGAAGTCGATAAATGAGAAGTCCCTATGACAGCTCAAAAATGTCACGAAAATTCAGGCCTCTGCTTATTAAGTATATTGTGTTAGTTATATAAGTAGTTCAATGTGCAAATTTTAACATAATAGCACCAGTATTTTAACCCCGCGTTATTACAAATTTTCATCCTCTTTTTATCCCATTTCTATTTTACACTATCTCCATACTAACTTTTATTCCGGTTGAAAATGTCAAACTTGTTTCTTATTATTTGTACTAGTTGTATAAGTAGCCCACTGCGCAAATTTCAGCTTTCTAGCTTTAGTAGTCTTGACTCTACGTTAATATTATACCAAAAACTTTCAACCCGGTTGTATACCCACTGGGGAGGAATATTTCTAACGGTAAAATTTACTATGTTCTTTAACTGTTAGTAATGTACAAACGAACTTCTAAGGTTATCACTTGAAAGATCACACAGCGTCGTACAATTATTAAACCTATTTAAACCCTTTTAGGGGATAAAATTCGAACTTTCAACCCGTATTATTCCCTTTTGTTTGAAAAATCACACAATCTTTCAACTCATTTTTCACCTCTTCGGGGAATGGATTTCGAAAAACCATAAAGTCTCTCACTTCACACATTTAGCATTTTACACCATTTCCATACAAAATTTCAAGACCCTTTTTAACCCGTTAGGGGCTGAATTTTTCAAACTCGTATCTTATTATATTGTTTTGATTATACAAGTATTTAAGTGTATAAATTCCAACTTTCTAGCATCAGCAGTATTGACTCTGCATTAATACAAAAGTTCAACCCCTTTTTATCCTCTTTCGGAAAGAATATAATAATTAATAAGAAATAAATTAACACTGAAATTAGTTTTCTTGTTATATAATACATATGAAATGGAAAAACTTTTAAGACTTACTCAAAAAATCACACAGGCCCCCATACAACTTTTCAACCAATTTAAACCCCCTGTACCCCTACAGAATTTCCTAAAATTACATTTTTGGTATTTCACCAATTTATCCGTAACGTTTTAAGTCTCTCAATCAGAATTTTACGCCATCGCTATGCAAACTTCTAACCCGCTTTTTAATCTTTTAGTGGTTAATTTTATTTTAAATCGCTACGTATTAATTGTACACATTACAAATTAAACCTGATGTGCATATTTAAACTTTTTAACTTCAATAGCATTCAAGGGATATTATCTCCACCATCCCTTGTATGCTATTGAAGTTGAAATTCGGGGACACGGGTGTGGTCTCAGTAGTTCAGATGGCAGAGCAGTGGGATGATATCCCAGATTCGCGAGTTCGAGCGCGCCCAAGATGCATTTTTCCATTTTTACTTTCTTTCTGAGAAAATAGGTTTTCTTGGTTTCGAAAAACCCTAGTCACTTTTCTTTATTTAATAAGAAATCTACACACAAATTATCAAGTCTCTCACTTAAAATTGTACATTGTCAAACATCAAAATGTTGATCCTCTTTTCCCTTTAGGGGTTGAAAATGTCAAGCTCGCTTCTTATTATGTATACACGTTCAATAAGTAGCCCGCTGTGCAAGTTCCAACTTTCTAGCTTCAGTAGTTTTGACTCTTCGTTAATCCAAACTTTAAGCCCTCTTTTTTCCCCGCTGGGCGGGAGAAATATCAAACAGCGCTAAAATTAGTTTACTTGTTTTACAATTAGTAACCTATGGACGAACTTTCAAGACTCTCACCTAAAAAGCACATAGCCTCCATACAATTTTTCAACCCATTTTTTACCCCTTGTGGGACGAATTTCGGAAAACCATAAAATCACTTTTTTTATTTTAATAAGAAATCTATACACAAAGTATCAAGCTTCACACTTAAAAAATTACACTACACAATACAAATATACAATCCCTTTTTTAACTCTTTAGGCATTGAAATTTCTTGTTTGCCATACTAAAAGTTGCTCAGTGTGGGTCTTAGAGCAGGAGTGAACAGGGCACAGGGGAGGCTCATACTGAGCAACTTTTACTATGGCAAACAAGAAATCGTGAAAAAAAGCCTAATTATGAGTTAACTGATAGTTAAGTATCAATTACCTCTTAATTAGGATATTTTTTCGGGATTTCGTATATATGTATATATCAATACAACTAAAACAGCGAACGCACCTCGCGAGACCACAAACACACTGCAAATACATGAACCAAAATATGCCGCGCTATTCTGAAGCCACTGCACGCAACTCAACGCAATCTAACAAATATAGGTATAGGTAAGCACGCCGATTGGTTGGCTGGCGCCGCGCACCGTTCGGCGGCACCATCATAAAGCACAAACGGTACCTTTTTAAAAAGGTATAGGTACCGAAAAAAAATAGCGGTACCGTAACATTTCGATATCGCTAATTGCTATTTCGGTACCGAAACCATATCGAAATCATACGGTATGACGTCATACCGTTTTATAACGGTACCTTTATTTTCCGGTTATGCAGTCCCTGGTTGTTATACACCTATGTGCGTACCATTAGTTGCATTCGATTTCGACTGCGGCATTCGAAAGTATGTCCGTCTTGCTCCTACCATTACTCTCGCAGTCGCATTCGAATGCAACTCATGGTACGTACGCACACTAGAGACAATTCTAAAAAACTCAAACACAATAGAGTAGCGTTGTGACATCACATTCGCCACCTTTCCCATCACATACATGTAAGCACACTCATGGTAAGCACACTGTGCGGCTATATCATGGGTTTATTAAAGATAGTCTGGCCATTATTGTCAGTAGAAAGCCAAAATGCTGAAATTGCTGGCCAGAGGCCAGAGTGGCCAGGTTGTAGTTATTTTTGCCTTTGAACGAGAACTGATGACGAAAAAAAAGAGAAATAAATATACTTAATCTGCGTTTGACAATTCTTGGGATCACCTAAATCTTTTTTTGCAGTTGATTCTTAATTAAATGGGAACATTTCTTGTTTTTAGCACAAACTTGACTTGGCGAGATGTTCAACACCTAATAGTTTGGACTTCTGAATCCATTACATTATCTGGAAACCCCGGGTGGCAAATTAATGAGTAAGTTATTATTTAAAGATGAGTGATGTAAAGAATTTGATATTCTTATAGTAGTTTTTCTACTCCAGCACTTCCATCTGTCAATTGGATGACTGACAGTGATATTAAAAAAATATACATTATCAAGTTGTCTGTGGTATTCCATAAGACCACCGCAAAGCCATGCTCCTATAGATTTTCATTAAATATATGAACAGTCGCCATCAGATATATAGGAGCGTCCGAAGCGTTCAAAATATCTGAACAAGCACTCTAACGTCTTGAGTTCTTAACAATAGAGGCGTGTTCAGATATTTATGAGCACCCCGGACGCTCCGATATATCTGATGGCGACTGCACATATGAACACAGTTTTTTTATTTTTTTTATTGTTGGTATTCGACCTCATCCATATTCTGCCACCTTTCGAGATTTAGCTTTTTTCGCTATTTTAGCTGTCATAGAAAAATAGCGTATGCAACAGTTCATAATTGGTTCTTAAAACTCTCGGGGCTATTATTACAAAACTCGACCCCGTCTCGCAAAATAGGTAGCGAAAAAAGGAAAATCTCGTAAGACGTATGCCAACTACAAAATAAAAACATTGTGAAAATCCATTAGAGCATCGCTTTACGGCTTAGAGTTTTAAACCAGATGGAGTAGCAATTGACAGGCCTACCCCTCTCTGCCAAATGGGTATGACATAGTTTCATACTCATTGTATGGACTGACGATGTATCTAATTGACAGAAGTGCTGAGTAGAAAAAAATAATAGAAATAGGTTTAGTTTTTGAGTCCGTATAAAAAGCAGCCAAATAATCGGCAGCCCAATAATTCGTGTCCATTTTTTTGGTTGCGGATTATTGGGTTGCCTTTTCTTGGGTCGAGCAAGCAATCTCGCAGCGGGCCAATAATCGGCAGCCCAATAATCCATGTACATCGTGGTCGCCAATTATTGGGTCGCCGATTATTGGGCTGCCTTTTCGCGGGATGCGAATAAGTGGCACCCTAGTTTTTTACCTACTTATTTTTACAGTGTTGGACTTCAATTTGACGTTCGTTTCGGCTTTGGGCTTCTCGATGCTGAAGCTTTGGTGTCTAGAGCTCTGAACTGGATAACGGTTCCTGAGAAATTCATCTGCCATATACTGCCACAGTAAGCATGTTCTCCTAATACTCTTACCGAAAACATGACGAACAACGGGGTCGTAACGTAACGCAACCACAGAGTCCTCCGTACCCATATTATATAAATATAACTAGACGGGTTACTCGACTCAGAAAAACGTGCCGAAAGAGATAGTTACGAGGTGACAAGAGAAATTAAAAGACAATCCATTTTCAAATATTTTGCAGAAAACTAAGCAAAACGTTAATAATAACGTGAAATCTGTCATCTCGCTACATCTCTTTATTTTTCTGGGTCAAAATAAGGCCAAAAACGATCACATGATTTTTGAATGACCCCAATTGTGAGCGGCGACTACGTGTGGCGAGCGCGTGGCGTGGGGGCAGGCAAAGTAGTATGAGAATCCTTTAAGACCATGGGCTTAATACAGTTCATTATATTGTCTAAGTATGCTTGCATATAATAACACCATTTACGACCGGTGTGATGAAAAAAAAATGTTAATACGATGTTAGGGAAGGTGGACTGATGACCTGGTGAAAGTCGCAGGAGTCCGCTGGATGCGGGTGGCGCAGGACCGGTCATTGTGGAAATCTTTGGGGGAGGCCTATGTCCAGCAGTGGACGTCTTTCGGCTGAAATGATGATGATGATGATGTTAGGGAAAATAGTATTAGGGCAGGTATATGATTTTAGGACAAAATAAATGATCAATTATGACAATCAGTATTAGGAAATGCAAGATTTTAAAAACTTGAGGGATTCCGATATAGATCCCGTCGTCTAGGTTAGGAAGATCGAAGCAGTACTTACAAGCTGCATGTAACCGACTGGTTTAAAGCTTTTTTATATTTGGTTCAATGTTAACGCAAGGTTACTACCGTTTTTTTACAGATTCCAAGAAAATAAAAAACTATCGTCTGGGCAGCAAGTGAGCATACATTTTGACGCTCAACATTGCCTAGTAAACTACGTGGAACATGTGGAACTCGTTGTAAACGTACGTTACAGCAAGCGCGGTGCGCTCGAAGCGTATCTGACGTCGCCACGCGGTGAGTATGAGTATGAGTACCTCACTAGTTATGCACTCCTAGTACTTTGGCTCGACTGTTACGTTTGAGAGACGAAATAAGAGCAGCCAAGAAATGCATCCGATCGAAAAGAACTGCTGTCACTTTCAATTTGACATTTATATTTTTGGAGATAGCTTCTCAATAGGACGAAGCTCTATTTTTATTATTATTTCTGTTTTCAATGTAATTTTTTCTTTTATCCTAAATATGCTTTAAAGTAAGCCAGAGAGATAGCTTATAAATTGTGCCTATTATTTTATTTTATTATTTACCGTTACTTGCAGCCAACATTGTTTAGGAGGATAGGTATTCATTCACTCACTGTCTCACTGGCAACATTATAGCAAAAAATATTTTGTGGCTTTTGGTAAAATTGGAACATTTCTTTATATTTTTATGGTACATAATAAAATTATTTTGATTTACTAGGCATTTTGCTTCGTTTCTATATTACTTCATTATATGTTTTAATAATACATACATATACATATGAAATACGACTCAATAAATACAATTCATTTTGCACATCTTATCTACAAGTTCTACAACAACGCCTTCGCTACGCTACACGGTGAGTAGGAGAACCTCACCTACTATGAGTTCCTAGTACTTTGGCTTGACTGTTACGTTCGAGACAAAATTAAGGCAGCTATTTCAATTAAATTAAAATTCGAATTGCTGAACTATCAGAATTACATTACGATACAAGGCCGAAAAAGAGGAAATTCGCAACGAGTGGCGATAAGTTACATAAATAAAACACGACCGTCGTAGGCAGTGTTTTAAATCGACACGACTTGCGAATTACCTTTTCGCACGTGTATCGTACGACGTAACATGCAAACATGCATTTATGTTAGTTATATTTTGATGTATGGTAATAGATATATTACGATACAAGTTCGAAAAGGGGGAAATTCGCAATTTGTGGCGATAAAGTAAAACACGACCGAAGGGATCGACACGACACGAATTGCGAATAACCTATTCGCACGTGTATCGTACAACGTTTTACCAAATTTTTATTCCGAGAATAACGCTTACTCTCTGATAGTAACGTCAAATTACTATGGGATTTTGACATTAGTTTCCAAGAGTAAGCTTTACTCTTGGTTAAAAAGTTTGGTCAAATCCAGCCTAAGAGTTTCGAGATGTCCGACCAAGCAGATTGACAGTAAAAATAGAAAATATAAATTTTATACGTCCTCTTTTGGAGGTTGTGGTACTTGTGGTAGGTACACTACTAGCAGAAGAAAAATACAATAAATTCTCGTCGTTCCCGACCTAACTATAATTACCTATATATGATTTGATTCGTGCTTTAAAATTGTATAATTACCTACTTTTTACGGTGGCATAAACTGGCAGGGCGTATACCACGAAAATCGAACGATTGCGGATTATTATCTCCAACTGTATCACACTTCCATATTGGAGTGACAAAGATTTTTCTCGTCAATGCCAATTTTCGAGGTTCGTGGTAGGCTTGCAGATTGCAGATATATTTAAATTTAAAATAACGCATACTATAGTCTGACAAGCGAGCGAGCGCAGTAACAGTAGGACAAAATAACTATATCCACCCCTTTTTTCAGGGTGGTAATACTAGCGTAAGAAAAAGACAGTATGATGCTCTCTATCCTACTGTTACTGCGCTCGCTGGGTTGTCAGGCTATAATTTAAACTTAGATACTGACAAATTAATAAATGAAATGTTTTGAAACGTACATATTTTGTTCCTACTCGTATTTATACGTTTACACAAACTGTAGTACCAATTACGCACCTGGGTTGTCACCATACTGTGAGCAGTATGGTGACAACCCTAATATTAATGTCATCTTGACATTTGCATGCTTGACAAGGTAATCGTCAAATGTAGGAAACAGAAGCTTCTGGACTTTAGTACTAGGTATTACTTATTCTGTGGCTTAACTATGTAACTTTTTATAATTCACCCAAGCATTTAACCATCTTCGCTCCATGTCAGTAATGTCGTAGAACACCTCGCTTGTTATACTCTCTTTGGAGGTTGTGGTACTTTGTGGTAAAGTACCACAACCTCCAAAGAGGACGTATAAAGTTTATATTTTCTATTTTTACTGTCAATAGTGTCAATCTGCTTGGTCGGACATCTCGAAACTCTTAGGCTGGATTTGACTAAACTTTTTAACCAAATTAAGAGGCCCCTGTATAAGAACGGCACTCACACTAACACTCGAAGTGACAGGTGACATAACTTTCATTCGTTCCATTCGTGCCAGCTTTAGTGAATCGACCTATAACCCTACCCTATAGGTAAATATGTTTCTTTTGTTTTCTTTGTTTTTTTTTTCAATTTTTTTCAATACACAAAATACACTAGGTGTGTAATATTTTTAGGGACCATAGTGATGTTTCGGCTAATTGACGGGAATAACGGGAAGTTACCAAGTCAAATTCAGCTTGTAGGATTTCGCCCTCATAAACAAATAACCATACATTTGCATTTAAAAACATCTTAAACTAATTTATTACAGGCACAGGCACAGGCTCTATCGCCCCATCTACATGTTGAAGAATCTGTTTTATTGACAGGAACGAGAGTGCAGCTATTGAGCGCCAGACCTGATGACGCCTCTGACGCAGGTTTCTCCAACTGGCCTCTTATGTCCGTCGCTACATGGGGAGAGAATCCTAGAGGCATTTGGGCAGCTGTCATTTTAGATGATGTAAGTACTATTTAATATAATTAGTATGTGTTTGTACAGGTAGGTATTACATTACGTAATGACCTGATGACAATTTTTCTGGATTCTGCAACTGATGTTGCCAACTTGCCATTCAAATTCGTCGCCACCTAATCCTAAGTGAACAAGGACATATACAAAACACTAGTACACAATCCAAGTGTCATTTTAGTAATTGTGATCAAATCCTTATAGGGGAAATTCAGTAGGTGCTCGAACTTTTCCAAAATGTCTGGATAAATACCAGAGTGGAAGGGTGCCTAAAAGAGATAAATTGGATCTTAGATCAGGTTAGATCAGAATGATTTTGCTTGTGGGCTGCAGCTGCTAGTGCTACTTACCTATCTCCCTATTTTAAGCAAAGTCCCTCTTTTAGTTAGTTGTTACTGTTTTTTTACGGAATCTTTAAGTATATGCTTATACGTATGTTTTTTTTTCAGACTAAAGAAGATAATTCCGGGGAAGTTGGTAAAACGACATTAATCATACACGGGACGAGCGAAACACCGGCTCATATGAAACATTTACGCAAAGAAACAAATGAAATATCAAATGACATTGATAACAACATATTTAACAATAATTTGCTAGGCGTGGTACCGGGGGATCATTATACGGAAGACATGGATCCGACGTTGCTGGCAGCGATGGAGAAGGAGCTTCTTCGGGTTCATCATAGGAAAGTAAATGGTTATGGCTTGTAAATAACGTCAAAGCAGTTGGGGTGTTGTGCCAACACTGCCCCACTAGAGCTTAAAAAAATATAACCAAATGTAAGGTATCAACTTGTTTTACCATCAATTTATATCAACTTGCCTCCTCGCCGCTTTTATTCCGTCCTGGGATATCAGCTGGTGACTCCATTGGGCAAGTGCCTGCAACCAAGTCAAGCAACATGTCCTGTTGATTGACGAAAGTAAGTGTTACACTTATATGAGTTACTAGCTTTTCCCGCGGCTTAGCTCGCGTTAGAAAGAGACAAAAAGTAGCCTATGTCACTCTCCATCCCTTCAACTATCTCCACTTAAAAAAGCACGTCAATTAGACGCTCCGTTTTACCGTGAAAGACGGACAAACAAACAGACACACACACTTTCCCATTTATAATATTAGTATGGAAGTATGGATATGGTATGGTATGGTATGGTGGAAAGATCTCTTACTGAAATTGCTCGCTTAATAGTTCACATGCTCGAGCAAAAGGGAGCGGGACAGATCTAATTACAAGAGCACGCGAAAAATGAAAAGGCTAATATTAGAGTAGGCGGACGCGTCAAAGTAAACCGCGTATAATCAGATAAATTGCTCTTTACAACTAAACTTCAATTTTTGTAGATAAAAGCTTTTACCTGATTAAAAACTAGTTATGACTCAATTATTTAACTAAGAATCATGCTTATAAATTCAAGGGTTACGACGTTCTGTCAAAAAACATGTACAAAACTACCTACTTATGTTTGAAAAATAAAAGTAGGGTCAATGAGGGTAACGCCGTCTACGGGATATTTCCGTACAACAGCGTTTACGCCCGTTAGCTGTACATTAGGCACTTGCTGACTCGATCGATAAATCAGCCACAGTTTTTAATACCAACAGACAAAGACAGGTGGCTCTATCTCAGCATTTAATAGCAAAAAATCGCATTTAAGGGTCAGTTGCGCTCAGACCGCCAAACACGAGTTTAGCATGCTGTTACAACTTTTAAAGCTGCGCTCAAGAAATGCGAGTTACGACTGAGAGAGTATGTTAATTATATTTTTAGATATACGTGCTTTTTGGTATTTTCATCCGTTTAACGTTATATTCAGTAGATGAGAAATTATGAGTGGTAAAAGATTGGTGAGTCAAGTTGGAAAATTCCGTACAATACAAATGGGTCAAACCCGTCATATGCCGGAAATGTCCCATTTCATATATTGCCAACCTTTTTAAAATAGATTCATTTTTACAAATAAGGGCAATCTTTAACGTTAAGTAAAACTCAAATTATCATGCATTCTGATCCTATCCCATATCCTAGAAAATATTATTATTGTAATTGTAGGGTAGGTATTCACTTGCATTATTGAAGACAAAATATTTTTTTTCTTTTCAGTGCGCTATTGTTTTTGTTGGTCGATTCGTTTTGTGTTAGTGTCGGTTTATTTACTGCCTTTTAGTTTTTAATCAGCGGTAAAAAAAATGTTAATAAGTTTTTATTTTATAATTTTCTGTGGCTATAAATTATACAAATGATTACATGCTTAATTTTCGATTACTTTTAAAATAGGTACCTACCTTCCTTTAGCTATTAACTTATATTAATAATCCTACTTTAACTATTAACACACCCCACTGGGGTGTGGTGTGCTCTATTATCGGTTTTTTACCAAGCTGTATTCTACGCGATTTTCATCCAGCTTTAAAATCTGCAAGTGAACAATAAGTTACCCCTATTTTCCTACCAGATTTTCCCCCCAAATTTTTATGGGACCAACTTTCATGTATACTATCCAATAAAAAAATAATTATCTAAATCGGACTACTCTATAAAAAGCTATGCTTGGTCGTACATTATGTTCGGTGAGTAAACAATCAATCATCCCCTATTTTCCTACCCCTTGGTTGATTTTTCCAAATTTATACGGGATCAACTTTGAGGTATACCCTATTGGATAAAAAAAACTTATCAAACATCGGACTACTCTGTAGAAACTTATGCGTGGTCATACGTTACAATCGGTGAGTACAAAATCAATCATCCCTATTTTCCTACCCTTAAGGATGGATTTTTTTCTCCAAATTTATATGGGACCAACTTCGGGGTATACCGTTTCCAATAAAAAAATATTATCACAATCAAACTACCTACTCTAAAAAGTTATGCGTCATACATACAGAATAAACATAGAAAAAAAAATATATTTTACGAGTCGACTTGAGTTGAGAACCTCCTCCATTTTTTTCGTCGGTTGAAATGAAAAGTAGCACGCAAGGTTTTCGAATATGGAAGAGAGTTAATTTTATTAAAAGTCGACAAGTCTTTGATCTAAGGAGCTAACCTTTTAGCCGCCTTACATTATCTACAGTGACCTCACCATGTTATTGTATGTGTTACCTATACCAAGTGAAAAAAAAGATTTTTCGAATTCGCTAGCGCTCGGTAAAGCTACCAAAAAAATATCCAACTTCGTATTAAAACGAATACCTATAAAAAATGCGTCCGTAAAGAAATGCGATCATAATATCCGCCACCAATAAATAATTAGACAGGGAACATTTTTAAAATGGGAAATTATGCGACTATTAATAATGGCGAAAAGAAAATTAGCTGCAATGAATAATTTCGTTTGGTGAACTCATCTAACAAATCCAGATGCTAAGATCAGTACTTATTTAAAACTATTTTCAATTTTCTTCGTTGTATATTGTATAATCCGAAAATATTCACTTTATCAAATTGAGTAGATAATTGACATGTCGTAATTGTTTTATTGTATAATTTGTTTTATTTTATTGTGCCAGGATTTTTTTTAATTAGTAGATGTTTTAGGTTAATTTATGATTTGATGTATTTTTATGATTTTTATTTTTTTATTTATTTCTTTTATTGATTGGAAGTGTAAGTTGGTTTTGAAAATAAATAATTAAAATTAATACAATTTTTATAAGAAAATGTAAAATGTTTATTACCTCTGATTTTCAATGTATGCCGAGATAGCCCCAAAAAAAATATTTAGCCATAAAATTTAAAATATACGTCCAATTGAACCCTGTAAGGTCTAGTTTTGATTTAAAATACACTAGTATTCGCTCACTTGACGCATAGACTTGTAATACATCCCTATACTAGAAAAGTAGATGGTAGACGGGAAAATCCCAAACCTCAGCGAAAATCCGTCTACTGACATGTTTTGAAAAAAAAAATCATAATTAAATAACCCGGAACTCTAGCGATTTTGCTCAAATACCTTTAAGAAGTCAATTAAATGTTGAATCTATTACTAAAAATTATATATATATTAATTATATATTATTATTATTTGAAATTTACTAAAAATAATATATTAGCACAGTTATGATCGACCAAAGTCAACTTATTAAAAAATATGACGGCATTGCCCTCATTGACCCTATGGCTTTTATTAAAAAAACATGTTTTCACGTTTACTAGTTTGGAAGTAATATGTTGAAGTTTTATGTGTGTGAATATGAGGAACCTTGTTATCAATATTGAGATCTAGATGTCTGAATGAAATTTGACCACTGTGGCTCGCCTCTTAAATTGTTGCTCCTTCAGACGAATTCGCAGGTGGAGGCTAGTCTAGTAGGCTCTTTTAAAAATAATGCACATATCAATTTATTATTTTTTCATCACAAGAATTGTATAATATATGTACCTATCCTATGTACTTAATCAGAAAAGTAAAAAGATTTTTAATTGTCAATAAAATGTGTGACTACCTACTTGTTACTTGTGTAATGTGTTTGTTTGTGTACTTAGGTGCTTATATATAATTCATCTAAAATAAATTAACTTTATATACCTACCTATACCTACCTACGTTTCATTAAGGACTTGAGCGAATGGAAACTTAAAAGTACATGTACCTAATATACCTATACGACAAATGTATAATCTTATACGAAAATAAAGAACTCATGTAAAGTTACAAAAATGTACTTATACATATACATACAGTAGTTAAAAACTAAATGGCATTTTCAGTCTTATAATTATTTTATTTCATTCAATACTTAGACCTAATTCACTATGTACCCCAAATCTCTTAAATCCTGTACCATAAAGTCGTCCTTGTACTTTTCAATTTTAGAAAGCCACTCTTCACACGTGACTAGATATTTGCAATGTCCCCCATATTCCGCTGGCAAATACTGGGGCTGTATATGTTTCTGGAGGGACTCTATACTTGAGTGAAAATGTATTCTTTCCCAACCAGCTTGAGGTATGAATTGCTTGAACATCGGGAGAATCGAGTTGAACAACCAGTTGTAGTTGATAACGTGCAGGCCTTGGAGTAGCAACGGGAACGCTACCTGTAATGTTATGAAGTCCTGGTAAGTTCAGTGTTGCAAGTTAACCCTTTAGTGTCGGCCGCATTCCTCTGATTCCCCGCGAATGACGTCGGGGTTGTATTTCCCGTTGCCAATATGACCACGTCAAGTATCCAAAAACCATTACAATGAGAGCTCTAGATCTGTAGTAACTATTCGTAAACGGGGAGCGCATTCAAATTAGATAATATATTCGACTCGCTCGAGCTCTGTAAGCGTAGAGAGAGGTATCGATTCATCCATTATCATACCCTACTCTTTCTTGTAAAGCGCGATAGAAAGAGATATTCATCGCGCATACATATTGCATAGCGATGTGTGTGTAGTTTGTAGTGGGTGGGTTCAGTTCAGAGCATAACAAATATGCTTCTGTTGTGTTATGATTGCTTGGTAGTTTGGGTCTAACCGTTAGTATCGGTGGGAATACCGGTTAATTTTGTTTGCACACAAAATAAATGGGCGGCAGTTTGTCAAATAAAAAAAACGTTACGTTTCACTGTTTCCACTCACAGTAACTATAACAAACAATACATTCATTGAAGTAAAGACTAAAAACTGAAATTAAAAAACACATTTTTTTATGTAACTTAAAAGAGGGACATCATCATATGATCATATCAAATAATATCAATAAACAGCATGCCTACCACGAACATCGAAAATTGGCATTGACGGGAAAACCTCTTTGTCCCTCCAATATGCAAGTGTGACAGAGATGGAGATACAAATCCGCAATCGTTCGATTTTCGTGGTATAGGCCCAGGGCCGTCAAGATTTTATGAATTGAGAGGAGTGATTGAAATGATCGAGCTCAATTAGGTAAAAATATAGTCTGGCAAACTATGTGTGACAGTAGATATTTTATTTATTTATTTATATGCCTCAATTTTTTCAGAGTGAAGTACAAAGGCATATAATAGTAATAAAAAAATCGGATATCTCGTCCAGTAGTAATGGATCCTCTGCCGGTGAGGTAAATATTGTAAATAACTCAGTTTCAAATCAAATACGTACAAGACTTGTCGTAAGTATGTATGTATCGCTCTTCACTAAACGATGGTAGGTACTAGGTACGCGCTTGGTCTGTGGAATGCTAGCATATTTTAGAAAGATTGTAACTTAGCTCATACTTACTCCTAACAAGCTGGCAAACTGATTTGATATCTTCAAATTCAAATATCTCATATGTTTAAGTCCAAGCCCCTTCAGGTCTATCACAATAGTGACTCCCAGGATCTGCAATCTTGGCTGCATCGCGCATATCTCGTCCAGCAGCAACGCACACCGAATTAGGTCCTCTGCCGGGGTATTGTCCATGTCCCACTTGCCTTGAAAATAAGGAGAAACAGGCAATCAATAATACAAAGGGCTTATTATCTTTAACTTCCGCGTAACCAGTTTAAAAGAAGACGGTGATGGCGTATAATTTTGGAGATTTTATTTATGGATGTCGTTTTTATTGATAGCGTGAGTGCGGCCAATTTAATCGACGATCATTATAATTTACTCCATTACTCTTTAATATTAACTTTACTTCAATGTACAATTTACGGAAATTAAAGTGACGCATTCATATCAGACGCTTCCTTATAGCGGGTCAGTTAGTATGCCTGTAGGTCTCTAGCCGTCTTTATTCGGGCCAAATTAGAGGACTCCCGACTCTCCCGAGCATGTTTGGCCCGGCCTGTGGACCCTAATTTAGAGATCCCTGGATTCTTCTTTACTATACAAAATTCAAGCGTTTTGTGTACATGAGCTATTAACTTACGGTGATTTAATGGATAGAGCGATGGATTTGCAAGTGTCAAAATTTAAAGGACGCGACTCTCCGGCCCGGCTGCCGCCCTAGCTGCTGTTGCAGTGTTCAAAGCAGGGAGGATCGGAACCGGTCTTTAAACCTTATTTAAGAATATTTTATGCTCGTTACGTAGGAATCCAACTTTTATTTAGGTAAAACCTCGTCTTATTAGATAGCTCCGTTAACAATGGATTAACAAACCAAAGAACGAAATAATTCTGTTATTTTTGTACTTATAGAGAAAATGATAGAATCCGATCCCTGATCCCTGGTTCGAGGGTATGTTGCGCAGAATGTGGACCCGGCTTACATCATCACCGTGTACGCCGTAAATGGTAGTTGGTAGGTGACACTTTGAGGTGATAAGTTATATTTGTATTACCAAGCCTCATGATGGTGATTCTTCCATTGTCAGGGTTGTCGGGAAACGTGCAGGTGAACACGTCTTTCACGCGTTGCAGGCCGAAGGCATCACAGTCGTACAATTCGATGTTTTTTGAGCGGAAATCTTCGTAGCGCACCATCTGAAATAGTAACTATAGCGTTCGAGCGTTCCTATAGTTACGACACGACAAAAAAAATATATCCATTCCTTTTTTCGGGGCGATAATACTACCGTAAGACAAAGACAGTATGATGATCTCTGACCTACTTTTACTGCGTTCGATTGCTTGTCAGACTAATACATATTCAAAGTTTTTATTACTTGTAAGTTTTGAAACATTGGGATATTTGGCATTTGTTCATACTTAATAGCCAATACTGATAAATGTACAGATCCGAACAATGCTTACAGTCCTTACGGGTAAAAAACTTCTGATTGTTTTGCCAAGATTTAAAAAAATACAATGGAGCAATTCTGAGTCCCTATAAACAAAGAAATGGGTATTTTTTGTTCAAAAACTAGTTAACTTCAAGACATTGTACCAGATAAATAAACAAGGGTATATTACTGGCCTATGGCTCACCCACAGATAGAGAATTGTTCCGATTTCTTCTTCAATTAGTCACAATAGTCACGATCGCGACGACTCAATAACACGTGGTTAGAAAGAGGAATTACTGTTTACAATCTTGTGCAACAAAAGAAAACAGCCCACACACAATGTACGAGTCTTCGCATTCTTTCATTGCTTTACAGAGTTACAAAATATGTAATGCCGATTAATGCAATGCAGGGTAGATAGGGAGTTTCGAATTCCACTATAGAATAGGTAGGCATGTTGAGCAGGCGGGTAAGTTGGGCAATCGAAATATCTCAAAAACTACATGCGCGGCGTGAAAACACCTAAGGACGAAAAGTGAGTTCAAAGTGAGGGGAATCTAGTTCGTTAATATCATTTGCCATGCGGCGCAGGAGTAGGTGACAGGCATCGTTCGTTTTTTTTTTTGCGCTGATTAAAAACTTGATTGCATTATTTTTCTTCCAGTTTTATGAAAACAGATGTCTCGAAAGTCTGGTAAAAGCTATTGCTTAAAATGTAAACTGTCTAATGATTTTTATTGATAAGTTTCCTATTAATCGAAGTAAGTTTCTAGTTTCCAGCGCAAACCGTTAAAGAATATAGGCAAAATATAGGGCTATGATTCCAAAATTGTTCAATGTGCCCCGTTCAATTGTTCAATGTGTCGTTTGGAAATGCACCGACTTTGAAGGTATCAGTGCAAAGCGCATACGAAAAGGAAAATTTTATTTTGCCCTTTTTGAAGTCGGTTTTGTTTTGTTAAAGAGTTTTTATTTTAAAATTTTTAGTGTTTGGATATTTTTACCAAATAGATATTTTCGGATGAGCATGCTGAAGTTACTTGAACAAGCACAAAAATCGTCATGCCCTTTGAAAATTGAGGAGTTCCCTTGATTCCTCATGGACCCCATCATCACATCAAGACCAAATTCCTATGGGAGTTACTCAAAAGTAATTAAGTACTCAAATCGGACGACGGAGCTCGGAACAAGCGGTGAATACATTAAGAAAAAACATAAGATTCGGACGAACTGAGAACCTCCTCCTTTTTTTGGAAGTCTGTTAAACTTAAGATTTTGTAATTTTTTGGTATATTTCATTCAGAATACTTACAGCTACTTGAAAAAAAAAATCGATAAAGATACAATATTTAACTTCATAAACCTACGTTTCTTACCAATCTATGCGCCAAGGGTGGAATAAATCTCCTACATCTCAGAAATCTCAATAGATACGCGTCATCTGTCCGCCGCGGCCGGCATTCTCCCCTTTCTGCAACAAAACTTATAGAGCAAATACCTCCTACTCGATATGAAGCCTTGGTGTATCGAACTAGTCGGTACACTATTTCTACTAGTCCCTATTACCCCACAAATGTTGCCATATACAGTGCGCTATTTTCAACTGAGACAGTTAATACAATTGTAAAAATTATAGTTTTTGGTCTTAGATACGACTAATTATTGAAAAAAATATTGTATGTCATGTTGCCAATTAGATATGTTGTACAGATGTGCATGTTCACACTTTTTTATTTAAATAGTAAGTATATGTATGGCAGGGAGGGATCACATACGGGTATTTTCTTCATACAAAGATACCGTTCCTTTTTTCGTTCTTTTCGTTCCTTGGTCTATTATTTGGTTTAAAATAATTAAAATATTGGGCTATTTAGAGGTTTTTCAAAAACACCAGTTCCGATCCCTGGCAAGGAGTATCACTAGCGTGGTGTCACTCCGCATTTTGCGTTGTACAGTCAAGTGCAAAAATATGGTTCGACATAATCGACTCATAAATATGATACTACGCTCTTATTACACCGGCATAAGGTGCTATAGGACATATTTTTGAGTAAGATGTGCACCACCATATTTTTACACTTGACTGTATTGTACCAAACTCGGCCTATATAAAACAAGGCCTAGTATAAAAATTGTACGACTTTAACTTCTCGACCGCCTTAGCGTATCGAGGGGTCAAAATATGAAAGTTGCCGGATGATTTAAATATACGGCAAACATAATTTGAACTCATTTGGGCCTTCAGGCCCTAAGCTTTACTGTCGGGGTTCGTGCAACGCGCATCATAACGTCACGGGTGCGTTCAGATATATTTATATTTCAAGCAGCGTAAACTAATTTATACTTAAACAGTATTACTAATATATCATTCTTAAAAACGTATTCTAATAATATTTTAAAAATTTTCAAATTTTATAATAGTAATAATAGCAATCTATACTACCACGCCTCGCAGCAAGTGGTAGCACGTTGACAACCCTAATGTCTATGGATTTGCATGTTTGTCAAGCTAAACGTCAAATGTAGGAGAGAGAAGGCCCTAGATATGTACATACAGTCTGTATGTACATATCTAGGGCCAATTTTTTGAACCTAACTAACTTATCAGGAGAAAAACATTATAACAGTTCAGGAGAAAAATATCAATTTTACAACCCAAGTGCGACAGTAGTTTTTTTTTAAATTATATACCTCCCTTTTTTTCGGAGTGCAAAAATACGGACGCATATAAATAAAACAAAGATCAAAGATCTACTGTCACTGTCAGACTGTGGTTGTTAGACTATAGTGTTATGTTAGTTCCATGCATAAATGTTTTCTGGTTCTATGTAGCAACACCGCCATTCCATACCTCTAAGTAAACGCCTCAACTCCTTAATAGCTGTGTCCCTGGTATCGGGATTCTCGTCGCAATTCCGTCTTGAGAATTCCTCGAAGTCGGCATCTTCGTATCTACTTACGTCTGCTTGGAACGCTATGTCTATGAAAGGCATTTTTACAACTGTAACTAGTCTGAAAATTTCATGAAAATTTAAGCTAGGAAGTTTAAAATATTGACACGGTGAGAAAATACTTAAATAAAACCCGGTTAAGTGCGAGTCGGACTTGCACCCTTAGGATTCCGTATTGCAGTCACACGTATGCACTTCTGTAAAAAAAATTTGTAAACACACCGTGGCTGAAAGTATGACTTATTGACCCTTATAAAGAAACAAGAAAAACAAAAACGTCACGATTATTGTGTCAAAATTGCAACAAGTGCACTTAAATGATGCACCGAAAACACAGTCACACACTTTAAACATAAAGCACCCCTCTACCTCGAGTGTCAGTAAACATCTGATATTTATATTAAATAAAATTGCAAAACAATGATAAGGAAGCGATGTTACTTATAATGAAGTTATATATAGATAAATATAGTTGGGTCAAGAATTCGTTGTTATCGACCAAAACAAGTTGAGCACGAGTTATCAATTTAATCGTTCTCAAACGAGTTTGGTGATAACGTCATTAAATATAAATAAACTATCAGGCAGACCTATATTTAATATGCTACATCATATATTACAACTATTTGAATTTGGAACAATAACACTGTGTTTTATAGCGGAAGGTGTAACAAAATATGTATGGAAATCTTATATTGCCCTTGAATTTTAGTGGCTTAGATAAAAAAAAGGAGGAGGCTCATATCACAATTGACTTGTTTGTTTGTTACGCGTTTTTTATTACTCCGCCAATAAAATAATGAATACATTTCATATTTTTTAATATGTTATGAATTAGACAACTATCTGTTATACAAGTAGGTACGTTCCAGTGCCGAGTTAATCCGTACTTGATGTACATTCCTAGAAATCAAGTTCATATTTAAACGTACCTATTTTTTATTAGTTTTTATACTTACAAAACAATTACTGTAATATCGGTTGATATTGTTAAACTGGATATGTACCTACTTATTTAATGATATTTAAATATCTTAAAAAAAGTATGAGGTGAAATTGAATGTATCATTGTTTAATGTGTAAGTAATTTTATTAAATAATATAAGTACTAGAACATTCTTACAAAAATGACTAAGTCCCGCAGTAAGCTCAAGAAGGCTTGTGTAACGGGTACTTAGACAACGATATATATAAAGAATTCGAGAATATACCATATAAAGTAATGTAAGGGCATGTCTCACCGCAATGACTCAATAAAGTAAGGACGTATAAAACAAAGAGCGACGTGATTAACATATACTTGTTAATCAATGGCGTACAACTTACAAGTCCTTTTGGGTCCTTAAGGGTCAAACTGGACCCTATTACTAAGTTACTTTGTCCGTCCGTCTCATGAGTCATGAAGCGTGATAATTGAAATCTTCACAGATAATGCGTTTCTGTTGCCGCTATAACAACGATTACTGGAAATCGGAATAAAATAAATATTTAAGAAGCCCCAATACAACAAACGTGATTTTTTTGCTCGCTTTTGCTCGATATTGATAACGGCAACAGGTAGACGCTTCAAATATTCACAGAATATTTAGTTATAGGTATATTCACTTTAAATTAAAATAAAACAAATATTAAAGGTCCTATACAACAAACGTGACTTTTAACGTTTTTATAGATCTGTACGGAACCCGTCGAGCGCGTTTTTGACTCGCACTTGGTCGGTTTTTCGTCTGCAAAGTAAATTGATTAACTTTTTAATGAATATTTTTTGTATTTACCTATACGAATTGCATGCAAAATGGTCATGTAAATACCTATGTTTTTTAAATAAAAAAATGTATGAGTACGTTAAGTTGAAACACGTAAAAAGCTAAAAAACAATTCTATGAAAATCAAATGACCCGCTAGCATTCATGAACATGAAAACTATTTCACGTGTGTGAAGCTATGCCGCCCAAAGGAATGCGTTTAAATAAAGCGGAAAGCGCTCTTTTATCCTTTAAAACTAGCGGGGAAAACGCATTTTATCCACTAGTGGGGAAAGTAATTTGACCTTGAACGTTGAATGGTTTCTTCAAGTTTACTGGTAGCATTGACTTTGAGTAATACATATCGGATGAGATGAGATACATTACACTTGGATGAGATTTGTAATCGTTTGTAGTTTTTATTTTTCTCGGGATAGTGAGGTATAAAATGATATATTACACTCGGTGGCAAAGTTTGTTCACCCCTCGTGCCTTGAGACCCTCGTAAACTCAAAATTTCCAGTTTTTGAACCACTACTAAACTTTTTATTTTTGCCCCCATCATAACAGGCATTTTTCATAGACATAAATATATTTGATTAATAATTTTACTTTGTATGCGTCTGGGTTAGCCTTCTTTGTAACTATTTCAAATTTCACATGGATAGCTTAACTAGTACCCGAGATATTTATCAATGTGACAGACAGACCGTCAGAGCGTCGCCATAGGGGTTCCTATTTAACCATTTTGATACGGAACCCTCAAAACAAACAAAACTATTAAAGTAAATACCTAATTGGCCACACTTATATTGGTATTTAGGTATAAATCTTCATTTTTAAGTTGACAGCTTTTATCACTTTTGTTTAGAGATCAATAAATGTTTATCGTTAAATATTATTTACATATTGTTTAGAAGCCGTCGTTGCTTATAATATGTATAACGAGATTACCTAATGTAACGTGAATGAATACCTATTTGACTTTGCACTGCATTCATGTTAGCAATTAGGTATATACCTATTATTAAAAAAAACATTATAATTATATTATACAATGAAATAACGTACATTATTTTATCCACATCAATTCCGATTAAACACAAATAACTTTGCTTTGCGCTTGACTGGTGGTTATAAGGGGAAAACGCCATTTGGCATTAAGTTTACCATTCGTAAATTATTTTTGTTCAATAGAGTTTTAATAAATAAATATATACCCACCTTTTCTGTTTGAAACAAAAATCCAGAAGTACATCAAAAATCGTTATAAAGTTAATAAAGTTTTACCACTTAATCATTGTCACAGACGCGTTTTAACCATTCGAGTAGTTTTATTTACACTCTCCACAGTATATGTATTTTATATATTTAAATATAATTAAACATCGTAATTAAATAATTAGACCAGGCGAGCATAACTCGCAACAGTGATCCGGCCAGCGCAATCGACAATGACAACATACAATGACTACATGGCCTAGTGGATAAGGGTTATCAGTATGCCTTCTGCGTGGTGACCCTATACTGTACGATGCTCATTGCTCAGTGAATCACGCGTGTACGAGTTACTTACTTGACAGTCCTTTGTTTTCTTTTTAACTGCAGTTTTGTGGAGACGGTTACAGGTGGCGCTGCACTACATTTCATTATTTTTAAGGTTGTAGGACGGGTTAAATCATAAAATGCCGATTTACTTTTAACAAATTATATTAAATTCTTTGAACCAAACCGAAATGTAAATATATGTATTTTTTTACTGACATTGACATAAATAAAATAAATTAAAAACTATGTTCAGTGGTCAGAGCTACTGAAGTAAGGTTGTACACCAGCACGTCAGATCCGCCACACCAGCCCCCTTCCAGATCTGGGTCGATATTGTCGATAACAATAACGGGGAACGTACGACACTGTGGTGTTGGCTGATATTTGTTTTGGTAAGCAGCCACAGTGGAGTCTATGTTAGTAAAGAGTAAACACGGAACCCTATTACTAAGACTCTGCGGTCCGTCCGTCTGTCAGTCAATATTAAGCTATATCTCATGATTTCATGAGCCGTTATAGTTAAGTAGTTGAAATTTTTACAGATACCTAAGTATATATTTCTATTGCCGACAACAAATACTAAAAAATAGAATAAAGTAAATATTTAAATAATAAGTAAATATTATGGGACAATCTTAACCAAATTGACCTAGTCCCACTGTAAGCTCAATAACGCTTGTATTATGGGTGCTAGACATAGACAACGATATATATAATAAATCGATACATACATATAAGTAGGTTCTTAAATACACAACCCATAACCCAGGTACAAATATTTGTGATAAACACACAAATACAAGCCCTGACCAGGATACTAACTTCGAACCTCCTGCTTTGTAGGCAGGGTCACTACCAACTAGGCTAAGAGGCCGATTTAAGGGGGCTCCCATACAGCAACCTTGGTTTTTTTGCCGTTTTTATACATAATGGTACGGAACCCTTCGTGTGCGAGTCCGACTCGCATTTGGCTGGTTTTTTCCGCCCTGTTCGATTCCTGTTAAATTAAGTAAGTCTTAGCCATAAACAAGGTTAGGCATATTTATTTTATCAGAACCCAGAACTCGTATTACCTATGTACGAGTATGTATACGGATATAATCAAGAGATTGTGAAGGTTTATTGCGGGATATTCTTTGCTTTCTGACAGTTCTGAGGGTGAAAGAAATAATGGGTTAGCCGTTTCGTCGAATGCTTCGTTAACAATAACATCCAACATCCAGGCATTATTGCAGTACTGAGTTGGAAATGTTGGAATTCACTTTAGCAGATATTATCATCTCAAATAGCTTACCGAAATTATCAAATCAATGGTGTTAAAATAATGTTAAGATAATCTAAATAATCAACTTCCAATGAACCAAAGCTCGGGGAAAATACACATTGAGTAAAGGAAACAGATATTTTTTTAAACAAATTTAATTTCAGTAAAGGATTAAATAAATTTACAATAAATTTACATTGCAAGTAGTCTAACAGTATAAAAATATAAAAGACACATCAGTATAATCCCATTTTTTAGTCTGCGGCGCTCTAGCAATCTAAATTCTATCTCTGTGCCGAATGTAGCGTCCTAACGGTTAGACAGCTATACGTCCTCCGTGCAATACTGCGCAGACATCGACACTTACCTTTTTGTGCGAAAGCAAATAGTAAGCGCAATAAACAGACTGCCTGTCCAGTAGGAAATTGGCGGACGGGATTTGCCGGCCGCCAATATATGGCAATGAGTGCTCGGATCTATAATAAGGCAAATAAACAACTAAATATATATCCATTAAACCGCTTTCACTGTAAATTAAAACTAACTTCCTGGCTTCAATCACAAACTTATCCGGTGACTGAAGACCTCCTAAACTGTCTGAAATAAAGACGTTTTATGGCTACCACTACCTACATACATAATTCTTTCTGATCATCAACCGATTCCCTTTTCCATTATCAATCACTCTACCTATCCTATATCCTATACTATTATTTCTATTACGTCCCAAGAATGAATAACTATTTAATTATGCTCACTGCAGGCTTTCACACACGTTCTCTCTCTCGCTCTCTTCTCTCTTTACACATACACACATATACGCACATACTCGTACATTCACTCACACACACACACACACACACACACAACCATACGTCAGGTAAAAAGTGCTTATTTATATTTATTATTTTTCTTTACTTTATTTTTCCTTGTATCATGATCATTCCAAAAACCTTTTATAGTTAAGCATACAAATCATGTCAACTCATCTTCTCGGTGGAATCACTGACTTCCGAGTCACAGGCATCCGCCTAGTTCGGGAGACAGAGGCTCAGTTCCGGTGAAACTGTTTCAAACCTAATACATAAGTAACTCTTGAGGTGTTAGCGTATTGTGAAACATTACATATTTGTATTAGGTTTTAAGTCAATAAAGATTATTCTATTCTATTCTATTCTAGCTTAGTTAGGTTAAACGAAACAGATGGCTTAGGAGGCTTAGGAGAAGCAGGCTTCACTGTTGAGGACTGGCTCACTGCGCCTCTCTGATGGATTTCCGGCGCACCAAGGCGGCGCCGCGGCGCGTAGTTTGGGAACCTCTGGTATTAGTCCATGGGCCAGCCAATAAACCATGATGGCCATCTCAAATCCAAGATGGTGGATGTATGTCAGGTATGGGTAGATTTTGGAAGGACTAATTTTCATTTTCACGGCAGTTAGGTAAGCTTATAAGAACTTCAAAAAACCACGATTGTTAGTGGTAGTTAACAAAAACGGCGGTCAATCAAAGATGGAGAATGTCGAGATTTATAAAATCAAGTATATCTCGAGGACTCATCATTCTATCTTAATAGTCTCTTAAAAAAAATAAAGGTTTATAGATTAAGTAGGCTATAGATTTGCTACGATACGATATAATGATTTATTGAGAATTCACATAGGTATTTTCATAAGATCATATCCGCGAATGTTACACTATCGAGCGCCACCCTTCAAAACGACTCAATCTATCCAATTGTCTTGAAAACCATAAGGATAATTTCACAAATGTTTCTGACACCCATGAAAATAGCCGGCCATTTACGTTCGGGAAATCCATCGGATCTGCATAACGAGTATTTCCGCAGGGTATCCACCGGACGAATTTATCATACATTGATTGGCAGATGCGGGCGGATATGCCCGAAAGTATATGGCTGGCTGAAGATTGTGAACTGGGCACTAATCTGAGAAAAACACAATAATATATCGAGCTTATATATACAATTTGCTTAATTTTAATTAAAAATATTAAAAAAATAAGGTGCGTTCGACATAGTTTCGGACGATTTTGGGTGGGTCGAGATGAGATGACGTTGGATTTTAATTCGCAGCTTGTGAATAAGATATATAGGTACGGACGTGATTCAATTTTATTAAGAAAATGATCATAATGAAATATAATGTGTCATAACACCAAATTTTATTATCTTTACAGACCTTCAGGTACGTCTGTAGTCTGTACCGAAAAAAAGGAAGGAACCTGAAAAAAAAATTGTCAAGGTTTTTTTACTTGATGGTGTTAGCACGGACGGGCTAATTTTAAGTTGGTTCTGCGGGTGGGGTACTTTCCCACTTACACCCTATTGCAAGTAGCAAAAAGTTTATTATTCGAAAGTATCCGTTTTTGCCCTTCGTCTGACATACGAGTATATAAGAATTGGCCATGGCCAATCAGTACACAGGACTTTAATTTCCGACGCGGTTTTTTGAATTTTTTTACACTGCAGTCATGACTGCACTAAACGGCGCATCACGTCAGCTTGCCATGATTTAAAAAAATCCCCGCATTGGGTCCGACATCGAACCTTAGTCGTGGTCCCAACTTAGTCAAACACACCTTACTCAATTAAAAATTGTCAAATGGACGAAATATATTATCACAGGCGTCTGTATTATTCATTTCTAATTCTAACTTATTATGAGTTGTTACTATTCTATAAATCCTATAGCACCTCGGCGTAGGTACTAGATACCCACCTTGTCATCAATGTCATCATCATCTAGATTAACAGCGACTTTTTTTACATTTAATTAAGTCATAGTCACGTTTCACACGTAAGTCGATTTTTCTTCAAATTTTACCGTACCTGTAAGGGTACCCTCAATGGTGTTATCAATTAGGTATCATCCTTTGTTCATGTTTACAGTGGACAGAAAAAAGTAGACATTACTGACCTTTAACACGGTGCTCGTGAGCATTGCTAGAGATTTTAACAGCATATTAGTTCTGAGATAATTGCAATTTTTATTTAAACATAATTTTACCGCCACTCGGTAAATAACTCGTTTTGGAATGTGCTAATGCTACTATGTGGTCTATTCTAGACATGATTATTGACAAATTTCAAAGTGACACTGTGATTTTCAAAACTCGCCTCTACAAAAAAAAATGTATTTTAAGTGGGGCCTTTCTAAATGAAATTTACTTACCATGTATCAAACCATTAAAAAAAAGGTTTTTTTATTGTTTTTTTTTTCGGTCGAAATGACCAAAAATCATATGACATTTTTTGTTTCTTTTAGGCTCAGGAATACGCTGTTAAAATCTCTCGCAATGCTTGCACATGGTATACAGGGTGGGCCCTGTAACTAAAGCAAAAAATTAAAACAGAGACTTCCTTAAGTATATACAGTTATTACAACGTGGTTTTAATGTTACAAAGTTTTGAAATTAAAAGAAATAGTGATTTAAAGTTACGATTAGTCATCAATGAATTTTCACATAGCGATACTGTCGCTTAGCGGTCGTAAGATGTCTTGGTACCGGGCATTTTGACAGACATGTGTGAATATTTGAAGGAGTGTGAATCATTTTTTTAAAAGGAAATAAACCAAAATAGTCCTTACGTCTACACATTTAGATCGACAATAGTACGTAGGTACTATTTTGTTGACCGTAAACATTGTTTTTGAAATAGGTACTACATGCGTATTTTTTATTTAATGGTTAAAAAATGTTTGCAACTTTATGGTTCGTTGACAATGTCAAGTTAGCAAGACGGATATTATCAGCAATTCAAAATGCCAAGAATTCAGTATGATTCACATGATTTGTGTGATATGATTCTGCTGTACGGTGAAACTAGAGGCAACGCACACCGAGCTCTAATGTTGTACGGTGAGCGATATCCCGATCGAAGGCAACCAGCCAACGGCCGAGTCATAACAAACGCCGTACAACGAGTACGCGACAACGAGCCTGTGACTGGAGCAGTACGACCGCCACAGGGCCCGGGTGCGGCACTTAATGTAAGAATGGCGTTAGAACAGAGAATTCTTCGTCATTTTCGGCAAAAACCCACGACCAGCACCAGAAAAGCAGGCCGTCTATTTGGAGTGAATCACCGAATAGTACAAAAAACTTTAAAAAATAGAAATCATCACCCTTTTAAATTTCTGAAAATACAAGCAATGTTACCACGAGACTACCCAGTGCGACTTGCATATTGTGACTGGTTTTTAAGACAGGACCAAGAAAACTTGAACTTCGTGCGTAATGTGATATGGACGGATGAATCTACTTTTACGAATAATGGAAGATGGAACCCAAAAAATACACATTACTGGAGCAGCGACAACCCATTTATAATGAGACAAACGGCACATCAGTACCGCATTTCCCTCAACGTCTGGGCTGCTATTCACGGTCGCACAATAATTGGTCCAGTTTTTATTGACGGAACATTAAATACGGCACGTTTTATGCAATTAATCGACGGGACTGTGACAGATTACTTTAATAATTTACCCGAGAACGTTAAAAATCAAACGTGGTTTCAACTCGATGGTGCACCTGCACATTCTGTTGTGCCAGTCCGACAAAGGCTGACTCAAATATTCGGTGATAGATGGATTGGTCGGTATGGTCCCCGAAGATGGCCGGCGAGATCTCCTGACCTTACATGTTTGGATTTTTTTCTTTGGGGAGCAGTTAAAGATTACGTGTATTCGGCAGAGGTGGACACGGTCGAGATGCTGAGGATAAGAATTGTTGAGGCGTTCGAAAAAATTCGAGAAGTTGATCTTGACAAAGTGCACCGCAACACACTCTTGCGTTATGAAGCGTGCAGAACAGCAAACGGTCAGCATATAGAAAATTTGTTTCATTAAATAGGTTAAATTACATCACATCTGTCAAGCAACGGACCAAGACTGAAACGATTTAGTTTTATTTTGTAGTGTTGGTTATGTTACAAATAACTAATAAACATGATAACATTGTATTCGCTTTTTTACCGCTACGTCTAGCATCTTCCAGTACAAGTGGCTGTAAACACTTGAGACAAGTAGGCATGAATCATAAATAAATAAATATTACGGGACAATCTTACACAAATCGATCAAAAATCATGATAGGGAAAATAAATTACTGTAATGAACTTTTCTGTACTTTTTAGGTAGGTACTAAACAGTTTGTTTAAGACTAGTTTCAATGGCGGAGGTGACTTACGTAATTAAATATTCAAAAAAAAAACCTACCATCCCTTAATCATTTCACTTAATTACTTAAAAACTTATTAAGAGAGAAGGCAGTTTGTCTTGTGAATTTTATAGCGACAAAATATGTTAGGACTTCATATTCATACTAAAGCTGGCCATGAGTTAGCCGCAGACGTACGGTTTCCGTATTCGTGAATGCACCCGTTTCACGTGTTAGAGAAAAATGATTCGTATTTTCGATTTTCGATGTTCGTGAAATACGGAAAATGAAAGTCTGTGTCGGACTATGGATTTCTTTATCTGAATGACCATTATGACCAATCCGGAAACCGTCCATCTGCGGCCAGATTAATTCGTCAATCATTTTGACAGTTCATAGAAAGATAATTTCATATTTCAGTCCACTATGGTCCACTACGCAAATAATATTCTTATCAAAGAATATCTAAGAGAAGAACGACAACTACATACAAAAAAAAGGCCTCACGCAAAAGTTCGTTTATACTACTAGCGACATCAAGAAAACACAGTGAACTAATTTTGACAACTGGTTTGGCTGGGTTGTTTAGCTTATTGCTAATAATCTCATAATGAAGCAGATGGTTCTGGGTTCGATCCCCGGCAATGGACTATTTTTTGTATTTTTTTTTTATCACAGATTTTTTTGTTCATTTCACTGTCTAAGTATTTTAACTCCAAATCACAAACAGCGTTTTCAGTACAGGGAAAATGATTCTTATTATGACTGATACTTTGTCATGAACCTTCACAGACATTCACACAATTGCAAATGATAACTTTTTGTTGTGAATTTTATTACCTACATGTCTATTGACAACATACGTCAAGTTGATAAGATACTTCAAAGCATCATCAAAGTTGTGCAAAAAAGCAACAATTGAATAAATTACAACGCACGTAAAATATGTAGGTACCAGATACCTATTACGAAAGAAGAGCGAAAACAAACCGAGTTTTGTGTTAAATGTCCGGTTAGATGAGTAATAGTCGCGTTACATTGAACCCACTGTAACGAAAGTGCAGCCATCAAATATGGTTCTGTTGGTGATCATGGTACCTATGCATCCCGATTTTCACAAAAATTCTTTGAAAAACGTGATACTCTCTCTAATTCTGAAAAGATGCAAAGATACAGCATATGCTGTATCTGGACGGGGTCAATTTGTGGACAAGTTGTATCAGCGTAGTTGCGGAAGAAACTGAGAAAAAGAAACATCCTTAACAAACTATTAAACGTGCAATTTACCTTGTGAAGTGATTACCCAGTAAGATTGGAATACCTAATTGTTATCAGTGATTTTATTTAGCGTACTTTTATGTTGGAACTTCTTAATAAACAGTAAGTTACGTTAAAATACGTTTTTATTACTTATATCCTTTCGTACAACTTAAACCTGGATACTTTAAAGAAAATAGTTACCTCTTGTTAAAATAAGTGATTACCTATGTAATCTACTTCAATTGCATACGATTAAACAACATTGATGTGTTTTAATATGATTAATAATATTATTGAAAACGATCGTAAATGTCACTGTCAAGTATTTCGACTGGACATAATGTTTCAGGTACATTACTTGCTTGATTAAGTTTGTTAGAAAATAACATTAAATTTATTTTTCATTTTAATTCATTAATACCATTTGGACGTTATTACTGATTAGTTAAATGATGTATATTTTAATTTTTTGCTTTAGTTACAGGGCCCACCCTGTATATTGCCACTGTGTTTTGCGTTAAGTTCCATTTCAGTTAATTACTACCTTTTTCCGTCGCACTGTTACTGTAACATAACATTTTATGACTCGGCAAGGTTTGTAAAATAATAGATTGTAGTCTCAAGCGTTGAAAGGATTTTGTTAAGCATAGCGGCATATGTTCCCAACATTTCTGTCCATAAAACGGTGAGTGTGTATGATGTGCTACCGCCGGATGTGTCCGCCAGATATATATGTTCGGCGGGCAGATCTGTCCATGTGCTCGGGCAGATCTGTCCCTGTATGCTAGGAATTTTGTCTGCCGTCTCGACATCTTGTCGACACATTTGGTGGAACAATCTCGACGTGGTTGGCAGACTAGTGGCATGTGATCCAACGCATCTGCTTCAGCTACACCCACAAAACAGAGAGACCAATGTTTTGTGGGTACACCAATAGCTCAAAATTTTGTATTCTTCATAGAGTTCCGTAAGTAAGCAAGTTCTCTATTGTCGGCTAGTTTATACCAGAATACTAAATAAGGCTAATATACTCGTAACTGTTGTGCAGGTTTTCTCATCAACCGACTTCAATATTTCAAAAGGAGGAGGTTCTCAATTCGACTGAATTTTTTTTTTTTTTTTTTTTTTTAATGGATGTTCACTCATAACTCCGTCATTACTGAACCGATTTGAATTTTTTTTTTGTTTTCTAAAAGTAGACGGTTCCTGGTTGGTCCCGTTTTTTTCAAAATCCATTTCTGATGATGGGATCCATGAGGAACTGAGGGAACTCCTCAAATTTGAAAGGCACATGCATGCTGATTTGGGTGATTTCTTAAGAAACTCGAGCATTTCTTTACGAAAATCATCAATTTGGTGGAGTGGACCTGATGATGAAGACCAGGGATGGCAAAGTGGAACTGCTTCGTAATTCTCAGGACTATGATCCGATTTTAAAAAATATTTTTTTGTCTGTATATAGATGGTTTCAGAATTGTTCCGTTTTTTTCAAAATCAATTTCTGATGATGGGATCCATGAGGATCTGAGGGAACTCCTCAAATTTGAAAGGCACATGCATGATGATTTGGGTAGTTTCTTAAGACACTCGAGCATTTCTTTACGAAAATCATCAATTTGGTGGAGTGGACCTGATGATGAAGACCAGGGATGTCAAAGTGGAACTGCTTGGTAATTCCCAGGACTATCGTCCGATTTTAAAAAATATTTTTTCTTCTGAAAATAGATGGTTCCAGATTTGTTCCGTTTTTTTCAAAATCAATTTCTGATGATGGGATCCATGAGAAACTGAGGGAACTCCTCAAATTTGAAAGGCACATGCATGATGATTTGGGTAGTTTCTTAAGACACTCGAGCATTTCTTTACGAACATCATCAATTTGGTGGAGTGGACCTGATGATGAAGACCAGGGATGGCAAAGTGGAACTGCTTGTTAATTCCCAGCTCTATCATCCGATTTGAGACATTCATCTTTTCTTTGTAAAGAAATACCTTCAAGATCCTTCAAGTCCTATTTGATTATAGTTCTATTTTGATGATGGGCTTCATGAGGGATTGAGAGAACTCCTCAAATTTTAACGGCACATGCATTCTGATTTGAGGGTTTCCTTAAGTAACTAAAACAGTGTTTTGGCGGAGCCAAAATTTTGATGAACTTGATCTGATGATGAAGACCAGGGATCGCAAAGTGGAACTGGTTAATAAACCTAGCTCTACTTATTATCCTAGTTGTGACATTCATCTTTTTGATTTGATTTATGTTCTGATGATGGAGTTCTAGAAGAATTCAGAGAACTCTTCAAATTTGAACGGCAGGTTAATTGTGATTAGAGGGTGTTCATAATTAGCTTAGGCATTTTCTTACTGTGGCCATCATTTTGCTGGAGTGGACCTGATGTTGATAATCAGGGATGGCATAATGAATATGCTCGTTAATTTACAGTCTGTCATCCAATTTAACACATTGTTATTTTGTTTGTTTAAAGGTCTACAAGGGAGTTCCGTTTGATTATACTTCAAATGTAATGATGGAAGCCCTAGGACATTAAGAAAGCTCCTCAATTTTCAATCGTACACGTGCGGTGTATTGGATATTTGTGAAGTAAACTGGCTAACTCAAACAAATTCTTAATTTCACTTTTACCGGGAACCAAATGAAGTCGGTTTTTTTTTTCTTAAAAATTATATATTCTATCGCATCGGGGATAGCCCCGCCCCTAATGCTAGCCCCTAATGTAATAGTTCTTTTCTTACATTTTTTTTATATGTTATAGTCGAGATTAACCCAGGGGTTTCTTTAAATGTCGTCATAGTCTGCGGTGTACCCTAACTTGCAGATATCGTCATCGAAGGTCTTGTTTCGGTAATACTGGATCTTCGTAAGCCATGTATAGAGCGAGGTTTCTTTCCGCTTCCCGCCGTATCGCGTTGGCAGGCATTCTGGGTCTATGTACCTGGAGAGCAAACATTACAGAGACATAATCATATGGAGACATATGTAGTGTAGACGTATGCAAGGAAGGATCTCCAGTATTTTGAAAGGGTTCGGTTGACTACTTTACTATCTTAACTTCCTATATCATATCCTCCTTCAAGAAATCTGACCCTAGACCAATTGTTGAGGAGAAAGAACCCTAGTGGGAAAGTTTTGTCCCTACTCAAATGATGTTTTCGGATTATATGAAGAATCTACGAGTAGATACTAAGTCTAATGATTATCGAAACTCATCGTCGAATGGATTTGCCAGATGGCGGAGCATGTCGCAGTATATACAAACCTATGCAGTGACGCGAGGTCATTGTGAAAGTAGACCTTCTTCCACAGGTCGTCAGCGGGTGCCAGCCTTCTGAAGAAGTAGAATAGGGTCTCGAAGACTCGCGAGCAGTTGACCACGTGGACTCCGCGTTGGTGCAGCGGAAATGCGTACTGTGAAAAAAAAATATTGTAAAATTCGGAGAGATAACAGATACCTACATCAATAGTTGCTGCTACTATAATCACCTTGTTATCCACTCTCTGAATGCATGAAACATGAGAAATGAACGTAATAGTAAATGGCTTTGAGAGGGTAATAATTAGGTGGTAATTTATATAACAATAGTCCCAAAATACCCCGCACCTCACTTTCTGCGTGAATTCTTGCTCAAGCAAGAGGGAGAACACAGAGTGTTTAAGAGGCCACAGTGGCCAAATTGTTATCATTCAGACGTCTAGATCTCAATATTGATAACAACTAGGTATCTGATATTCATACACATAAAACTTCAACATATTTCCTTCAAACTGGTAAACGTGAAAACATGATTTTTAACAAAAGCCTCGATACTTTTATTTTTCAAACATAGGTCCTTTTTTACATGTTTTTGGTTAGAACGTCGAAACCCTTGAATTTATAAACATGATTCTTAGTTAAATAGTTAAGTAATAACTAGTTCTTAAATCTGGTAAAAGCTTTTATCTACAGAAATTGTAGTTAACGTGTAAACAGCAATTATCTGATTATGCAGTGTATTTTGACGCGCCCGCCTACTATCGCCTTTTCATGTTTCGCGTGCTCTTGCAATTAGGTCTATCCCGCTCTCTATCTGGTTTTCTTGCTCGCATATGTGGACTCTTAAGTTCTATCATGGTCTTCCCTAAAGGCATTCTTAGCTTGTAGTGTTAAAGGCGGTGTCATTCATTTGGTTTCCCATCTGTCCCTCCTACATACAGTTCACCTTAATGCCGCATAGTAACATGGAGCTTCGCCTGCAAAATGCAGTTCATCTAGCAGCAAAGTAGTCGCTTATTATAAGTACATAAAAAATAAGGTCTCACCCCTAATATGTTCATAGCTTGCAGTGCAATTGTTGGTGTCAGGTGCCTCATATGTTTCATGGTGATCCCGGCACAGTCTACCATGGCCACGCCGCCCAAAACTTGTAACTTAGGCTGCATGATCCCCACTTCAAGCAGTAGGAGGGAGCCGCGAATGAGATCTTCAACTGGAGTCGTGTCCGGGTCCCAGAGACCTGGAAACAGATAGTCAGACTGCGAGTGACTTTCTGATATTATTATTTTACTCAGCAATTTGGAAACTTGAAAATCTGTCCCTTTCTTTGTCTCTAAACGGATACCTAGTAAGTATACCTACAATGAAAATAACAGATTGTGTTTAGATATACTTGGATATACACACATTAAAGTTGATTAATAAATAAATGGATGGCAAAAGGTCTTCGTGGTAGCTAGTATATCATTTACACAAATATACAAAGTGTTACCTTATCGGCAATGTATCAGCTCGCCCACGGTGGTCCTGGTCCTACAGCACGTTGCCGAAGCGCTGCTTGCCGAATCAGCGGACCACAGGTGCAGGTTCTGCTCCAGGAGCTTGTACACGGTGCTTCCTTATAGAAGGTGTTACCTAGCTGGTACATTATCAGCCTGCCCACGTCGGGGCGGTCATACAGCACGCCATCGAACACGTAGCCGGAGCGCCGTATACCGAACCAGTGGACTCGCGCCAAAGGTGCGGGTTCTGCTCCCGGAGCTTGCACACAGTGCTTATACAAGGGGTTCTAGCCGGCACAGTATCAGGCTGCCCACTTCGGGGCGGGGCGGTCGTACAACACGTCCTCGAACATGTTGCTGAGCGCCGCACACCTAGCTTCCGGAGCTTGCACACGGTGCTTATAGAAAGTGTTACCTACCTAGCCGGCACATTATCAGCCTGCCCACGTCGGGGCGGTCGTACAGCACGCCCCCGAATATGTTGCCGAGGCGCCGCATACCGAACCAGTCGACCCCGCGCCACAGGTGCGGATTCTGGTCCCGGAACTTGCAGTAGCGGACCAACTGTAAAACACCGATTTTTTCTGTAATATGGTAACAAACTTGCATACAGCGCTGTCATACCGATATACTTAGGCTATCAGAACTAAGCAAAATACGTCTGTAAACAGCTTCAGTCAATGTTCTAATGGGCTAAACCCACAAGCGCAGTGACTCAACCTCAACCTGTTTTCAACAGACTTTAACATTTCAAATGGAGGTATCAAATGCGTGTGAATATTTTTACAAGAATGTGTCTTCCGGTTCAGTATTAATGGTTCAAAGGAAAGCCTTGTCTATTACCTTAAGGCCCACTTGCACATGTCATACATTAAAACGCTTAATTCCGGGTTATAAGGCCAACCCCGGGTAGTGCAAGTGACCCTAAATATGTTCTAAATACAAGTAAGTGCTGTACTATTTGTATAAAAAATCTGGTGATTGAAGTGGAGCTAACCAGCTAATTTAACAAAAAAAATAAAAACATATATCATTCTAAATCATTTATCTTCACATGAAACAGAATTAAAATACATATTATATATTATTTAAAATAAAGGTCTCCCAAAAACTACCCATCCAACCAACCATGTCAATTTGCAGCTTTTTAACGGACGGTTATACGACTTCCATCTATTTATAAGTACTAGGGCCACATAACTCACCAGACGGTGCGCTCGCGCGGGCACGGAGCGCCTGGCGCGCAGGAACCGCAACAAGAATGCGTCGTCCATCTGCGGCGGCTGGCATTCTCCGCGTTCTGTGGACAGGCATTACTCTTTTAAACGCATGCGAGCCTGGTAACGAATAAAATCTTTCATAACGTAACAATTTATTGGCAAATGATATCAAATGAATTAATTTAAGTTGTTCGGACGGAAGTGTGTAGTAAATATGGTTATGGACTGCGCGCGTTTTGCGCTCTTGTATTCAAAAATTAAGTAACTCTTATTTCTTTTTCACAAGTTTATGAGATGGCAAGATTCTGATTTAAGTACGTTTTTTATCTGAATACATTGAAAACACCCATGATGTCATTGAAATAAAAAACGTGCTAACCTGCTAAGCTAACTCATAATCATAAGGTACCATAAAACTCCTGAAACCGCGAAATAAATTGGATGATTTCTGCATCCTTTAGATTTCGATGTTTTCTATAGGATTAGCAGGTTTTTTTGCTATACCGGGAAAGGTTTACTATATGGTAGTTTTTTTTCCGTACGTAGGTATGACATTCATTGTAGTCTCGCAGTTATGGCCTTATGTCACACAACAAAAACACCCTTGTGTAAGGGACGAGGGCCCCAAACTTTCATGTAAGTAGCTCACCGGCTCACTCAGCTCAGCTCCGAATAAAAAGTCAGCAATTTTTTTTTTCAATTATTTTTCTTTTATTTGAAGTCCAAACTCGGGTCGGTTTAATTTTTTACAAGCTTTTATTTAACTTGCAATATACATGTATGTATGTTTATCCGGGTGGAATCTTGGAACTTAATTTTGAACCAGTTATCTTCAACCGGTTGACCTGATATTTTGTATTTAGTTACACGCTTAGTTTAGATGACAATGCATGATTAGATTGATTAGCTATGTGATGTCATTCTAAATCCAATATGTCGGATTATTCAAGATTGCGGGCTAGTATTTTTGTCTGTACTACCACAATATGGGTATCAAATAAAAGGGTTTGCTAAGGAGAACTCGAAAAATAATAATACTACGTTACACTAAATCCAATATGGCGGATTATTCAAGATGGCGGATTATCCAAGATGGCGGATTATCCAAGATGGCGGTCGCGTTATTTTTCTGCACTACCACAATATTGCTAAGTAGAACACGAATGTTGATGAGATGAAGTATTATGCCCAATAATAACAACAAAAAACTTTTTAAAACGAGCTTTTATCTTTTTAGGTCACTTAAATTAAATGAAAGCTTATTTAAAAAGCTTTTTTTTTACAGTTAATTTTCCTTTTTAGCTTTTTGAGATAAATTTGTCTAATTGGAAAGTAAATGTTTTTATCATTATACGCCTATGACTTATGTGTTGAAAACAAGGTTATGCGTTGCGCTGAGGCAAGTTACGAAACAGACCATTAGTCTATTTAGGTACTTAAGTGTTCAATTGAACTCTCGTCCAATGTGCGGATTAATTTAGACATAAATGGAAAGCCACATGATTTATTTGAACCATCGATAATTAGTCTAACACTCGCGCCGTTTATACAAAATTGAGCGTTTCCTAACCGTATATCATATCCCTTAGCTCCTGTATCTTGCGAACTCTGTTAGCCGGGTCCTCGGCACAAAGGTTCCAGGCCTCCTCTTCGAACTCAGGGCTCTCGTGGCGGTCGCACTCCGCCTGGTACGCGATCTCCTCCCACCCGTCCCACCGGAACTGCATTATGGGGTCCTGGTGACAAAATGGATGTTAGTTTTCTGTGACATGGAAGAAATTTCTCCTAATTCTCGAAAAAAGTAACAAACAGTTGACAAAAACAATTACAAAAAAATTGCCATAGACGTTCGGACATATCTGCCAATAAATTAATGTATGGGAACTTTGTCTAGCGGATGCCCGGCGGACATACCCACTATGAAGATCTGACGGGTTGTCCGAACGTATATGGCCAGCAATACGTTCGGGCAATCCGTCGGATCTGCAAATGTCCGCCGCCGGGTATGCGCCAGACCAATTTCCCATACATTTGCCGGCCATAATTATACGCTCGAGGAATCCGTCAGATCTCCATAGCCAGACAAATTAACATACATTTATTGGCAGATCCGGCGGATATGCCCGAACCACGCCCGTACATATATGGCCAGCAAACAGCGATTGGGACCTGGACGTTTGCGTTAATTAAAACGGCTTGACAAGTTTATTTAATGTTCGGATCAGACCAACGGCCTTTCGTCCTGTCCGTCTGTCCGTCCGTCCGTATGCCACAGCGGTTTTGCTCAGTAACTATACAGCATATGGTACTAATATTACAGCTGCAGGTGTATTTTGTTTGCCGCTACTTAATTTGGCCTATAAATTATTTTAAGTTATTTAAGTTATTTCTAAAGACCTATCAGATGATGGGCCACAAGTATATATTTGCCACAAAAATATTTTTTGACATTTAGTTACATGTATGGGCCCCCCTAAATATTTTTTTTTCGCAATTTGTATGCAACACTAAGTAGCGGCACACAAAATACACCTCTAGCTGTAATATCATTCCCGTATTTTTAAATTTTTTTTATATCTGGTTACTGAGTAAAACCGCTGTGACATACGGACGGACGGACGGACAGACGGACTGGACGAAACTATAAGGGTTCCGTTTTGCCATTTTGCCTACGGAGCCCTAAAATTAAGGTGGTTAATTTTCAAAAGTTCAAAATAGGTTATTATTTTAAATTAATGAAGATAGCGACAAACGTTATAATTTTCCTGTAAAAATTCATATTTTTCCCTTGAGACCGATTTGCGAAATATACCAACGGAAACTTCCTGTTTTTTTTTTATATGGGATGCCTTTATTTAACTTGCTCATCATAAATCACATGAGCTGTTCCGGTGACCAACTGGCAGGTGGCAGGATTAAAGTAATTCTAATTCAGTGCGGTTATAAGCAGAATGTTTTGGTACCGGTTCGCTATCATTAAAGGAAACGTGCTAAACATTTACGTAAATCTATTTTAATTAAGTATTTATATAAAGTAAAAGTAAAATATTCTTTATTGCACCACATAAGAGACAAAAGACAGAACAAATTCACAAATTATATAAAGGTAGCAACAGGCGGCAGGGGGCAGGTATATAATTAGTTATTACTTATTAGGTATACATATAATGAGTATTTGTGTGCGAGCCGTTCGCATTCGTGGTACCTACAACAGTTTCCTTTATGAATGTAGGTAAACTAAGTTCCGATCCGAATCAAGTATTGCACTGAGGTAAGTAGGTAGGTAATTTAGTAGACACGCTGGCACCGTCCCATCTCCAACGAACTAATGTAAAAGCGGGCGGAGCGGCTGAATGCGCCGAAATTTTAAAACGTAATAAATATAAGAGCCTGGGCAGAGAGTACCTTTTTGTACCATTCGGGGTCGAAACTCTTGGTCCATGGGGTCCCAGCGCACGCAAATTTTTCGTAGAAATCGCGAAACGTCTGGTTGATGTTACTGGTGACCGAAGAGCTGGTGGCTTCCTCGCACAACGTATCAAATCGAGGAAATGCCGCCAGCATCGTAGGTACAATGCCTCAAGGACCTACTTTAGATTTAAGGTAGGTAGAGGTAGGTAGTTAGGTAAGTTACACTTACTGTATATACATATATTTCGAAAATAAATGTTTTTTCATTTGTTTTAGCTCATAGATCTGAATTGACCAACTTCCGAAATAGCTAACTTTAACTGTCGGAAGCAAGCGTTGCAACACATAATCCATCAGATGGGCGGCGTAAAAATAAGTATTAATTTAAATATTTTAAACCTTATTTCAAAGCAGTAGAGTGCAAAATCTTAACATATTTTTGATCACGATTATAAGATCGTTTAGGTAATCAAGGCAGAGTGCACTTGGGACTTGGGACTAGTATTGTTTATGAAAATCTTTTCATATAAGTAAAGTTTACTGCGTATGGGAATTGGAAGAATTTAATAAAGAAAACATACACAGACACAATTCTGTGACCGCAGAATTATTTAATACGCACTTGTGATATTGCTAATTTAATAATTTTACATGCATTTGTTTATTCACATAAACATGCAATTAGTTCGAACCAATTAAGTGGGTTCTTTGTTTACGTTATTTAAATCTCTGTTTGTAGAGGAACGCTGCGTTAGACGCATTCCGGTTTGCCGTACAAGGAACCAGTAATGTAATGTACATACCTACCATTCAATCGTATTGTGAGGAAATAAGGTTCATGCATTTAGTTTTTGTCAATCAATTGACAACCATATGATATTTGAATTAAGAATAAAGTGTCCACCACTGGTGCATGTCAGCTTAAATGTACGGTGCGACGAAACAATCGGGGCAAACCCATTCCGTTTGATCGCATGCGTCTAAACGCTACTATTTGCTGGTAGTTTACGTTCAGGCATATCCGCCAGATCTGCCGATCACTGTATGGGAAATTTATCTGGCGGATGCCCGGCGGACTACCCACTATATTACAGGAGATACGACGGGTTACCCGAACGTAGGTATATGGCTGGCTATTGCCGTATTGCCGCACAAAACAATTGAAGTCTCGGCGCCGCCGCGCGAAGGATTGGAATAGTTCTCTACTTAGCAGCAGCAGCCTTTTACCAATTGCTGTTATTAAGTAATCGATAATTTATTTTTCAATACAGTTGCTCAAAAAGTGCCCTTTATTTGGCTGTTTTACGTGCGCAAAGTTTGTTTTTGCGAACTAGTGCTTTTTACTTTTCCAATCTTTTTAAATTTAGTTGTGTTCCAATTCATGACTGCTTACCGAAGAGTATTATTGTTCGTTAACTTTACCGGGGCGTAATAAAACTAAATAGCTACTATTAACGCAATAATATTAAAGATATTGATATTTCATATTTTAATAATTACTTCTTCATCATACTAATGATCATTCATTAAAAATATTAACATTGAAAACAGTTCTTATAAATCTGTGTGTATGAAACGGAACAGAGCCAACGAAACGTCAGTCAAAGTAGAGGCGTTTTTCAATCAGGTAAACATGTTCGTATGCCCTATAAAACATGACGGACGATACGATTTGTCACATGCGATTTATTATTTTGTTTATGAGAAATAATGATTATGAGATTGAAAATGACGAAGTAAAGAAGATAAGATAAACATTTTGAAGATGTTCTTAATATATCAACTGTATTACAATCGTGCCACGGAAATAATAATAAAACTTTCAAATTCGTTCTTATGTTTTTTAATTTTTTTCGCATCTGTATTGAAAAACGTCGTTCGATTCACGTGCGGATATGTCATTTTTCACTTGTCCCGAGTATTGCCACTCGCCTACGGCTCGTGGCAAGATACCTCGGGACTCGTGAAATAATGACGTACTTTCCGCACTAGCATCGAAATGTACTATTTCTCAAACATGCTCAGAAATGGTCGCATTTTGTTCGCGGGGGCAAGCCTCGCCCCGGCAACAACCTCGTCACTCTCGTCAGTTAATCCCTTACTTTCCGTCCCTCACCAATAACGTACCATTATTAGCTTCAGGCAACGATGTATTTAAGCAGGGGAGGGGCATAGGTAGACCTATAGGTAGGTATATTTTTGTATGCCAGGCAGTTCTTCTATTCGCGTCACATTTTGTTTGCTGTTGGTCCGTTTGTTGGAAAAATGGCAAAAACCATTAAGCGCCATAAGAAACCATGCTAGTAGTAGTATTGCCGTTATATTAAATCATGTTCAATCAATGGCGAAATAGTTTCAGTTCTGTTGAGAAACAAGTAGGGACCAACTAAGGCTTGCATTCACTGGCCCTTCACTTGCACCGTATTTTATTAAGTAGGTATAAGTAAAAGTAATAGTGCCGTGGACGTCAATTTAAAATGATTTGAACTAGTACCTCATTTTCTTAAATTAATTAATTTTCTTAAATGAGGTTGTACAATGCAATTCCTCATTTAAGGTGATTACAAATTTGCAACATCAGAACATCGACTTATCGGCAATAAAAATAGTTAAGTTATGAAGATGTCAAACTTTGAGCCGCGTGACAAAAAAAAGGTATGATAAAATTTTGAATTATGTGACATATTTGGACGTGTTTGACAAATTGAGGTGTGGGACCAAATTTTTGAAGTGGTACATTTTCGCAGTATGAGGTAGTGAGACAATCGAACAGAATGAGTGGTACAAATGAGGTGCCTCACGAGTGAGTACCCAACACTAGTAGGTACCTAATTTAGTGTGGCATGTACCTACTGTATCGAAGGGCAATTTTATTGCCTAACAATGGGTAGGTAATAGTTTTGAGTTTTTGACACTATTCAATTACTTACAGCATTATTCTTTCAAACGTAAAACCTAAAGCATGATGTATGAAGACTATGAAGCTTGACGTCAATTGTCTGTCATCGGCATGAAAATTATGGGCCCTGCCTGAATCATGTACTAATATGACTAAGACGCCTGAGTCAAGCCACGCTATCTCTTCTAAGCAAATTAACTGTCAAACGTCATTTAAACATCAAATTTCTATGAAATTATGATTTTTACGTAATACTTTCAGTCTTTCACAGACCTGTGCTATCAAAATCTAGGAAACTTAGCATAGGCGGACTCTACTAGCTGCTTATAACTTCGTGTATACGTTTTTAAGTGTGAAATGGCAAGTGTCCTCTACGTGACCGTTAATTACCCGATTATGTGTGTGTAATGACCTAAAAGTTAAAAAAAAAGACAAAAACAAGTGACAAACGGTAATGAACACGGTAATTGCTGGACTGCCGTCACGGTGCACAGTTCTTGCGTAAGAGCGAAAAACTACAGTTACTTAAGCTGAGAACTGAATTGATGGCCGGGTGATTCTCATTTTTGGTTTGGTGGTTGATAATAAATAGTACCTAATAGTTGTTCCGAACGTGCATCCCCTTGACCATGAGGATTACCGCGAGTTGATTTTCCGCTAGGGGCGCTAGTGGAACGTGGGTCCTGCGGGAACATTTCAAACGTCGCTTTGACAATATGTGTCAATTTGACACAGGATTTCAAGTAGATTGGGAGAACTCATTCTCTTCGCTAGCTCGTTCGATAACCTTGAAGGAATGCCACTCCAAGTTTTTTTTTTACAAATCGAAATAAACATTTACGAGTAGGTACAAACCGGGTCCTATCGATAGTGGTCAAATGTATCGCAACAGACCTTGCTAACAAGTAAAGGAATAAGCATGTGTTGCGACTTGCGATATGTTCGGTGACATTGGTGTGTATATACCGTTACTGAGCACTAGTTAATGTCAATATCGTCATTAAGGGTGAAAATGTGAGATAATTATGAATTGGCCATTAAGTGCTAACAGCAATATTGATCAATGAGTGTCACATGAAACTGGCCTACTCTGGAGGTACTAATGTATTGATGCATTATGCGATTGGCACACTGACACGGCCGTGGCGTGAGAGTTGGCTATTGAAGTCACCAAGAGCCTTATTTTTAGCCTCTCGGTCGCACTAGTGTGCGAAATAGCAAAGTGCGACAGAGAATCATGATGTCACGGAAGGCCCTCTGACGAGGTGCGTCGCCTTACCTACAGTAACAATGACAAATGACAATAGATGTTCCGACTATGCATTTGGCCGAGTAGCCGACTAATCAGCGCTAAGAAGGCCGATTATTCGGCCGACTAGTCTGCAAAACCGGTCATCAGTTCGGTTGAATTCTGAAACAATCGCGAACCTTTATTTCTCTCCTTTCGTCGTGTCCCATGTCATAATATAACTGTAAGATGTCCCCTGCTAGTCAAATTAATCTTCTAAGCCACAATAACCGTTCGTGTGCAGCATTAAAGTACCTACTGAAGATCTAGTCAAGACTCCGGCTACTGACTAGACTAGATGTTAGCACCTACGCCTTATTGCGGTCCCTCCATAGTTTTATTTTTGGTACCTACGTGGCGATTAGTTCAAAACTCAACTTCCCCAAGCGACCGGAGGTAACTCTCCAAGCTATGTAGACTATCTTAATATTTTTGCTCCTTTCTCGTTCCTAATTTGTTCTAGTAGGTAAAATAAAAATATCTCCATCTTCATTGCCCTTTGAGCAACTTACGCTTTATTATGAGTACCGACTAATTGGCACTTTTTGCCGACTAATCGGCAATTTTGCTAAATAATCGCCGATTACAAATGGCCGGATACTAGATTTTCCCGACTAGTCGGTAAATTTCTAGTTAAAATGTTGTAAGCAGAGTATGTGCAAATGTAGGAAGTAGGTTTCAGACAGAATCTGCACCGATAAGGGCTCAGTACTATTGTTTTAAGCAGGATAAAAAGGCCATCACAAAGTTTTATGTATTAAAGCTCTACATAGAGATCGCTCTTTAGCGATAAGACCGCCTGTTGTTTGCCTCTTTTTCATGTGTAATCTATACCAGTTTGTGTTATTTTTGTTGTTTTGAGGTGCAATAAAGAGTTATTGTATTGTATTGTATTGTATAGTCTTCAGACCTTGTACAGTAAATTGCATACCTACCTAATTTAGGATGAATTTCGTTCATAATGTGGGTGCCATGCACCTTTGCAGTCTTCCACACTGCACTGAGCTATCGATCAAAGTTGCACAAGTCGGATCGTAAAGCAATGGACCATGCCTTAATGATGATTGTATTTGCAATCCGGCTCTCGGGCTAATGGATACGGTAATGCAGTTTTTGCTGTTACTACGATAATTTGTAAAATTACTAATCATTGAATCAGCAAGGTACAAGTTAATTCAAAAATAACAAAAAAAACTACTTTAAACTAAGGAAAAAAATAAATATAAGTACCCGTTTATATGCGCTACCAACTGATGAATGCAGTATCGTTTGGAAATGCACTGACTTCTAACGTATCACTTGGTAGCGTATATTAAAAGGAACATATTATTTTTCTTTTTTTTAGTCGGTTTATTTTTTGTTAAAAAGTAAATTTTTTAGTTTTTGATATTTTTTACCATATAGACAGTTTTTGGATGAAAATACTTAAGTTACTTGAGATAACACCAAAATAACCATACATATGTGCTTATAATTTGAGGAGTTCCCTTGATTCTTCGTGGATCCCATCATTAGATCAGGACAGAATTCATATGGGATCAACAAATGTCAATGTCACTGCTAAGTGTGCCAAATAAGTGCAATGTTAGCGTTATCACTCCAAAAAAAATTAAGAATGATGCCCAATTAAAAAAACACATAAGTATTTCGGCACCGCCTGAAAGCAAACAAAACATGAACGACTGATTTATTTTTCTTCCGATATTATGCAAATCGTATCAAAGTTGTGCAAACGAATTTGCCCAAATGCAGATTTTTTTTGGGGAGTGAAAGATATGACCTCTAGCTTAAAAATGTAAAAAACGTGATTTTTCCTTTCTAATTTATGCTCCGAAAAAGGACTTAGTTTCGTCGAGTCAGTTAATGCACTCTTAATTATAATACCTAATTGATAGTTAATATTAAGCAATATTTAGGCCTATTTTACATATTTTTAACTGGGTCAAGAGGCAAGTTCGTGCAACTTGACAAATTGTCAATTTGCTCAAAACTTGCGCTTACGAAATAGTGTTTGCACATTTAAGTTAAGTGGCCTCAGAATTCAGATTCAAGATAAATCTTTACTAGTATGCAATGACACTTGTCCGTGAAAACATGAAGAAACGCAATTGCAAACAAGTAGGGTAGACCGGGGACAATTGGTACTTGGGTAAAACAAAACGATGTTCCGAGTCTTTGCAGTGGACTACTCAAAAATAAAGGGCTATAAAGCCAATCAATTCTTGTTTAATTAAAATAAAAAAAGTACATTTTCACCTCAGCAGCTCGAAAAGGCTTACTTTGATATGCGAAACCAGTGAGCAAAATGCGATTTTGCTGCGAGCGTGAGAAAATAAACGTCAGATTGACAATGTTCAGTCAAGACATGCAACTTTTTTATTAAATGGCATCCTGGCCCATTCAGCCAGATGAGGCCAATTTTCTAACAATGAGAACTACCGCGAGTGAATTTGCCGCTAGGGGCGCTAGTGGAACGTGGGTCCTATGTAAAGAGGTTATATGTCATTTTCAGTACATTTCTCATTAGTTTTTAATTTAAGTCGTGCTTATTTCGAAAATATGCACTTTTAGAGGAATCATTACATAGAAATATATTAAATACTAAAAAAATATTACTTTGGCTATAAAATAAGCTTTAAATTGAAAGTGTAAAATAACACAGCCCTAATTTAACGTAAATTTAGAGGTTATATAAAATAGTTAGAATTGAATGTACCTCTTTTAACATGGACATTAATGAAAAATAATCAATTCTAATATTGGTTTCGCGCCATACTAACTCATACTAATGGCGCTTGACAAGGACCCACGCAGGAGTGGCGCCGCCTGGTGAGCAAAAATACGGTAGTCCTAATTAATTAGATTATATCGTTCATACAATCACATCAAAGCCAATTTGATTGACCTGTCTGTACGGACATGTCTAGACGGTGCGTTTTGTCGGGCCCGTCCCGTCGTACCCTACTATGTAATACAGGAATAGGCAATGTGAGATGAAGGAAGTGCACGAAGGACGATGGCAGTGACGGCTTGCGATAAATCGCCCCGTGTAATATCATGTTTAAACAGAGCCAGAACCACGTTCAAAAACTCGTACGTTTTCATTTTTAAATATCTCTCACTTTAAAATTTTATGATTTTTATTTTATATTTATAAGTATAATATTAACCATTTGTTGATTCACGTTTCCTCACGTGTAAATCTGTAGTAAAATAATTTCTACAATTTACCATAAATTTACGTTGTTGTGAACGATATCTAGTATCCGAACGCGATTAAAAATAATAAAGTGTTTCGGCTGTCATCCTCAATTTGAAAATTTCCTCAATAGCTTCTCTTTTGAATTGCTTTAAAGATAAAAGTTATCTGAACTGAAAACATAAGTGATACTAGTAGTGATAGTGATGAAGCTACGGCAACACCCGAAGAATTGAAAGAAGCGGTCAAAAACGCCGAATTAAGTTTCCTCCCGGCCAAATCGCGGGTAAAGGTAATACTTTGTTGGTTGTTAATAAGGACGCAAATGCCATAAAGATTCATTTGAAATCTAACCTCATGTTCTTAAATTTAGTAAGAGGTAATATTTTGTATTCTTAAATTAATAAAGTAGTATTCTAAAATTAATAAAGCCTTCCTGTCCGTTCATTTTGGTTTTAATTTATTTTTCTTCCTGCTGAGGTGAAAAGTTGTATGTTCAACTCGAGACCAAAGTTATTTGCATCTCGTGCCTTTGAGTCCTTCACTACGCTCAAGATTCTAAATTAGAATCACTCGCTACGCTCGTGATTCTATTATAGAATCTTTCGCTTGCTCAGGACTCAAAATTGGCACTCAGAACAAATACGAACTTTGCTCTCTTGTTGTACAAATAACTATTTAATGTTGATAAAGGTTCAATAAGAAAGTCAACCTTTCGAAAAATCTACCGGAAAGATGTGTGACATCTTTTTGTGTTTGACCCACTTATATCGACTATAGTTTGGTAATGGAATCGACACCAAAATATACATTTAATCAATTTACAATGTGTATTGGACACCAATTAATCAGTCGGTTAAGAGACAAAAAGTTTTCAAGTGACTTGAAACGTATGAGTGAGTGATGATTCGTATGGCTGTAGTATATGATTTGGTTGTTTATTAAGTTTATAGGTGTGTTACTGTTTGGGAACCAAATAAATACAGAATCGAATTAATAAAACTAAGTAATTAATTTTACCATTGTTTCCTGGTTCGCATATGCATTTAGAATATTTAGAACAGCATGGTAAAAAAGAATCAGAATTTAATAATTTATTTTAAAAGTTGTCTACGCTATCTATAATTTTAGCTCAATATTTGTTATCACTCCAAATTATGTCCCACTGAAAGGAGAGGGCACTATTGCACTAACTTTAGTTAGCCTTTATATTTTATGTGTTTACATTAAGAAATAGCTAATATTAAATAGTATTTTGGGAAATTTTGACGAAATGTGTTGTGGATGATGTTTGGTTTAGCGCAAGTACCTTTCTTTTTGACGAAACCTGAAGGCCTACCACGAACCACGAACGAAGTTTCACCTCTCTGTCGCACTTGATTGAGAAATCACAAGTGCGAAAGGGAGGTACACTTTCGTTCGCGGTTCGTGGTAGGCGCTCAGTGGTGGATATATTGCCTGTGAGTTGTCGAAAGCTGCGTTGTGGGTTGTTTAAGGTATGTACTATTTGTATAAACATTTTAAGTAAGTTTTGGAAATACACACGAAACAACTCTAAGATGCCTCTCTCAACCATTCTAAAAATAAGTCTGAGCAAATTTCACCTTTGGTTTTGTCTTTGCTTATACGAGCATAATGTGCACGAATAATTAGAACATCTGTAGGTTTGATTATAGTTACGAGTAGATCAAATAGCACCTTTTAGCACTTTACTCTTTCTTCACATTACAATATTGTATACCCAACTTAACATTTCCGTTAAAATACAATAAAACATTTTGTAGGTACAGAATCTGGCACACAAGTGTGGTATAAAGTTTAAAGAATTCCGTTAGCGGGCAGGCAGGCTTTCGATTAGTAATTCATATAGAAAAAAAACGGTACCACCCATTCTCCTCTCCTGTAAAAATCATAAAACATCGACATACTTTTACACAGTTAAGAATCTAAGCTGAATCGTGTTAAGACGTTATGGTAAGTTCTCTAGAAATACAAAACGCTGAAGAACTTTTTTTACCTAAACCAAAAGGATTTTCGACTAATCAAACAAATGAAGGTAACACCACATAGCGCTACCAACTGGCCCCAATTTCACTAAAGTGTGACAATTTCTAAAATGACTGGATTACCGTGTGCCTACCATGAGTTGCATTCGATTGCGACTGCGGCATTCGACAGTATGTCCGTCTCGCTCCTGCCAGAGGAGTGGTATAGGACCGAGACGGACCTACTGTCGAATGCAGCAGTCGCAATCGAATGCAACTCATGTTAGGCACACTGGTGTTTCAGGCGTCCATAGGTTACATAAACCGCTTACCATCCCCGGGATGAGTGCTTGTTTGCCACCATTTCTATAACTTAAATACTATCGTAATGTATCGTCAATAAGTAGATAATGTATTGGTGAAGAATTTACGACAGTTGTCGTGAGATCTAATAGTGTTTTAAAGAATTTTCGGTAAGTAGTTTTTTTGACGTCGTGTTGTGTAATCGTGTTTCTCGTGACAAATTTCAAGAGATTTTTACAAAAGTATTCGTTTTTAATGGTAATAATGATGTTTTATGTATAAATGACATGTTAGCGGCAAACAAGCATACGACGCTTGTAATACCAGTAATACTAATGCTGACAATGTCACACCGGGCGCCGTGGTGAAACTGGACCCTGCTGATATGTTTGAAGTTTAAAAAGTAATCGGTGAAAATACATAAAAAAATACAAAGTTTTGACATAGATTCTCCGATTGCTGTCGAAAAGTTGTAACAAGGCCAGCGCCGGCGCAGTTGAGACAGCAATTAGTATTGTCATCTTAACAATGCAAATTTGCATAAACACTTTCCAAGTCTAAGATCTAACGACACATTTTTCTGCTTCTGAGTTGTAGGTATGTATAATAATAATAAAATAACATCTTAAGAGACTCTCGCTAGGTGGATGGATCAAGGGTCAGGTCAGATGCAGAAGGCGGTAATCCTGGATACGGCGCGTATAGTCCGGCGGTTCCTTTCTCTGCGGCCCTAACCACCGGCAGCCTGGGCCCTGCCCCGTTGCCGGCGGCACTCTAGGTTAGGTTTTTTATAATATGTTTATATGTATTTTCTATTGTTTTTGTATGTGTTTTTGTATTTTACTTTTATAATCATATTATAAAATGACCTAGCCTAAGAATTAAAGAAATTAAAGAGAATAAAATAATATTTATTATGGGACAATCTTACACCAATCGACCTAGTTCCACGGTAAGCTCAATAAGGCTTGTGATGTGGGTACTAGACGACGATATATATAATAGATAAATACATATAAATACTTACATACATAGAAAACATCCATAACTCAGGAACATATTCGTGATAAATACACAAATAAATACCCTGTCCAGGATTCGAACCCTACGGCTAAGAGGCCGTAAGAGGTATGTCTAAAGCCTGCTACACACAATGGGCCATCATGGGCCATTACGCCCATTACACGGGACGTAGCTATGCAGCAGAACGAGATGACAATATTGCGTATTCCCTCTAACCCTCTAACGCATAACTGCTTCCCTTATCATTTCTAATCGTGGGCCATTGTGTAGACCTATATTGTTTATTTAAGATGCTGTTAGGGTTCCGTACCAAAATGATAAAAAAGGAACCCTTATGGTGTGACTCAGTCCGTCTGTCTGTCACATGGAAATTTGGAATAGTTATAAAATAAACAAAGTTAACCCCTACATTGAGAGAGAGTTTATGACATATTTTAATTGATTTTCAATGAAAAATGACAGATAAAAGAGGGGGCAATAAATAAAAGTTTAGTTACTAGGTACTGCAGCATATCATTTGAAAGTGCTTGATTTGCACATTTTTTTTACAAATTAATACAAAATTTTTGATTTATAAACGAAAATATAAAAAAGCACCCGCCCCCTTTTCTCCGAAACTTACGTAGGAAAGAGCATGAAAATTGACTATTGTGCATTGTAAAAAAAACTGCCATAGATTGTTTTTTTTTCTGTAAATTTATGTTTAGAAAAAGTAATAGTACATTACATACCAAGGCCGTTTGAGTGGGAAATGTCTCGGATCCCACGTAATTGTCGGCCGAGGCGAAGCCGAGGACGACTAACATGTGATCCGAGGCTTTCCCATCTAACGGCCGAGGTTTGTATACTATTTTTCTGCCCGACGGAGCCGGCAGGTGGCAATTTAGTTTTGCGTAAAGTGGCGCTTACCGGCCGGAGGACTGAAAAAGCTTTTATATTTATAAACAGACGATTTTATGATGGCTGTAAAATTTCTCTCAAGCGCCGAGAGTGTGACGCACTCACGAAAACTTGATACCGACTACCGAGACCCCAATTATGTCGGAAGTTGTCAATCAATATCACCAAAGAAATCTCACAAGGCCTTAATGCCTCAGGGGTCTAATCTAGATTTAAGCTAGCTTGTGTTGTTTCAAGATAGCTTAAATTTCACGAAAAGGTCTCGGTAAGTTTACTCTAAATATTTTGTTGGTTATATTTGTGAAAAATATATTAATCGTTGATAAAATAACACTAATAAAGAAAAACCGAGCGGTGACTACAGTGTGCGTATGTACCACCAGTTTTACTTTACCACGAGTCGATACTTCGATAGCGAATGAGATTTTAATGATGGATTTTCTGATAATATCTGGAAACTAAAATTTGGATTAGGCCAAATATTACTGAAAATTTAATGTTTTTTTTTTCTCAAAGTTATTTTACAAATCATGCCGACAAAGTGGTAAAATAAAAAGTGGAAAAAAACTTATAGTCCAGACAGACAGAGATAGTAATATAGTCCAGATTAAGTAATTTCAGATATAAATAGTAGGTAGGCTATGTCCGTTCACTATTGCCGGGTCTGTGCCAATCGCGACCGGGGCTCGTATTGTAACAATTGTGTTGACATCGGTACTTGCATTGGATTTTACTGCAAATACCTAGTTTAGTCCAGTAATACCAGTGGATATATCCGGTTTCGATTGAGAAAGTTGGCCCCACAAACAATCAATGTCAGTACAATTGCATTTTCTCTGAAATTTGGGCCATTGCAAGAAGGCCTACGTCACTAAAGGATGAATCGTATTAGACCCGGGGTCAGTAGGGACCTAAACAGTCGCTGCCATACAACTGAGCCCTTACATGACGTCTTAGTGCGATCAGTTTAGGTTATTAACTGTGCTCAGGGCCCATACCATGTAGGTAATTTTAACGCGATTCAGTTTTAAACCTAAACTGAATCGCGTTAAGAAGCATGTCGTAGTAAGGGCACTAAGCACAGTTAAGTACCTGAACTCAATCGCGTTAAGACGTCATGGTAAGGGCCAAGTTGTATGGCAGCGATGTTTTAGGTCCTAAACAAAAACGCGTTAAGAGTTAAGACGTCATGGTAAGGGCCCTGGCCATGCACGCTGACAATGTCGGCGACCTATGTTGGCTGGGAATCAGCGAACTTAAAAAACATGGAAGAGGAGCTTCAAACAAATTGACAACATAAAACGGGGTAAACACTCGATATGCGCATGCACGCTACGCTGCCAATCAAACTGGTAAAAATTTTCAGTCGGTTCATAATCACTCAAAAATCCCAAAATATCATTGGTCAACGTCAATATGGTGCGGTAGGATTGGCCTGAGCGCCGACACTTGAAAATTACACAACAAATGTGACATTGACAACGCATTGTTAGTAGACGGTTTAAGGCAATAAAGAGCAATTTTTACATGAAATATTTTTGTGGTGATAAATTTAAATAAAATTTTAAGTAAATAATTAATACTTACTTTATTGGTCTCGTAAGTTTGCCGTAAGATTATTAATATATGGAATTAATTTTAATAATATTGTAACGTCCATATCTTTATTGTATCTTTAAAACCTGGTATATGGTCAAATGTACTCTTCAATTCAGGTGTAGGGGGGTTTGTATAGTCACATATATGATAAAAATAAGAGATTTTGTTTGTCCTAGAAGTTATAGGCAATTATAAGAACCCACAGATACGTATTTTAGGAATATCGGAAATATTTGCTGTCGTTAAATACTCGAACAACAATATATAAATGACAACAAACGCATTAACCAACGAAAATAATAAATATCATTACGAAAATAATAAATCGCAAATAATAATTATTATGGAAAAAGAACCCGTAAACACATGGTACCTAGGATGTTTAACCAGCTAAGCCCATCAATTGAACAATGTAGTAAACAGGTTTTCAAAATAAGATTAAAAAAGGTTCTATTAGATAATATTAGATACTAGTGATACTTAGATAAATAAATGTTACTTTTACATATATGTAGGTGCGTACGGTGTTTATCTCATCTCACAGCGACTTACGCCCAAGTGAACAGCATAATACTATAAAAATATGGGACCGTTGTGGGTTGAGGCAGGTAGCTAGGATTTAAATTATATGAGCGCACTATTCGGCAACAAACTGCCCTCAGTTTAGCGATATATTTTATACACCTACCACCTAAGTTTCTTTTGAAATAAATAAATAAGTAAAATATTACAGTTTATCCAGGACCCAAAAAAATACTTGACATTAACATATTCACATACATATTTATGCTAGCTTTTACCCACGACTTTGTTCACAACTTCACATACTTACACTAAAAAAGGAAATATATATGATGATAGTAACGAGTTTTTATCTCTATAAATAAACCCACCCAAATAAATAATGATATTTATTTGGGTGTTTATCACGAAGTTTTTAAGTTATAGATGTTATCTATGTACAGACCGTGTTTTTATTGAATTGCTTTAACTTCATGCCTTTATCTATTCTAAAAAACCTAATGTACGCGAGGCCATTGAAATCGGACGTCGCCCTAACTTCAACCGCGATGAAGGATGGACTCTGCCACCGGCTTGGAAACCAGTGCTTTCTAGAGGGAATTTGTGATGTGACGATGTAGTGGCCACGGTTAGTTCGGTGTGCTTGTCGTTGATCCCGTCAGACGATCCGACAATTCAGACTCCCGCAACGACGGCGCCAGATTGCTCGAATCACCCTGCTTCGTCGCGCCCGACCCGTTACCTACGCCGGTCTCGGGCAGTGATGCCCGAGCCGTGAAGGTGACAACACCACTCTGTCTGTCCGACGATAACTGCCCGATGCACCCTATTGTGATAAAAATACGTGAGTGTTAACCGTTGCAATTTAATATTAGTATGACTCACGAAAGTTTAAATTATATACTAATACTCCGTTTACACACTCGCAAGAATGTGATTAGATAAAAAGGAAATTATCGATTATCTTCAAAATGGACCTAATTAGAATACCAGAGTCCTTAAGAAATTGATTAATTATGCTATGGGATGCGTATTACCTATAATTTCAATGGTTGTCCAAAAGGTGGCATAACACCATCCCCATATAAAATTGTCCCGGTCAAAGAAATTTAAAATAACGTGTAATATGACTATTAACATACAAAAAGTAATCCCATCTTTTTTGTGGTGCTTATATGTGCGACTTCTACACCATTTTACAACGCAACAGCGCATTTTATTAAATATTATAAATTTTTACGGTATCTGTCAAATTGACCACATCGCTGACGGCCATTTGTATACTATAGTTGTCGATTTCTAAGTCTGAACTTTTGACACATCGAAATACCCGTAGAACGTAAACGCGCAAGACACTTTGGAATTATAAACAAAATCCCATAAAGATATTACAGCTAGTCATGTACATAAACACAATATTTCACTTTTCATAAACATAATGTGATGAATGTTACATTTTTTCATACATTAGTTATTGAATATTTTACGATAACAATTTAGCACGCCAACAGTTACGGTCTACGTCGTTTTTTTTTTAAATTTAGTGTTGTGAGGTGACCATGTCTGCTGTTTCAATTCATATAACTGTCTGTAAATCGATTAAAATCGATCTTGTAATCAATAGGCAATACAGTAAAAATCAAAATAAAACGATTTAAACGAAAATAAAACCAAGTACGATGTGGAAAAAAATGTTATGTAAATTAAGACAAATTAACTATGAACGTTTTTTATCTTACATTTTAAGAATTCAACAGTATTGATTTCTGAATGAAACTAAGATGGCTTTGGAAGAAATCGTATGTCAAATGCGCAGTTTGTCGAAGTTTCTCGGTCTTATCAAATACAAATCCGTAGTAGTAAAATCGAATCAAACAATTCATCGCTAAAATCAATAATCGCTGAATTTGACAAACGATTTGTCTTAGCCTCATCACTAAGTACGTCAATACTCAAGTGTCAAAAGTTCAGACTTAGAAATCGGCAACTGTAAACGGCACGCTGGCGTGGCTGTGTAAGCCCCGCCTCGCGTGGCGTAGGTTTTGTGGGGTCACTATTCAGAGCTTATTAGTCTTCCATGTTTTTTAAGTTCGCTGCTAGGAATACAATATCATATAAAAATTGTAAGAATTGTCGCAATGACAGCGTGGCCCGTTCGAGCGAATGTCATCTACTAGACGCCCTTTTTGCCCTCTACAGTGCGGCGCTCTGTCCGGATAACGGTAAACGGTACTTATTTTAAACCTGCATTTATATTTATCTGTCTCTCTCTCTCGAATAGGTATGAGAACGATAGAAATATTAGACATCGAAAAATCTTCGACGCTAGAAAGAAGGAATGGGGTAAGCAACAAGGCGGTGCTATGGCGTTTATGCTAATTACGTACGAGTATGTTAGTAAACACAGCCGCACTTTTTCCAAGTGAAACTTTAGTTTATGCAGAAGGTATTTTGGAGATGTATGCACAGTTAAGAGGCCTTCCGCCTTTAAAAAATACATCAACTCAAATTATGATGAAACTATAGATCATTGTATAAGATCTTAATTGGAGGTAGTTAAAGAGCCATAACTTGAATTTGTTGCACGACTACCAAGAATGCAATATCTAAGAAAATGCAGTAGATATCTGATCTACGAAGAAAAACCGAAATGTTTGCTCAAACTTGGCCAATTTCGAGTGATTTTTGAAGAGAGATTTCTCACTCAAAATTTACTTAAATAGATAAAAATTGTATACCTGCCTACCATTATGGTTACAATAGCTTAAGTAAGTAAAAAATAGTGAAAAAATATAAGGAATAACGTCAAATCACAGAAAAAAGGTACTACAAATTCGTGAGATTTTTAAAGGAATAAGGACTCTTAAGACATCTGAATGTTTGTAAATTTGGTACGTAATGAGGAGAAAGTCTGAGCTGTGGAACCGTTTTAAGATGAAACCTCAAGATTATCGATGACACACATTATTTATGTCTGACATACTAAGTGACACAACATTGTTTTATCTGATTGTTACGAAGATTGGACTTGATGTGACACAAGCCTTCTTGAGCTTACTGCGGGACTTAAGAAACACTGGACACTAGGGGAAATGGACAAAATGGACATATTTGACATTAGGGTAATTACGAGTAGACCTTCGAACAATAGACATTTTGGGAATTAGACCTAATGGACAGACTGTACATTTAGGGAATTAGACCACATGGGCCGCTCCGGTCAATTTGTGTAAGAATGTCTCGTAAAGGGGGAAGTGAAGTAAAGGGGGCCTACAATAATAAAGGGAAACGTCTCTTTGCATGACCATTGATTGATTATACGGATGAATTTTCTGGAATCAACAGCTGAAGTTTGAATCGATTTTGAATAATTTTGATATTAGAATTAGAGCGTGTGAAAGTGTTATTTTAAACGTCAAACTTCTATGAAACCATGACGTTGACTTAACACGTTTACAGGCTGTGCTATCAAAATCGTTTCCGACCTACGGATTCGTGGGAAAGCCTGTTACCATAGTTATGCTAGGTTTTTCCGTACATCAAAGGAGATTGCCGTTTCATGTATGGAGGCCCGTACCCTAACGAAAATCGTTGTCCAGATGAAATCTTTTGCAACTGCATATCATATTTTTATTTAAACTTTATTGCACAAAAAAACTTATAGTACAAAAGGCGGAGTTAATGCCATAGGGCATTCTCTACCAGTCAACCTTAGGGCAAAACAGAAAATATTGTAGGCGGTGGATCTTACAAACTGTATAAAGAAAAGACATGGTAAGATACAGTGATACAGTTTTAACTAGTACGGGGAGTAAAGGACTCATTCTTCTCATAATGTATTAACAACTAATTTAGTTAATTAACTCCTAATCAGACTGATGTACTATCGCGATCGCAATTGCATGGGCGATCTACGAATGAATACAATCGTAAATTACCCATGCATTTTTGAATGTGCGTCTACCCACCCGAAATGTAACTTGTTTTTGTTATCGTAATAAAGAAATTATATTATATATATTATATACATATAACTACTACTACTATAGAAATGTAAACATCAACATATAATAATATAAATATATACATATACTATAGGTATAGGATATACGAGTATCTCACCACAAATTGGACACTTGCACTGAAGATACTCATTTTTTTCTTTGAACTGCCAGCAAAGAAACCCCGTACAGACCTTCTAAACGCGAGATTGCTCGAAGCTTTCCTACTGTTAGGGGGAAGGCCGTTCCATAGACGAGCCACCTCAACACAGAATGAATTTGCGATGAAAACAGCTCGATGAAGTGAAATAGAGAGAGTCAGGTTGCCCGAAGAGCGAAGTTGTCGGTCACGAGAGGCACCAAAGAAGGGAAAAAAGGATTTAAGATATTCAAGGGCTTGTGGATCATTTAATATGGAATAGAGTGAACAAAGCACGCGGATATTTTCTCCTTTGGCGAATTGGGAACCAGCCGAGCTGCGTGCGAAATGCGGACACGTGATCGTATTTCCGAAGGCGGTCCAATTTGTCTAGAAGCTTCTCGTTCAAGTCCGGATAACACATCTCCATAATCTATAAAAGGTAATATCAACGAATTTACTAATAAAATTTTGGTTTTGACAGGTAGAAAGTGCTTTAGCTTGTTTAACGAGTGAAGAGATCCCGTAACCTTTCGGCTGACTTCGGCAACCTGAGGTCTCCAACTTAAAGTGCTGTCCAGGTGTACACCCAAGTCCTTAACACTCTGGCTAAAGGGGATAGGTACACCGTTAAAATTTACCAACGTGATAGAGTCAAAGTCTAGCTTGCGAACTTGCCGAGACCTTCCGATGACAATAGCCTGACACTTTGAAGGGACTTCATATTATAAGTACTCCAGAATCCGTAGAACATTGAGATTGAAATCGTGATTTTTAGGTTAGTTTTTAAGTAGAATTATCGCTTAATTAGTAAGTTCATCTGATCCAAAGAGACTTATCGCACTCGGATGCTCATGACATTCTATACCGTATGAATCAATGAATTACTGTTTACAAGCGTGTAAAAAACATGGAGTTAGATCACTTTGACGTATCCAAGACAAATATTAGGCAATTTAAACTAGTAGCCAAATTGACTTATAACAATCTGTATATTTTGTACTATCCAAAGACGTTCTGTTATCATGTTATGGTAATTAGTAATTCCATCGAAAACATAAATGTGTAAATTGAAGCCAAGTACCATAAGAGAATAACGTTATTTGTCGACTCCGCCGACAAAAGATCTGATCTCTATTTATTATAACAAACCTAAGAACTCTATTTATAATTTAACTTAAATTCCCTTACTTGTTTTATATTGTTTTGAAACCAACCACCTTCTTTTACGTTATGTTTTTAGTTTAACTTAAGTTTACTTACTGTATGATTTTGTGGGTGCCCTGAAAACCAGTGTCGTGGTACACTTAGGTGTGTCACGGCTCATGCTGAGTGGCATCCCTTTTGGTATATTTATGTGCAACTTGTTTATCCTGAACCTTGCAATGTTTTTAAACCAAATAAATAATTTCTTTCTTTCTTTCTTTCTATATCTAAATGGGAGCCAAGTTCTGTAAGAAGTTAAAGAATGTGAAGTTAAAGATTTGACTTGGCTAGTTTTTACTGCTTATGTTTTATGTATTTTACTAGTTTTACTACCTATGAATCACTGGGCTAACTAACGTTTGTGTAGTTTAATCATTTATTGACGCTGACAAATGGCGTAAGGCACCATACATGGTTTGCTGATAATGGCAGTGACCTTTGTATTGTACAGTCGCCGTCAAGAGTGGCCAAGTTGTTCAACATGCTCAGATATTTGTCACCTTGGCCACTTCCATATATTATATGGCGACTGTAGGTATACTTATATTGCTTTGGCAAGTACTTATACTGTGTTGTAGGAAACTAACGGCTCTGTTGTTACTGAACTAATAGAGGGCACTTAGTTCGCTGTTGACATACACGTGTATTGTTTACCTATAACTATAACTTAAGATAATACTCCTTATTGCTAATCAGATAAGGAAAAAAACTGTACAAGTTACAAAAAGTGAAGTACTTAGCGAACATTTCAACAGAGTTTCAGATAGGTAGGGGAAACTGTTGAACCTTGAATATAGTTTTAACTCGGGCAGTTGGCAATATTCCTTCGTTGCCAGACTAATTAAAATATTTTATTTATATTATTTGTAACTTTAATTCCTAAGATTGTCCTATAAAAAAAAAACAATAACAAAAAATAACAAATTCTAAAACAAAAATTAATAATTCAATTACTAATAAAATCTCTTATCAACGAAACTTGAGGGCGGCCGGTATTTCGAGAAAAAATATTAAGTAAATATGAATCGTGTCATGAAAAGTTGGTATTTAGAACTTGTTCTGCGACTAGACAATAGAACTTTTATATAAGTAATAGGTTAATGTCAAGATAATTAGCTATTCGATGGTAGGATAGTTTCAGTCTAATCTTAATTGGAAGTGCTAACACGAAGCTTACTTGACCAAAGAGTTACTTTGTTGTATTCGGGGCTTGTGTTGTGGCCCACAACTTGTGGGTACCTACTACGCGACGACGATATTATACATATAATGGATAGACGCATATAAACCTAGGAACAAATTTCGTGATAATGACAGAAATAAATGCCCTGACCAGGATTCGCACCCGGGATCTCCTGCTATTTAGTGAGGGTCGCTACCAACTAGGCTAGGTTATAGTAGGAGGAGTTCATAATGTGAAATATCTCTTCGTAAGGCCATTATAAACGGCAGATGCGTAATAAACAAGCATTGTATAGGAATAATGCAAAATAATATGTTAGAAATGACAGAATGCGCTACAAAATGTAAGTGAAAATAGTTAGGGCCTGGCCACATGTCCACGGTGCGGTGCCAATGATAAATTCAGTTTTTTTTGTTTTCGATTATTAGATGACTTTTGTTTGAAAATGATTGTTTTTATTAAAATTATATTTACGTAAGAGTAGATAGTAGATAGATTAGTAAGATGTACCTAGCCCTATGTGGGATTTCAGGGTTTGTCCAATGGCTGAGGTCACCTTGTCACTGCACCGGTTCCCCTACAAGAAGCATGTGCGATTCATGCGATTGTGCGATAGGTGTATTTTCTCTATAATTATTGCGGCACGTTTAGTAGATCTGTATCTTTTTTTAATACTACGACGGTGACAAACTAGCATACGGCCCGTCTATGGTCACCGTAACCTATGGACGCCTGCAACACCAGGCGTGTTACAAGCGCGTTGCCGACCCTTAAAAAAAATATCTGTACGCATTTTAACAATACATCACAAAATATGGACATTCTCACGATCCCGTTATATGCTCCACTATCTGAAAGTCACCGAGTAACATTAACATTGAATTGCTTTTGCTTGGGTGGACGTATGGTTGGCTCACGATTTAGAATTTGATGAGTCGGCTAAACTTACCAATTCGAAATTCTTTCACTTTCAGACAGTGGAGCATAAGTATAACGGGATTATGTAGCATAAATGATATTCCACATTCCACGTACCTAGAGCCAAGGACTCAAAATATACATGCCATTTTTCGGACCAAAATACCTTCGTCTACACGACCTTAGAGTCAGTCTATGCTAATATAAGTTTCCTAGATTTTGATAGCATATACTGTGAAAGTGTTAAGTAAACGTCATAATTTCATAGAAGTTTGACGTTTAAAATAACACTTTCAAGTCTGACAGTTCATTTGCTGAGAAAAGTTAACGTGGTTTGTCTCTATACAAGGTGTAACAAAAATGCTGGTGATCCGTTTAAGGGCGTCCATGACACTAATTAAGAAAAAATGGAAATCAATTTTGACATATTTTTTTTTGTATGTTACTAATTGGACAACCCCACTACATACAAAACTTGAGTTAAAAAACTTTTGTCCTATTTTTTACTAATTAGTCCACTATGCTGATTACACCATTAAACGGATCGCTAGCATTTTTATAAGAACCTGTAGTTATCATGGAATTTATGTTTGTCTGTAATGTGCCATTGATATTTTACATTTGGCATCGCATCGATATTGTACATGTGACACCTTAAGAGTAGCAAGCATCGTAGGCTAAGTCCAAAGCATTTGTGCTATGGTCATCAGGTAAATCGTTTTGCTTATTTCTGTCAAAATAGTATTGAGTTTATTGTAAAAAAAGTTGTAAGTACCTAAATAAGTATTATATATATATAGTAGTGTGCCTACTTAACAACATGAATCAAAACATTTATTATAAATAATAAATGATTTAATTCCTGCTTTACAAATGAACTAAGTAGTAGGTAATTTAAAAAAAATCCAGTCATATAATTTTTTTATTAGGAAAGTTTAAGAATATAAAAACTTAATCTAGGTAAATACAAGTTAATGTAGGTACTTACCCACATTGAAGAAAAAACGCTTATTCAAAAATCAAGATAATCTATAGGTAGCTTCTTCTGTCTCGAATTTAGTTAGGTAGGTATACAACTTCACTGTGGCCGACTATCATTTACTCGAAGCTAATCTTTACCAAAATTACATTAGTTTTTAACTCATATAGGTAATTGTCAGTTACCTATGTTCTTATTTATTTAGTTTTTTCGTATGTAAGTACCTCATCAGATTGTTTTCTTAACTGTTTTTTACGAGGTGCCAAATTAAACATTACGAGTAGGTACAGAGTATGGGAGAAAACAAGTTATCCTATTCGTAGACATAAGATTCATCATCTTATTAGGTACCTATATGCTGATAATGACTAAGAATCAAGCTCAAAACTATATTTTGTATATCACATGATTTCGAATGGAGTATGTACCGGTTCCGCTTATTAATAATAGCAGTAGAATAATATCTAAACTATTCTGTTAGGAATTTATAACTTTGTAATTTAAAATGATTTATGACTGCAACAAATAAAGAAAGTTTTTACAGTTTTGATCCAAAATATTGTTTAGTAAGTACTTACCTATTTATTGTTTATTAGTATAACAGTAATCCTCACAGCTATCACTCACTGCTACTCAGTCCCTATCCACTATTTAAATCTGTTTGAAACCATAATATGTACAAACACCACACTCAGACAATAAGCACACCAAAATGAAAGGAAACTCACTTTATTCGAACGAACGGTCACAATCGTGGTCTATAAACCATTATTATCGCCTTTCAAATCTGCAGCCCTGGTGCAGTGTCGACATATACTCGACTAGGAAACTCACGTCAATACAATACTAGTTTATTATTGAAATTTTATTCAGACACTTATAATTATACGGTAGTTAATAATTGGATTGGTTGGTAGTGATAATGGCGAGGAAACGTGCGCGCGCGTCGCCTACCGAGCCCCCGAATGTAGTCTACACGAGCGGTCACTGACTGCGGCAGGCGCAAGCAATGGGCGGCAGCGGGGCAACTTGCGCGGTTAGCACATGCTGGCGCGCGAGTTGCGTCGCGCTCGAGTTTAGTTGCTTGTCATTAGTAAATTTTAGCCGGTCTCGAATTGTGTCATTGAAAGAAAACAAACTCGAATTGTGTCATTGTAAGAAGTTAAAACCTCGCTCTGCATAACATACACCGTGTTTTTTTATTTCTGTTATATTCGACACGTTGCTTTGTCCGTTAATAGGAGCTGCATGGCATATTGCTTTTTGTTAAAAGCGATTTTTTTAAATACAAAATGAATGAATATTGCTTTGTTGAGTTACCCGAAAGTACGTAGTGTCAAGTACGACAAAGCTGAAGCTTTAGGCATGACATCCTATGCCAAAAAACAGCTTAGTAGTAGATGGTTACGCAGCTTGGTTAGAGTCAGTCTATGCTAAGTAGGTATCCTAAATTTTGATAGCACAGTATGTGAAAGTGTTAAGTAAAAGTCATTATTTCATAGAAGTTCGACGTTTAAAATAACACTTTAAAGTTTTACAGTTCATTTGCTCGGCAGAGATAACGTGGTTTGACTCTAGTAACCTTTACACTATTTCAGCAAATCCATTTATTTACTTATTGAATATCTCAAAAAATGTAATAATGAAGACACTAGTTCTTAGAGGAAACCCGAAGAATCGCCCCTTAAAATTAAGCGCGCGGTTGTTTTGTGCGGCAATCGCAGCGTTTAGACGCATGCGATTAACGGAATGCGTTTGCCCCGTATGTTTCACCTGCTGCGTTAACCGCGTAAAACAATGGTCTATAATTAATATAATTATATTACCTGATTTTAAATGATCTGCGTCTATCGCATTGCGTGTAACGTAGCGTTTATCGCATAAAACAACCGCGTGCTTTAAAGGATATCAAACAAAACCAGGGCGTATGCCTATGACTTTTGTAAGAAATATTATATTAGGTAGTGCCTATGCACTACCTAATATAATATTTCTTACAAAATTTATATTTAAGCTGCCCTATTTTTTTATTTTAGTATACTAATATTTGTGACTTGCACCACTCCTTCGAACAAGTCAAAAATTGACCAATTTAACGCAACCAACGCTACTACAAATAGCTAAAGAAATCTACAGGTAGCCGGACGGTAAGGCGTTGTACGACTTTTAAACCAAGGGGCATAGATTCGAATATGCTCGTATCAATTTGAGGTAACGGTTTATGTTAAGACGAAATAGGGGAGGCCTCAATTGCGCTCGCTCCGCACAAAAAGTTGGTTTTTGGCATTGACGAGAAAACCTCTTTGTCACTCCAATATGCAATTGTGACAGAGATGGTGATACGAATACGCAATCGTTCGATTTGCGTGTTATAGGCCCTGGAATATTTTTAACAATGAAACATTATTGGTTTTACGTTGTTTTTTTTGGAGCAAACTGAAAAACTTTGCTAGGTACGTAAAACCAACATTATGAAATGAGAACTTTTTGAACGGATTCTAGTATCTCTTTTACCTAACACCTAACTGGCCACTTCAAGTCAAATCGAATCACATACTAAACTTGATTGTTAATGTCATGTTAAACATCTTGTCAGTTAAATTTACACATGTAATTATTTTTAGACTAAATTATATTTGTCATTTGTTTCTCAAGATGACGATGGCGTCTCTGGAATATTTTTTTGTATTTTGTTTGCAAAATGTTGCTAATTGTGCAGTAAACTAACGAAGCAGTATACAGCTAATGAAGAATTCATCCTGAAACGAGTTCAGACACTCCTTTAGTCACCAAGCACCAAGTCACCATTATAATATTTTTTGTTCGGTATAAGAAAGGATTCTATTTAAACTTTAAAGTTAATGTTTTAAACTAAAATATCATGCGTTAAAATATCGATAGCTATATAGTATAGTGTTATAAATAAATTATTTGTATTTGTATTAGTACCTTATATGATACGTACGGTAAGTAGGTATTATTAGTGAATGAAAATTATATAGGTCTAATCAAGATCGTACTTGTATCAACCAATATCCAAAGGCTAAATACGAGAAATAAAATATTGAAAACACATTCAACACATTCATTTATTAAATACTTTAAATTGTGTTAAGTTATAGGTTCAACATACAATAGGTACTGAATACGTTTTTGTAATATGGCAAGAAATAAATAGAAATGGAATGATACTGAGTAAGTAGATGATTTTACAACTACTGATGCGTGAATAATTTTTCGATCTCAACATCTGGATTTGCATGGGTTTAAACAGCTGGAACCTACAGTACCTACTAAATCTTTGTGATTTAGGAAAGGCCATGCTCAACTAAGTTATATGTTTCTAAATCTTCCACCTTCGGGCCCTCGGGTTTTGTGCCTACACTGCCTACGCGCACAGACAACGTTTCGTTGTGGCAAAATACTAAATTACAAGTCTCGAGTATGACTGTCAAGTTTCCGTTCGGGCCCAGCGATGGTACAAGTACGTCATCGTTGATGTTCAATTTGACCAGATTATTTAATCTGCCTGGAGCCTTTTGTGTTAGTGCTAGTACTGCAGCATTTTGAATGTCGCCATTTGTATAAAACAGAGTAAACCATATGTAGTTGTCGCTGCGATAGCCCCACTGACATTGAAGGATAGCTAGGACATCTGTGAATATGTAGCATCCCAAATCATGAGTTTTTGGATAATAGTCCACTGTAACCCCGACAAATATGCGACTGTTGGATTTTCTGTTGCACCAATAGTATACCATATGTGCGGTGGTGTTCGCTGGCGCCTTGTACACGTATAATACGGTGGTGTCATTCACAACGACTGTTGGCAAATTTGAGTTGTCTTCCTCATTTTCTATGTGGAGATATTCAGCGTCGTTGCCAGTGCATGACACCTCAAAATTCTCCCCTAGGGGCACAAAGTAATGCTTATTATAATTAAATGATGAGTTAATGGACATTGAGGGTGTGACTGCGGCCAATAGGTAGTCTTTTTTACCAGTTCCACTGTCCTCGCAGGTGTATTCGTATTCATTTACGTTGGGTTTATTAATATAAGCCCGGATAGTTGTTGAGTTTACTTTATCAGTCTGTAGCGATTCACCATTTTCCTTAAGTTCAATATGATCAGCGTTCTCGGAGCTGCAATACAAAACGTAATCAAGTCCGTATACTGGGTTGTATGTGGGTTCGCGAATAATTGTACCATTGATTTTGTACATCCTACAACCTTGATCATATGCTGTCAAGTTCAATTGTGTTATCTTCGGTAAAGGATAGTTCTGTGAGCAGCTGTAGTCTTGGTCGTAATTATCCCCATAGCTGATGGAGACGGGGATACTGGCGTCTTCGTCCCATTCAGCTTCGCTCTGCACCAGCGCTAGAAGAGCCAGCAGCAACACTGCACTATTAGTACACTTCATATTTCACACACGGCCTGCGATATGAGTGACACTGCATAATGAATTTGTATTTGTCAAACCCAGCTATATATAGGTTAGGTATTAATTCACGGTTTTCCTCAACATTTGATAGCGGATATTCGCGTCACTGTCTGTCTCGAGTAAACACGAGTTCCTTAACAACATAGATACGTTTGCAGATTCTCATACAATACAAGAGACACATAATTAAAACACATTAACATTTTCACTTTACAAACATAGTTCAAACCTTTGGGATTTAGAAAGCACTATGGAATAAGTTATATGTTGATTCTGTCTTCCTTAAGTCTATAAGCTTCACAATCAGTCTTCGTAGACTCGGTTGGTGTTTCGACTTCCTTATTACATGCACATGCCATACCGGGCATAAATGTGTATTGATTTATAATTTTTCTTAATTTCATGCAATATGCTGAGCGTTCTTGGAGCTGCAGTATAAAACGTAACCGAGCCTGTTGTCATTGTCAGCTCTGCCCAACACTAGAAGAGCCAGTAGCCACTATACGTCATAGCTCACACGCGACTTAGGGCAAGAGCGATATGAGTTACACTACGAAATTAATTTGTATTTGGCAAACCCAAAACTATATACCCAACTTAGAAGTAGATTAGTTATTTATTCTCAGGGTTTTCCTTAATATTTGGTGCCTACAAACAAAAAAGCAAGCTAGATTTGCGCATCCGGTCCGGGTTTTAGCCAGCAAACAGCGCAGTACGTTTTTTTATTGTGTCTAATGTAGCCGGCCTGACGGGTGACGATGACGACATCTAATTACAAAATATTGTGGTTTGAAAGGAAGTGGACCATTATATTTTTACGTCTAACATAATGTTTAATATTTTTCTTAATTTCTTAAGAATAACTATCCTATCCTAATAATAGGGTTCCGAGCTCTACCGCAGGATAATAACGCAGTACAGCAAGCTGCCAGTAATAACGAAGATGAAGCATAGGTACGAAATAGAGAGGGTCGGATGCTCCGCTGCATGTTGTGAGCTTCCAGCCTGCCACGAATCACTTCTTTGGTTCGATTGTCTATTTGCCACTTTATCAGTCGAATGTGGAAGAGCGATAGAGAGACAAATAGACGAACGAACGAAAGAAGTGGTTTGTGGTTGGCCTCCGGCTCTTCGGAACATATTTTAAGGCGTAAGGGTACACGTTGTGACTGAACTGTATAAACAATTATTACAAACTAAATTGTGATTAAAACTAATTTGTTCGCATTAGTCTGCAAATTACTCTGCTTCCGAATTAATGCAGTGGGTACCTTTAAATTGTCATCTCTATCCTATCTATGATTTATTAATAATGTTAGGTATTAAGAAAAAATATGGGGTATGGATAGAGATTATTGGAGACAAATGGGGGAGACCTACGCCGCCGCTCAGGTGACTTTCATAAATTATATATAAAAACAATAAAAAATTAATCGTTTAAACTTAAGTAAGATAAATAAATATTTAGTATATATTCCTAATTTAAGTTTTATATTTTAATATTGTAAATATGATAGATATCTTAAATTATGAAAGCTTTTATTTTTTTGGATAAAGGCTTTTTTTACTTTTAACTATGAAAGCTTATATTATTATGATAAAGGCTTTTTTAATATTTACTTTTACTTTATTAAGAAGTATTTAACGATAATTGGCATGACGATTTACGATCCATGTTTCAATTAATTCGTCGAACCGGTTTGAAGGTCAGTGACACAGGTGAAAGCTCCAAAGCTCTCGACTAAAAGCTCGCGTTTTAACCAACTTACCTATTTACTTATGGCGTTATTCATAAACGCACTTCAACAACAGTTTAGCTAAATGATTGAATGTCCTTATCTGTCACTTTGACAATCGCGTTTCCCAGAATGGGAGAAAACATAATTTAACTAAAGCTTCTGTTAACTTTTTTATGAATAAGGCGGTTAGGATTTTACGCGAGCATAGGCAATGCCCGTAAACCCGATTGCGGCATTCTATCGTCAAAAATCATCAATTTGATTTGTAATGATTTTACTATAGGTATCACAACCTCTTACTCAAATTCATCTAGGTCACACTATTACTCTAGTAAGTCTAGTATAGCTACAAAACAGCTGTTTTGTGAGTATGGCGTTCCCGAGACCCCACCAGAAAGCGAAGCGGTAGAACACCTCTCAGGGTTTTTAGTCCGTGCGAGTCGGAATACCCGGGCCGAGTGGGATCCATAACGGATTCTCCTTAAGTAAAATAAAGTAACACTAGTATCGGGCCGCCCTTAATTTGAACTATAAGAAGCTAACAAATTAGCTATCTAGTATCTACCGATGTTTTAACAGATACTCGTACTCCGTTCCTGGAGTATATTTAAGTATGAAACAATACTTATAGTATTACGATGTTTCATTAGAGAAAACTGAAAAAAACCTTTTTTACCTAACACCTAGCCACTTCACGTCGATAAATAATACTTGATTCAATTGACATGACAGATAGTGTCATGTCAATTGTCAAAAAATCAAATCAAATAACAACCATGCTAACCCTGATGGTGATTATTTTTATTATACCTAAAGAAAACAAAAAAATGTGAAAAGATTTCTTTATTTCTATTTAAAGTGAATTGTTTTAAAGTAAAGTATTATGTGTTAAAATATCGGTAAGTAATTTGTTAACGCCTTATATTATTGTATTACAATTGGCTTCCCTAATTTTCAAAAACTTTAAATCGGTAAGTAGTAGGTACGTAAGTATATGGCAGAAACGAGGACCACTATGAGCTCTCATCGCGTCTGAGGATGTAGGTAGTTGATATTTGATAATTACATCTTTGACTGAGCATAGTATTCTGCTAAATAATTAAAGCGATACCTACACGAAATGCTGTGTCACAGTCCGTGACACCACTCACAGACGGCCCCGGCGGAAGACCAGCGCTGGCCACCCAGGCTTGCTCGATGCTGAGTCGGGACCATTTTGTGGCAGTAATCGTTTTTGTTTCGGATTTGTAATAACACCTTTCTGTATTATAATGTACCCTCTGTAATTTGCCACGAATAAATATTTTTCTATTTTCTATTTTCTAAATCGTGTGCTGCCAAGCCGACGCAATGTATCAGAGAAATTATTTGAAATAATTGTATGAAAAAAAATGCTTGTTTTAGCGCCTACAATGATTTTATTAGCAAGGATTTTCAAACAGACTCGCAGCATATTGTTGTCGGTAGGCACTGACATTATACTTGTCATGGCGCCAAAATCTGTTACCTATTTAATATTTAATAAATAGGTAGGTACGTTTAAAATACCATATCTCACTCCCACGACAAAGACGAATCTGTCTAATAATGAAAGTCCATGGGCGCACTAAATAATTGGACATACATACATAGTACGAGAACATAGTCGAACATACGCTCGAATACATAACCCTCCTTCTGTAATCGGAGAAATAGGTGCGAAATTGAAAATAAACTAGAAGAAATCTATAATATTCGCGTTTTTATTTTAACTAGCCGACTTTTCTACTGACAAATTGGTAATCCAGAGAATTTGTTGTCTATTTCGGTTTCGTAAACGTTGAGCAATAAAAGTGGAATTAGTTCTCTATTCCGTAATTAATAGTCAGAGTTACAGCTAGCGGCATTATATCTTGTTTATGCGGCACAAGCTATTAGCCACTCTGTAAAGCTCGCTCCACATTCTGTTTTAATTTTAAATCGAAAAAAGAGATAAAAAAATGTATGGGAAAATTTTAAATTCACGACCTATCAGTGAGATTGTAGATACCGGGAGAGGGTTCTCCGGACATGGAGGGGGTATGAGTAACACGAGTATACGTGATATAATGACAAAATTCGATTAAATTGTCAATCAATTGAAATTGGGCTCTTGATTTTCTTTATTGTATAAGCATTCGGAACGGATATGGGCAAAGTACGGACAGTACGGTTCGCCAGCAAAAGGCTTCTGCCAGACGAAATTCGATTCTAGCGATCAAACAGATATTTATTTTATTTTGTTATTTAAGAATCTTACCTTATTAGATCAAACGGCCTCCTAGCCTAGTTGGTAGTGACCCTGCCTACGAAGCAGGAGGTCCCGGGTTCGAATCCTGGTCAGGGCATTTATTTGTGTGTTTATCACGAATATTTGTTCCTGAGTTATGGATGTTTTCTATGTATCTAAGTATTTATATGTATCTGTATATTATATATATCGTCGCCTAGTACCCACAACACAAGCCTTATTGAGCTTACCGTGGTACTAGGTCGATTTGTGTAAGATTGTCCCATAATATTTATTTATTTATTATTATTATTTATTAGATCCATCCTGGATCCATCCTAAGATCCTAACTAATATTCCTGTGATTTTGTCTTTTGCTTCCGCGATTGTTATTCATTGAATTTAAACATATTAACACCATGACCCTAAGTTTCGAGCCCTTTACAAAACTCGTGCACAGCGCTCGAAACATAGAGTCATGCTGTTAATAAACACGATTAATCCGTTTTAAAGTGTTTAATTTCAAATATATTCCTGTGTTTTTTTGGATCATTTAAAAATGGTTCGTGACAGCCACCATTGACCATGGATCAGCTTCCGGATGAGGTTGCACCACTTCCACCTTGCGTGCGTGTAGGATGTGAGAGTAGTGCGGATTAGGTTGTACCGGCGCATCATGCTTCAGCCTCGAGTTTACCCACTAGTTCACGAAAAATATTGAGAGTTTAAGTTTAATGAGAGAATTAAGAAAATGTGTGTGTGGAGTTGGCATAACAGTGATATTTCGGTCGCTACCGCGGAGGGACAGCATCTCCTTTAAATATAGCGGCGCGTGCCAATCTATAAATACGAGAATAGAAACAGCGGTTCTTGGCATTATTCATTTAATGGGCTATTTACAATATTTACATAACGGACCTGGCAAGCTAGCCAGCAATCCAACATTCCTGTTAAAAGATTAGGTATGGCTGCAAACAATAACAGTGTGAGCTCCGTAACGCCGCGGAGAACAAAACCATTCCCTATGTTTACAGATTCATTCGAAAGTTTGTTAAAATATAGTGCAGATTTCGGGCACGCTCATTTGAATCGAGCTATAAACTAACAATGTTTTATCTGATTTAGGTAGGAAAGAGAAAGAAAGCATTAATAAATTTATGAAAAGGCATAAAGAAGGGTTGAGGAGACGATAAGGGTCGATTTCTCTGTATGATGGATAGTGGGCGGACGACGGATGCAAAACAAACCTTATTTCCTTACGGTTTTGCCAAACTTTGACATAATTATTATTGCCATCCGTCGTCCACCCATTAATAAAGGCCATGCCTTAGTAGATATTCTAGATAAATCACTGTACTTTTTTGCATTTGAATTTTGAGGTTCGAGATAATTATACGGCTACTATGCGCCACTGCCGTGTTTCAGCTCTATTGTGCACTAAATGTTCAACCGGCCTATTGCTTTATCCGCATGCCACCGGACTGTCATTCACTGAATGTCACTTTGCAGAACTGCCGTATTACCTGAGCTGCACAAGAACTAGGATTGGCGCAACAATCATAGGTCCATACCCGCCTTGATTATTATCAGTAAGAAATTTCGCAAATTCCTAGCATATTGCTAGCTTGACTGCGGACTGCCCATGGAATTCTTGTAGGCAAATGCGTTCTTCTTTTTACCGACTAATTTACCGTCGACTTGAATTCGCAGCACTAAACTACCTTCCTATTTGACATTTAATCGACGGATGATTGGACAAGCAATGTTGCTGTCGGTGTTATGAAGCGACGTCAGCGCAGCGCTAGTGCAGCTATTGCGGTCAGAGCCGCAAGCGCCGGTGCAGCGTGGGCAACACCTGCGGTGCCTGGCGCTGGCGATTGGTCGCGCTGCATAGCTTCCATCTCACCTAAACCTGCGGAGAAAATCACTGTTAATGTACGGCCTGTTAGGGCTATAACGCCGAGTGCTTTCTCACATCACACTAACTCTGGTCGTGAAGCTTTTTTTTAAATTAAGCGAATACATAAATAAGGTATTCTCGTCTTGGGGTTGAAAGTAATTAGTAACTGCTATTCAACTTACTGTCTGTGACAATGAGCGTGAACGTCGTCTCTCCCTGCAGTGAGTCTTGTTCTGTGAAGGGGTCTGTATCATCTTCTGCGTCTGCTGTGACGCGGCAGAGATAGCGCCCACTGTGAGTGGGCATGAGGCCGCCCAGCGTGAGCCGTGACGTCACGAGCCCCGCAGCGCGCTCCGTGTCCAGGGAAACCCCTCCCTGCTGAACAGAATAAAGGTAATAAGTGTTAATAAATACATACGAGATACAGATAACTGTACGCTTTAAAATGACATTTATTTACCTAAGTAAATGAAATGTAGAGTAATGATATTTTCATGGCTGGCTTAAGGTGACTTTAGCCCGATCCGTTGTGTCCCGGTCTAGTGTGAGCCATCCATGAAGTGTAACCCACCTGTGGTAGGAACGGTTGCCCGTCCTGGTATCAGACGATCCCCGATCCTGGAGGCTCGAGAGCTTCAGCTCGACTCAGCCGCGTTGATTAACCAAGAGATGCTGTGCTACCTGTCGCTGGCAGGATTCGAGTTGCACCTATTAGTTATATCTAAATTAGTTCAGTTTATGCTGGACTCACCTGAGGTAGGAGCGGTTGCCCGTCCTGGTACCAAACCACCCTCAATACTGGAGGATCAGGAGCTTCAGTTGGTCTCAGCCGCGCTGAACAACCAAGAGTAGCCGTGCTACCCGTAGCTGCCAAGATTCGAGATGGGCCGAGTGGTTCTACTTCCACGGCGCGCCATGCTCGATCTGCAACCAATCATTATTATAATCATCACCAGTACATTTACATCACTTCTCCTCCTCGGGTTTTGTTCTTCAGAATTTGAGTCTATGAGGACTTCAATCCGTTATGGACTAGTATATGGCACCTAGGGTCTTTCGCAGACCCTTCATTAAAGATTTCAGTTATGAGTGTGAAATATGAAATGTTACCGGCTGAGGCGCTGGGATCAGCGAAGAACACGGTGTTGCTGTGCGCAGATGTGGCGAATATGGAGGTTAGTTCACTAATAAACATAAGAAGAACCTACCTGAAACAGTGAGATTGTAGATCTGGCTGAGCTTGGGATCCGTGTTGAGCTGGCACTCGTACCGGCCAGCGTCGGACTCACGCAGGTGCGCGATACGCAGCGTGTGCGTCACGACGCCGCGCTCCGTCCGCACGCCTGCCGCGACGCGGGGGTCCGCTGAGAACACAGTGCCGTCGTGCGCGAGGATGTGAAGGTCCCGTGCGCGGACCCATGATACCTGAAGGCACAAAATCGATAACGTTGTAGTAAGGTTATATAAAGTGCAAATTTTACAATTAAGGTATAAGGATGATTCACAGTAGACCGGGCCGGGCCGTGCCCGATGGTGAAATACTATAGAAAGTGTCCGAGGGCTCCGAGCTGTCTATAGTATTTGACACATCGGGCACGTCCCGGCCCGTCCTGGCCTGGGCTAACGTGAGTCATGCTTTATGGTTATCAGGGCTTATTGCGTCGAAGGACAAGATAAAGAACGTCACATTCGGGCCTCGTATGATTGTAAATTCCGCGAGCTCATTATGATTCAGTCAACGGGGACATTATACGCTTAGGTAACTAAACAATCCATCTGAACCATGTAGCAGCTATTATATTTTACCTACAGCCATAATGATGGCTGCTAATGCGAGAGGTTGTGATTTCACGGCCGAACTGACTTTATGTTATTTTACTCGATTTATGTAAATTGCTGGATACGTTACGTGGTTATCAGACCGATTAATATGGCCTTCCTTTTCTGACATGTGAAAAATGCTCAACTGTTCGCAAATTAAACAAGCCGCTGGGAATCGAGCTCTAAAGGCACTCCGCCGCTAGTGTAGGATTACTAAACTGTGAAATTCGTTGAAGCGTCAAAACCTTTTTTATGAAATGAAGCGACGTAACACAATGTACCAACGGAGTCAGGCTCTTACGTAGATCGAAGAACCTCATTGTACAATACGTATTCGAACAATCGGAGTCGGCATTCTTCAGCTGGCATGTCCGCTACTCGTGTGCCGTAGTGGCCTTCCGGGGAACGACCGCTCGTATAGGGTGGTCGTGCTTTTATCGCCTACCGTGTCATGTCACTCTCGCACTAACATACTAGTTAGAGCGTGACAGCCACGGTGACAGGCGATAAAGGGCAACTTCGCAGATGGCAGCAGTTGGGGAGTTTTACGACCGACTCCACCAGTTTCATGCTCTCTTCATTTTATTGCCAGCCGTAAACTTGCACCGATGCGCGCTCGAGGACTATGAATAGATTCACTAGTTTTAGTATATGGGTAAAACGTATTTGCACGGATTGTTGAGTTTCGATGGCGTGTCCATGTTTACGTGCTGACATTTATGGACAGTCATGATTTAAATTTTGCATGACGTAGGTATTGCCAGCTTTGAGTAATCGATGGCCTCGGAAACTCGGCCGGTATGAAACGTATTAGGAATTGGCTAAGTTGCGAAGTGTGTAGATTCCTTCCTCTTCCTAGCGTTTACCCGGCTTATGTCGCGGCTGGTCACGGCTCCAGGGAGCCTGGGGTCCGCTTTGGAAACGAATTCCAAAATTTAACATAAGCGCTAATTTTTATCGAAAGGAACTGCTATTTGTCCTTCCACCCTCTCGGTACACTATGCTTTATTGGGATTAGTCCGGTTACGATGTTTTCCTTCACCGAAAACCGAAAAGCGATTGATGATATTTCGTACATATTTGAACCCGAAACGCTTCTTGTATTTAAGTGTGTAAATTCCGACCATGGTAAATTTCGATCAAATTTGTCAAGAAATATTGTGGAACCACAGATGGCGGAGAATCATCAAAGAAAATTTGATCTCTTTCCGAGGGAATCACGACCCTCAGTAATGAGGAACTCGACGTGAGGATGGTAAAACGACCCAATGGCCAAGAGTTGGACCTCTTTTCTTTAGGTGGGTACCTGGCCAGTTTTTACTATGATGCTGTTTACTTTTATCGAGCTGTTTGTTTATACAATTTCACACATTTTAACTGCTAAAGCTACGAATGTAGTGTCCTATAGACTTCTTCTATTATTGTATCATATGAGCATGACGTCATATTATGCATAGTCAGATTCTGTTAGGTTACTCTTCGTTTTTTTTGACATTTCTCCCACAGCAATGCACAGATCATATTTACGGTGCCACGGGCTGAACTTACCTAAAGCACCGATATATTACGTCGTGCGCTGCACTGCGTAATGAGCGTAGAACGTCACATCAAAGCCAATGCTGAGCACGCCGTGCGTAAATCAGTCGCGTACGCAGAGGGCCTACCACGAGCTGGGAACGAATTGCATCTCTCTCAGGCATGTATTTTTTTACGCTAGTGCGACAGAAAGGCAAAGCATCGTACAAGGTTCGCAGTAAGCTCTCTTGACTTTGAGATTGTCTTTACACGCAGAGGTATTTTCCAGTTAGTAAGGAAGGTTGAACTTAATTGCTAAACTGATGGAATGCAGTTGTATAGAACAAGAGGAAAATACTTCTTTTTAAATCTGAAATACAAACTCATCACAAGTTGGTACAAGTAAAAAATACACCTTATTCTGTAACAATTCATATTTATCCTACCTACTTAATTAATTAGTTACTTAAAATTGTACTTACTTGTTTAGTTTTTAAGACTTGTTTGTAATTTTTTGCTGAGCCGTTAATGGGTTCATATATTGTTTAAAATAAGAGTGAAATAAACGTATCTTATCTTATCTTGTCGTATCTTATTTAAGTATACCTACTCAATAGATAGGTACTTATACTACTTACTTATATTTTTCATAATCATAACGGCCTAATTTAGTTTATTTAGCAAATAGCTAAAGTACTTCAAATGATTAATAAATTGATATTATTGTTACTGTTCCAGACACCTTTTATCATGGTGCCTATAATTATTTTTGACATTTTACTTGTAACCATAATTATAACTATCCTACTCTCTAATAGCACGAGTAAGTAAAAATAACTCCTAAACGCTCGAAGAGACCCGATATATTCCTTTGAACTGCTTAGCGCCGCCCCTCGGCTCAATTAGTATTTGTCAAATGCCTAGGCGCATGCGCATCGCCCACGCCTCGCGCCTGCGTTTCCCGGAAGCGGCTAAAAGCGGCGCGTGGGCACGCAAGGTCACGGGTTCACTGATTCCACGCTGCTGCACTTCATTCACAAGGTATATGTGTCACAGCCTCAGAAGCATAGGTACATACGTCGTGACTCTAGGGTACCTATAGACACTTAGGGCCAGTTGCAACATCTGGGGTTAGCCAACTAACCTGAATTTAAGTGATTTTAGGGTTCCGTAGTCAACCAGGAATCCTGACATAGTTTTGCCATGCCTGTATACTTGTATAGTAAAAAGCTGTAATTTGGTATGAAAATACATATCAATCATGTCATCAAAGTGGTAAATTGCGATGCTAGTGCGGAAAGTAGGTCATTACTTCATGAGTCCCGAGGGATCTTGACAAGCCCCTATAAAGAGTTAATCGTACGTAAATTTTTCATGTATAGAGGTATTAAAAGTTCTTTATAAAACGCATTCTCAATTTTTCCAGGAGTCTACTACATCACCATCACCACGCCCACCTTTTATCGCCCACTGATGAGTATGTATCAGGCTTTTTCGAGTACGCAGTCTACTTAAATATGATAAATGTTAACTTGTCTGAGAAATTAAACAACGATTGAGGCTTGAACGCTTGAACGCACGGAAGTAAAAATAAACAAATCATGACAGCAGAAGGCCTAGTATAAAAGTTGTACGACATTAACTCCTCGACCGCGTTAGTGTATCGAGGGGTCAAAATATGAAAGTTGCCGGATGATTTAAATAAACGGCAAACATAATTTGAACTCCCGATACGCTAACGCGGTCGAGGAGTTAATGTCGTACAATTTTTATACTAAGGCCTCAGAAGGCCTAGTATAAAAGTTGTACGACATTAACTCCTCGACCGCGTTAGCGTATCGAGGGGTCAAAATATGAAAGTTGCCGGATGATTTAAATAAACGGCAAACATAATTTGAACACCCGATACGCTAACGCGGTCGAGGAGTTAATGTCGTACAATTTTTATACTAGGGCTTCAGCTCCTGTTCCCAGTCCCACACAGGCGTCCGCGCCTGTTCTACGGCAGATACTAATATCTCGGAGTAATTATAAATAATACCTAGGCAGGTTAGGGCCACTTCCACCCTGGGTTAGCTACATAATCCGGAGTTAACCGTTTTTTTGTATGGAATTTGACAGCTTAATAACTCCAGGTTAGCGGCTAATAACGCAAGGGTAACTCGGTTTTGCAAGTGGGCATTAATGTATTAATAATATCCCGAATGGGATTATCTTAGATCATTTCGACATTTTCACTTTTCAGCGTAGTTATGCAATAGAAACGAAAAGCTCTAGAAAAGCTTCAAAGTACGATAGGGTTATTTGCTTTCCACCGACGGTCCCAACTTGGTTTTGGTTGGGAAAAGTTAATCCGACTAATTTATGCAGATTTTTATAGCATAATATATACTGCCAGCCACTATGGAGCGTGTTTTCAAATTAGTCGAATTGTGTATGCTTTATCTCTCTGGGAGCTCGCGTGTTTCAGCTCTAGTTTATTACACATGGTGTGAGGAATAAAATTTTGTACACTCCTTTTTTGAAGAGTGGGGCTCTTCAAAAAAGGAGTGTACAAATTTTTTCGGGAAAACCTCGGCAGGGAGCTCATTCCACAGGCAAAGCGTCCGCGGGAGGAAATTCCTCTGAAACCGTACAGTGCGCGATCATTTTAATTGCAAGGTGTGTGGATGAGCGCCTTGTCGATAGCGAGCGGTGCGATGGTGAAAAGTGGACGTTGGCACCAAGTCAAACAATTCTAGAGGACACAACCCATTGTATTGGCGATAGAACACACATACTTGGATCGTCGACAATTCGTCAAAGGGTCCAAGCTCCAGGCGCTCCTGCCCAAAGGTTGACCTGTTGGGCTATGATTGAATTATTTGATTATGATATTTATACTCGTAGGTCGTAGAACCCGATCTTAATCGAGTTATATCGTATATATGCCCCAAGCTTCCCTCGCGCACATATACTTATACATACTTGTTCTAACACCACAAAACTTAATTCTACATAATTTAATATTGTCTTCTGTTACCGCGATTGTTTTTCATTGATGCCAGACATCATCTTAACCCTATGAAAACGAGTGCTGTAAAGGGCTCGAAACGTAGGGTCATGGTGTTAATAAAAGCGATTAATCCGTTTTAAAGTGTTTAATTTCTACTTAATTTGTTTTCTTTTGTTCCAAGAACCCGTCATAGGGACCCCTTGATTTTTTTATGTAACAACATACATATAAGGCCGCCTGGTTCGCCAGAAAAGCTTTGTGAATTAACGACGTGTTTTAAAAAGTTATTTTGATTTCAGGCGCCAGTATCGATGGCCGCCCATCGTCGTGACTAACACTGCCGAATATGTGATGACACAAACATTCCCCCATCGTGACATGACGGTTTATTTACAAATGAATGTTTGGCAAGCGTTGAACTGAAAAAAGATTTAAAAACGAATGAAGGCCGTTGGATAATGCCTGTTAATGATCACACGCCCGTAGGAATCTAAATTGATGCTTGTTTACACTGTTTGAAGGATTCTATACTCAAGTAGGTACCTACGCTGTACAGATGAATAGCTTAGGTTGCCTTTTCCTGGCTTAATTTAGTAGTTCTAACTACCTAGATACCTGATTGTCGCAGACTTCTGGGAGCGCAGGTCAAAGTAACCTGGAGCTACTTTTTTATGACGATGGACTTGAAATCGGTTAACCAACAGACAGTAACCCTTAATCTTTCATGGGTCGGCAATACGAATCAACCTTTGAGCAACACAGGGCGGGGAGTCGGCATACGTACCGTTTTCCTTCTGCTGAAGTACAAGCCCAAATGGGCATACGCGGGTCTGTGTGTGATTAGTCCGTACACAAAAAAAAATCAGTCGAATTGAGAACCTCCTCCTTTAGAAATATTGAAGTCGGTTGAATAGATCAAAGTGTGCAAGATGTGTTAGTGCAGTTGTTCACTTTCTATGTGTTAGCGTCGTCATAACTGATTGTTTTTTGTATGTAATTGCAGGAAGTGCGCCTGCGTGCACGTTTCCCCCCGTAAAAAGTGACACAATAATTTGTACGGTGACATGTCGCTTTGACGTCTCCCTACGAGACGGACACGGACCTCCAACGTGTTGGGTCCGTGTTGCTCGAAGGAATCAACACTACTGAAGTTGCTAGAAAGGGCCACTGGCTTTGGAACCTCACTATTACACACGATACCTACTATTAGACGGATCAGTAAGTTGCGGCAAGGGTAGAAACTATTGGTAGACCTTAAATAATACCTACTGTGCTGCCATGTTTAGTAGAAGTATACGAGTAACTATATCATCAATTCATCAGTACCAAGGCTCCATAAATTGAACAAGTTATATTACTCACCGCCTTATCTCCAAGTCGTGCTACGCGGCAGGAAAGCACTGCTTCTTCGCCCGGCGCCACATTCAGAGCTCGCCGCGTTGGCAGGAACGAAGGTCCCGCTTCCACCACCTCGCCGGCGCCTACACCTGTAAAAACAAGGTTACATTGAGATGTTGGTTTTATTGGTTGGTTGGTCAACAATATCGCAAGGTAAACAAATTATATTATATGTTTTTATATTAACTATTTGGGTTAATTTTGGCGCCTTGCCCATGACGGCACCCTGTGACCGGCACCATGGCGCTAGGGCCACCACTGAAGGAGTAAAATATTATTTCATTTACTTTTTTATTGTGAAAAACTTCGAGAGGGGAAGTATCCGTTACTGATTTAATACAACCACCCTGAATAACATGGACACTACCTATATATAAATAAAATCTAGCTCAGCGAAAAGAAAACGATCTAAAATTATTGAGCCAAAAATTTGTTGATGGAGTGCCAAAAATACCGCAAACAATTTAAATACTTAGTTTATGTAAGTACGCTTGGCATTGAACCGTAGAGCACGTGCATTTTACAGATAACTTTTACAGGCCTTGATCTCCACCAACCATAAATGTAAGAGGCAGGTCGATTCTAATTTTAAAATTTGAACTGTTATGATACGAATTTAATGTGACTCGCAGTACAACGCACGTGTCATCTACTTAACGACACGACACGATGCGTTCGTTGACCACAACGCGCGAATTAGTGATCATCTCAAGACCACACCCTAACAATTCGAGATTTCAAAATCCTGTTGTTATAATTTGTCCACATTAGTGACAGACAACCCTGGGTAGTTATGGTTGGTGAGTGATGTAAATGAAATGAACATCACAAGATAAGAAGATCACTATTAGGAAAGGACAGGCGTAGTGTGATAAAGAAGCGCCGGTGTAGAAATTCCGCGTTAATGAGTTGTGACTGACGTAATGTGTTATACATAGACATAGACATAAATCTGAAATTAATGTTTTCAACCAAGTGGTTGAAGACATAACGTGTAAATACACGACACATGAAATATGTTATTATACTACATAACTGCCCAAATTAGGGATTATTGTGTCATGGAGGACTTACTTTTATACTATTATTATGTACAATTATTTTTCCACAACTTCTAACAATTTAGCTATTAAATGGCAAGATTAAGGTATTAGCGCTATCGCGACAAGTCGCGTTTGTTAACGCATCTGTACCTACCTATTTATGTTTAAAAAAATATTCAGTTTTCAGTAAGGCAGGAATTTAGAAAGGCACTTTGCTTGTCCACTATTTATATTGTCAGTAGTAGATTATTCAAAAATAGCTTTTTGTATTTCTAGGAATAACCCAATATTGTCACGATGAGAACACCTCGCACCAGTTTACCAACCCACTAACAAGCCCACTTTCTCTTATCGTGGTTGACACAAATCATTTCAACACTAAATTCTGACAGTTGGCAGAGGATCAGTCGGTACAAGCCACCGCTACAGTCCGTGCTAATATAATATACCAGTAATGAATAGCAATCATAGCAGAAAGACAGCTAGAGGAGCTGGTTGCGACGCCTATTATAATTGGGGAGTTCAAAGTTACACGGCTCCACTGGCTTCGACATCTGGATAAGACAGGAGACGATGGAGCTGTGAGAAGAGCATTAGGTATGTAGGGCACCTGGGTGGAAAACATCTATCCAGTCGCCCACGGAGTGCCGTGACCCAGAAAGTTCTGACCGTTCTTGGAGTACCCAACTGGTGTGATGTGGCGCAGGACAGAGGGCAAAGTACGTGCGCCAGAAAATTAACTGGCAGTCATCATAGCATAAATCACTTTTGTAGCCAGTGGATGGATAAGCTTACAATCTTGCAATCATCACCACGACATAATAGAGAACATTAAAGACGCCACTGCGGTTCCTGTTACTGCTACTTCTACATATTAAATGTACCAGTAATTGACAGCCATCATAGCCCAATGCTAGCACTTTCGTGTCCAGTAGATGGATAAGCTTGATCCGTTTCGATAGAATACAGCACTCATCGCGAAGGCCTAATAGAGAAGATTAAAGGGTGTATTCCTAAACTGGATTGGGATCAAAAGCAAATAATCGCAACAGCGCTCAGTGTATTCCTAGAAACTGTTGGCGCCGGCGCTAAAACACATCGTAGGGCGCACCATTCTTATCACTGTCTTATCACGTAGCAATAAGGTTTAGAAAGGGTCAATAAATTGTGTTAACGATGATGTAGCTCCCGCCAAACACCTGTGCGCTCTTAAATTGGTTCGCGCAGGTGTACAGCATACTCGTTTTTGATATTCGTTTTGGTCGGCAAATCGTGCCTTTGGTAAGCGAAATCTGTGGAATGCGCAATAGGCGTACGGAGAATTAAATATTGGATTAAAATTATGCTAGTTCTTTTACCTTTATACCTATTATGCCTAACGTGCCCTGAATAGTCGTCATTTTCATGCAGAATTTGAGTAGCATTTCCGCTAGCCTTTTCAATTTTATGGGTCATGTAAGCAACCATCACCGCCATAATTATACCTACTTATACATAATCAAAGTACTTCGTATATTTATTGCTAGGTGCTAATTCAGTTTTCCACAACTGTTGAGGTGAATCAAAGCAATAGATCAAACAATGTTTTCTAACACCGATAACATAACACAATAAGGTAATCCCAAAGCGAAATAGCGTGTTCTTAGAACAGATCTCCGCGGGGCCGGCGCTTAAGCTATGGCATTCCACCACATACGCTGTACAAGTGAATATTGTATATGCAATGTGTATCATGCCACAGAAAAACAAGGACTTACACAAGTAAGTCCTTGTTTTTCTGTGGTTTCTATGGCTTTAGGCCTTCGAAATCTGGTGCTGGTGAAGAAAAAATATACAAATGAAGATGTCCTAAAAAGAGAAACGAAAAGCGGGAAAATAATGCAAACCATAGACAATCGGTGAGGACGAATGATGGGATGGATACCTACCTTGTACTCTTTCACAAGAAATATAATAAAAGGAAAAATGGAAGGCAAGCGAGGAAGGGGAATACTAAGAATAAGCTACATTAAACAAATAAAGAATAAGATAAAAGTCATGTCGTATAAGTAGGTCAAGGAGGCTGCTTTGAATAGAAGTACTTAGAGAGTGCTGCATACTTTATCAGCTACACTGACAAGAGTTAACTATTACATTTATGATGATGATACAATATACAATGGTACACATAACGGTGGTATTGGCAGCTGCGCGAATGTCATTGCTCTCGATGCGCTCCAAATCTAGGACTAGGTCTTCAGCATACCTCATGTGGGTAAATTTTGTACCATCAATCCAAGTTTTCCGTTCCGTTTTCCGGCTTCTTGTATGCCACGGCTCAGGGAGCCTGACGTTCGCTGGGAAACTCCAAGATTTGTTTAGTTTTTGTACAAAAACGACTGTCATCCATCCTCCAAACGCAGGAAGGACAAGGCTTTAGGGATTAGTCCCCTTTCCTCTTTAATATCAAATGGTCTATAGATAGATAGATAGATTATTTATTTAATGAAAGACAATAACATAATAAATTTACATCACAGTACAGATATTCGTATTGCTATCATGATCGTCGAAAACAAATAAAAATAAAGACTGATTAATACATGTCAACTAATAATCAAGTAAAATAAGTACAATCTAAGCTACAATATTGAGTATATGTCATTACAATTACAATTAAAGTAAGTAGCTACTACTTACAAATCAAAATAATATAATATTATAAATTTAATTTAAATTTAAAAGAAATATTTATTTAAAAAAAAAACAAACATTACATAAAAACAAGAAGAAAAAATACAATTAAAACTAAAATTAAAACTAAACCTACAAATAAAAAACTGGCTCCAACTAAATAAAAAATAAAATTTAAAATAATTTAGAAATAATCAAATTCAAATAATATTAGTATCATCTCTCAATGAGAATCATCAATATACAACATATAAATATAATCAATAAAAACTCTCTATAAGTTCCGAAAAACTCATTCGTATTCAGTTCTAACCCGCGTGCTTACCTTTGAAGGTACAGCAAAGCCACATCGCTAAATCTTTCAATTTTAACCCTTTCCCAGTCCACTGTAGCCGGCGCTATGCTACTGTATTCCGGTGCACATTGTATACACATTGTGTACAGTTCAGTGTAGTAGTAAACACATTACGGTGGTCCTCGCAGCTGCGCACGCAGCTCGGACGCCGGATGCGGGCCCGCGGCGTTTCCGCGCAAAACACCCAAATCTCGCCACGTGCGAGGCGCAGGGTTATCAAATTTTCATTATTAGAAGTTTAGAAAATACTGACTATTAAACGCAATCCAGCAAAAAAACTGTACCTTCTGCATGTTTATGAGCGGGAATTATCAATATTTTTGACTTTAGGACCTCATTAAGGTGTTTTGCTCTCCCGCTACCTGTTTGCGGAAATCCGGACCGTGGTTTGGCGACTCCTATTCTAGTTGATAGCTTTTGCAAATAATGCAATTTGGAACAGTTCATTATCATCAGCAGAAAATTGGAACAAATACCTAAACGTTATATTTTCAATGAAACTTTACGTTCATGCCTCTCTCTTTATGAAATCTTGTAAATTCAATATAATTTAATTTAATTCTTGGTATAAGATCAAGTGCTCAAGATAAATCCCGAAATATCCAACTTTCGACTGTATTCCTGGTAATCGATCGAAACTCCGAACAAGTCAGATTTCCTGACATTTCTTTGGTAACCCTGCGCGTGCGGCGCTAATAATACGAAGTTACGAACACTCATTCAGCGACTTGGCAGCGCCATCGCCACGCGCGACCCACATTAAATGTAAAAATAATCGCATTCTCACTTTTCTATTTCCCGGGCTCATTAATAATCGTCTTAGTTTTGTGCCAGATTTGGAACGGGGTTCCTGACCCAATATTAACCATAATTACGTCCGTTCCATTATTGGACAGAATTTTCCTTGCACGGACCAGGGACCGGAACCGGTTACCATAACCCGGGTTTTTCATAAGGTTATTTTAAAGGTTGTTTTCAAAACACCTCCAATTCGGTTAACTCATGATACGGAAACCTTAATCATTCGGAAACCTTATCGGTCCAGTTAACCCCAATTAACCTCTAACCAGTAACTAACCGCAATGAATTCTGTTAGTGTTTTATTCTGTTTTGAACAGTTCAAACGAAAGTAATCTTTATACGCCCAGGAATTAGACTTAATATTGAATGACCATGGCTAGGAGTTAGGACGTTGTCGCTCGCTGTGGAACCAGGTTTGTTTTGCTCTTAGTGTGGCATCGTTTCTTTATTTCCTTACTATATTTAGGCTAGCCTAACATTTTTATTATCATACATAGAAATGAAAGCGGCGTGAGCATTTGTTTCTACTATGCTCAAGTTTATTTATTTTTCTTGTAGTTAATCAGTCAAATATAGGTAGAGTCGTAAATAATCATCATACATGGGTAACTTAGCGCAATTATTCTGATATTATTTAAAAACAAAACATAACTATTAGTCTCAGATTACGAAGCGATAAACTTCAGCAAATAGTGCTATTGTTGTGAGTACATCTTGTGACGACTGTCGGTAAAGTTAAAACTTTTTAAAATCTCGACATTGTTATCCTTTGTAAAACCAACAGCTAATTACCTGCACGAAATAAGTACCATAAAGAACAAGAGATATTTTATTAATAACAACAGTATTCCTTTGGCAATAAAGTTTAAATTGTCATAGCATGCACTCAACGTATAACCTTTTGAAATTAAGAACCGAGGCGTGGTCAACCAGGTGTCTGTTTATTTTTCATAATTAAAAGTTGATTTGATTATTGTAGCTTGTGTTAAATTTTGCAACTTACGTAGGTAGATATTAAAAAAAGTGGGGACAGATTTCTTATCGATTTGAGGATATTGTGCAAGCTTCAGTCGCTTCCAAGTACCGGCAACGTTAGCTACACTGTATTCTATTCCCGATATTTCTTACAATCGACAACTGGCCTACTTTTTGGATTTTTAATGCATTTGGATTCTTGAATTTTTAATCCATGCTTAGTTCATACACTACTCAACTAGAGCAAAAATAATATAATAAATACCACCCTCTAACTAAGACTTGCAAAACACGCTACCGGAGGCCTATTGCATAATCAGTTATAGCTTGTAATATTAGCGGAAGTCTCTTTTCAATCCCTTTTATTAGAAAGAGAGTTCCGCTAATATTTTAAGTTACAAAATAAATTATACAATTGTCCCCAGGTGGTCAGATCATATTTTATTTCTAAAAGGTTTTATGTGAAATGCGTCCTATTCCAATTTGACCCTTATTCTTAAGACAGTAAATTTGTAATTTATATTACAGGTTTTTGTATTACTGCATTTCATTTTCTGCAGGTAATTAGCGATTGGGTTTAACAAAAGACACTACAATGCTATTCATAGCAGATAAGTTTCAAGTGGAAATCGTGATTTTAAACTGTTTACATTATAAAACGGTGAATAGTTTTTATCTTTCCTTAATTTCTCACATATGCGTCAAGAGTGATAATGCGACAATAAAAGTCTTGTTTATTATAGGGCTTGTGATATACGTGTTACACGCGGAACCGTAGCTACGTAGCCTTAGCACCGGCGGTGCTAAGATCCCGTACTACACGGTCACGTCAAAGATACGTATCCGTTTCTGGATTCGGCTACGTTCCTGCGAATCTCGGCTTCGGCTCCGCTCGGCTTCTTTTAATACACATCTTTTACAATTTGTACTAGCCTATTATTTTTGCCTCCAACATAATATTTGCATCTAATTATTTTTGATCTCTTAAATTTTTATTTAAAATGCAAAAGTATGGAAACTGAAATTAAAAACTCGCCCCTTGCATTACATTCGGGGGGTTTAATAACACGCATAAAATCTACACTTAACGTCACGGTCACGACTGGATCCGATGGGGCAAATAAGCCCTGCGGTCGCCCAAGCCCTGCTCCCTCTGTTAACTCAATGTTCCTCCAATCTGTAACTGAACAAGAAGTGCATAAAATAATACAGAACCTGCCAAACAAATACACCTGCGGATGTGATGAAATTCCCCCAATCTTAATAAAGGCTTGTAACGATGAACTTACACCCCCTATCACATTACTAATTAACCAGTCTTTTCACGAATCCTGTTTTCCCGACAAACTGAAAACAGCAGTTATCAAACCAATCTTAAAAAAGGGAGGAAATCAATATAATCCTGCCGACTATAGACCAATCGCTCTCCTACCCACAATTTCAAAAATATTTGAAAGATGCATGTCTGATCGAATTTATAACTTCCTAGAAAAGTTTAATTTACTAGAAGAGAACCAATTCGCTTTCCGTAAAAAACGATCAACCACCCTGGCAGCCTACACATTCATCCAAGATATTCTAGAAAAGCTCAAAACTAAAAACTATGCCATAGCTCTATTGTTAGACATGTCTAAAGCCTACGACAGAGTTTCCCATTCAATACTATTAACCAAACTCTATGAAATTGGAATTCGTGGCCACGCTTACAACTGGTTAAAATCATATCTGAACCATAGACAACAATACGTACAAATAGAACATCACTACGAAGACTCCGACAAACTTACAAAATTGCAATCAAAATGGCAAACCGTCAACCACTCTATCCCTCAAGGCAGCGTATTGGGATGCCTGCTTTTCCTAATATATATAAACGACTTACCTAAAATTACCAACCATAAGTGTATCATATTTGCCGACGATATCTCCCTCTTGTTCAAACATGAAAACAACTCTGATAATTACTCACACATCAAAGAAACCTTTACTGAAATTTCGAACTGGCTACAGGAACACAACTTAGTAATTAATACAACCAAAACAAAGATTATCCAATTCAGACCCTATCAAAAACAACCTGCAGATTTGACACCACTGCTATCGGACCTGAAAATAAAGGAAGTATCTGAATGCACCCTACTAGGAATAACTATCGATTCACATATTAACTGGAAAAGTCACATATCAAAATTAAAATCCAAACTCTCCTCCTTTCTTTTTGCACTAAGTATTTTAAAATCTAACACCCACATAGAGTGCGCCCTGTCCGCATACTATTCTTACGCGGAAGCCTGGCTACGGTATGGGATACTGCTATGGGGACATAGCAGTGACGCCAATGACCTTCTGATAATGCAAAAAAAATGCATCCGAATACTCAAAAATAAACAACGTTTCGACAGCTGCCAATCACTCTTTACGAACCTGCAAATCTTGACACTTCCATCCCTATACATACTAGAAATGTGTACGTTTGTCAGAAAAAACAACAAACTATTTGAATTCTGTAAAAGCACACGTCGTAACAACAAACTCATTCCCCCTGAACCTATTTTAGATATCTACAGGAAAGGCCCTTACTACAGAGCAATCCAAGTATACAATCAGCTACCCAATAATATAAGGAACATTGAAAAAAATAACACATTCACCTTACAACTAAGATCACTTTTAATTGAGAAGGAGTACTATTCTATTCAAGAATTTATGGAGGAAGATAGTTTCACATGAGTTGTACTGCTAATATATACTTAATTCATATTAACTTTTACATATAGGTACCTGTGCACTGTGTGATATTAAAGTAATAAAAAGATCTCAAATATTTAAGTTAAGAAGAAATGATATAAATATTTAGCATTGTATAAACCTAAGACGAAATTTTATTGCTACCTAAATATTTCAACTCAATTGTTTTAGCTATGCCTAAAATTCTAGATTTTAATAGTAGTTGATATTTTACCTATGTTTGCAATACCCTGACAGGGTACCATGTGTTTCTGTCTTTTATTTTGTTAATAACACCTACATGTACCATGGTTGGCAATAAACGATTCTAATTCTAATTCTAATTCGATCTACGTATAAATAAGATACGTATCTCCGTGTACACGTAGCTACGTATCTTAATTACACGTAGCCGAATCACACGGAGCAAACGGAGCGGAGCTCCGAGTAACACAGCAACGGAGATTCGGCTACGGGTTCACGAAACACGGTCACGACCAGGAGCACTAGTTTATTACCAATCTTAATACGATTTTGCCGGCAATTACTTTCTTTTCTTACCTGGGTGCGTAGCCAAGATGCCAACCGCTCACGCTCACTCGCTAATGAAATGCAACTGTCATTGTCACGCTAATAAGAAAGAGAGATAGAGAGAGGTAGCTACGATACATTATTAAGCGTGAGCGATTGGCATCTTGGCTACGCACTCTGACGTCTGACGTGTTTTCACTTGAGACCGCTATTTGCTACCATTGGCAAAACAAAAGTATGTATTTGAGTTAATTGTAAGCAAGTGCAGCAAGCGGTGCTCCAAATGATTATGACATACTTTGATATTGGATACTTATTATTATATTATTTTTTCGTATCTCGTATTATCGTAGTAATGAGCAAAATTTGTATAATCGTACGAGTTTGAGATTAGGGCTCCCGATTACAAGAGTACACGCTGACACGTGGCTCCGTGTACACGAGTCGTGTCTTAATTACACGTGGCCTAATGGCATGTTCCAAACAGAGCAGAAAACCGGTATCGTGTGTGACAACGACATTTACAAGACGCTTCTGTAATGTGTGAAAATGTACCGACACTAAATGAGTAATTAAACATCTATAATTTATTTTATTACATTACAATATCGCATCTCGAGATACTCTGGGTATAACTTTTTTAAGTAGGTATATTCACGGAAATACTACTAAAATTACAGTCTTTCTCCGGGACCACGGGGGCAATGTCGCCCTTGAAACGTCGGAGGTTTGTTTTCAAAGTTTATACACGATTAAGCCCCGTTTTCGTAAATTTATAATACTAAAATTATAATAACAATATCTAATTATATACAAAATCTAACAATGAACAAGAGTTTTCTACTGATTTTATTTCCTTTAAAAACTCTCATATGTAACAGGAAGAATAATTATAATATAATTTGATGGCCATAGAGTTACAATTTTTTTTAAGCTATTGCATAGCTTCTATCGCGGGCCTTGAGCGCGGGGACCGAATCCAGAAATTCCGTAACGAAAAAAAACCTGACGCTCCCCACTCCGACGGACCGAAACCGACTTTATTCACTTTGTTACAAAGTTCTTTATCGGGGAAAGGATATATCTCCAAACGAATGTCGCTAAGTGTCATATTCTATACAAAATATTGAGGACAGTAGCTTTTATTACCAGAGATACGGCGATGTCAAACGTCAAAATAAACACTATTATTTTAGTCCCGCCAAAATCAAATATGTTAGTCGCAAACTTATGTTTCTTATTTCAGTTATCATAAACCTATAGTTTCAATGATAAATATTCCTGAATAACCAACAGCTACTGTAAGATAATAAAACCCACATGTATTGTAAAATAATGTTGACAACTTTTCTATCAAAAACATTGAATTTGAAAATGAATAATGATCCACAAGAGTCTACAACAAAATATGGGACCACCATTGACGCGGTATTTTCTAGGTATTTAGAGGATATTAAGTCGCAAACTTATGTTTCTTATTTCAGTTATCATAAACCTATAGTTTTAATGATAAATATTCCTGAATAACCAACAGCTACTGTAAGATAATAAAACCCACATGTATTGTAAAATAATAAAAACATTTTAAACAATATTAACTTTTTATTTATTAAATAATAGAAAAAATTGTTTTCTTATCGGTCACCACGCTCAAAAAGTGTAACTTGAATTAATATCAAAGAAAAAGAAATACTGCATGAACAAAATAAATAAATAATTATAATTGCATAAGTTGATACAAAATGATATGCAATAGCTTTACCGCGGCAGTCCCCGAGTGCCACACGTATTTTTTGAAATAGTTTTAATGTCTGATGTGTCGGTATTTAGATCGTATTTATATCGTTTTTCCCTTCCTTTCATTTTAAACAATTCTATATTATGTTTTACGAATATACACATAACAAATACATATAAGGATGGCAAGGGTAGTATACTTTTTTAAATAATGGCTTGCAACTATCTAGGTAATATGCTCCACACAAAGATCTTACTCGTAAACACTTTCTTTGGGCTAAGAAAACCTTATCAGCATCTGATGAGTTGCCCCATATTATTATTCCGTAACAGATTTGCGACGATACATAACCGTTATAGGCTGCCGTTGCTGCCGCCTCAGAGACGGTTGCTCGCAGACGATACAAAATATAATTAAATCGATGTAGCTTATTACAAAGGGTATTAATATGGGCTTTCCAATTACAAAACTTATCATTCTTAATTCCTAGAAAAACTGCACTTTCCGTTTCATTAAGTTGTACTTACGCCATTCAAATCGGCAGATAATCTAATTGATTTGCTATTATAAGTTTGAAATTAAACCAGTTGTGTTTTGGTTAAGTTAACTTTGAGATTATTATTTTCTAACCAATTTGTTAATGTAGGTACATGTAATATTATTTCTTAGAGAACCATCTGTATTTTCTTTAATTACTATGGTTGTGTCATCTGCAAATAGTATAGTGTCATTTTGTGTGGCGCCAGGTAAATCGGTGATGTAAAGTAAAAACAAATACGGCCCTAGTATACTACCCGATGGCACGCCGCATGTGTTAATGATGAACGGCGAATTATACGTTTTGTTAAGGTTTTTAACTATTTTTGTAACTTCTACACATTGTCGCTGCCCATTGAGATAGCTTTTTAGCCAACAGTACGCTTGCCCTCTTATACCGTATTTAACTATTTATATTACTTTAATAGCAATGTTTCATGGCACCCTAGATCCATAAAGCCATCCAGGATCTAGATTTCTGCTCATTCTATGCATTCGTGTACATACACACAGAAAACATAGAAAAGCGGAAGTGTTTACCGTGACACCAATTAGTAGGTATAGGTATCGGGATACAAAGTATCAACTCAAAATATGTGTAATAATAATTTGACTGGATTACGTAAATTGTAAGAATATTAATGTAAAATACCAGACCAAGATAATATAACGCATCGCGGCTTAGACATTGCCGAGATTCATTGTTTATGTGGAACCGATAAGGGCAATAACAATAAGCCTGCACTCGGTCGGTATTCATCTTTGTGCACTTAAATGTCATTGTCTCATGAGAGTAATTAGTAAAAACAATGCAAGTAAGTTTTTGAAGCAGGAATTTCTAGAGCTGCTTTCAATATTATCATTTTAAATTGCCATAATTTTTATAACGATACCCTTACCAACAACTCATACCTATCCGTAGTCTGCACGTGCAAGGCCATTTTTTTGTTTTATAAACGAGCCTTTGTTAATATGAGCACGTCGGCTCCAAAAGCTAATCCTAATAATTACCTACCTACTAGATGTGGAAACTTAAGTGGCGAGTTGGCTATATGTTCAAAGTTTAGTGACACCTCTCTACCCCCAGCCCTCATACTGGTGTTGCTCTCGAGCTCTCTTAGATGTCGCTTTTTGTGGGGGCCCATCTTATGTGGGCGAGTCACCGTTTACCGTAAATTAAATTTATTACCATTTTGTTAGGCAGACGTCTGATTTTATTCTCTATAATACAGTATTTAGTCAACCACCTTCACCTAATAGACCAGTATATTTTAGTTTCCATTAAATCTCAATAGTCTATACACCCTGGCGGTGCTGCCTCTGCGTGCATCCCATAACTCGGGCAGGTGCATCATTCGCTCGGTGTACCCCTTACATTTCATTAAATTGTCGAAAGGGTCTCAGCGTGTTGGCTTCGGCTCCGCGTACGCCTCCCAAAGGTCCGGAACACAATTGTTCCGTGATGGGAAGACCTACCTATTATGAAGATTTAAGACAAAAGTGCGATATTATTTTTTACTATCGTTGTAGAATTGTTTTTGCTGAATATTTTGTATTTTGATTTTTGTTCACATTGATCATAATATGTACTACGAGTATGTCTATTTTTTTGTTTGTATCCCTACTTTTTATATTTTAATTATCATGCACTGTTACTTTACACGCCAAGGGGCCTTACCATGACGTCTTAACGTGATTCAGTTTAGGGCCTAAACTGAGTCGCTGCCATACAACTGAGCACAGGTCCCTTACCTGAACCTGAACCTTAACTGAATTGCGTTAAAGGGCATTTTCAGAAAAAAGTGCACCCTTTTAATGAAAATGGGTCCTCAATTTTCCATAAAAAAAATTTTTTGTCAGGTTTGTAACGGCCCATACGAAATGTATGAAAAAAATGCGTTACAAAGCTGACAAAAAAAACGGGACACTATTTTTCTTGTTTCCAATAGTACTCGTGATCCTGGTTACAAAAAACCCAAAACTTCCTATATTCAAAAAGAAATGAAAATGGTACCCTATTTTTGAAAATGCCCTAAAACGTTATGGTAACGGATAAGAATGGGTTAGGTCCGCGTGTATTTAAGATCTGTTTCTACGAGTACCACGGATACTCGGATCTAAATTACACGCGAGCCCGACTTGTAAACTTGGCTACCTAAGTTGTTTGATTATCATTGCACGTGCAGTATTAGACGATTTATTCCTATTCGTTCCTACTACAATGGTTTTGAATGTTTTGATTAAATAACTTAACAAAATATCACCTACCGACGTTAGTCGTAAGACTCGTAAGAGATATTCACTAAATTCGTTGAACAAGTTAAATCCGTCAAAATAAACACTACCAATAACTTTAAATCACAACATGCAAGCAAACGTAATGTTGTTGTCAGTTTCATTAATTGCAATTTTGTTTAGTACTACACTTTTAATTTTCGAAAGCTTAAGAAATTCACGTAATTAATAGAAGTATTTTTATTTATTATAACGTGAATTGAAGTTGTAAGGTATGACATTTTATTTGATGAAATAAGCTAGTTCAATCTAACGGGTTGTTGTGTATTTGAAGAAAAATAAGAAATTATTAACACGTGCCGTCGCGTTGCCGTCTTCGCTTTAATTTGAAAGTGTAAGACGTAGAAACCGCTTGTTATTATTAATACAACTCTAGTGTAACGGCTTATAGTTCAAAATTGATTGAAGTGACAACTATGAAACAAACCTGGGTTATTCTACCTGTTGGACCTAAAAAACAGTGCAAGATACAAATGTCCTAAGTACGAGGTTTTTATATGTCCTTTACGACATTTCTATCGTTCACTGTTGACACGGAATTGTCTTTGCCGATGCCAGCCTCTACTGTTATTAGATATTGAATCTAATTTACTTACACGTAAAGAGTATACTCGTTTGTTATAATAAGGTTAACAGTAACCTAAAGAAAACCCCAAACAAAAACCCTATCGGGATTGGGTTTTGCAGTTAACCAGGGTTATGGTTACTGTTACAGCAACATTTCGCTTACCGTTTGTATTCGGTTACTGAATGTTGCTGTTACAGTATCATTGTGTAACAGATATGATTAGGTAACCAACTCGATAGGCTTAAGCCTAAAGAGGGGTTTTCCGGTCCCTGGCACGGACGATAGTAAGTGGGCCCAGCCAGTATGGTTTGGATACAAGCAAGCAAGCGAATCACTAGCGAATCTACATAAGAGCGTTTCACATTATCCGATCCGATATCTGATGTAGGATCCTACATCTGATATCCGACATTAAGTATTTGAAGCACATCCGATATTATTGGACCGACATCGAGATCCAAAGAGTTTGTATGCTCAGAAAAACTTTGTACCTAAATATTTTTTTACAAACATAGAGTAAACAACTATTAAAATCATACAATGACTTATCGTACAAAAACAATTGATGGTGAATATTTAAAGGCTACCATTAATATAACGCTACAAAAGTTATAAACTTATTTGTGACCATCTACCTCCAGTGCCCACGGTCACGGGTCAAGCCTCCACTGTATTCGCGATAGATGCCCTAAAAATTTGCATCATCATCATTCATCTTTCTACTCTCAACTAAAAACGACTTCGATGTTCACCACATTTCTTGCACAACCACAATACCTACCACCAACTAGAATAATTAGTGAAGTTTACAGCCATTATATCTAACAAACGCGCAGACAGGATAATGAAGTGTACTGCAAGCTTCACCCGGTGGCACCACAAATCAAAGCGAACTTACACAAAGCGACGCCGGCGGGAATCATTTGTAGAATGTTAAAAGCCCAACAGCTGTTTATAAGTACCTATGCTCCCGAATTAGAAACTAATTTAACGCATTGTGACGATGGACTGTTAGCGCCACCTGTCACAATGCCTCGAATTTTAACCAAGTTGAAATTTTATTTGCAGTTAAATTTCAACTTGGCAACTTCAAGACGGCATTTTATAAGGCGGGATAAAATTTTAAGATGAAGAATCGACTGAAATGGTTTATTGAATGCTTGAGAAATACAATGTGGATTTGGTTAAGTAATGGACTCATCATTTCAGTCTCAGATACCTACATATAAGCTTAAGCGATTCCTTATAGGCTCGTATTAGAAATATGTACTCAAATCTACCTACTAACAATAAATTTTCTTTTGGTTGTTTTCTTCGTCAGTTATGATTATTTATATTATAAGGAAAGGAGGGGAATTCTTAATTTTGATACGTGCATGATGATTTTGATATTTTCCTAAAATATAACCAAAGTAACTGTAGATTTAGTTCGTTAGTGGCCCAACGGTAAGAGCGTGCGACTTTCAAACCGAAGGTTACGGGTTCAGTACCAATGCGTTTTTAGGAACTTACCTACATACGAAATATCTTTTGATATTTACCAATCGCTTTTTGGTAAAGGATAACATCGGGAGGAAACCACACGAATCTCAATAAAGCCAAGTTTACCCTCTGTGTTGGAAGGTCAGATCAGTCGCTTTCGTAAAACTAGCGCCTATGCCAAATCTTGGGTTTACTGCCAAAACCGGACCTCAGGGTCCCTGTGCCTTGGCATTAATCAGGAAAATTCCAGGAATATAATAAAAGTAAATTTAGCATGTCCCTACAGCCAAGTGCAAAAATATGTATTGAAATAATATTTCATAAATATGGTACTACATATTTTTTAATTATTTTTGGCTTGTAGTTTGAAAACCAAGAACCCTATTTAAGGTGGTTCTTTTCTCAAAACTTCATTAATTATGTTAAGCACGTGGTGCTCGTGCAACTGCAACCCCATCGTCTGCTCCTAATTTGAGCGAAATATAATTCCGCTGTCACAAATCACATCTCCCGATACCTTCAGCGTCAGTTGACATGGGATTAACTAGCTCCATCGCTGTCAGCGGTCCAAAAAAAGCTCCCCAAGATGCCACGTGCTCGCCGCGACAACAATAGAATTAACTAACGAATTTATGGTAATTTAACGATTGTTGAGCGAGAAATGGGCGGGCAGGTGCCCCGGGCTTCAATAATAAGCTACCTAGTTATTATAATTAAGTAACTTTACTTGCTTATATAGGTACCTACTGCATCGGTTGTTAAAGAAGAAGTAAAACAAGGGAAAAGGGAGCTCCCAATGTCTAATTCAAAATCCGTAAATCGGGCTATTGTTCTAGCGCCATATATGGCGTCATTTTGTATAAAATAAGCACATATAAACTCTAATTGTGATATAATGTACCTAATATTCAGACACAATATATATTATATGAATAAATAATTATATGTCTCTGGATAAAATATCTCAATCCGATTGAAACCTATACTTATAAGTAAAAGGAAGAAATGCGGACCAAACTAATGGAAGTACCTAACCGAATGCTACTAGTTATCGCCTAAATTTTGCAGGTGTTTTGTTCACCAACCCAAACAAACTCGCTCAACAATCTCAGTCCACTTTTCATCATCGGTCCCCTCGCCATCGACAGGACGCTCGTCCGCACACCTTGCAACCTAAATGGTCGCGCACTGTGCGGTTTCAGAGGATTTTCCTCCCGCGGACGCTCCGGCTGTGGAATGAGCGTGCCGAAGTTTTCCCGAAGGATTACAGTATGGGGTTATTAAAAAAACGCCGACGTAGTATTAAAAAAACCGTGTCCTATTATTCTGACAGTCACGCTTGAATTTATGCGCCCTCTACAACATTTAGTTAAGTGTTAAAACTAGTTAAAAGCGAAGAGGCACCACGCGGCGTTGTACAGAGATTTAAAGTCTTCGTAAATCTTTTGTAGCTAATTCAGTTGTGATTTAAATATAGTATAATTAGGCACGTAGTATATGTCACATCGATACGAATTGGGGCATCTGGCAGCAGGGCGCGTTTTAGTTACCGATCGGCACGAGGTCGTCGCCCGATCTATCAATAAATAAACAGTTTGTGTATTTTCTCTAGCTATAATTTGAGCGGTAGCTTCTTAACTGTAGCATTTGAGGGGAGACCAGAGTTATGCTGGTGTATAGTCAGTGGTTGTAAATGCTTCTGAATTGCAGGCCTGAACGGCGCCGTACGAGCACAGGGGACACACGTGCGTTGACTCACGCAGGAATCTCGGTTATTGTCGCTACAGCCGAAGTCTTGCGTCGGTGACTAGAGCCACCATGTGCAGATTCGTAATATGCGGTTCGGAAGTCCGCTGACTCATATCCGCAAGTTCGTTTTAAACCGTGCTGCGGGTAGGGGGTTAACTAAATAGCCAAGTTCGAGTAATTAGACATAGATGGCGTAGGTAGAGTCATCTACAAAGATTTATTGCTACCTAAATATTTCAACTCAATTGTTTTAGCTATGCCTAAAATTCTAGATTTTAATAGTAGTTGATATTTTACCTATGTTTGCAATACCCTGACAGGGTACCATGTGTTTCTGTCTTTTATTTTGTTAATAACATCTACATGTACCATGGTTGGCAATAAACGATTCTAATTCTAATTCTAATATGAATAGTTACAGCTAAAGTGCCAATAATATGTATACACAACCTTAGGTAATGTTCAGGCAATAAAGTCCTGCATACATATTTTAGGCACTTTGGCTGTATTCATTTACATGTATTTGTAATTGTAGCTGACTGTACTTATTAGCTGAATTCGCGCTGCTAACCTGAATTTTTATTTGTGTGGGTAGTTAATTTACAGAACCGAAGGTAGGGTATACTTATAACTAATGTCGTTCTTTAAATATATTTAGGTTTCACTTTAGCGTATAGAAATACTTGTGAAGCACGTGGTAGGGTCAATAGCATCGTTGCTGTGCCAAGTTACTCAATTCATACATTTCTATAGAGAAATGAATCCGCCTAGTGGGCGATTTCTTGGCACCGAAATGATAACATATCTAGCTAGACGAGAGTTAGAAATGCTTTAGGTATAGTACGAATCTTTTCAGGTGAATTTTACGGTATGAGCCTTCCTTAAACAATGGCTTTGTATAATTTTTTGCAAGGGCTACTGGCACGCACCAGCCCATAATATTCTTTAAAAGCAACTGTAACGTCATGGTACTAAGGTTCAAATTCATGTAGCGCATTTACGCTTGCAAAAAATTATGCAAATGCCATTGTTTAAAGGTACGAATCGTAAAAATCACTTGAAAAGTACTATACCAGACCAGCATCACTGGTGGGTATCACCTTCCTGGGGCTGATACCCGGGATAACCACCTTCAAATCTCCGAACGAGTGTCAATAATTTATGAGTGTGTTCCTTGCCTTACCGGGCACTACTAATTGCTAGCGATGTCACTCTTAGGACCTGCATCTTAAACTCTTACACCATAAACTACTAGGTGTAATAAGGAAACCCCTTTTTTGTTCACATAGGGGACTTTTAAGAAGTAGATTCTTCTGGATGAGGCTAGCTCAGGATCGGGACTAGTAGCGTACAAGAAGAGAGGCCTATGTTCAGCAGTGGGCGATAAACGGCTGAAATGGCGTCTGAATGGAAAATCTTTGACCTTCTTTAGACCGACTTTTATGACATTGTTAATTGTAGCGCAGTGCGCACATGCACTGCATATGCGTCGCACGAACAAAGATCCACTCCACGATTATATGCCCCTGAGCATGCGGGCTACCCCTCTCGCAAATACAATTACTATAATGTTTCGTAATTTGATATTCAAAATTCGAGAGACCACATGTGGAGACGTTTTTAGAAAATACCTAAATGGATTTGTTTTAAGCTTTAATTCGTTGTAACCCGATGTCTACATATTAGATGTAATTACGATTTTTTAAAGTTTGGCGAGGATAAAAAACATTACAAGTCCACAAGCTGTTAACTATTGCCCACAGCACAGGAAAGAAAAGAAAACTCGTGTGTTCAGCTGAGCCAAGCCATTTTGTCCTGTGGCCAATCGTCAATAACAGCTTGTGGACATGGAGTAGTGATTTTATCATACAACTGAATAGACAAGGAGTTTCCCTTACCTTACCCTTATCCACATTAAAGGGAAATGTGGATAAGGGTTGAATAAGAAAATCAACTTTTATGAACCATACCTTTTGTTTAGTCCACCAGAAAGACGTTTGTTTGACATCGTTTTGTGTTTCACCCTCATATCTTCTTATCAAGGGTTTTTTGTATTTTTCATTTTAGGGTGGATCCAATCCAGACGAGCGTACATTTTTGTGTTGTGTTGTTTGTTGCGTAATTTTGGTTTGCTCAACTTCCACGTTTGGTTCACGACGCCGCAAACCACCGCCATTAGAATTTCTGCAGATGGAATTTACTCTCGTTTGGCTTCACCTTTACTTTCGTGACTGAACCCTTCTAAATCGCCGAACCTGTATGAAGTGTGTTTGTGCACACTTGCGCAGGCGCATATGCGTGGAATGCGCATCTGGTCGCACCGACGGGCGGCCGCGGCACGGCGGCACTCTACCCCTTTGTCTTTTCGACTGCCGAACAAAAACTATCACGTAAGAATTACCCATCGTTGGTTTTAGAGTTCCGTGTTTGGTAAATTGTTGCAAAAGTAAGTCTCGAGGCACCGTTTTTTCCGAAGAACTTGCGGTTATGAGTAGAATTGGCACTGAATTTTGTAAAAAGTTAAGAGTAGGGGTATCTAAATAGAAGGTAAATGTAAAAAATATTTAAAGTGTCGACTAAGCTAGTCAAGTTTTCCATTTTCCTTTTTTTATGCATTCGAGCCACTTACCAACGAGTGCTGGCAGCGCAGCCAGCAGCAGCAGCCTCCACGCGCACATCGCGCACAACCGCGGCGCACACCACGTACTGCGCCGGCGCGGCGCACACCACGCGCGGCGCGCACACCTCGCACGAAAACCACGAACGCTTAACACGGCGGTCGGTGCGCCATTACTGTGCCAAATGTTTGGCTTTTCTCCTGTAACAATTAACCAGACTATAGGAAAGCATTACAGAGCTTTTAACATTTCACTAATTGTTTCTTGTCAAAGTCATGTTTGAGATGAAAGTAACTTTAAGCGCAGCGTCTAATTACATAGTTAGGTAGTCGTGTCAAAAGTGGTTAGTTTTTCTATTTTTTAACCTTACATTTTTTTTAACGGTCGAAAAGTATAGGTAGTCATATCGTTGATTTGGACTGTATATATGACCTTTAGGTTATTTTTCTTTATTTCTATAGGTTAATGAACTCAAATATACCTCCAAAACTCGGGTCCTACAAACAATTGAAGTGGAAAATATAACTCCAATACAACCTGTATTTTTAATATTACCTCAAACCGTAACCAAACGTAGGTTTTAGTAGGCACTATGATTGCAACGTAATTTAAAGTTAGTCTTAACCATTAAAGCATAATTATTTTTTGAAAATGTAACGAGCAGAAATGTTGTTGGTAGTGACCCTGCCTTTGAAGCAGGAGGTCCCGGGTTCGAATCCTGGTCAGGGCATTTATTTGTGTGTTTATCACGAATATTTCTGCCTGAGTTATGGATGTTTTCTATGGACTTAAGTATTTATATGTATCAACTTATCTATTATATATATCGTCGTCTAGTACCCACAACACAAGCCTTATTGAGCTTACCGTGGCACTAGATCGATTTGTGTAAGATTGTCCCACAAATATTTATTTATTATTATTTATTGCGTACACTTATTTGACAGCAGCTACAATTTACCTATCACCTGTAACGGTTATGACGTAACGCTAATAAGACAATGTAATGATTCATTACGTGCTGAATGATTTTATAAGGAAAATATTTAATAGTTAAAAAGTAGGTTTTGATTGCAATCTCGGTTCATGGGCCCTTTTAAAAATAGGTAAATTATTATTCTTGACTCAGTATTTATAACCGAACAACAAATGTTATGACGCAATTTCCGATAAATTCTGACTGCTGACAATCGAACAATTATTACAACAACACCATAACGAAAATAAATAAACGATAGTAATCTTTGATTTATCTACACCCTCCAAAATTTACATTATAATAGGGTGTGACCGGCCATAATAAATCAAACAATTCGACCAATTCTATGTTCTATAAATTAATTTAAAAGTTAAACAGGATGGTGGTCAAGAAATAATAAATAAGTACAGAGTGGATGACAGGCGCGGGCCGATTTTAATTAGCGCCCTGCGGTGCATGCGGTCAAACGCATTCAGTATTTTAAAATAATGATACTGATTTTTTTCCGTCCATCTCTTTCGCACCAATTAGGTCAGTGTATCTCACTGTGAAAAATATTAAATCGATATCTTACTCTAAAATATCTGAATATGCTTCTAGTTATTTTTTTAAATAATGTTTTTTACTCTATAGTGTCTGTCTCCTTATAATTTGATCGCAGGATTCGTAGTTTCAAAATAAATGATCCAATACTGCCCGTTCATTCCCCTCCGTAACGGATATTAAATGTTATTGATTATTTAAAAAAATATCCGAATCATCTTAACGAATCTTTCTCTCTATTTAGATAGACAGCACTCTTTAACCCTGCCCGTCTCATTCAAACATTATGTACCCACTGTTTCTTAAATTATTTCATACAAACAAGTTGTTCACAGCTTTTTAAGGCAATCTTATCCTTTAGACCATAAAAAAATTACATTGCAATAACGTTACTGATTGTACTTGCTACCGCAGCAGTGGTGGGGCGTTCATAAAACTTGATTCCTGCCGGCTTACCTTGTATGAGCCAATCTAGTAATTTTTTCTTAACAATTTAAGATAAATCAGGCCAAATCAGCTCCGGCTTGCCTAAAAAACATTTCGGCGCTCCGGCACTATCCCAAACAAAAGGAAACTTGGTTATTGTAACTCTAAAACCAGGTTGTAAGCATCACATTATGATACAAATAAGTATGTGCGTAGATAAAATAATAGTAGGTAGTTTTTCACTGAGTTGATTCCATAAGCATCTGTTTTGCAACAACTGCTCACAATGCTAGAGCTTTTCCAGCCAATAACAACGGTTGTTTACAAAAAGTGACCTACTACTTTGAAGTCACATCCCAACTCCCCTCTTATTTAGCTCTAAAATTCGGAAAACAGTACTAAAGTACAATCAACAAAGCGATATAAATAATGAGTAAAAATGGCTTCCCAGAATGTACGAGTACAGTGTGGGAACAGAGGGACACATGGCCACGCAAGTGTCTTGGGTGCGATTAAATTTAAGTGTCACTTTAAATACCGGTATGTGTTCATGATCTGTCCTTTTGAGTACAGATTGACACTTAAATTTTTGAGCTATAATTATTTTAAAATGTTAATAACAGCGCTCCTTTCGGCATCTGAGGCCTTACCATGACGTCTTAACGCGATTCAGTTTTGGATTGGTTCTGGACCTAAACTGAGTCGCTGCCATACAACAGAGAACAGTTAAGATCCTAAACTGAATCGCGTTAAGACGTCATGGTAAGGCCCCAGCACGTCCATTTCTTTTCTTTCAGGGGCCGTAGTCAAGATTATAGAGAAGGCAGAAAAAACAATATCATTTATTTTTAAAATCGCAATCAAGATACGGTTTTATATACCAAATCTGAAAATGGCTCTCGTCTCTCTAAATGACGCAAGAAGTTGCTCAAGATGTCACATCACATGTCACGCGAGAGCCAACTAGCATTGATATATTGCAGTTACTACTAACCACCACCCTTATTACCTAGGCAATAGAGCTCTTCGAAAATCATCAGGCCTAAATGCCCGGTATAATTGGGCAGTTTGGAGCACGACCGCGGAAGTTGCCGAAGATGCGCAGGCGACGTCATGACGCTATATCCGGAGCGCGTGGATTCCCCACGCAGGCGCGTGGCCAATACTATCGGTGTCCAAATAAACCAGCTAGAGTGCCAGGAATAGAACTACGTTAATAGCTAGAAAACAAGCCAAGAAAACTGGCATTCTTGGCATTACTTAGGCACGCACACATTGTGCTGGTATATATACCACGTATTCATTGTAATGCTTGAGGACTTTTAAATAAAAAATAAAAATTCTGTGATGTGTTGAACTCCTAGAATGAGGGCTGCATAAATCCCTTTACTCATATAAATGGTCACTCTATATGTATACAATTGTACATGTACAATAAAATCTTCATAGGGAAATTTGAGAAAATAGATGCTAATATATATATAGACCGTTGTCTCTTAGCGTCATGTGACATTATTTCTAACTAAAAGAAAATTTAGCACAGATTGATCCAACTAACAATTAATTTCACGTTAAATATGCATCAATAGATACTTTACATAAGTCGATTAATTTTACTGCAATCGGCTGATCAGTAGGAATGCGCAATCGATATATTCGCAGAATCCGTTTAGTGCGTCGTTTTAGACTAAAAACATCTGGCGTGGGGCGTAGGTATTCCAACTTCTATACGAATAAATCGACGCAGTGAATGCCAATAAGGGTAAGACGGTTGCGGTTGGGATCAATCCCCGCGAGGTAGGGCTTGGTATGTCCAAGTATAGACGTCATCTTACTAAGCTTGCATTCCACAGGTAGGTATTAGCTCTGATGCTAAGTAGGCGCGTGAAGACATTTTTTGACATTAGGTACCATCTACAATTTTAGTCATCTAATAATGTATCTACTTAGCCCCACTCACGCAGGGTGAGCCGCTAACGCGGAGTTAAGCTGTCAGATTCCTTATACAAAAACTCCGGGTTATCCCGGTTCGTGCATTAGGGTAGTACGTAGTACCTGCCTACTATTACTTACCTATACTTATACTTGCTTTGTTACGCTATATTTGTGTGTCCTTATTTCTGGTTCGTAGTAGGACGGATTATTATATACCTACGTGCGTTAATGTTGTTAATAACTCCACCATAATTATTTATTAAGAGTGTAGAAGGGAAGATATTCGGATGTATCCGACGTTACCGGATGTACGAAATTACCCGAATACAACTTATTCGTTTTTCTTACGTATAATTAAAGTACCTATTTAGTCTAATAGTCCTACTTGCTCGTATCTGACATGAACGACGTTTTCAGAGTGAATTAATATAAAGATAACGTATCTATCCTACATAATTACGACAGGTCAATGGGTGCATGTGTAATGTGCATCGACGATAAATTAATTTTGACATGATTGACTCCACTGATAACTTCTTGTTTATATGAATCTATAAACGTGAAAATTCATGTTTTAATTATTGAATATTATAAAGAAAACTTTTTATATGCACGTGGAGTTATTCAAAAATAAGTTTAATTTCTTCAAACGTGATTGTGATTTGATTGTCAGAAAATTCAATTATTTGGTGAAATGGTCCTTTATCAGAATTATTTGTTTGAAACTGATTACTGAACTAGAGAGAGAAAAGTTAAATACCTATTCGAGATTTTAAAGATTTACTTTAGATTTCTAAGAAAGTTTCAAGATAGACCTAGTTACCACCAAGCAATTTTGAATTTATTGAAAACCTATTTGGCCACGATTACAACACGAATGCGGTGCCTCTTGCCCATGCGCAATACGATACAAATACGCCATGCGCTTATTTACCACCAATATTGTAATTAAAAAAACCAAAGAAATTCACCTGCAAGCAATCCAAAAAGTACCGTGTATTCCACCACACCTCACAAACTTAGTTTATTGTTTTTATTTTCATCACATAAAAGTTTTCTTTCACCAAATATAAGTTTATTTACGTATCGAACGGAGTAGCCACACATGCGCACAGACATGCATTCAAACCGAGAACTCCCGCGCTACTGAACTGATCAACAGGACACAGAATCAAACCATAGAGTAAGCCATAGTGAGCGATTGCTACGGGCTACGGTAGCCGCTACGCGCGCTTGTTTTTGACTCTACGCCAATTAAAGCTATAGGATCCGGCATTTTAAAACCTCCAATATTCTGAAATATTTTATGCTGTTTACCTACAGGACTCGATCGTGCGTTTAGGTCACGTCTTCGTATTATTAGATAAACACATCACAAATAAAATAATTAACACCGAAAAAGAACCGAAGTAATACTGGTATTTTCGTATGGAGAAATTACCAGTATCAAGCCTTGGCTACAATTGAATTTTGGGTTTTTTATTCAGGAGGCGCGTTACAATTTTGAAAATATGAACTTGATTCGATACAAATTTTAGTGCATTTTGTTCTTATCACGATCGAGATAGTCGTACCAATACCGAGACTGCAATCAAATACATTACTTACCTACAAAATTCAAATGCAGTTCCAGTTTTACCAATAAAATAGGTACCTACAACCGTAATTCTAGGGTAGATTCTAGGGTCGGAAATTCGGAATTGCAAAGACGCCTTTTGGAAACCAAAATATATTGTAAGTATATTAACAGAACCAAAATTTTAAATATTTAAATTAGACTTAATTTTAAATACGCCATACGCGGCTCCCATAAAATCGGATAGTGCTAAATTATAATTTTGTTTGTTTAAAATGTTGAACCATAAAATTAACCCCTTCCGATATTATCTGCACAATGGGATCAAGATCCCTTGCATGCCCCGCCATTAATGGTATTTGCACATTTAATACGATAAATTGCCCTCTGCCCTTTATAGGATTAACTTTCAAAGAATAAAAATAATTTGATTAAAACAATTATTAAAACCGTCAATATTTCTAATATTGAGAAGCATCGCCTAAACGCGGCCTTTTATACGTTAATCTGATAAGTCACAATTTTAAATAATTCAAAAAAAATCCTAACCAGAATCTGAATAATAATCGATTCGATCGAACATCGATTTATCGCCAAATATGCAGGTATGCATATTCTAGGGTCCGGCTCGTAGGTTACCAATGAGTTTCTTAGAACTTATGTACGAAATATCATTTGATATTTAACAATCGGTTTTCGGTGATGGAAACATTGCGAGGAAACCGTAGGTACTAATCCCAATAAGGCCTAGTTTACCGTCTGGATTGAAGGTCAGGCGGCAGTCGCTTTCGTAAAACTAGCGCCTACGCCAAATCTTGGGATTAGTAGCCAAAGCCGGCACCGGACTCCCTAAGCCGAAATATGCTAGGAAGATGCTATTAATATGTAATAAGTGTAATTACTTATGAATGAATTTGTTATGTTAATTCTTATCCTAATTAAAGTAGTAGGTATAAGGTAGGTTCAAAGTTTTTTTTTACTTAATTATTAACCTAGTATCGCGTTCAAAATCAGTTATGAATTAATTCGTTCATAAATTGCCCATGCACTTTTGAACGCGTATGTACAGATTGATTCACTAAAGCTGGCGCGGAAAATGTATGAAACTGTCACTGTTCACGCCAGCTTTCATGAATCGATGTGTACCTATCGACGTCAAAATTAAGTGTCTTTACAATTTTATTGCAAAGGAACAATATGCAAAAGTGTACAGTTGTACACACATCTTTGACGCTGCACTTCAGTTCGAAAATCTATTTCTGTTTTCCATTTGGTACCTAAACGATTTATACCAATTTAATTTACTATCCACGATTAAAATCTCATTTCACCGCCCTTATGGCGCTCAGTATAATTATTAAAGGCCTGTTAACATCACGCATCGAGGTAAGATTAATTAGGCAACTGTTGAAAGTAGCCGTCATCGGCCTGTCTCAGTCCGTATACAAACCTCAACCGTATCATGAAGAAGATAAGGTGCAAATTTGCGAATCAGGGTAACCAATACGGTTTAGGCCTCGTCAGCTGTGCATGTGGCGCCATGGGTGTGCGTGTGAGCAGCCCTCCAGTACATCTCACGCACGAACTTAGTCACGAGCGAGACAGACCTTCCTTCTTTCTATATATAATAACGTACTGTGCAAAAGAGATAAGATAATCTTGCGCGTCTTGTAACTTGATCGAATCGTTAGGTGTTTATTAATTTGAAGGAGTTTTATTAATCCGTTTTAATTTACCTGAAACGAACAACCTGTAAAAACTATTGTCCCCTAAAATAAAACATGGTCGACGCCAAAAAATTTTTTCCGTTTCTCGCTTTTATTACTTTTATAATAAGGCGAACAACTTAAAAATATTGTTTGCGTAGACTGTACCTAATAAAAAATTAGTCTCTCTAGCCTTTAGTTTCGAAGTTTATGGTAATGTTTCGTCACCTAATTCGAAACTAAATTAGGTATATTGCGGAGTATTTTTAGCTAAGTAGTCATATATCCATATATCGCTGGTTGACAAACAAGTCACTAAGTAGGTATAGGTAGTTCCACTAGAGTTGAGGTCACGCACACAACAATATTGTTATGTAATGACATCGGGATTTTGATATTATTGTTCTTTTTTCGTACCGTTAGCAAGTTCAAAAGTGAATTGTAAGAAGATAGACCAATAAGTTTTTATACTTACATATTAAAAAAAAATTTTGAAGTGACATTAACATTTATTCACTTTTTTTGTAGTGAGTACTTCATGTAATTGTGTGTAATTAATTAATCATTGACCTAAACTCTCGTGTAACTCTATACTCCAAGTTCATAGCGATAGTGAATCATACATTTATTAAAACAAGGTTGATTTTTGGTTAATAATTTTATTGTAATAAAACCAACTGATGAATTGGCTGCTACATTCTGGGTAAATCAACTATTTCTTGTAACTACTTGCCACGGTTACGGTCTCCTGGGTAATTTTTAACATCACGGTTTTATGGCATTGAAATTAAAAAAAAAACATGATTTTTTTGTAGTTACATATATTCCCATTCCATGATGGGCCATCTACCAAGCATATTATATTAGTAGAACATACTACAATGTTTCCTCTAACAAACTGTGCTGCATTTGTCCCGTTTGACGGGACATAATAACAAAAAATAGTTGAAATGAATGTGTGTAGGAAAATAAAATAGCTCATTTTAAAATTATCGTATATTTAAAAATATGCTACAATTATAATGTAAACGAGATTTTAATGATAATAAAATGAATAGTATTTACATCTTTCATCGTACCTGCCGTGTTTTGTGCGAGGAAAAGTCCGATATTGTAGTAACATGCACTGATAATGAATAACTCTTGTCATATAAAATAAAAGTTGGTGCTAATATTACGCAGACTAGTTACCTATTAGACATACAAACCCGAGTATGAAATATTTAACTAAGCTCCTGAATTTTACCAAAATGCACGCGAAAGTGTTAATGTCGCATGCCGCACATTTGTGACGCCTGAATATCATGATACTAAAAGAATCAAATGGGCTAGCATGTTACAACGCGACAATAGACGCTAGTCTTGTGCGCGACGTTTCGCGTTAGTAGTAAATCAATAATAATCATTTATTCAGACATGTCCATCAGTTAACCCAGGAATGATACGGATTTGACAGACATTCAATTATAATAATCAAGCTTTCTCAAATACTACAAAATTTTCGGAAGTAGGTAAATATTAAAAAAATTAACCTCAAATCGATTTTTTTAACTTACAGTAAATATTTATTTTTCTTGTTTATGAATATGACGACATATTTCTATACAAAATGTACGGCGCGGGTGATATATGTGTCATTTCGCTAGCAAATAGAAATAGGTAGAAATTGGAATTTTAAACTAAAAACAGTGTGTAAATATTTGACAATTAGCATGTAACGATATTTAGTCGGATTTTGTTACTCGCGATATATTCGTTACGCAAAAAAAACAGCTATTATAAATTATTTCCCAAATAAACCAATCTTCCATACAAGCTGTCCGTTCAAGTAGTGCCACAGGATTAAATAATGCCGCGTGTTAAAAAACCCCAAAACCTGATTGTTCCAGATCTGGATATGCCTGGGCTCATTCGAATCAGAATCACGTGTTGATTCGATTCTGATAAAATTATGACACTTATGTCGTTTTTCTGAGCTTCCAAGTTCTAATTAGGCTTTGTACGTCTATTAGGGTGTACAACTTGGTTATATAGTAGCAATCTAAACTATGCCCAAATCATTACGAGTTTGTCTATTCGCTACTTAAGTAAATATTAAATGATGTAAATCTATAATAATTGAAAATACAGTAATAATGCTATGTTCACAATATCTTGCTTGTCTGAAATAATTGATAGATAAATAGTCAAATCAGAGACCAGTAAAAATAAGCAAATCAAATGCAAGTGTACTGTATTTTATGTACGTGTTGTAAATTCAAATTCGTAAATAAACAGATTATATTTACTCATCTCTGATAACATTAACAGATTACGTATTCACTCTAAGGTTTTACGTGGATTTTAATTTAGTTAAAAACGAGTTGATACCGGGTTGATTTTTCTTAGTTTCTTGCTTCACCTCGGGCTTAGCTTTTTTAGTTTCCTTGCTCTCTGGTTTCACCTTTTTCTTTTTATCGCTTTTAGGACTCTGTTGTTCCCCTTCAGCCAACACTTTCTTTTTTTTTACTTTTTTCTTTTCTGGCTCCTGTGACTCAGTCGGTGGTTGCAGTAAACTGTCAATGGCTGTGTCATCCATGATCATAGCCAATTTCCCGAAGTAATTCCATAGAGCATCGATGCATTTTTCTGGTTTGCCACCATCTTGGGTTTCCCATATTAGACCATAGAGCCTGGGTTTGAGTTTTTCTGTAGGTTTCTTCATTTCTGTTTCGAATTCGTCCTCTAGGTTTTTAAGGCGAGCCTTTTGCGTTTCGGGGGAAAGGGATAGGACGTTGTCTTTGTCTTCTTCCTCGTCCATTGTCGCTTCCTGGAAAAGACAGTTGAGTTACATAAATATTTTGAGTTATATTCATAGTTGAAAACAACTAACCAGTAACAGATTTTTATGGTCAAATTGTTCCTACAAATACAAATACAAAGTAAGTAAGTTTTCCTAGGTAATAAATTAAAGGTAAAAGAAGATGTATAGATTCCTCGTGAACATTAGCTGCTGCTCCGTGGGTGGTTTGTCTATACCCTGCTGCTTTCAGTAGAAATCCGCGCGAAATTGAATATTTACCACCTGTGCCATTTTGTGAAGGTAAGCATTTTGTGGCAAATTCGTCGATATTCAATCTTATCCCGTAATACTTATAAGAAAGGATTTTAGACACTAGTTCAATCTTATCTCTCGACCATTCCACCTTAACCAGTTTTTAGACAAAAATGTATTTTAATTTATTATTTTCATGTATTAGAATAGGCGAAGTTGAGTTTTACCGATAGAATACAAAAATATAGGCTTTGCCCATTCCTTCTAATTTAGACAACCAAAAGGAATCAAATAGTCGGGCTCGTCGTCGTTCCCCGCCACGCTGCCGTCCAGCTCTCGCCGTCCTGCTCCTACTGACCGTCGTCGAGAGAGACAGCCTTACCTCGTCGCTGAGGTACCCGTGCGGCACGAACACCTCGTTGTCGACCTCGTAGTCGTCGTCGGGCTCGTCGTCGTTCCCCGCCACGCTGCCGTCCAGCTCTCGCCGTCCTGCTCCTACTGACCGTCGTCGAGAGAGACAGCCTTACCTCGTCGCTGAGGTACCCGTGCGGCACGAACACCTCGTTGTCGACCTCGTAGTCGTCGTCGGGCTCGTCGTCGTCGCCCGCCACGCTGCCGTCCAAGCTCTCTCCCTCTTGTTCCTCCTCCCAGTCTTCGTCGCTGTCGACGTCATAGTCTACTTGTTTCTGGAATTTTACAACAGTTATTTATTTTATTTTATTTATTTATTTAATTATTAAACTTACAACAAAATTACGGTACAGACAGAAGCCCTGCAAAACTGTTTAAACAGTTTGACTGCAGGAGGAATTTATACAGTAGATATACTTAATTTTATAAGTACAACAATATATATAATCTATTTTTTAAACTATTACAACTATTCGAGATTATACACGTGTTCTTGTAGGGTATCATGAAAAGTTTTCCCGAAGAACTGTAGTAGTGTGTTTCTTCAAAAAAGGGTTGTCAAGTTTGTAATGGGTCGGCAACGCGCATGTGACGCCCCCCTGAGTTGCAGGCGTCCATAGGCTACGGTGAGCGCTTTCCGTCAAGCAGGCCGTATTCTTGTTTGTCACCGAAACGGCATAAAAAAGTGCGTCGCGACTACTCTGGCGTAAAATGGTAATTTCCCACTTATATTTATTTATATATTTGCGACATAAGGTTTGGTAAAAGCTAGAAAACGACAACTCCAAGAGGTTAGTTAGTTTATGCCATATTTACCATAAACTTTATGGTAAAAGGGCTAATGAAAAGACGCAGCCTATGACATGTATGCTCACTTGCGCGTTTCAAAAATTGAGTTTTGATCCTCTACTACTACACTGAGCATATAAGCAGGGCTTGAATACCAGTATTATCTCCATACAAAAGTACCGGTATTATTTATTTTGATGGGGTTATCTAAATATACGAAGATGTTACTTAAATGCATGATTGAGTCCTACAAAAAGAGCATAAAATAATTCTGAATATTGGGCAATTAGGAGGTTTTAAAAACACGAGGTCATCGCACATATGCAGTCCCGTAATAATTTAGTATGGAAACTCGGGTTTAGTGCTGGCATTTTAATAAGGCTATGGCAGGTTATAAGTTTAGGACAACCCGTTTTAAACAAATTATTTAAATATTATTTTTCTACTCCAGCACTTCTATCTGTCAATTAGATGACTGACAGCGATATTTAAAAAGTATACATTATAACGTTGTCTGTGGTATTCCATAAGAACACTGCTCCTATGGATTTTCATACAATATATTAGCACTGTTGTTGTTTTTTTTTAATTTTTATAGTGGGCACAACATCTTCCCTATTCTGCCACGTTTCTAGATTTTGCTTTTTACGCTATTTTAGCTGTCGTAGAAAAACTAGGGTATGCAACAGCTCATAATTGGTTCTTAAACTCTCGGGTCTATAATTACAAAACTCGGCTTCGCCTCGTTTTGTAACGGCGACCCTCAAGTTTTAAGAACCCTTATTATATCACTGTTGCATAAACTACTATTCTGACGCAAGTGTGGAACGTTGCCAAACCAGAGTTTCAATATAAATAGACAAGGATGCCACATAGCGTTATATGATGCATTATGCCAAGAAATATACAAAAAACAATGGCAATTTCAACACCTATAGCTGCCATCGTTTTCAGTCCGCGGCGCACTTGCAACTTTAAAATTTTATCAGGGCGCCCCAACGCTATTAGAAACCGATAGACATGACGACGCTGTTCTTGCTACGGCGTCCCAGATTGGGAACCACAGAACAGGAATAGGCTAGACGACAAAAAAAAAGAATTAGTCCGCCTGTTAGAAGACTTAAAAATATTCGACACGTATTTTTTCTTTTGGTAGTAAAATGTAAAATGACTGAAAAACAGCGGATTAAAGTTTCGCGTGACGTCACAATTAGGTACAATTCTTACTTTATAGTGACGTCGCCAGCGCGTTTTAGTTATATTGAAAAAGGAAAAAATACTTATAATTTTGGATAATCTAACTGGTGGACTAAATAGAATAATAGTTTTCCTAGTCGTCATCCCTATTCAAATTGAACATGGCCGTTACCTCCTGTCCGAAAGGTCTCCTGGCGGTGACGAAGGCGCTCGTCTTCCGCCACGTGCCCCAGTATGGCGGCCGCCTGTTCTCGTGGAAGCTGAACAGCTTGGGCCGTAGCCTCTCCCTGGCGGCCGGCTCGCAGGCCAGCACTTCGTCCGCGCCCTCTATTGGCGGCAACTCATCCTCTGAAAAAAATATATAAGAAAATAAAATATATGTCGTTAGCAGAATCTGTCGAGCAAAACAAAGGCACGACCGTACCATCCTTTTCTCGAAGCTGGTCAGGCGATTTACAGACCCCTGTAATTTTGAGGGACCTGTTGGCTATAACAGGATAAAGATTTATTCCAAATAACATTCAATTTGAACTTCCTTAGTTTGGACATTCGAGTCACTCACCGATTATCATAACTCTAAGGTACCTACTTCTAGAAGGCTCAGAAGCTCCAAATTCTAAACATGAGTAGTTTATAGCCTCACAAGAAAAAGAAAATAAAGGTCATTGGGCGTTTTTGACCCGCTTTATGAAAGTTCGCGTACAGAGACCAAACCAATTTTATATTAAAGAGCTTAGTCCCGCTTCTCAAAATATATTAAAATTTTCAATTTATCGGCCGGAGGAAAAAAGTTATTCAAAAAAATAGACTGAGAATTTACCTATAATTTTTCAAAATTTTTGTTACGGAAACAGTATTTATATACATTCTTTAAAAGAAAATGAGGAAATATTCATGTCAATGTATCAACTTCATTCCGAAAGTACGCAGAGTGCTAGAATTAGTAATTACAAAATATTTTTGCAATGAATATTATTAATATTTTAGCGAAACTACATTGTACACACAACTCGTATATAACATGATACAGATATTCTTATTGCTTATTTTTCGTAACATATATCAGTGCTTCAACACCTGCAGGAGCCAACATAAAGCCACTTTTTTAGTTAACAATTAACTAATTGTAGTTATTAATTAAGCATTCAAAGTGCTACTTATCGCTAGATGGAGTGACAAACATTAATTTTAGCGCGTTTCGTCACATCGGTCTAGCTCCGTCATAAAAACGTATTTACCTGCACATGACAATCAATAGTCTATGAAATACTGAAAAAAAAAATTGACAGTTGTCATTCTTCAAAATAATAAATCGTTTTATAAATTGTAAGGCGATAATAAAATATATTTCTGTCTGTTTTTCATAAAATATTGGTAAATATGTACGAAAATATTGGTACATGCCGCTCTGGGTTGAATAGAAGTTTTTGGAGTGTAGCTTTTCCACCAAGGCGCCTGAATATGTGCCTAAGCGTTGTTGCAGCGATGTAAGTACGTTTTACAAAATTCACCTTAGCTATAACTCTGGGGCTTTGATAACTGCATTGCCATTTACTTTGTCCTTTTTTTGGTTTCAGGCTAGTTGTCGTCTGTGCCAAAAAAAGACCCATCAAATACTAATTTAAGCTGAATCGCTCTTAACGTATTGCACATTTTGAAGACCTAAAGATTATCACCTTATGCACTTTCACAAGAAGAACATTATGATTAATGGTCACATACAGGTAAGGTGTTCGTAATAAACATTGTATATACATGGGATCTATTTCACTACGATGAACACAAATAAGAAAACATCTCATGAAAAAAGGTCCCATACTCGTACCAGTCCCTCCATTCCTGCTGTTTACACAATCAGTGTTATGCGCGCGGTGTGTATAGGCACAGGTTTCGATTTGTAGCAGCTTCCGTTCCATTGGCGTTTGCAGCCATCGACGTTAATGAATTCTCATGTATGATAAATATACGAAGAGAAAATATACTAGCTTTGAGAAAATACAGACATTTGAGCCTTTTGGAGTTTTTGGATCTTCACTAGGTCGCCCAGGTACTTATGAGGCAAGTATGAGGGATTATCTGATGATGAGATCCATAAGAATTAAATGGAACTTCTCAAATGCACAACTGCCCATGTATGGTGATTTTAGTATTTTAGGTAGCAATAACTAAACTACCGCTGCAATATCACGAATTCATGTGAATGTGAATTCATTGTGAATGTGAATGCAGAAGGCGCAGCCGTTCACGATTTTTTATCAAACTTCAATTCAAGAACGAATTCCGTCTTTTTTAAGGGTATATGTAAATATGTATAGCACATAGCATACATTTCATTCTGATCTGATGATGGATTCCATTAAAAATGAGGGAACTCTTCAATTTTCTTGTGACAGGATTGAAGGAAATCCTAACTTAGATTTCGCGTAGGGTCGAATCCTACTACTTATTCGATTATAATAATTAAGGATTGCCATCTTCTTCTTCCTAGATCAGAAAACAAAAAAAAACCTGCATTTTGTTCTGACAAAACCACACAACACACTGACAAGCTTAAGCTCAACATCAGAACCCCACTTTGGTATGGGAGAGGATACAATTCTGCCATTAAACATTTTTGCTATAGTTATATTATAAAATAATTTATAGTATTAATAATTCACAATATGTTTTATCTCTTTTTCATGCGCCGAAATCCTCCTGGCATCGAAAGGCAAAGTGAGTTGCACGCGCAAGACGTTACGTTATTATTTCAGGTTAAGTATATTTACACTCACTATTCAAGACATTTATTGGTAAAACTGTACAAATAAACTTTAGTATTATGAAAGGGCCATAATACCAGTAGGACCACATGAGATTTGCGTTTATTATGAATCTGAGATATGTTACCTAGTCCACATGGAATACAGCTTCATTATTCGAAATCATGTCGATATTTGTGTTAAGCACGCAGCTGAAAGTGGATCAGATTAATATTTTCGATATTTAGGACCAACCCATTAGTGTTAAACCACGATGAGATGTTTTCAACTGCCTGACATAACTTGCGTTTTTGGCTATGTACACCGATGAGTTAAACTATAATACAGGTACCATCGGCAAACATTACGGCTAGAGCCATTACCGCTAGAGCCATGGGCGTGTATACCAAAATCGCGAGTTCGAATCTCGCCCGAGACTTTTTCCACTGTTCGTTTTATTTCTAAGGAGTGATGAAATCCGTTTCTAGTTCCTTGTATATATATTTTTAACGCTAAAGTGCGAGGTGCCGTTGGACAGGTATTTAAAAAGAATAATTAAAAAAAACTCCCTTTCCTCCAAGTTTTGAACCGCAAGTCCAAACAATATTTAAAAAATCATAAAGTAGACTTCAGGTTGCAGGTTTGCAGAGGGTAAAAGCTTTCTCAGGGAGCTGTGTCGTCACCTGGTAATTAAAGTAGAGCTTTATATAAACTTTCAAGACGTTATACCTACGGAATCCTGAGCGTGGCTCAACACGTTCTTTGCAGATTTTTAAGGTTCCGTACCCAGAATGGCAAAAACGGTAACCTTATAGTTTTGTCCGGTCCGCCTGTCTATCCGTCTGTCTGTCTCTATGTCTGTCCGTCCGTATGTCACAGTGTATTTTGTGTGCCGCTATTTAGTTTTGCGTATTCATTGTGAAAAAAAAATGTTTAAGGGAGGCACCCCCCCAACCAATACATTATGGAACTAAATGTAAAAAAAATACATTTTTAGCAACCATGTGCTTTATGTTACCATGTGCATTAAAAGACTTTCAAGACGGTATACCTACGGAATCCTACTCTGAGCGTGGCTCAACACGCTCTTTACAGATTTTTAAGGTTCCGTACCCAGAATGGCAAAAACCGTAACCTTATAGTTTCGTCCGGTCCGCCTGTCTATCCGTCTGTCTGTCTCTCTGTCTGTCCGTCCGTATTTCAGAGTGTATTTTGTGTATTTAGTTTTGCGTATTCATTGTGGAAAAAAAAATGTTTAAGGGGCCTCCCTTAAACATGTTGCTAAAAAAAAACATTTTTTAGCAACCATGTGCTTATGGCACATCACCTGATAGGTCTTTAGAAATAACTTAAAGGTTGCTTTAAATAAGTGCACATTTGATTAAAAGACTTTCAAGACGGTATACCTACGGAATCCTACTCTGAGCGTGGCTCAACACGCTCTTTACAGATTTTTAAGGTTCCGTACCCAGAATGGCAAAAACCGTAACCTTATAGTTTCGTCCGGTCCGCCTGTCTATCCGTCTGTCTGTCTCTCTGTATGTCCGTCTGTCTGTCTCTCTGTCTGTCCGTCCGTATTTCACAGTGTATTTTGTGTATTTAGTTTTGCGTATTCATTGTGGAAAAAAAAATGTTTAAGGGAGGCACCCCAACCATGTGCTTGTGGCACATTACCTGATAGGTCTTTAGAAATAACTTAAAGGTTGCTTTAAATAGGTGCACATTTGATTAAAAGAATATTTTCAGAAATAATCGCTCTCAAAGTCTGAAAAAGTGTCTCTAACTTTAGAACGAAAGACCAAAAAATGTGAAAAAATCAGGAAGATATCAGACGAACTTACCGCTAACTTCATGACATTCTATAAGTCAAACGCATGGACTGTCATTGACGACTCTTCCGTCAATCGATATGTCTCATACAATATCATTTAATAGTGGTTTGAAAGTTATAATTAGGTTTTAAGGGTTCTATTCCATACCCAAAGGGTAAAACGGGACCCTATTACTAAGACACCACTGCCCGTGTCTGTCTGTCTGTCTGTTGTCTGTCTGTCATCAGGCTATATTTCATGAACCGCTATAGTTAGACAATTAAAATTTTCTCTCATGATATATTTCTGTTGGCGCTATAACATCAAACACTAAAAACAGAATAAAATAAACATTTTAGGGGACGTCTATACGGCAATTGTGATTTTTTGCCGTTTTTATAGATAATGGTTCGGAACCCTTCGTGTGCGAGTTCAAGGTACTCGAACTTGGCCGTTTTTATTATTATTAGGGAGTATCTCTGTTGTCAATACGTATGGAAAGGCAAAGAAAATTGCAAGTTGAGTTAATAAATATTTTCAAGATGTTTACACACTGACATGACTTTATGGGCACTGCAGGTGTCCTTGGTCACTTTTTCTGTCGTACATAAATAATAAATAAATAAAAAATAAATATTGCGGGACAATTTTACACAAATCGGCCTAGTCCCACGGTAAGCTCAATAGGCTACACTACCGACTGTCCATCATCATCATCATCATCAGCCTATCGCAGTCTACTGCTAGACATAGGCCTCCCCAATTGCACGCCACTGTATTCGATTTTCGGCTGCTGGCATCCAGCAACTGCCAGCCATCTTGCGCAAATCGTCACTCCACCTTGCCTGAGGGCGTCCTACACTACGCTTGCCGAGACGCGGTCTCCACTCAAGAACTCGTTTACCCCAGCGGTTGTCGGTTCTACGGCTAATATGGACAGCCCACTGCCACCTTAGCTTGCTAATACGGTGGGCTATGTCGATGACTCTGGTTCTCTGCCGGATCACCTCATTTCTGATTCGATCCCGCAGAGAGACGCCGAGCATAACCCTTTCCATAGCCCGCTGAGCGACTTTAAACTTGTGGACCAGCCATACCGTCAGTGTCCACGTTTCGGCTCCGAACGTGATGACGGGTAGGACGCACTGATTAAAGACTTTCGCCTTTAAGCACTGTGGGATAGTGTGCGTCCGTTAAACGTCGCCAGGGTCAGTCGGTTGTGGTGGCGTCCCGTAGCCCAGAGATTCTTCGCACCCCCTGCCCTGCCGTTACCGTAGTCGCCACCATAACCAGGAATAGCGGAGCTTCCGGGAACTGGGGGCCGTGGCCTTTGTTGTGGTGTCTTATGACACCACAACAAAGGTATGGGCAAACCCCCCTTATGGGGGGTTTGCCCATAATCGCCACGCTGGGCAAGCGGGTTGGCGATCGCAGGGCGTAGCTTCTTGCACTGTTGACGCTGCTGCCCGTCACCAGCCTGTTGGATTTAGCTTCGCCTATTTAAGATGGATATACCGCCATGGTCGCCAAAGCCTCGTCTGTTAATCAGCAGGGTGCACCACGGGCAGGTGAGGTTGGCAATTGGCCGTTAAGTTAATGTAATGTAATGTTAAGTACATGACATCTCTTTCAATTAATAATATTGTTATTTATACTTCCAGATAGTCCAAGTCCGACTTCAGTAAGACGAAAGTAAGTCGTATTCGAAAGACGAAACATCAGACAAAGGATCAATATCCAAGCAATAAGAAAAGCTGCAAAGGATTTTTTATACAATATATAAGAATTGTATTTTTTGAATTGTAAAAAATAAATGCTAATGTGCTTAAGAATACAGAACAAATGGTGGGAATATTTGATAATGGTGGGTATATATATTTTTTGCGTGGTTTGCATTTCATTTCATTAATATTTTCTTATTCATTACTTCCAATATAGTAATTGTGTTCTGTATTCCAATGCACTTTAATTGTTTTTGCGTAATTATTTGTCATAGCGTGGCGTGCAGTGTCTTAGTTGCGTTTTGTGTAGTGTGCGCACTCAGGATGCTCATGTATGTACGAGTGCTCTGTACATTTACTTACTTGTGATTAACATTAACACGTTGACTGTCCGTGCATTACATGTAATTCACTATTGGGACTTATGGCAAGTATGTGTTGGTATATATACATCTGACGTCCATGCATTACATAAAATGCACTTTTGTTGATATGGAGGACAGCCAAAGTGTTAACGTCACGCTGCCCGCCTCGCTGTACGTCCCGCTCGAGGGCTGCATACTGGCGCGGTTGCATGGAGCAAGCGTAGGCACAGTTAACCAATTGGAATCCAAAGGGTTGACTGTACTTAGGTCTTGCACTCACGCAAAGTCAGTAGGGAGACTAGTAAATGCGTTCGCATATACATGTAGGATTGTTTCTCTGTAGTCTGTGATAGATATATCTATCCCTGGCATTGTACCTACGCCGCAGATATATCCTTCGTTGGCGTCAAAAAGGTTTAATAAAGTAATACTAACTGTAAGGCTTAGGTTTATTTAACCTTTTCGACGCCGCCAATTACGGATATATCCACAGCAAAGGTCCGAACGTCCAAACGCCGTATTTATCCGTCAGATACCAGAAGGCCTACCACGAACCACGAACGAAGTTTCACCTCTCTGTCGCACTTGAGTGAGAAATCACAAGTGCGAAAGGGAGGTATACTTTCGTTCGCGCTTCATGGTAGGCGCTCAGGGCAACAAACCTACATGTATGCACAAGCATATAGTTTAATTTCAGTTTGACAATTCGCGGTGCTTGATGTTTGATATGGCTCAATAAGGTCAACTCATCTTTCTGTCAAAAGTTATATCTATGATCATATCTCTGATCAGTGATCATAAATCTATATGCCTAACTTTTTCTAAAGTAAACCTGCGTAAATAAAAATAGAAGCATATAAATCTATGATCATAGATATATGATAGTGTAATATGGACCATTGAATAGCTAGGATCCTTTATATTAACCTTTTCGACGCCATGTCCAACGCACAAGCTTTCACTCACACGCCACGTCATCGGAATGTCAAAACTGAAGTTGAAGTTGAACTTTATGTTTTACCAGTGTAGGTTTATTTTACTCAGTGGTTTGTGACCGATATATCGGCCATTGGCGTTGAACCTGCGGTGGCAATATATACGCCTTTGGCGTGGAAAAGGTTAATACTTATCCGTCCCTGCAAACCTACCACGAACATCGAAAACTGGCATTGAGAGGAATACTTCTTTGTCACTCCAATATGCAAGTGTGACACAGATGGACACAAATCGTTCACAAAACGTTCGATTTTCGTGGTATAGGCCTAACCCCCCCCTCCCCTAACGTCTCACGACTCTAAGTTCCCTACAAGCGAAATGAAGCCGGGAATTGGACCCTAAAAATCGTGTCGTGTAGTACTAGCATAAGGTGAATAAAGTAAAGTGCCACCATCGACAACCAACAAATAAACACAGACAACAGTCTAACTCATACTTGATATGATGAGTACGAAGGTACTGATACTCGTACACATTTAATAGCATGCTTATTAGCAAGCGGGGAAGTGGGAGGGGCCCCGCTCCCAACCCCTCTTGCTAATAAGCAGGCTTATTAGCAAGCTAATAAGCACAAAGCATGCTATGAGCATGTGTAACAGTAGGTTGAGTATTTGTTTAATTGCGATGGAGATCTTTTCTGACCGCTTTTGTAGTATACGAATATCAGGAGTTTCCACGACGCGTCAAGAATTTATCGCCACGTTATGTTATAATACCGTGGGAAATCGTAATGTAAGGAGTATAAAGACTCTTTTACATTAACAAGGTATAGGTATAAGATTTTTATGGAGTATAATGCAGTCAGTCTCCAATCGCCCAAGGGGTAGCGCTGCCGAATACGAGATGCTTTGGGCATACAACATCATCGATTCATCTCCGCATGCCAGTGCCAGTCTCGCATTAGAGTGGAAGCCTCAAAGCGGAAAGCGTGCTCGTAGACGCCCTGTTCACACGTGGCAGCGGAGCCTGTAGAGCGAGTTGCGAGCCGTAGGACTGCATGCTTACCACGAACATCGAAAATTGGCATTGACGGGAAAACCTCTTTGTGACTCCAATATGCAAGTGCGACAGAGATGGAGATACAAATCCGCAATCGATCTATTTTCGTGTTATAGGCCCTGAGCTGGACCGAAGGCGAGAAGTTTGCTCAAAAAATATAATGGCATGAGAGGATCTTGCGGATACCCTATGCACCTCCAGGGTGTCCCAGGATCTATATACAACAACAACAACGCCACTCATTTAGCACGGTGGCTAAGCTCTACTAAGGTTTATTTTACTTATTTATTGCTTTATCCCCTAAACGGCGAAAAGTGGCCACTACCTATTTTCTTTTTAGGTGATAGATAAAGCTATCCCCCAATAAGGGCGCCACTGGACGGTCGGCGCCCTCTTATATTGATATTTAATGTGCATTGAAATAAAGTTTTTAAAAAGTATTCAAAATGTTTTATTTAACAATAATTCTGTTAGTAGTAGATAAATATTGATTATATTATTAAAATTAAATATACCTACCATACCTAAAGGTATTTTAGGTAGATACTCTATGTACATTTTATTTAGTGGTCCCAAACCAGTTTGCATAGTTTAATATAATTGGTGGAAAATATTCATTCGGTATTGTTTTTTCCGTAGTGAAATCGAGTGACAGTGAGGTATTGTGAGAGAGACATTGGACAAGAAAGAAGGATATCGAGTTCAGCAAATAATCATGTAATTCGATTTTATCTAAATGTATTTAATAAAAACGTGATTCACATTTCTATGTAACTATTAAGGCCAGTAATTGAACAGACTTGATTCTAACAAATAATTATATTATATATATTTTTCTCTATTGCTTGAATTAATTTCCATCAGCCCTAGAAATAGACAAAACTTCTTAGACAGAACATTTTGTTTGATAGTCAACGTTCAGAAATTAACTATGTTTACAATCCTTACATTTCAAAAGTATTTTTGATCGTTTAAAAGCACCTATATGGAGCCAGCATTTACTTCACCTACTCGCCGGTAACTCGGTTCATCTACTTAATACAAGATGTCGCTGTTGTGGCGTGACATCAAAATGCAAAATAAAAATATTTCTGCACACATTCGGCCTCCAGTGTTATATAATAAATAAAATCTATGATTAAACCTTATAAATAAATTATCTTTCAATTGTCTACTGTATAAAATAAAGTGCTCATTTTGCTACCATGGCTCCATCTAGAGACAAGTAGAAAAATCAAAGCGTAGTTAATTAACGCTAATCGCAATTAATTAACTAAAACAAACCCTTATTCCTCAATTCTCCCATGCCCTGCAGGAATGCGCCCTATACCACTGAGTTGCAGATACATTTATCTACACATCTAGCTCTATTTCGTCTGTGTACGCCGTGGGTCAAATGCCCGAACAAAATGCCCAATGACCTTTTCAGTCATAGAAAATGAAAAAAAGATGGAAAAGTCATACGAACTGGTACCGGTGTCCATAGAACTTGACTGTGACTTTTTACATTAAATGTTTTTGATGGGATTAGCATGATTACAACCATGATACCATGGATTATAGAGAAATAGTAAGGTTTATTAAAAAAACAATCTCTCCAATGAGGGTGCCAATGCCACTGAACGCTCTGCGCCTTTTTAATGGATACAGCAGACTCAACTATATAATTTCATAAATTTTGTTACAAACCAACCTGAGAACCAGCAACCATTATGAGAATGCTCTTTTTGCTATCTCTATTTTTCAAAATGACTGGCTAACATGTGAGATGCTAAACCTCACCTAAGGAGCCCAACCTGCTGACATGAGTAAAAATTAACTGCCTCTTAGCACCACAAGCCTAATCAAATGACATCACAGTTTGAGGTGCATCAACCTCCTCAAGGTTACGAACAAGACTTTTTTGTGAACAGTGATTAATGTCTGAAAATATATCAACTGAAATGAAATGTTTTAATAGAGCAATTCCACGCAAAATAGGCGCATCATTTGACGTCGAGTTGCGGAAACTAGCCCGCGTATACCTATAACCTATAATAGAGCAATTCAAACGGATCCAAGCAGGAGCCACCTCACCAGGAAATTATCGGACGAAGCAGCTTGGTTTGTGAAGATATGATTCAGCGCATGCACGTTCGGCTGTTATGCCTAATAGGCGGGTCCACATAGAGTGAGTCGTCTCGCGAGGAAATTGCCCCGCAAAGCAGCTTGTACAACTAGCACAGGAGTGTCTCACTGTCGAGACACCTGTAATTTTTTACTTTTCCGATTAGACATTGATAGTTGTCTTTCTCGACCGCAAGATACTGCAGTACTTTTGTGCTATTTTTGCCTCGTCTGTGGGCTTTAAGCCGCGCGATACTACTACACAGGCCGAACAATTTCTCACAAGGCGAATCGCTCTGTGTGGTTCCGCCTATAATGAAAATACCTGTCGCAGAAATGACTGAAACAGATAGTAATAAGTAACTAAAAGTTCAAAAAGTAAATACTCACCAATTATCATAACATCATCATCTTTATCAGACAGCGGCCACGTTTTTCCACTGCAGCCAATCTTAACACTTTCCTTCTTCAAACTCTTCAAATAAAGATCTTTTTCACCCAACTTTTGATCACTCATAACTTTCTCCATATCCTTCTTTCTGGAATCTGACATTTCCACACGGACAAGCGGTGCTAGACGCATGTCTACTTTTATTGTGAAACTAGATAGAATACTGTTCTGGCTGACTACAGCTTTCGGCTGTTCTTTTTCTTTCTTCGGTACAAAGAAGTTCACAAACGCTTCTGCTGCTTTTTTCTTCTTCAACTCTTGTTCTTGCTTTTCTATTTCAAGCGCTTCTTGCTTTTTGCGTTTCTCCTCTTCCTTGGCCTCCTTCTCTTTGCGTTTCTGTTCCTCCTTCTCCTCTTTTTCTTTGCGTTTTTGTTCCTCTTTCTCTTCGCGTTCCTTTCTCTTTTGTTCCTCCTTTTCTTCTCTTAGTTCTGAAATTGAGATAGTAAATATTGTTTTATTTAGTAAGTTATGTGTTAGTAAGGTATGTTAGCTGAAATAGTTCAAATTATTTTTACATTGAGGTTTTTTTCACAGCTTCAAGACCGCAGACCTCATAAAAAGGTATTAATTCCAACTTATTATCTCTAGTGTCTTGACAGACGGACAGACAGACAGACCGATAGATTGGTTTTCATTTTGATTGTTCCGTACCTCAAAAGGAAACACCGGAACCCTTATAAGATCACTTTGTTGTCCGTCTGTCTGTCAAGACCCTTTATCTCGGGAACGCGTAGAGGTAGCAAGTTAAAATTAATACCACATATCTGTGGTCCCTTGAAGCTGTGAAAAAACCAAACTTCTACATCAACGCAATCAACGGCTTATCAATATAATATAATCAAAAATACGGCCGTTTATGTCGCATTTTCCATACATTTGCAATAGGAATCAAAATGTATAGGGTACTTCCCCTTCTAGGTCATCTATGCATTTTCATTGAATCACGAAATTTGGCAAAAAGCAACAGCTTGTAGCACAAGTACAGGAAAAAGTCCAAAAACCGTACAATTGCCGCAAACTGGCCACCAGTATTGTTAAGTTCTTAAGGTCATCAAAAGGGTGGAGCATCCTTTGTGCGGAACCCTCGGTGGGCGAGTCCGACTCGCACTTGACCGGTTTTATTTAGGTATGGGACCCTAAAAATGCTTGCACAGGTCAACATAGCTAATTATGATTATTATTCTTATTTTTGCAATGGTCATCTTGTTGTTTACCTACTGAAGTTGGAACTCAGGCTTCTACTTGGTTTTTTTACAGGGACTTGATTTTTGTTTAAAAAAATACTGGTTTGAAAAAACAAGGAAATAAGAAATCTTACTCTTTTCCAACTCCTTCTGTTTCTCTTTCTCTTCTCTCTCCTTCCGCTTCTGCTCCTCTTTTTCCTCCCGTTCCTTCTTCCTGGCATCTTCCTTTTCCTGTCTCTGTTTGGCTTTTTCATCCTTCTCCTCTTGACGTTTCTTCTCTCGATCCTGCTTTTCTTTTTCCCGCTCTTCTCTTTTCTTAGCAGATTCCAACTTCTTTTGCAACTGAAATTATTTGAAAACTAGGTAAGTAAACACTTTATATAGAACGGATTAATCGCGTTTTAATTTCAATGAATAACAATCGCGGTAACAGAAGACAATATTAACTAAGGAAGATTGCCGGACATCTATGGATGAGGAGAACAGAAAATCCACAGGACACACGGACTGAGTCTCAACTACATATCTTAACAACATATAAAACAAAACTTTGTCTGTACCAGGGCTATAAATAAATAAATAAAAGTGTTAACTAAAATATAAAACAAAATGGACTGAGTCTCAACTACACATCTTAACAACATATAAAACAAAACTTTGTCTGCACCAAGGCTATAAATAAATAAATAAAAGTATTAACTAAAATCTAACACAAAACGGACTGAGTCTCAAATATATATCTTAACAACATATAAAACAAAACTTTGTCTGTACCAAGGCTATAAATAAATAAATAAAAGTGATAACTAAAATCTAACACAAAATAATACAATTTTAACTATAAAACTCTCGTGAGACTCGAACATATTAAATAATATTTAAAACAGGTCACTCACGTAATTACGTACACACGTACTCACGTAGTGTGTACGACTTGCCTCTGTCGCGGGTGGTCGCTCCTGATGGTGTTCTTCGTAAAGAACGAAACATGTCGAGCGAAAATCGACTATATAATCATCAATCAAAAGCCTTCTAAACTACCCATCAAAATACCCCTGGATCACCTGAGGCATGGTCCCCAAATGCTATTTTTGAGATTTGGCCTCAAAAGGAAAGAGCTGGAGAAATGTGCTAGTTTGGTGCAAGGAAAGCTGGCAGGAATCAGGTTCTATGAACGCACTGCCACTGCTGTATAGCTAAACTAAGCCTCTTGGAAAAATATGGTCCTGTCCAAAGGTTGCTAGACACACCAATGAGCTTGTGTGGTCACTAGCTGTTTGGTGTCTGCCAACCAAGGTTCAAATGTCTAAATGGCAGGTGCCACAAATATGTAATTGTCTCTCAAAAAGGCATATTTGTGGCACTTGATGGTTTGAGCTGCGGCAGAATTGGATGGATTATATTGATTAATCAGTATCATGGATAATTTTTGAGCCAATCCTTGTTTACCTTTTTAAATACATATCCTAGTGACTGGCATCCTGCTTATGATGTAAGTATTTTACATAACACAAGGCTCATTGAAAGTAAAGTGGGTATAGGATAGGTCAATTTGTGTAAGATGGTACTATAATATTTGTCAAAGGGTTTCATATACTGTAGTTTAATCTTCTTTCTATGATTAACCCAATCCCAAAACCTATTGATATGTGTTTCTTTATTTGTGCAACAAGATATTTAAAAAAATATGGTTCATGTTTGGTAGCACCCTCAATTTTTATTTGTTGTCTAGTAACTTTGGACATTAGAAATACATTATACATTCACGATAATGGATGGATGGATGGAGCTGCCAATTTTGTATTATTTGTTGGTAAGAAAAAAGACAGACAGCAGAGGCTTGCTTGGATATAGGGTTCTAATTGTCTTCCTTTGGATACAGAACACAGTCTCATTTACTTTTCTCATGAACCCCAAAGCAGGCCTTGTTTCTTGTTATGAAAATTACTTTTAAAAAGCACATTTAGTAGTATTTATAGCAACCTAAAAGTTCCAGCTTCTGTGTTTTAATGTCATTGATATTGCAAAATTGAAACCTAAATTAAATCAGTTTGGCAAAGGCATGCAAACACATGAACTCTACATATGCAGTATTATAAATATAAATAAAGGTAGTTTCACGAGAGTTGAGGTGAATGAATATGTACTGATGACAAAAAAAGTAAATGAATAAGTGAATGTTCCATGAAAACACTTCAAGATATATTTCTAATAGATAGTGTTGAAAAATACAATCAATTACCTGTTTTGGTGTCAAGTTAGCTGGAGTGCTGGATTCACTAATGGAATCGTTCAAGCTGTTTGTCACAGAAGAGCTCCGGCTGTTGCGTTTAGGGGTTACCGGGCTTGACAGAGACTCATTCAACTTGGCGTTCGGCAATGATGTGTTGGCCTTGTCTTTACTGTCAGACTTAGCTTTGCGGACTGGTGTCTTAGGAGCTGGTTTGGAAGACTCATTTGATTTTTCTGCATCAGTCTTTGATTTTCTTGTACTTCTAGGAGTGACTGAAGCTGTTTCTGTATTTGCTTCAGTGATGTCATTATCTGATTCTTGTTTTTCTTCCTTTGTTTCGGTGTGATCATTACCTGATTCTTGTTTTTCTTCCTTTGTTTCGGTACAATCATTATCAGATTCCTGTTTCTGTGTTTCATCCGGTTTCTGGACATCAGAAGAATGGTTTGAGTCCTGAAGTACAACAACATCATCTTGGTCTTGATCACATTTATTATTTTTCACAATTTCCTTTGTTTTAGATGTAGGACTTTTCTTAGGAGACTTCCGTTTATTTTCAGTTTGCTCTTGGCTCTCAGCGTCCACGTCCATCATTTCCACATCCTCAGTATCACCTTGGTCAGTTGCACTTTTGTTTTCAATTGACTTTTTCTGTTTTGGAGTACTTTTCCTACTTCTACGTTTTTTAGGAGACTTGGCTTTCTGTAACTTCTTTTTCCAAGCTGTATCGACGAGCTTAACGAAAGGATTCATCGCCTTCACCTCTTTTTCCACTTTTTGGGAATCTTTACATTCGTCATCACTAATAACTACCAGGTCGTCAACCTCGTTATTTTCCTTGCAGATCTTACCCTTCGGGGCGGGCTCCGTCCCGTCGGCGGACAACTTCCTCTTCCTCGTCGGAGGAGCCACCGGGGTTGAAGCATCTTCACTAATAAGCTTGAAAGGCAAGCGAGCCTGTGTCAGTTTCTTTTTGGATGGTGTGATCTCCACATTCTCAACCGCTTTGCTCGTTTTCATAGCTTGGTACAGAATCTGATGTCTCCTGCACAGTACGACACACACTGCGCAGATATGATCAGAAGTAACAGTAATTCAATCGGTACAAACAATACTTTCAGTTTGTGATCATTTCAACACAGGATGAATGAATTGAAAACTGTTTGACAGTAAGACGGAAAACGCGGGAGTTTAGTAAACATTCAGATATCACATTAAGTTACTCTGCGTTTTCATTGTGATACGTACAGTTTACACTAATATTTTTAAGTTATAAAAGGGTACAACTAAATAAACCAAAAGTAATATTTTTAAGCACTGATGATAGACGGTAAATATTTTGGATACTTTAAACTTAAGTGGGATTATAAGAATATGATTCGGAATTTGAACGCTTTTCTTAAAGGATCACCACGAAAATCGAACGATTGCGGATTTGTACCTCCGTCTCTGTCACACTTGCATATTGGAGTGAGGTTTTCCTGTCAATGCCAATTTTCGATGTTCGTGGTAGGTGTGCTGTTCACTGACAAGCTTGTGGTACCGCACCGGACATTTGCCATTGGCGGAAGTGTGAAACGCCTGTGCGTATTATTCAAGCAACGCACCCTATTAGGTAATTGTCACTGAAAAAATGAGCCAGGCAATATTGAAAACACATATTTGAAACTACAAACGTACACTATCTTAAAAAGACTAAGTTAAAAATTAAACAGGTAAGTAAAAACAGTACCTGTATCTATAAATACAGGTACTGTTTAATTTTTAACCGTATGAAACATTTTAAAATTGAGAAAATATTAAAAGCCGATATGCATTATTCAAACCAAAATTCAAATTGAAACCTCTGTCAACCATTTTGATTTTAACTCGCGATTGTCAAATGATTGTCAAGTTAGCTTTCAATTTGATTCCAAATATTTACTTATTGCTTGACAAAAAACCATTGTTAAAATATTTCGTCAAACATAAAACGGAAGCATGGCAAAAGTAAAATGGGATTTTAGAGATATCTCTTCGATCCTGCGAAAATTTCGTCAGTTTCTTTTAGGAAGAAAACATGACATTCCTAATCTTCATGTGCGTTTTCCACCTCGACTATCTCCTAGATCCATACCAACCCCTTTAATTCCTCGTGGGCCCGAGTCTTTAAATAAATATTACGATCAATGGTATTGCGACAGAAACGCTAAGGATGGAGTTAAGCCCCCAGTTGTAGGACCCTTAGGCGAAGGCCCAGCGTATCCTTTGGACTGTACGAAGGCACCTCAGCCTACCAACATCAAACCAAACGAGGTAAATTGATTTAATGCATACTCGTACATTGCCTGCTTATTGATAGATTTTTTGAATTCGAGCGCCTTCTGTAAGTGGTCATTCGCACGGGAGATTTTTTAACGCGCGTTAAATAAGCGTTCGGTTCAAACAAATGAATATGACAAATGCTTAATCTTAGTTTTTGTAATGCTTTTCTTGTATGTCTTTTTCTTCTTGTGTGTTGTGTTACTTATTTTTTATTTAAGTTAATTTTTAATATGTATGTGTTGTAAGAAGGGGGTTGGCTAAACATGTATTTTCATCGTGCCAGGTGACATTCGCCTGCCCCCCCACTCCCGGCACGCCGTGGTGGTGGGACGGCCACTGTTACTACGAGTGCGAACCTGAGAAACCCAAGCCTAAGAAGCCTGAGCCAGCACCCGACCCGTGTGCAAAAAAGTGTTAACATTTAGGTACGATGTATCTTTGATATTATAGTGCTTTATTAATCTACAATGTTAATAAATCATTTTTAATTAAGTATTAGTCTTCGTTAGTCTTCCAACGGCTAAGAGATCCTCTGCATATCTTGGGTACCCCGGGAGTGAGACGCTCTAGTGTGCGTACCATGAGTTGTTTTCGATTGTGACTGCGGCATTCGAAAGTATGTCCGTCTCGCTCCTACCACTTCTCTGGCAGGAGCGAGACGGACATACTGCCGAATGCCGCAGTTGCAATCGAATGCAACTCATAGTAATTAAGTGCTAGGTTGGGCGAAGGATGGGTTACATTACAACGCGCGGCCATAATCCACAAATGTCAATATTATAAAAAAACTCAGTTGGTACCTAAATAGACATATATATTGCAAGTATTGCAACGTATAAACTTACATAAAAGTTCAGCACGTTTTGTAAACAGATATTGGTAATGAAAGTAATGAACAGGTCACGTCGAATCCTCGGAGACATTATTGTGCGTTAATTTTGAGAGTGTCGCTAACGCTTCTCATAAAGTATATCTGATAATTAGTTGTATCAATCATGTCACCACGTACGTAAACAACATACACTCGTAAGCATGATGTTTAATCATATTAGATTAAAACATGCTTTATGCTGTATTTTAGGCGATTTAAGCCATCTCCAAGGCTCCTCTAAAAAGTGACTACCTAAAATAATTAAAATAGAAATTGTAAAGCGCCATCTAATCTACATGTCAAGTTAGAAAACACGTAAATTTCTTTTACATCATCATCGTCATCGCAGCCGAAAGACGTCCACTGCTAGAGAAAGGCCTCCCACAAAGATTTCCACAAAGAAAGGTCATTCGCCGCCTTCAACCAACTGCAACAGTCTCCCGCGACCTTGACCAGAAGTGATAGTATATATGATTGCCACTTTATCGGCTATCACGCTATGCGTCACTTTTTCATCCACTCTGACTCGGGAGATTCGATATTTTGATGTTCGCTGTAGGCCCACAGGTGTTTGCGGATCCCAGATTCAGTAATCTGACACTGGAATGGGTTCACACTGTTCACAGGTTGAGAATGATTCGCAAATAGACAGGCGACATCGTGTAAACGCGTTCAGCATACGGCCGGGGCACAGATTCCATAACACAAGGTAAATCAGATACACCATCCTTGAAAAAGAAGCTTGAATAATATTAGTATAGTGATGTATTTAGCGTGCAAACAATGAGATTCCGGTCCTGAAGATATGCATCTTAAATATAATTATTATTGAATTTCTATGAGTAGGTAGTAGTTAGCGTGTCTGTTCACCATCGATCGCGAAAGAGTGATTAAGCGTAGTTATGAATGAATATAAAGTAAGTCAGTGTAAAATTTGTTCATTTTGATTATACTCTTCTAGACATATAATTATTGTAGAAGTTGTAGAACCTAGAAATTTTGGAACGTTTAACGTCAAATAAATACTTTTTTGATGCGTTAAGTGTAAATTTTGACCATCGATATTTTGACTGTCTCCATCTCTATCTAGATATTTTTCAAATTGCATTTTAATTTATAAAGTGTATATCTGAAAAGAATAGCTGTAATATTTAGTCTGTGGCCTAGGGCGATCCTTTGCAATGGAAATGGCGACCTCCAGCCTTCATCGGGGCATAATTTCGCAATATTACTTACTTATACGGCCATTTGTATTCACGGCAGACTTTTCTTTTGTTTTTATCCTCATTTTCAAGGTCGTTTATTTTGTAGAGCATGTAAACAACACCAAATAAAAATATATGTAGTTGTGATGTACAGGGTGGAACATGAAATGGACTTTCTCGTTATTTAATTTGTATTGTAACAAGTCAAGTTCAATGTAAATTTAAACGTCGAATTGCGTGTATAACGATAGGACAATGAAAAAAAAACCGTCAAGGCAAATCTGTAAATAATAGTATCTTTGCAGCACGCTGGTATCTTTTAGCTTAAATGGTAGTGACTAACGGACGAAAAAAAGGACAAGACAAAAATGTAACGATAACGTTATCTACCCTACGTAAAACGTGCATGAGCTTCAAGTATTTTGTTAAATTAATAAATATGCGAGGTGGTCCCGCCCTTAAAAAAAAACAACTGAAACTCACATACATTTTCAGGTTCAGTAGATAACGATATTCTTACAGTTTCTCCTTATAGACAGCTAAATAAATAACAAAAAATTAAATGACTATTCAAATATTTTCTTTGCTGGACAGAGCTTAGTCAGAAATTATAGACTTCATAGTACTTCATACTTAAAATTTCAGTAGAACTTGAATGTAAAAGTTTGTAGCTATAAGTGTGATCCTGTAACTGGCTTTCCATATCTTATTAACTAATGTTATTTTGTCTTGATAGCTGTTGGATCTCCAAAACATAAATAAATAAATATATAAATACATTTCTGAATATTTTTGAATAAACAACGCGCGTCGATTACACGCAACGTTTATATAATTTGGTACGGTAGCAAAAAAGCCTTAATAAATCAAATTAATCATAAATCTTTCTACACACAAGTAAAAATATGCATAGGTACCGTTTTTAATAAACCATATTACTCTTCAAAGTATCGCGTTGTCATAAAGTTTAATCCCACAGTGCAGTGTAGGCAGCTGAGCGCACGATTATGGGCAATAAGTCAGGCGGAGGGACTTCATTCCTATGGAAAACTGTTGAGTCTAACCGTCCACACCAGTCATAGTATAACCTTCGCCACTGTAATGTTATGCGTAACAAAAGGCACAGTTACATTGGTAATAGGTACTCGTAGAAACACAGTGCTAAGGACGCACATAGTCGTTACAGCGCATGAGCAGCCCGGCCAGTTCAGGCGTCGCTTGCAGTTGACACGCACGCCGCTCTGCAAACCCGCGAGTCCTGCCGCGGCACCCTGTATAACCGAGTCTCCCACGCCATGGATAAAATTATAACTAAAAATAAATGTTTATAGTGTCTTAGTGTATTAAGGAATCAGTGTTTGACTTTGAAAGAAATTTGTAAAGTTTAAAATGAGGCAGAACGACGATCTCCCCGAGAGGATAGCCCAATTCAAGGGCGATCCGGAAAAACTAAGACAGGCCAATGAGTTTGTAGACCAACTTATACAGCAAGCTAAAAAAGAGGCAGAGCTTAAACAAAAACAGAAAGAGCGAAGTAAATTCGTAAGTATCAATGTATATTTAACCACGTAAGGATAAAAGGGGGGTAAGTGTGAGTAGCTGCCGTAGATGCATCGGCTTGGTCAATAGCAGCTCTTATTTTGTCATGTCTACACTGAATCTAGACTTCTGAGAACGCATGCATCATTACACATTTACACATTTCGATTTAGTATCACAACGTTCACAATTGTATTTCAATCACAATCTTGCATTACTTATAGTGAAGATTCTCTCAGTTTTCTTGTGGTTTACAGTTTGCTAGGAAAATAAAATGACTATTTGCAGCTAAAGTTGAAGTGCAAAGTGCTTTAAAATGTTGTTATATAATTTTTTACAGAAATAACAGGAGCGAATAATAAATAAACGAGACTATCTTGAAAACTCTGATACGGCTAGGCGTATATTTGTACGTAAATTTCAGGAGATACGTTGATTTTTCATTGTTCGCTTGCGAATTCAGTTTACGTTAAATGAAGTAAACTGCCAAACAACAAAAATATTGAATTGGTTAACAATTATTTCCAGGTTTCTTACCTACACAGATACCTTCGGTTTGGTTTTAAATCTCATGTCTAACAAAATTAAGATTAAGCCACGTTATCTTGTTTTTGTTCTAATAAACTCAGTACCTAAGGATTTTTACACAGACTGCATATAGGCACCTATGTAATTTACACAGAGATGACTAGGTACTTATTCTTATCACTCGTATCAGTTATGTGACATATTGGGACGAGTAAATCGTTATTACCTAGCCCTATCGGCGTGTTTTGGAGATCGATGCCGCGATGCTCATTCAACAACGCTGGCATATCTGATAACATACTCGTTTGTTTTAGTGAACAAAAAAATGCATCTGCTAAATTTATATGTGGCTTTAAGGTTTAATCCAGACGGAGTAGCAATTGACAGGCCTACCCCTCTGCCGAAAGGGTATGACATACTCGTAGTATCTATCATACTCATTGTATGGACGGACGTTTATCTAACACAGCGTTTATCTATTTGTACGTTACGTACAAGTACAAATATATGGACATTTGACGTATCCCTCCCCCGCAAAAATGGGCAGTCTTTTTTGGTATAGAAAAAGAGAAAATGACAGACGTTGCCAGTCCAGCTGATTGAAAAGTCAAAACTTGCAATAGACATTGTTTTGGATAGTTAAAATTGCGCGTTGTCAATAACGCTATGTCCACTATGAAATTGGTATTCACTTTGTGTCTTGAGTATCCAAACTGCATATCATTGAGGCAGAAAGAGTTTTTTTTAATCTGCTATATGCTCTTTATCAATTATCTCTTTAGGTGATAACGTCGTGTCATTTGATTGCCCCATTAACAATCTAATAATAAATCAAAAAACGAAAAGAAGAAAAAAAGGCTGCTATTTTTGTATGAAGCAAATACCGGTATCCGATCGCGCCCGGCTATACTAAGTTTGCACCGATTTTGATAGCAGACACTGTGAAAGAGTTAAGTAAACTTCATATTTTCATAGAAGTTTAAAATAACAATTTGTGTTGTTTCTAATATCATAATCGATGCAAATTTGGCTTGGTCTGACTCAAATTCTGGCTATATACTTTCAGGCATATCTGCCAGATCTGCGGATAAATGTATGGGAAATTTTCCCGGGGAATATAACCACTATATAGATCTCACGGATTGCCTGAACGCATATCGATATGATACCCGGCCGTATATCGTTATCAAATATAAGTATTGGGACGAGTATATGGTTTTTAGCCATATCGGATGTTTTGGAGATCGATGGTCATACAACAACCTGGCTTATCTGATAACCCGGTCGTTTGTTTTGGTGAACAACACAGTTTGCGCGGTTGGAAGTGTTCGAACATGGTTCAAACTAATCGGACCCTCACCATGAGTTTGATCTTACCGCGGTTGCATTGCATTGTGGTTTGATGCCCGGCAAACAGCCAATTCCAAGCCGCTACGCTAAACAAAGTCGTTGCTTGCCGACTGCGTCGAGTAGAAAAATAGTGTACAGACCTTGGCCAGTAAATAAGAAAGCCTCAGATCACATGTTTGTCGACCTAAGCAGCCTCAGCTACGCTTCGGGCGACAATCACACGAGATCTGAGACATTTCTTACTTTACAGTCCCGGTACGGTTCGTAATCGTAATCTACTATTTCTGCTCGACGCGATCGCCAAGCGTCGAATTTGTTAGTTCGTAGCGGCCTGGAATTGGCTGCTTGCCGGCCGGAGTGCAGAAAAATAATTAAAAAGATTATTGAAATGCAACATTTTAAAACGATTGAATCACGTATTTTAACTACGTTTCGAGCCCTCTACAGCACTCGTTATCACATGGTCGTGCGTTAGCAAAATGTGGTAAATGTACGAGCGAGATGCATTATGAGTGAATTTACGCAGTCGAAAGCGATTACGACCATGATTTATTCATGATTGACATAGAGGGAACTTAATTAAAATATACTTACCATAATCTTTATTTCAATAACAACACAAAAACATAAAACTAACATAAAATAGATGTTAAAATAAATATTGCCCCCTTGGCATGGTACCGTAGACGCTGCGCTGGCAGCGTTTTCTCGCTGTATTGCAATACTAATGCATTGGACGAGGAAGTTACCAGCTCTACGGTCGCCGGTAGCGTCCATAAGCCTCTTTGAGACTTAAAGAGGGCGTAGGCGCTCGAGCCCATGGGCCGAGGGTCTCGACGCCGAACTGAATAAAGTTGTAATGATTAATGTTTACCACTTGTCAACATACTTATAATATGCAAACCTTTCAATCTGTATAATTTATAATACGCGCGAACTAACGCGAACGAATCGGTTGTCTTTTGTCTCGTGTCTTCGGAGACAGTGAAATTATCAACGGGCTGCCATACAACCCGCGAGAACTCCCTACGTTCGTGTTTTAATTTATCACTTGTTGCGAATTTCCTTTTTTTCGCCTTTGTATCCTTTTCTATGAGAGATGAATAACTGTCCTTAAAACTACTTAAGTATTATATGATTTATTATATGATTTGTGATAAAAGCCCAAAGTAATCGTAGTAACGTATATTTGTTTTTCGTGTATTTTCATTAAATAATCTTGATTTCACGATGGCGTTGAAACAATTAAAAACTTGTTAGGAAAATACCTATTGCTACTGTATGGGAGTTTTCAGGCCAGTCACGCAACTCACGCACGCAAATGCACTGTGCAGGCTTAGTGTTTCATAGCATGCGCGGCAACTGCATCGCAACAATATTCCAATTTATTATTTTACATTGTTAGTGCACCACTTAGTTTACGACACCAAAGATCACGAGGGAAACTGATGAAACTGCTAATAGTGATTTTTGTAAAACCTACAGTGGCGCGTGGCGCAAAATCCTATTCTTAATGTTTTGAGTTAGAAAGATGAAACTTGCTTTGATTGCTAGGACATTAATTTGGCTATAAACATGCTCAGACATGTTTATGTATTGTGCGTTATTTAGCAAGGATTTACTCTAAAGTGATCAAAGTCAACGGCTTAGATCATTATTTTATATTATATTTTAAGAATCTGAATTCGCTTTCTAGAGCGAATCATACGAGTAAAATATTTAGGAAATTACTTAGGTATATTAGGTACATACAGTTCGGATGACTCTTGTTTAGTTTACGCACGTTTTAATGAAGTAGGTGTTATCGTTATTACTTTATTACTTATGATTGTGGCAGTTGAGTTAATCACCGCTATAAATATACTGAAAGTGGTACACCATTTTACCATTGTTGTTTAATCACACCATCACCATCGCTTTCTCCGTTTGCGGCGCTGCGCTGGTGCTGGTGTATTTACCGCCTAAATCACGCATTATCTAAAACGTGTCAAAGAGTTAAACATATGTACGTACACTACGTACATACATGTATACATAGATATTTAAATTGGCGGGCCGTTCACCTTTTTTACCGACAATGATACGTGATATTCTCGAGTGATCCCTTTTCAGGAAAGACAACCTTCCGATTGAGCACTCTGTCACTGTGTTTTGAGCTTAATAATGTAGGTAAGCTTACAGTCACTAAACCAGGGAAGTAACAAGTATACATTACTTATAAGGTAAACTAATATTTTGGGAATTTACCTCTTATGAAGAACATATATAGTGGGTACCTAATTTAATTCGAAATCAGATATTTTTCAGCGGCCCGGGTATGTTACCTACTAGAAAAACATAGAGTCATACCAAGCTAAGTTTGTATCGATTATGATAATATGAGAGACTATTACGCAAGTGTTATTTTAATGTCAAACTTCAATGAAATTATAACGTTTAGGTGTTTAACCTTTCACAGTCTGTGCTATCAAAAGCGATGCAAAGTTAGCGTAGTGGGACTATAACCGCCATTTGTCAGTAGGGTGGTAACAGCAATAAAAAAAACATTAATAATCATTCCATGTTTAGACCTACTGTACTATAACTTTCAGTGTTTTAAATAGCATGCTTCGTCATTTGTATTTTAAGCGGCTCACAACACCTAATTCATGTTTTTTAAGCAGTGTTTTAAGAAAAACTAGACAATGTAATACTGCAAAAAATTCTCTGTTAAAATTCAACATTCGAAGATCCTAGACGGAGCCGATTTTTAATTTAACGAAATCGGCTCGGTAGAAAATAATTGCAAAGAATTGGACTTCAATTAAAATGATTGGTCTTAAATTATTAAATTCATCATTAAACGGTTCTGTCTTTATTTTTTTGACTTGGGTGTTTGCAATTAAAATCACAAATCCATGATACTCGTCACACAGACTCTACTCGTCACTAAGACGAGTCACATTTCGCAAATAGTCCACAGTTTTTTTTATTTTAATAGTTGATGCGTTTTTAGGGTTCCGTAGCCAAAATGGCAAAAACGGAACCCTTATAGTTTCGTCATGTCCGTCTGTCCGTCTGTCCGTCTGTCCGTCTGTCCGTCTGTCACAGCCGATTTACTCGGAAACTATAAGTACTACAGTGATGAAATTTGATGGGAATATGTGTTGTATGAACCGCTACAAAATTATGACACTAAATAGTAAAAAAAAGAATTGGGGGTGGGGCCCCCCATACATGTAACTGAGGGATGAAAATTTTTTTTTCGATGTACATACCCGTGTGGGGTATCAATGGAAAGGTCTTTTAAAATGATATAAAGTTTTCTAAAAAACATTTTTCTTAAAGTGAACGGTTTTTGAGATATCAGCTCTCAAAGTCGTAAAAAGTATGTCCCCCCCCCTCTATTTTTATAACTACGGGGTATAAAATTCTAAAAAAAATAGAGGTGATGCATGCTAATTAACTCTTTCAACGATTTTTGGTTTGATCAAAGTATCTCTTATAGTTTTTGAGATAGGTTGATTTAACTGTAATTTTGGTTAAGTTATTGTGCTTACACTGAAAACGATGGCTGAACCTTATAAGTTTAGGCTCCATTCACCAGGTGTATAAATTGACATAATAAGTTTTTTTATTCTAAAACCAGGGCGGCCGGGTGATAGTGCGATCTCGTTTACTCCGATGCAAATAGACAGTGCGCGATGATTTAGATATTGTCAGCCTCTTAAGTTTGAATTTCAATGGGCTCAAAAGTCATATAATGCCCTAATAATAGCTCTATGAAACAGTTTCACGCATTTCATTGTTCGTTTGCGTTAATCTGAGATTTACTGCTATATTGGCTATTAAGGCTGAGCCTCGTGAAACTCATAAATGAAAATGCTGGCGTAGCACGTAATTTGGCAAAGTATCAACAAAGAACTCCAGATATTTGCTGTGGATTGTGGCGCCGCTCTGGCGGGTAGAGGCCTCGTAGGTTATCTGACAGCAACCTAATATGAACACTGGAAAACATTGTCCTCTGAAAGTTGTATTTTATCTCATGTTTGCTATCGTAAGTAAGTAGGCAGTAATTATGTCATCTCCCACGTACTTTTCAAATAACCGATAAAAATTTAGGGTCAACGTGAGATCAACAGTTTGAATCTGTAATTATAATTTCCATAGATTTCTTGACAATCATTTATGGATAACATTAAATACCTACTTAATGTATGGAGTTGGAAATGAGTGCGTGGTGACTGGTGACCGAAGAGCTGGTGCCTTCCTCGCACAACGTATCAGCATTGCGATATAACGAGGAAATGCCGCCAGCATCCTAGGTACAATGCCTCAAGGACCTATTTTAGATTTAAGGTAGGTAGAGGTAGGTAGTTAGGTAATTTACACTTATATTTTGAAAATAAATGTTATTAATTTCTTAAGTGTGTACATTGATAATAGATATACAGCACTCTTACCATGAAAATACCATGGTGGGTGTGCAGAATCGGTTTCAATAATCAAAGTGTATTAGACGTGTTTCGGCGTTATCGTGCATAATGGCAATGTCCTATCGGCTATCTTCGCATTAACCCAATCGCTAGATTGCAAATAGGTAGCATCAAAGATCATTGGAGCACTCTTAGTGCCAATTAGCCGCGTGCCGGGCTCTACTTACATTCGTTTTTTATTTATTTTTATATGGTTTAGAATGAATGCAATGCAAATTTTACCTGCAGATGTTTCAAGTTTTTTTGAACAGGAGGGCGATTAGACGTACCAAACCTGACATATGTGGATGTGAATTTCTGTGGATTCCTCCTTTGTAAAATGTAGATAATATATATTTTTTAATACCACGTCGGTGGCAAACCAGGTTACGTGCCGCCGCATGGACAGCGGTCACCATCGCCTATGGACGCCTGCAACTCCAGCAGGTCACATGCGCGTTACCGACCCATTAAAACTTGTACATTCCTTTCTAGAAGAACCCTATACTGTAGTCCTTCGGGAAAAGCTCGGCATCGGCTTGTTCCACAGTCGGAGCGTCCGCGGAAAGTAATTCCTCTAAAACCGCAAAGTCCACGATCATTTACATAAAAAAAAAAAAAATTATTGAGTAAATTAAAGTTGTAACGTTGCTTACATTTTGTTAATGTGGCTACTTAGGTATGCGTAATGATTACATTTTTGAGTTAATAATGTGTAGGTATAACTTACCTACACACAATAGGAAAAACATCCAACCGACGCTCGTCGACGACAACTCGACATAGGTTGCAAGGTGTGCAGATAAATGATAAATGATAATGATAAATATCTTTATTTTTCAATTTAGGCACATTACAATGCACTTATGAACGTCAAAAAAAAAAGCTACTACCGGTTCTATCCCTACACCACAGCCCGAGAAGATTATTACCGGCAAGAAACTCGGCGGGACTTATTTTTTCAAAAGAAATTACAAAAGTAGTAAAACTATTTACAATATGTGGTTCTACAAGAAACCATATCAAAAGAAAATAGTGAAACAGAAAGACAAAAAAAAAGAAAAAACAAAATAAAACAAAATTAAACGGTTTTACACGATATACACAACATTTGATATGATTTCTTTCGTGAACTGTGTCCTTCACTCTATAAGCAGTACATTCAATTTAATTTTTTGCTGATTTCCTTAGTTTCTGGTATGGGCCATGCATGTTTGTCTGTTAAATAGTCCTCTACTGTGTAATAAGCCTTCGACATCAAAGATTTTTTCAAATAATTCTTAAGAGCGGGAAGGGGCAATTGCAATGCTTCATCCGGTAACTTGTTATAGAAATGAATACATTGTCCATAAAATGACTTATATACTTTACGGACACGACACTTTCTGATAGCTAGCTTATTTTTGTTTCTAGTGTTATAGCTAGAGATATCAGAAATTCTATTGAATGAATCTAAGTTTCTAATAACATGAATTATATTATCATAGATATATTGGGATGCTACAGTTAAAATATTAATTTCTTTAAATAGCTCCCTAACTGATGCACGTTTACCTAACTTATATATAAAACGAATGGCTCTCTTTTGTAAAACAAATATAGTCTGTATGTCAGCTGCCTTGCCCCAAACCAGAATACCGTATGACATTACACTATGAAAATAACTATGATAAACTAGGCGAGCTGTCTCAACATTAGTTAGTTGTCTGATTTTCCTAACGGCGTAAGCAGCCGAACTTAATCTATTTGCGAGTGTTGTTATATGCGGACTCCATTGTAGATTTTTGTCCAACGTTAAACCTAGGAACAATGCTTTATCAACTATCTCTAAACATTCACCATTTAAAAGTATTCTAGTATCCACTGGTTTAACATTCGGCAAAGCAAATCTAATACATTTAGTTTTCTTAGCATTAAGTAGCAGATTATTAATAGTAAACCAGTTAAGTACATCAACTAGTGTGCTATTAATTACACTATAATCGGTAGATTTCCGGTCAACCTTAAATATTAATGATGTATCGTCTGCAAAAAGCACTATATCACAACGGTTCTCTACGACACTTGGTAAATCATTTATATAAACTAAAAACAGGAATGGGCCCAAAATAGAACCCTGTGGCACTCCTAGTTTAACTACGGCGCCGCTAGACTGTGATTTATTTACAACAACAGTTTGTGTTCTATTGCTAAGATATGAGGACATTAAGTTTAAAGCATTCTCTGACAGACCATAATGTTCTAATTTCAAAATGAGCGTTCCATGATCTACGCAATCAAAAGCTTTAGAAAGATCACAAAATATACCAATTGCATCACAAGAACTTTCCCAAATATTGTAAATATATTTTATGAGTATTGAAGCAGCATCTGTCGTGGAACGTCCCCTTGTGAAACCAAACTGATGGCTTGTAAGCAATCTATGTCTGTTGAAGTGCCCTTGTAAATCATTTAACATTAACTTTTCAAAAACTTTACTTAGTACAGGGAGTATCGATATAGGACGGAAATTAGTCATATCACTCGAATCACCCGATTTAAAAAGAGGTATGACTTTACTATATTTCATAAGATCTGGAAAGACTCCTTGTAAAATGGCATTATTATAAATTACGGCTAAGTACGGTGCTATTACATCTATGACATGACAGATGACTCTAACTGACGTTCCCCATAAATCTTCTGTTTTTTTTAAATTGAGTGATTTGAATGTCTTTACAATGTTTTCTGAGTCTACTTGACAAAAATTAAAGTTAATATTACATTTCTTAATATTATCGCTAAGTAAAGAATGAGCTCGAGTCGAAGATGACTGTAGACATTCTGTGGTTTTTATCGCTATATTAGAAAAGTAATCTTCGAATGCCGAGGCAACATCGTTATTGGACATAATATGTTGTTTATCCGAGACAATATTGACTTGACAATCGCGTGATTTACATTTGCCAGATTCCCTATTTATTATAGTCCACACAGTTTTCACTTTATTGTCTGACACTTTGAGTTTACAACTAATAAAGTTTGCCTTAGCAGCTAAACACACTTTCTTGAAAGTTTTTGAGTAGTTCTTCACATAGTCCAGGAAATCCTCACTTTTGTTGAGCTCTCTCTCTTTATAAAGTTCATAAAGCCTCTTTCTACTTTTATGAATGCCTACAGTAGCCCACTCACTAAACTTTGTTTTAGTTTTTGACACATTCATAGTTCTCGTTTTGAAGTTTTTATTAAATTGCTTAAGAATAACACCAAACAAATCTTCATACAAACTATTTGAGTCATAATAATGAGAGTAAGGTAAAGTACTAAGATTATTTTTAATTTCATTTTTGAATAACTCCAAACGATAACCAGTAATGGGTCTGTATGTTATTGTTCGTGGAGTTTCCTGAGTTTGGTTCATGAAGGATGCACTTTGACCACTATGATCTGAATTAAAACAGTTAAATAACTGCTTATCTAAGCATTCACAGTTGCAAAAAATATTATCCAGGCATGTTGCACTACTGACACCTACCCGGGTAGGTTCAAGGAATAAATTAAATAAATTAAATGATTTGAACAAACAAAGAAATTTAACAGTAGTACTAGATGGCTGGAGCAAGTTTACATTGAAATCTCCACAAACTATAACATGCTTTTGTTTTGTACAGGCCAATTTCAGAACATTTTCCATACTATTTTCAAATGTGCTGAAATCTGCTGAAGGTGGCCTATATACACATACAATAATATATTTTTCTAATTCTACACAAGCTATTTCTACAATTCTTTCTATGGAACAATTTACAATATCCTTTCGCTCTTTACATTTCGTACCATTATTAACAATAATAAGAGAACCACCATGTATGGCAGATTTTCTAGCAAAAACACTGACTAATCTGAAGTTCACAAAGTCAAAGATCAATTGTTCTTGTTTAAGCCAATGTTCGGTTACACACATAACATGAACATTTTTACTATCTAAGAATAGACCTATTTCTAATTCTTTGCTGGAAAAACCCTGAATATTTTGGTGAACAATGTTTATGGTGTTCATAGTGTTCATACTCAGACGTTTTTCCGCTGTCTGATGATCTAGTTTAAATTTGTCAAAATTTCTTTAGTACTGCCTGTTTGCTGAGACCAACTTACAACACTATTACATTTGTTTGGTTCAATATTATACGCCAATAGGTCCACTAGGTACATAAAATCTTTCCTTGGCACAAATATTTTCCCTGAAGCTACCCAAAAGCGCTGTATGAATTTATTTATGTCAAAGAAATGATACTTATTATTGAGAGATATGGCGTTGTACATAAGAGAATTATAATGTGCTATGTTACTATTGTACTCAAATGGCATATTCTCTAAATATGGCAGCGCACATAAAATAATTTTGCCCACACCTGATTTCTCAATAATATTTAAAGTTGACATCAACTTATCTATGCTAGGCTTATCTACACTGAAACTATTTCCTATTACAATTATTAGGGTAGTACTGCTATCATAACAACCCTGGGAAATGCGGTCACATAAAAGGGACAAGGGTATGTTTTGGTAACAGTAATTTGTCACATTTTGTTGCAGTCTATAATTCAATAATGGACCCATTCCTAGTCCTATCTTATCAGAGTAGATCACAGTCTTGTTGCCTATTTTACTACTTACTGGCGCAGCCAGCCTAGAGGTGTTGAGGGCCACACCGGCTTGATCACCCACTGTTGGTGGCATTTGGCCACAATTAACAGCATTACCATTAAGAAGTGCATTGCAGCGCTCTTCCAAGTTATGATTTTCTTGCAATAGGTTGGAAAAAGCTTTGATGTGCTCCTCAACTTGTTTTTTTGTTGTATCATACAAACTTGATACTGCCAGAAGCTCATCCTTTAACCTGTTTATCTCAGAATGCAATTCTTTCAAATTGGATTCCTTGATTTCAAGCTCTAAATGACAATTTTGTACCCTATTTTTCATGACCGATATGGCAAGTTTTAATTTACTATATTTTTTAATGCATGACTGGCTTTTGATAAGCTTCTGGGTTCTCCTAATATATCTATTTATCTTAATATATTTTTTTAACTTATTACTACTATTAAAAAATACTAAGTTTTGATAGTCTTTACTAACTTGGTTTTCATTGCCGGCAAGCTCTTGGTACACATTTTGAAGCACCGATGTATCATACTGCTCCCTCTCACTCCGGAGGTAGTTGAGTTCATCACAAGCAGCACCCAGTTCCTTCTCCAGATGTGCGATGCGCTGTAGGGCTACTTCATGAGTAGAGGCACACTGGTTGAAGGAGTCCACTGAGCCTTGTAACCGGTCCACTTCACACCGGGCAGCTGTCAGTTCCACATCATTGTCTGCCAGATCTCTTCTCAAAGATGAATTTTTTTCCAAGATTTTCTGGAGTTCGACTTCACTATCCTCTCTCTCCTGCACCAGCTGGTCAGATAAGGCCCTTGATGCTTGCAGGTCTTGTGTAGCAGCCTTCAACTGCAACTCCAACTGTTTAATGGTGGGTTTGCGAGGCTTAACACCCGTCTTGGAGGCCATTTCAACTTCTCAGGTTTTCTGAAAGATGTAAAATAATAATAATTGAGTAGGTATCACTTTTGATAGTGAAAATGTGCTCCAGGGTTAGATTACAGCAAGTAGGGACTTAAGATTGATGTGTGCAGTGTGTCAGTAGTGGGCAGTGTCTGTGGCGAATGTGACTTGTCTCAACTTATGCTTCCACAAGTTTGTCAAGCAAAGAGAAACGGCACTGTGCCAATGTAGTAAAGTTGACGCTGCTCACGGCGGTAACAATGAGCTTTGTAAATATGTAATGAATTTAATATATTATATGGGCTACGAGGTAATAATATTGTGTTGTAACAATGAAAATAAGAACAAAATACTTCCCCTGGTTTGAAATCGAAATTTCAACGACGATCACTTGTCCGTTGACAGTTGCTTCACTTCAAAGTTCAGTAAATACTCGATGTTACGTTGTCTTTCTCACAAAACTACATATAACTAATGTTTCTGTATCACTTTTATTGGTTTAGATGCACAAAACGCGTCGTAAAACACCAAACTATAATTAATTTAAATTATTTAAAATCAGCTGACGGCGAAACAAACTTGACAGCTCGGCGACCGTTCGGAATGTATCGGAATGTAATGATGAGCGCCCTGTCGATGGCGATCGGTGACGATGGTGATACGAGTATGAAGCGGATATCTACTCTTGTCAAATGAGTACCTAGTTCGAATAAGGCCCCAGGTTTTGTCTTAGTTTGGGTTTTACACGAATTGCAGTGCATCTCGTGTGTTGGTTTTTTCGCGCACATCAATGAAAGAGTTTGTATTATAACCAAATCGTAACCATAAAATAATCATTATCCCGACTTAGAACGTCGAATTTAATTACCTATAGGAACAGCTTTCAATAGTATATTTAATAGTATGTACTGTATCTACAATGACAAAACTATCAAGTTTTAGCCAAATGTTTCTCAAACACCTGTAATATTTAAAACAATCGGTAGGAACTATTCAAAACACAAGCTTTCGTGAAACGGGCCCCCAGATACAATATAAATTATAAACTTCTGTACCCTGTTTACAAAACGCTCCACAGGGGTTCCCAACCTTTCCTGCGTCAGGTCACTTACGTAAGTTCGTGTAAATAAATCTACACTATTAAAATGGCGAAGTTAAACGCCCAGTTCAAACGTAATAGCAGCCTTATAGCAGCTGACATGACGTGCCGTTAACTACCATACTATTACATGTTGTGGCTGTTGTTGCCTTGTAGACACAGGCCCTCGCTCGATAGATAGGGCATATAAATACTTCTTATTTAAATGGTTCAAGAAGCAAAAGCTGACATGAGGACATGACGTGCCGTTAACTATCAGCGTACATAGCAATTACCTCTTGTGGCTTTGAAGTCACAGATCACAATTAGTATTCGAATGGTGTTTAGTTCAAGCAGTTACCGCTGATCTACTTGTTACTGGTTGCCTGCTCAGATCTCTCACGTGCTAAATTCAGGATGAACCTAATATTGAAATGTTGTATAGCTAAAGCAGTAATAACTTATATGACGTGCCGTAAACTTCAATTTCCACATTCACAAAAATTACGAGCAGGTTCACCGCATATTATTATACTTGCTGGATTAGGATATAACTTTAGGTACCTGCATTTATTAAACATACCTACTCTGAAGTCTGATCTCTGATCTAATAAACACTTACTTTCAATAATTTAACCCTACATACACACATTAGTAATTAAATTTATATTTTATAATTGTTAATTTAATAAAATTAATGTTTTTCCTTACTTACCTATATCTATATTATAAATACACACGTTACATACGCCAAATAGATAAATACGTTTGTGAAAAGTTTCGTGCCTAAAAATTCACGTTTTTGTGGCTTCGTGGTATATTTTAATTTTGCACATTTACTAAGCATGTACTCATAGCCAGAAAAATTAAAAAATGGTGCCGGATGATGCTGCCTTCGGCATTTTATTACGGCGTTATTCACACCGTGTGTGGGGAGTGAGTCAGCGTGACCCGCACTCTAGTCAATTTAAGGGGAAATAGTATACGTACCAGGTAGGTACCTGTTATCCGAAACCCCAATGTTACCCGTGCGTAGCGCGAATCACTTTTAATGCTGAATCTATGAGAGATAATCTGTGCACTCAGCACTTTAGAAATGGCGGCAATTACTCTTCACCATTGTTCTCATTATTTAGAACTGAAAACCATCGTCATTTGCATTTAACTACTTAGAACAGGCTTCGGTTTTGATTAACAGTTTCATGGAACACTATTTAATGCGTCACATAGGTTTTTGAAATTTTATGAATAGGAAATACCTGTTCAACACTTCGATAACTACCAGGGTACCAGACGGCACACTAAGTAAATAATGGTTGTATGGGACCCATTTCAGTCAAGGACGTGGAAAATGTGAGAGAAGGTGATTCAGTTACCATTCATGTAAGGCGTAATATCGTCGTCGTCGTATTTTCTGCGCAACCGTACTCGACAGCGACTGCGTGATTCGACAATGTTTGCATTTTGCTTGTTCGTAACTATTGGGAATTGTCACGTAGAATATGACACATGGTAAGCACACAGAAGGCGAACATCAAACATAAATATCGATACACTGTAGGTATCTTTCTATCGCAATTGCTATTTTAAAAAAAATAGGTAGATACTAAATCAGTTGGTGATAATCAATTTTGGCCAAAATAGCCATGTATGATTTCGAAATAGCCTCAAAGTATGGGTAGGTACTGTAGGTAGTGTCGGTACTTCTGTGATAGGTAGGTACCTAAGTTGCGACGTCATCGTCCAACCGACAAAGGAAACGTGTTACAGATATACCTATATCGACGACGGGAAAGGTAACAATATATCATATATATCGTAGCCTTGAATCAAATTGGATTCCTATATGGATTACTTCCAAGATGGGTTGGATAGATTAACAAACAGATGAGGATTAACTCAGTAAAATCTTTTATGGTATGAAACCCTGACAAGGGTATGACAAGCTTGCCAGATGTAGGTAATTCTGTTTAATTTATCATGTAGGAATTTCCAGGGAATCAAACATATAGGTACCTACAGCCTGTATTTTTAATATTAGGTTATAGTACTATGAACTGATACTGCAAGACAATTTTATGTTAGTCATAACGACTAACATAAATGCCGGGCGGCAATGTATTACGTACACTTATTTGAGCAGTTAAAAGTTATCACTTGTGACAGTTGTTACGTCACGCCTGTAAGACAAAGTAGCGATACATTGCGTGCTGAATTATTTAATAAGGAAAAAAATTAATAGTTAAGTAGTACCTACGTTTAAATTGTAATATCGGTTCATAGCACTGCCTACGTCGTTAACATTTGTGGTAACTGTTTACTTATGTAACTAGTATAATATTCGTATTTTTTATATTTGACATGGGCACTTTATGTCAGAGATATATACATTTGAGCTCCGAAGATTTTTCTATAAGTATAGGTTAGACGACTAAAAAAAATCTATTTAGTCCGTCTTTTACATTAAAAAAAAATATTGTACACGTATTTTTTCTTTTGTTCGTCATATCAAAAATGACGAAAATACAGTGCGTTCAAGTTTCGCGTAACGTCACTATTAAGTACAATTCTTACCTAGTAGTGACGTCACCAGCCCCCACTCCGGAACTTTGATGCTCTTTATCTTCGTCAATTTTAGTTAAATTGAAAAAGGAAATGGTGTCTAATCATTTTCGATAATCTAACTGACGGACTAATTAGAATGATAGTTTTTCAACCTAGTCGTCATCCCTATTCTAATTTAAATCTTGTCACTTTGACATAAAGTGCCCATGTCGAATACTAGTGCAGCAGCGTCGCGCACTGGTAGGTCTTTTAGTTAAAGCCAGCTGCAGAGAATCAGAGTTGATTGGTCTAGGACTATATATGTACGTAACATAGGTATCTGTAGGTGCAATACGTAATAACTGTAATAAGAAAAACAGTTTTTGCTTTTATGTACTTTGTTTTTCGAAATAGTTATTAAGTATCAAATCATATCAAATTATTTAATTGGCACTTTTTACGATCATTCACTATTTTTACAATTCTAAATTGCAAGCTTATGCATTGAAAATGTAGTTACTAAACTTTAAATATCGTACTCATAATTTGTCCTCCTTGTTTCAGGAATCGCAAGACACGGACTCAGGTAAGTGTTTAAAGACTTTGAAGACTTAAATAAAGGCTTCATTATAATTTATAAACTCTTTGGGCTTTAAATTAGTTGTTGAAGACCCTTTATCTAACTTTAAGGGTTTTCCTTAAGCCGCAGATTATGTGCAGGCAGATACCTCACTACTGAAAATATACGTTACTGAATTGTTATACGTACAGCGCGTCCTTCCTAGCCCAATTTTTGTAATATCTATATGAATGTGTAGTTTTGCTTGCCTGAAACAATAGCGACATTTGCAAAAAAATGTAGGCACCGTGTTATTGTTACAAATAGTGTTCCTTTAAAGAAAAGGTTGGTTACTTTACTTACTGTATAAAGACACAGAAAAATAATTTTTACGAAAAGTTTCTGCTTAACATCGAAACTATTACTATTTTCACTACTTACTACTTACTAGTGGCTCTGTGAGCTGTAGACCTCGCGAGATGGTAGTGGTATTGGCATAGAGGAAGTAAGTAGTAAGTAAGTAGTTTAAAATAGTAATCTTTGTTTCAATTCCCGCCATTCCGAAAATTTCCAAAAACTGAATCGACAAAATATTGTATGTAATCAAAAAAAATGTTAACAAAATAAAGAATTGGTTGATAAATGCAACCTGTAGAGGAGACCAAACGGACAGACACACTATATATATAATTTTTATTATCGAAAACGTAAGTGGTCTAGCCCGCTTTCAACTGAGTTGGCATTACTATTTAAATCTGAGGTGTTTTATTTATGTGATTTAATTGGATTTACTAACAAAACAATTAAAATGTAGGAAGATAGGACAACAAGGATAGTTTCATTTCATAATTTTTCAATCGTGGCGTGTTTGCTACGGTATTATTTTATCCATGCCCTTGTTCCGTGCAAGAAGCAACAGTTTGTGAGAAGTGTGGGCTCTCGGGGCGGAGCGTTTGCCTCCGTAAGTTAACTTGAGAATTTCTTAGGTGAGATGTTACACTCAACATTATACTCGTACTGCCCTTTAAACATAAGAGAGGGTAAGTGTCTCAGTCTCAAAAGGTTTCAGGGAAAGGAAGGTCAGGAAGGATAAAATTACATTAAATCGTTTCACTGAATACTTAAGGCTAAGAAGCTACGAAGGCTTAATTTTGTTTTTTTTTTGTGAAATTTAATAAACTTCTATTGTGTTATACACATTATTCACAAAGACTGTCATTTAAAAAAAAGGAATCCTAAATATAGGAACATTTTTCAAGATGGCGACCAATCTTAGTGGTCCCCGAAATTCGTGTTCTCAGAAACGCGAATAGGAATCTCAGAGACCATAGGTGTGTAATTTTATTACTGTCACTAATCTGTATTTTCCGTTACATTCTTTCAATTAAGTTATTTTTCCTATAGAAATTGTAGAAATTTTGTATTTTGTTGCACTGGTATTTATTACTAAACAATTGATGTAGATATATTTTACTGAAATACGCTCTATAATTTAGGTACTCCAAAAAAATGATTTCAATATCGGTACCCCCTGATGGCCACCATATTGATTTTTATTAAATACTTAATATTAATGTTGAATCGTTGTGCAGCTCGAAACAAATCGAATCAAACTTATTTTTTTTTTGAGCCACAGTCGGGTAAATTGTTGATATTGGTGTAGTTCATGCCTTATTATATAAAGAAAGGTAAGAATAATATCCAGACAAGTTTCGTATTAAAAAAATATCATCTGGAAAGACGATACTTTTCGCTTCTTCAAGTGTTCTCTCTAAGAAGGAGTACCTTTTTTCGCAACGTTAGCTAAGACATTTTTGTGAAACTTTTAATGAGCTTGAATGTTGCGCTACATCGCATTTACATAGAATGTGTTAATTTGGAGCATAATGAGAATATCTACACACTTTCAAGATGGCGGCGGTTCCTCAAGGTCCCCAAAGTTCAAATGGCTTTTTTGGACATGACACCCGGATTTCGAATTAACATACATTTTTTTATTTCAAAACTGATGAAGAGAATTCGACCCTTGGCTTAATTCGACTGTATTACCTACTATATTTATAGTCTACATACCTTACATACTTATTAATATTACACTTATTCGCCTTCATTATAGTTTTAATTTATTAATTTTTACGCAGTCAGCTTTTTAATTCTAAGCACATCCCTTTAATCCCTTACCATGTACATTTGATGCTACATTAAGTACCTATTTAATGTAATGTACCTAGGTACTTCTCTCGGCACTCGGTAACCGTGACCTAAATATGATTTTCCTCAAAGAATTTCCTTTGATTTCCGCCGTCCTTCCAACCAACCTTCACTTAGATGTCTCTTTATAACAACATTTCCTGATTTCTGAAGAAATAGAAACGAATTTATTTTTATAATTTAATTCTAAAACTGGTTGAAATAATTAATTAATTTAGGTAATCTAAGCAGTTGTGTAAAATTCAAGTGTTTCGGTATATAACCGTCTATATGTCCTCTGAAATCCTCGAGGCCTACTTGTAAAATAAATGTGTATAGGACTGTATTTTGATTTAGAACCTAAGAGAAGTCCAAGATCCGTTTTATCTGCAGTTACCGTCATTTGTATAAATAGTACCTATATTTATAATTAGTAGTGAAATTCTCGAAAGAACGTACACATACGGCGGAATACTAAATAACGACATATTTAAAGATTTTTTTTTGTCCTGAGGTTTAAGTTATTAACTAAAGGACGACTCACACAAAAACGTGATGGGACGATCTGTCAATTTCTATTAAAAGAATCACGTCAGAGCTCGGAGCCCTCAAAGGTCACGTGACGTTTTCTATAGAAACTGACAGATCGTCCCGTCCCGGTCATGTCCCGGCCCGTTCTAGTGTCCCTTTAAGGCGTTGACAACACCTAATTTATGTTATTTAAGCAGTTACAAAAACTATTTATTTGAATACTACAGAAGTATATATATGTGTGTATTCTTGGACACATATAAAATATATAGTAAATAAGTGTGCCGATTTTTAATTTAATTAAATCGGTTGGATAGAAAATAATTGCAAAAATTGGTCTCAAATTCATCAGGTTCTTTCTATGTCTTTATTTTTGTAACTTAGGTGTCTGCAATTAAAATCACAAGTTCATTATAAGTACTCATATCTAACGCCAACGATTCATATTTCACAAAAAGTTTATAGTTTTTTATTTTAATAGTTTTTAAGTTCTTCTAAAACTAGGCCGGAGGGCGATAGTGTGATCCCGTTTACTCCGATACAAATAGGCTATTTGTATCGGAGTAAACGGGATCACACTATCGCCGTCCGGCCTAGTTTTAGAAGAACTTAAAAACTATTTAATAGACAGCGTGCGCTGACTTGGCTGTTGTCAGCCTGTTATACACCCGAAACATTATACGATTGTAACACCATTTGGATTAAATTATGCGCGTTTATCCTTTTTTCAACAACTACCGTCAAAAATACGTATCCATACAAATTAGACCTTCTTACAATTGTAATTGCATAGCATAGAATTTCAATGTCGTTGTTGCATAGATATTGTTGACGCTGACTGAACAATTTCCATCGTGCTGCGAATCTTAAAGTCACTCAAACGGTCTACCGCAAACCGCGAACGAAGATTTGTTTTTCTGTCGCGCTTGTTTAGTGCAAGTGCGATAGAGAGGAAAAACATTATTCGATGTTCACGTTTGGCCCTCCGGTTTTCTTAGAACTCGACTCATCCTCTCACCAATCAGAACACGGTCCTGGTTTACCCCACTCCACTTTGATCCGGGTCCCTCTGAACCGGATCATCCTAAGTAACCCTTTAAACCCTTTTCAAAGCTTGGCATTCTTTTCAAAGGATATGTTGATTGGAAAAGGCTTCACGGAAGAATTTTTACTGTTATGCCATTGCAAAGGTGCATAAGTAAGTGCATCTTCGTGCCATTATGTCACGAAGTGTGACATAATGAAGTGAAGACACAGTATTAGCCAAACATAGAAGAGATATTATTCGCCTGAGGCTTGCGCCAACCAGAGTAAGCGGTTAACCCAGCGTTAACTATCAAATTATCTATGAAATAAACGCTTAACTAACCCCGGTTAGTGCAAGTGGTCTTAAAGGATGACTCACACTAGAACAGGCCAGGAAAAAGAAAACGTCACCTGACGATCCAAGCACGTACAGTCGCCATCAGATATATTGGAGCGTCCGAGGTGTTCACAAATATCTGAACACGCCTCTATTGTCAAGGAGTTAGAGTGCTTGTTCAGATATTTTGAACGCCTCGGACGCTCCGATATATCTGATGGCGACTGTACCTACGTGATTCTTTCTATAAAAATTGACAGATCGTCCCGTCCCGCCCAGTCCCGTCCCGTTCTAGTGTGAGTGATCCTTAACATGTGTAATTTTTAATTAAAACTGTAAAGTTTTATGAAAAAACTTTTAATAATCTTGCAAAAGCCGTTTGCTACGCGCTACGCTCGTCAAAGTCGTCAACGATCCCAGCATTTTCCCGTACGTAGAAAGAAGCGCTTATCGAACATAGAGGCCGGATTACGGGTTCCAGTGTCTCTACTCTACTAGGTACTTTTAGTGATGTAACGAATATCAGTTTTGGAATACATACATATATGCGAATGTGAATACGAATTGCAGGCCATATACGTTCGAGCATATTCGGCGGATCTGTCAATCAATGTACCGATGGGAAATTTCTTTATTCTTTTGGCGGATGCCCGGCGGACATACCCACTATGGAGATCCGATGGATTGCCCGACCGTAGGTATCTGGCCGGAAAATATTCGCATGCGAATATTTGTTTTCCTCACATTTTACATTTCGTTTTAAATGCAAACATATTACACAATGTTGCAGTGACAGCTGGTCACATTTTTGCCAGCTACCTTCTCTACCTACTTAGGGAAACAGAGAAAGTTGCTGCCAAAAATGTATGAAATAAATGAATTAAAACATTCGCAATATTCGTATCGAATTTTGGGAATGCGAAAAAAAACAACTATAGATTTCGACACTTTATCCACAGTTGCATCCCGCTTCCACCCGCAAGTGCGAGCAAGATGCACTGACAGTGTGTTGACGTGTCTACGTCAACCAAGCAACCTAGCAACTATAGATTTCAAACTTCCCAAGAGGCAGAGGTAGCCAGGATGCAAATCGCTAACGCTCAGTCGTGAAACGCAACTGTCATACTCGACCTAATAAGAGTGATAGAGAGAGATAAACAACTACGATACGCCACGTAGCGTGAGCGATTGGTATATTGGCTAGGCAACCAGGTCCTATTAGTGTTAAGTAACTGATATTTTGGTATGAGTATATCAAAGCCATAGCTTTATTTTATTTTATTACGAATGAATGTATAAAAAATATAAAACTATATTTTCGTATTAGGATCGGGGGCAGGGTAATAATATAAACTAAGTTAGAAAATCGCGTGGTTAGGTAGGTACACACGCTTTCAAAAGTGCATAGGTAATTTATAAATTTATAACTACCCATGCAATTTTGAAAGTGGTAGTACCTATTTGTTATGTCTGTATACTTTTAGACTTATGCATTAGAGTGTCTAGACAGAATAGGATCTCGCAAATGAATCGCAGACAGCAGTCTTACTCCCCCTTTTCGTTTAAAGCCCTGGTGGGCAAACATCTATTGTCTATACAGATAAATACAACTCGTGCACAGAGACAGGTTGATAATAGATACTGGTTATTTTCACGAAAAGTTGCGTTCGTCATCATTGTTGTACTCATAGTTGGCCCACACCAATATTTTATAGCTCTTTCATTTTCGTAACGGAATCGAGTGAGTTATATTGCAAAATTTAATTAAGGTATCAATAGAATTTAAAAGTACTTTTGTTTTTATGAAAAAAAAATTTTTTTAAGATTTTGAAAGGCAAATATTTTTATTTTTTAATTTAATTTAATTTATAAAGAAAATATTTTTTATCAACCAGCTGCTATTAGACGGTTTAATATCGCCCAATGGTTAACAATGAACCTAGATTGTTTGCGGAAACGGGGATAAGTATAGTCAACCAATTGGAACCCTAGGCCACTCTAGATCCATGTCAAAATGACAAGCAGTAAGAGATTACTTACAATCTTATTTATAGCGTCTCTATGGCATAGTCCTACAGTGGTCTAGGGTCGCAATTGGTTGACTGTAGGTACCCCAGTCTGTTTTTGTCTTACCGAATCCTAACATGCTTTGTAACCAATTTTAACAATAACAGCGTTAACGTAGATAATAATAACTAATATGAAAGTCGTGAGGGATTCCAAGACTGTCAGTACGATAAAGTGTGAATTATCCAAAAACGAAAATGGTTGACAAATATGATGTTTACACTTAATACTCTCTCTCTTATTTTTAACTAGTCTCTGAGCTCTTGTACCAATAACTCACGCAGGAGATTATACGTCGTACGGGCGGAAACACTCCATCTTCGTTGATGGGCCTTTATTCTTAAATCGAATATAAATAACATTAGTAAGAGCTCTCGTTCTAGCAAACGCGTGATTAGATGAGTAAGAGCGAGATGGCTGTTATCAAACCAATTTGTACTCGATTGTGGTAGTGTGAATTGACCGGTATTGTTTCCTTACCGCAATGTATGGATATGATGGTCGAGCTGTTGATGTGGCTGTGTGGTAATGATATTTAGAGTACCTATGTCTCTCACAATCGCTTGGTTTTAAAAAGGGCTGGTTGTCCTATCACGAGGTTGGCTTCGTTCATCATAAGCCGGCATAGCTGATTACAATTTCACAACGCATGTAGCTATACCTAATATACCTATAATATAACTCTTAGCCTGACTCAAAATAATGTGTACTTTATTTCCGAAGCTACTTACATTATACTTATGTCAGATGTCCAATGGCTATGCTTGCTACCGTAGCTACCATATTGTTATTGTCTTTTCTTGTCAACACCACTGCAGTCTTTTCTCACCTTCTCTTATGGCGATTGACAATTGGACATTCTTCATTGATACTGGTCCATGATAATTGTAAATCCATTTTCACTGCAAATGGCAGGTCTATTGTCCGTGACCAGAGCACGCGTCATTTTCCTCATTGTCACGTTTATGTGAATGAGAATTTAATGCACACTGTAGCTGTTTCAATTATGGCGACGACTCGCAACGGGGACGCCTATTGTGACCGAATTTGGCAGAGGAGTATAAATCTTACATTCGAAATGTAACAGCATTGCAGTGCAGCATTGATACCGACTGCATAGCTGCAGGAAATATCAAACTTTCGGAACATCGATATCTCATTTACATATCAACTCCTATTTTTTATTTTTTTTAACTATAATACTCAAAAATGTTCTAACAGAATAGTACAAAGGTCTCCGCACTAGGCTTCGCCTGTATCGCGGTGAACCAATTACAGTTTAGTTAGCAGAAATTAGTTACAAGTAAACAAAATAAGACACTTATGTCATTTTAAGCTTAGAAACAATACAAGTTACATATTAAATTAAACTAAAATGAAATTATATTATCTAAAATGTTTTCAGTCTCGGCATAGTTAAGCGTGTTCAAGAATTTAAACAATATTTTTTTTGCTTCTATTGTAGTACAATCTTTGAGATTACAGTTTCTGAGCATTTGATTGTAGACAGATGTTCTGATGTAGTTCCCAAATCGTTTAACAAAGGTGGAGTTTACTCTAAATATTGGTAATTTAAAGATGCGTTTTTCTAGTAATGAATTGTAGCAAGGTAATCGTTTAGATGCTTTGTGTGTAATTAATGAAGTTTTGTGTAAAAATAATTGACGGACCGATAGAATTTGAGTTTGGGCATAGAGAGCAGAGGTTGGATGGTTGGCTATCAATGAACATACTTCATCAAGGAGTCCAACAATGGATGTAATATTTTTCAAGGACCGGTAATGCCAAGGTAACACTTAGGCCAAGTAAGAGCAGTTGTTGCCATTATAATGACGGTGACCAAAGCATTCTTTTTCTTTGTCTATACCTACATACAATAGTAATTAGGTATGTCTTAATTGTGAGAAGGTAATTTCATTGTGTAAACGTAATGATTATGAGTCTCCTGTCTACCTATTAACTTGTATGAAGACATTAGCAAGGTGAACTGGGATATCTAATTCATATAAACATTTAGCTGGCAGACTCGTCACTTGATCTTCTCTTTTGTTATGGCGTTAGAATAGACAGTTAATGGGTGGGACATTGTAGTATCTGGACACCACAACACAATACTTGTTTACCTAGGTAAATGTCTAGTTTATTATTGTAGGTACCTCTTGTACTCAGGTACACACTTAGGTGTAAGAACATGTGGCAGTCACAGTGACAGGCGATAAAACGCGACTCTCTCAGTCTATCTGTATGACGGTCGCACTTCCTTTTATCTTCGATATAAAAACGGTTTTTTTTTAAATCACAAGTGAATTAATTTTGATTTTCGAAGCAAAAACTTTTCTTATTCTAAGATTTTAAAAGTGAAGTTTTATGTTATGCCAATTATGTAGATATCAAGAGATTGTATCCAGAGTTAACGTTTGAATACGACTCTTGAAAAATGCATTGCACCAATATTTTCCACATTTCACTAACAGCTTTACACAGAGGCTTAAAATAGGTTTTTCGCAGCCCGCTTCAAACATTTTTATTGGTTTGGTTTTTAAGCTTCTGATTTATCTCGCTGGCTTTACTACCTTTTTTACGAGGAAACCTGAATATGAAATCTGATGACATCTTTGTTTACTATGGATCATGCAAAGAGTGAAGTATTTTTTAGAAGACGTACACATATTTATATAAGTAAGTACACGTAAATTGTCCACTTATATATAAATGATGTAGAAATCATGGCTTATGGCGATTGGCGCCATATAGGCTGAATAACACAGGGACCCAATTTTGTCATAGACGTTAGCCATTGAAAAAAAAACACCTTTTTAAAATTAAGTACAGTCAATATCATAAATTTATACGCTGATAAAGACATTTACACACCCATATAATCGTAGGAACACATGATAATAAAGTCAGTGTTTATACAGGCTGATTCAGAACGTCAGAATAATTCAGACGTGAGTAAGACTTACCCTACACAGACAGTTAATGTTAATGAACCGTTCAACATCGGAGTCAATTAAAACAACTGTCTCGCTCGTCTTTTTTAAAACCTTTTGTTAAGTAAGTAGTAAGTACAGTTTTGATTGTATTCAATAATGATCACTTGCTAACTAATAATGATAAAACCTCTTTAAATTATGAAAAAATAATTTTCACATTATGACAGTGTCAAGTAAGATACGATGTTTCAAAAATTACCACTGTTGGCGCAAGTATTTTATTTGTACCTAGAGTGACCATGCAATCAGCAATAAAATTTAAACTTGATTGATTGGATTATTTGAAACAAAAACATTAATCTCCTTAAGTCTAATATGCAACAATAGCTTATCATTTACCCAAACAGTTGGGTTAATCCTGCTCACGCCTTAGGAATTACCCTGTATAAGTAAATTTTCATTTAGACCCTGACTGTACCTACCCGTCCCGTGAGATTGTATCATTTTTTTACAACGCTATCAGTAATCACCAGTCTGAACTATCTTTAGAAATGTTTTCAAACAACGTTATCTAGAGCTCATTTGCATACCAATAGCTGCCGAGACGGCAGATAACGATCTTCGCTTATCGGAGGTTGTATTGTACGGCTTGTGAAACGATAACGGGACGAAGTCGCAGATGACATACTTCACTAAGCACCTACCATGAACTAATAATGTATGTACATATCCTCAATCCCTCTGTTTGCAGCTCTTTTAGGTCTAGTTCAGTTACGCAGCGTAATTTATTGAGGGCAAGTTGAGTTCATTACGCCTTTCTAAATAACTCAGCTTTTCAGTTTTATAATTGAAAAATTCTCTGTGTCGAGGAAGTTCTTGCTCTTTGATCTTGCTCGACGCGGGAATATTCCATTTTTCTTTCAATTATTACATTGTGAATTTTGTTCGCAGACGTCTCTGCTTAATACAAAATGAACTCAATTTATTTTTATTTTTAATAAACTGCCCGGCGATTAACTATTGATTATCTAGTCACACCTGCTGGAAAGTGAAGACAGAGTCTAAGATCCAGGAGCCAGGAGCTCACTGGTTCAGTAATAGTCTATTTACTCGTGGATTAAAGAGACCAAGGTCGTACTTGCACAGGGAATACAGAAGTTGGGAGCGCATTCCATTCCTTGGCAGACCTGCGAACGTATAGCCCGGACACGTGGAAAAGTTTAGGAGACCGCGAGTTGGTACATACACAACATATAATTATGTATTTACCCACTGTACAGTCAAGTACGTATATGTATTGACAAAGTCGTCTCATAAATATGGTACTACGCTCTTATTACACCGCAATAAGTGTGCCGAAATAAAATGTGTATGCCTATATTTTTACACTTGACTGTACCTACCTATCTGTAGCTGATTGTACCGTACAGTCAGCTACAAAAATAAAGTACCTACTCATACAAACTTCTATGTAGGGGCGGAAGGCGGCGGGTTCACTTTTTCTCTGCAGACCGTACTATGGTACCAATATTGTAGGTGTAAATTAACCAAACTATTTTAAAACCAAATTATTTCTAAGCAGAAAAGCCTGCGTAGCGAACGTCTAAGTAATTTAACTTGTTGGTTGTTGTTTAAAGCACAGAAAGGTAGAATCATAATGTACTTCTTTTTCGCGCCAATAAAGTGAGTAAGAGCTATAGTTATTCTTTTACTGCTGACGAAAACTGATAACCAAGATGTAACGTTTATTTACCTGCGGCTCCCATGCTGTCTTTCGATATATCAGCAAACCTAGATACTGAATCTTCCGGACTGGGGCAAATATTTATTAAAAGTGTCACGATTTTCTCGCATTATAAAATTTATAAACAATGGTTTTAGAATCTCGTCCACATGGAATCCAGTCTTTAATAAATGTAAGCGTAAGGGAATATCACCGACTCAAAAATCGGACATCGTGAGTGTAGTGTGTCGACAGAGTCACGTTCTTAGTGCACAAAATGTTTAAGTTGATAATCAAGCCAAGCTAGAAGATGTTGATGTCAACCTTAGCCAGTCTTTCTCCTCGGGGACAATGTCGCCCTTGAAACGCCGGAGGTTAGTTTTCAAAGATTGGCACGATTAAGTCCCTTAAGATACTGAATAGTTCAGTTCACGTGGGTACAGTCACCTGCAATAGTATATGACGCTATGAAGGCCGCAAAAATATGTGACACGCTCTTATGGCGGTACAAACAAGACTGTGTCAGATTATTGTGCACCCTTCATATAGTCCTATACTATTGCAGGTGGTCACGTAGAGAGTACGTGCTCGATACAATAGGAATGGAGCGGCGTGCTATAAGAACTAAGTAATTGAAGATAGTCTGAGGAGAAAGACTTTTATATTCTTGAAACGTATTGTTCTTAAACGGAAAATAGATATTTGTGTTGGTACTTAGCTGTTCATTATCCTAATCTTGAAAGAAAATAAAATGTACTATAGGTACGAGTACAACCTTCATCGTATCATTTTCACAAAATCACATCGTATCATTAACCAAAACGAATAATACACCGAGCTAGATTTCATACTTGGAAAAGTATTTTCCCAAAATATCATATTTTATTGACATCAAATACCTATTTTGTTACATTTATCGTTATTAAAAAAGGTCTGTTAAAACTTATCCAACCACCTGATCAAATTTGATTAATGTCAAGAAACTTGACTAAGGTTATCGACGTTTTCGTTATTTTATTAATGATGTTGGTTTAAAAACTTGTCCAACAGTCACAGCGTGTCAACAACCACGAACCATTTTATTAAAATATCAAAAAAATTCCAACATTTAGATTTCAGGCATAAATATTGTAAAAGTTTAAAAAACAACATGAAAAAGTTATCAGCTTTCGCCGCATTCAGGTCAATTTGTTTTTAACAAATTGGACTCGCTGGGAATTTGTGTTTTAAGTGCTTTACCTGTTGCTTTTAATTTGACCAAAATTGTTTGATAAAATTTCACATCAGTTTTTTGTGCAAGTATGTGTATATATTATGTTATGGTATAACGACCATCTTGTGTGTAATTCTCAGTAAATTACACTTTAAAATGATGAACCTGTCATGAGAGCCGTATTCGAACGGGCTTATCTGTCATTTGGATGTGAACTTACGTGGATATATTATGATCAATATCACTTCACATGATGGGATAAAAAGTTATTTTTAAAATACTTTAAATGTGCGTTTTTAATGAGGATTAAGCCGATTTGGCGTACGATAATCATATTTTTTGTATACGAATGTCATAAACATCAACTTAACCTAATGAATGTCAGAAATTTCAAGTCAGCGATAGTCATAGAGAAAAATCTAGGGAGATGAAATATTAGATAAGATTATCGCAGATTTTGACGACACATTATACGTAGCATTTTACTAGAGCCTTTTGTTTATGGAAATCATCGAAACCGTCAACTTCGTAAGGGGAATTCCACGAAGTATTTTTCTGCTATAGGCTGGGAGCCTAAGAAGGAATAATCGGAGTAACTTGAACTTGGTAAATTAAAGTATGCGTGATACCTTAACAATATAGCCATAATGTTAGTTATAATTGTATATACAATGACACGTTAACCTTGTTATAAAATACACACGTTCCTTCAATTGTTTATTTGCTTCATTGCTGACATATTATTAGTTTTCTGAACAACCATACCAAAAAGGTTTACCTACATGAGTGGAATCCTAACAAATTCCAACAAGTCTAACAGTCAAATATAAATCAGAACATAACGCAATTTCAGTCACGTTTAAAAAAGTTTAGGGATATGGTCACGAGGTAACGTATGAGATGTGAAGTGGATATGCAAATCTATCAAATTAGCGGTTCATATAGGGCTCTTATTTCCTCATTCATAGATTTTGAAAATACATAATATACTATAAAATAAAGTATTAGTAGCAGTAAAATGAAAAAAAAGTAGATGTACTCATCCCTTATTTAAACTTTCACGATTTTCACACATTATAAATTTACTAAAACGGGTTTGTTTTCAAAGTTTATACACGATTAAGCCCCGTTTTAGTAAATTTATAATGTACTCATCCCTATTTTCAGATTGATAATACTAGCGCAATAATGAATAGAATGATTGTTTTTCTACTCTTGCCAAACTAATGAAATTGAGTAAGTAAACATAAAAAATAAATACAACATTTTATTGTTGTTTTTTTAATCATATTGTCAATAGGTTTCAAAAATTAAGGTTTACCACATAAGCCCATCAGTTTACACTACTTTCAAATTCCAATTGGATTTATCATATGAATGATAGACTCGCACATATACGAAAATATTTTGCGACTCGCCTTCGCATCGCACCCGCTTGCACTTTGTTTTACGCAGCGTTAGGGCGTGTCCACATTAGCATTTGTAAGTTTTCTCCTCTACAAAATATACATAAAAGTCAACGCGCAAAAGCTAGTGTGTTCACGCTCTTAGACCTGTTAATCGGTCTCCCTCGACATCCCTAATATCCTTTGTCCTAAAATCACTTGCCCTAACTGTTTGTCCTAATGATCAATGTATCTGTTGAATGTACGCCATACGACTAAATAAATAAAAAATCAATTGCCCATGATTATTTGCCATAATCGAATTATTGCACAAAAACGACTTCACACAGAATCGAATCGCTGTGACAAAAGTCGGTTAGGTAAGAACCGTGACCACACACAGTCGAATCGTTGATAGAAAAGTAGGTTAAAGCGATGACAACATTAGGACATATGAGTTTAGGACAAATGATCATTATGTCAAACGTATTAAGGGACGCAAAAATAGGATAAAAAATTTTAGGGATTCCGATATAGATCCCCTGTTAATATCATAAATAATAGGATAATATCAATGACTACACAGAATCCTATGTTCGTAGCGCTACGCCGTAGCTCGCAGTCTACAAATAATATATGTAGGAGGATTTCGTTATACATACATTGTAGGTATAACAAAATCGGTGAATAAAACTAATATTTTTAAGGAAAAGTGGAAAAATTACCTCGGGCGGGTCACCGTCGGAGCTACGGGTGTGGTCTCGGTGGCTCAGCGGAGCGGTGGGCTGGTAGAGTCGCGGGTTCGAGTCCCGCCCGAGGTCATAATTTTTTCACTTTTCCTTTTTTTCTGCGATATTGCAATCATGTCTTCTTTATTTGTGTAACTTCTTAGTCACACCTATCACTAAAAAGTCAGGTAGTAACCCATTTTTTTATCCACTGCCTTGTTGGTATACAGCTGGGGGACTTCCGGTTGATACCCAAGCTGGAGAGGACGCTTCAGATACAGTGAACTAACAAACAAGGGTGCTAATGAAGAATTAATCCTGAAACCTGTTTTACCACTCTTTGGAATCTTTGGATCATCACCCGGTTGTCCGGGTCACGTGCTATTTGAAATCAGCTACCATTTTAAATAGCCAGCCACCTTACAAAGTCACGCTCAAGAAGCGAATTCAGTTATTAGACCTTACACTTTCTAAAACAAACCTTGACACTGGCGAAATTGTCCCACTGGATAGAAGCCATTTATTTAAAAAAAACTAAACTGTATACAGCGTTGTATCCAATCCCTCCTTTGATTTCGACAAGAAAATAATTGTATAGTAGGTACTGCCACAGATCAATACCTGTGACTGACTTCTAAACGCCCCTCGTGAAAAGAAGGTAAGCGAGGGTTGGCGAGCGCTATATAAGTCTACCTATAGATAACTGTAGTGATATTAGGGTTGATGTAGAAGATACAATTTGTTATAAAAGGTAGGTACGAAAAATCTGTTTGGTATCATTTTCGTTTCCAATTTTATTATATAAAAATCGAGAGGTTCAAAGTTGAAGTAAATTCGAAGTTCTCAAATCATTATTTTTGTTTTTTAGATTTCCATCCAAAATGCAAAAATATATAGTTACTCTTCTTCCTAGTGTTATTCCCGGTTTATGCCACGGCTCAGGGAGCCTGGGGTCCGCTTTGGCAACTAATCCCAAGATTTGACGTTGGCGCTAGTTTTGATAGCTACAGACTTAGCGTTTCTGCTACCATCGGACCCTCCAACCCAGAGGGTAAACTAGGCCTTATTGGGATTAGTCCAGTTTCCTCACGATGTTTTCCTTCACCGAAAAGCGATTGGTAAATATCAAACCAAAATGCTGAAATAGTAAACCAAAATAGCCGCTGTCAAAGCTTTGCTGCACTTGCCATGCCTAATAATTAATAATTTTTAATATTAATTAGTAAGTAGCTTTTCTTACAATTGTCTGTACTTATTAAGTTCTTTATTTCACAATTCTATTGCATGCGGTGTTTACCCATAAGTGGTTGTGACATACCTCCCTAAATGTATTATTAGCAAGTAAGCTTAAAATGTATTGATGTCAACAATCGTTGGTGAACCTTAAATAAATAAAATAAAATAAAATCAAATGATACTTCGTACATAACACATAAATTCCGAAAAACTCATTGGTACGAGCCGGCAGGATTTGAACCCGAGACCTTCGGGTTGAAAGTCTCACGTCATACTGCTGAGTCACCAACGCTCTGTATACAAAAAATATACTAAGTCCTAATAAAAATGCTTGTGTATTCGCGCAAATGAATGAGCACGGTTTGTTATAATTATGCTTCATTGATAATATGAAAAGTTTCCTAAGGCAATACCTTTGGTATAAAAATGTGCTTGTACAGATCCACCGTAATAGGTCTTCTTAATTAACGACTCACATTAATGACCACACATATAGTGCACACTACACCTTAGCTAGCTAAGGATTAGCTATGCTGTAGCTACACCATAGCCACAGCACAGCTAAACCTTAGGTGTCTGGCTATTCGTACTATTACATATAGCAATAGGCTTGTAACCAATACAATGATATGATTTTTTTTCTGCATATTCTATCAAAAGAGGGAATGTAGTACGAAGACGCCTCCATTTGTATTGACCTTAATGAGCTAAACGTGAAAGCGGGACGTCAAACTGTATGCGATACGCACCGCACTCCGGCGTCTGAGTGAGACAACGCTATGCGCGTATATAGCGCTATCCCCCAGGCACACCGGCGTGCGGTGCGAATCGCATCCAGTGTGACATTCGCGTAAGAGTTGTCAGTTGTGATGACAAATTTAATACGAATTGGACTGTTGAACTGTTTCCTACGATATACAACGTGAGCGTTGATAACCCGAAAGATTTAAACGATGTATTCTGGACGTTAAAAGAAGCAAAAATGTTATAAAACTTATGTACTTAATTGTTTATATAAAAAAAATTGTTAAGTATTTTTTTATTTCGAATATGTACTTTTTTTACACATGGCCATAAAAAAAGTCATAAAAAAGAGTATTCAAGTTTTTCTTTAATATTCATTTTGAAGTAGAGGTTTTTTTGCGAAGTTTTTTCTATTTTTTTCTAAAATCAGTCAATAAGTATGTCAGAACTAAAACTCATAGTGGTAATACTGCTGTCTAAAATGCGTTTTTTGCACGAGTTATGATGAAAAACAATTTTGGAGAAAGGCAGAAGTAGAAATTTTTTTGCGATGTTTTTTCTATTTTTTTCTAGTATCAGTCAATAAGTATGTCAAAACTAAAACTCATAGTGATAACACTGCAGTCTAAAATTCATTTTTGCACGAGTTATGATGAAAAACAGTTTTAGAGAAAGATGTATCTCTGAAACTAAGCCAAATCCAGATAATTTCATATGACATAATAATCCTTAAATGCGGTCAGGAGTACACCGTTACAATCTTTCGGATTATTAACGCTCCGGTGACTCATAAATATTGTAAACAAAAACTTATGAGTGCATTACTTATTTTGAACTTCATCTGGAAAATTTATAGCAAACAAATGACGTCTGGTAACCCTAGCCGAAATGGAACACGAAAACGTGTAATGGGTGGTACGCTGATGAAATGAGGACAAAGCTACTGCAGGCACACACGAAACTTGCTCGTCAGCCACGTTGTCTGTGGCTTGGCTTTAGTTTGGCAGGGGGAGGAGATCTGGGAAGGGAAGGGGATATTCACTGCAGATAGAAGGCAGGAATCATGCATTTTACGTTGTATCAGTATCACCCCATAAGAGATATGAGTATTCTTTTCTTACTAGATTCGTTTCCCAGACTATGTAACTACATCAATGTATGTTTAATTTAAAAGTACATCTACATTCCAATTTATATCTAATTGATTTTGTGATTTTAAGACCTACATTTAAATAACACAAAGTACAATAATACGATGTACATTTGTACAACTTTGAACAAATAAAATCGAAATATCCATAACTCTACATCAGTGTTTTCCAAACTTTTTCCTGGTGACCCCCTAAGCATGTAAAACTTTTTTGCGACTCCCCTCGGTAAGAAAAAAAATTTTCACGCCCCGCTACCCGCCGCTAATTGTAACCCGTGTTGTTTTTTACTAAAGTTTCGTAAAAACGAACACGGTTCCCTCCAACAAAAGCTTTGCGATTACACTTTGAAAAACACTGCTCTTCATTATATGGATCAATGCATAGTTAAAACTACGAAATATAGGAGCTAGTATTAAAATTACTCTTGTTTAAATTGTTTACCTACCACTAAGACAGACTTAATAAGTCTATCATAATCTGTTCAATCCTTTCTACCCAAAGGGTATTTAACGTCGTAGCAACTTATTAACTAACGTAACTACGACAGACTTTGAGTTCATCAACAACTTGTAACAACGTCGCTCTCCTAATTATACTCATACTCAATCATTTAGTCATAGCACAAACAAGAAGAAATAAAATACAGATAATTCGTATCTACTACGAGTGTAACTAGGCGGATTGATTGGCGGACCCCTACCATTTAATCTATCGTAACATGATTGAAGTCGGAAAATATAATTTATTTCAATCAGTACAACTGCCATTAAGGATGGGCCGGGTAGAGACCGGGCCAAGTCGATCTGCCAGTTTCTATAGAAATCAATACGTGACCTCTGAGGGCTATCACGTGATTTTTTCTATAGAAATCGACAGATCGTCCCGTCCCGTCACGTTATTGTGTGAGTCATCCTAAAGTCTCCTATGAAACGAGTCGTTTCTCAAAGGTTAAATAAGACCTTACTAGTAAGTACCTACTTGGAAGTACTTAGATCTTTTCAGTCCTTTAGTCACTTCGATGACTAAAGGATGACTCACACTATAACGGGACGGGACGGGGCAGGACGGGACGGAGCGGGACGGAGCGGGACGGGACGGGGCGGGACGAGACGATCTGCTTTTCTATAGAAATAATCACGTGATAGCTCGGAGCCCTCGGAGGTCACATGACCTTGGCACGTCCCGGCCCGTTCTAGTGTGAGTCATTCTTAACACAATTCTAGTTACACCACATGTACTATGTGGGTTGTTGGACTTGTTGGCCATGGCAAATAATTAAGAAGGTAAATACTAATAATAGAGAGGTACATAAATACGCTCGGAAAACTCACCTCTCCTTCGGCAGTCAGCTAAAAAATAAAAGCCTAAAAAACACGGAATGGGGAAGCTAGAGAATAAGAAATAATTTATAAATTGGGCATATTTTTCGTGAATAAACCAGTTAGGGAAGTTTTGTTTACTAAACAATTCACTTAATTACGCTCCATGAATAAATAATAGCTTAATAACCAAGTAAAGTTTCTTTAATTTGGAGTATTTGTAACTTGGTACAGCTGTTTAGGATACCCAAAATACGTAATTCCATACTAGTTTAGGTATCCAAAATCCTCCTATCCAAAAAATGGTGGTGAATAAAACTTTGCCATAGCTACGCGCGCCTACTACTTTGCCATAGATGGCGCTTTGGTGGCCCAGCGGAATGACGTGAGACTTTCAATCCGAAGGTCTCGGGTTCAAATCCCGCCGGTTCGTACCAACGAGTTTTTCGGAACTTATGTACGAAATATCATTTGATATTTACCAATCGCTTTTCGGTGAAGAAAAACATCGTGAGGTAACCGGACTAATCCCAATACGGCCTAGTTTACCCTCTGGGTTGGAAGGTCACATGGCAGTCGCTTTCGTGACACTAGCGCCTACGTCAAATCTTGGGATTAGTTGCCAGAGCGGACCCCAGGCTCCCTAAACCGTGGCATCAGGAAAACGCTAGGAAGAAGATTGAACCTTAGAAAATTTGATAGATTGTTACAATTCCTAATATTTTGACTAGTTGTTTTCCTCAAGAGCCTAAACCGAAGTGAGCGTTTACACATTATCCGATTCGATATCGGGTGTAGGAGTCTACATTCAATATTCAACAGAACAGAAACATCTGCGAATGATACCTACCAAATTCTCAGAAAAAAAGGAAAAGTGGAAAAATGTAAGACCTCGGGCGGGACTGAAACCGGCGACTCTGGGATCCTCGCTCCTCCTCTTCCACCAGACCTATCTGGTTTTTCATGATTTAAATCCTACTGGACGACTCCATAGTTGTGATTTTTGTACGGCGTTGTAGCGTGTGCCCTGGCGCGGATGTCTTGCTTGGTTGGGTGGCAACGAAATGCCTTAATGTAGGCTCAGAATCTGTTCCTTCTTTACCAATACCTACCATAAAAAGTTAATCACTTTATCTTTTTTCCTAACAAGATTTGCTACTAGAGATGTCGTAAAAATCGCGCCGTCAAACGCGAATTATAAGTATACTTTTTTTAAATCCGGATGGAAATAGAAATATAAAAAACCGGCCAAGAGCATATCGTGCCATGCTCAGTGTAGGGTTTTGTAGTTTACCATCCGTCACAATAGGCGAACTTAAAAAGAGTTTCAATAGATAATTTTAGAATTTGGGTGATACCATAATGCTCATAACAATAAAAAAAAGAGTATCTTCGTAGCTCTTACCACTTAATATCCCTATTCTTTTGACCGAGACGATACGTTTCTTTGAAAACAAAAATGGCTAAACTGACCAAGTTCAAAATATTTTTCCTTGGAATTCTTCATAAAGCTCTATATTCATGATTTTTTTTTATATTATCTGTCTGTTTCTATAGAAAATGTCATGACCTCCGAGGGCTCCGATTTATCAGGTGATTCTTTCTATAGAAACTGACAGATCATCCCGGATCGGATTGGATAGGATGGGTGTGAGTCATCCTTTACGCCGCAGACGGATAGGCATGTATGTCTGTCTACATACCGAAACTATAAGGATTCCTAGTTGGCCACGGAATCCTAAAAAGGTGCTGTCTTTGAGAAATTTAGCTCAAACTGGAACTATTTGGTCATAGGATTTCAGTTAATATCAAAAACTCCTCAAATCCTGTAACGTTTTTGTAGCATTTAGGGTTAATATATTTTTTAAAGTTATTCTCCTTGTTGTTGCAGGTAACTTGAAGAGGCGGCTGGGCCGCGCGCGGGGTCTCGTACTCCGAATGTTCGACGCCCTCTGCAACTGCACGCAGACCGCCGCGGCCGCCGCCCGCACTACCGCACGGAACAACCCCTTCACCAAACGCTAATCTTGCAACAGTCATACTATGTTAAAGTACTACCATCTGAGTGTTGAAGTTATCCGTATCCGTAGCGCTAACGAAGCGCCAAAAAACGGGGGACTGTGTGAGTCATCAAACCGCATCAAACCGACCGCTGCGGCTGCCGCCCTTTCCGAACAACCCCTTTCCGAAACGCTAATTTTACTGCAGTTAGACTACTGTCATCCGAGGGTTGAAATTATCCGGATATCCGTGCTCTGTTGAGTTTGCTCATGCAACAGCACGAAGACCGCAGACGGCGATCGCACCATCGTGAGGAATAATGCCTCTTCAACAATCGCTAATATTGTAAAAACAGGCAAAGCCACCCTCGCAACCAAGCCACCATTGCAGGGTACAGGTGCGGAATACTTTTGATAAATAGGTTGCAATATACAAAGAAGTTTTATGCGACCACACGTTTTATGGGGTCGGACCACAAATTATTTACGAGGACCGCTACTCATAAATTAAGATGGGCCATTCTCTTTTTTTAGCGACAATGAGCTGTCTCCGCGCTGAAAACTCTGATTTAGAATTTAATTATGAGATATATTGGCAATATCGTAATTACGTAATCTGTGGTACAGCGCTCCCATAAATCCAACTAACAATGTATCGGGTCACTGGTTTGAGCAAGTCTTTGGAGTTAATTAATTCGGGCTTAATGACTTTTTGAACACAAACAGCTGCTGATGGAATGTAATAAAGTACTCGGAATCGTTGAAACTTTTATGAGTATATTGAGTTGTTTTCGATGTTTGCCCAAAAATTGAATATAGGTATCTATATCTAAATTTTTTTTTTATATCTTATAGATCTGGGATGCAATAAAAATTTTTACAAGCCATTAGCGGCGGAGCGTCATAATATTCTATGGGCAAGCCGGAGCGTATTTGGCTTGCTTTTTATGCTAGATTGGCTCATGTAAGGGAAGCCGGCAGGAATAGAGTTCTATTAACGCCCCGCTACTACGAGCCATCCTTTTGGGTTTATGGCTTGTTTGATGGCGACATTTTAAAGGCAAAAATAGGGTTAAGTGGCAATACCGGTACGGTGTACGAAAGAGTATCAGATAAAAGTACCTAAGTATAACATTTAATTTTACTAATAATTTATCGTGAAATCGGGTGATTGAGTATTAGTCTAGGCGGGCGGATAATTCTAAAAATCAACTCTTATATGGATAAAATAATAACTACGTAAGATAAACGTCCTAGTGTTTGTCAGAGTAATTTTAATTGCAGTCCGTTCGTAACCCATACCTATTCATGTGAACAATGATGAAGGTCGGGACTACTGGGGAAGTTTCAAGCACTGAAACGTTTACCTTATCTACTTAATATCGGATGGTATACCTAATGTAAAAAGTAATCCCATTCCATATTCACTGTATAATAGACAATGTATACCTCTACATCCTTCCGTATCCATAGACGATGTAACCTTAAAGTAAACGCACACTCTTTATATATTTTGTATTACTAAAAACTAAATTTATTTTAATTAGGTAACTTATTCCGAATGTCTCTGTAAAACCCTAGTGTCTTCCCTAGAATAGTACCCTAGATACCACGTTGTGATCGGTGTGACGACGCTTATAGTTCATAAGATAACTTTATTTAAAATAGCATTATAACGCGTAAACTGCTATTATACCTTGTACTACCTAAAGCGACAAATGTGACAATTACAGCGCGATAAGGTGACATCAATATAAAACTGTCACTTATTGTGCCAAAATGTTTGAGTACCTAAGTCACGTTTGTCTCTCAGTTAGGGCAAGTGAACTATTCCGCTTAAATTTTTGACAACCTATACAACAATATGTATATGTACATTTTACAGCTTTCCTATCCATTTTACTTTATAATATCATAGTATTATGATTTAATCAAAAAAATACCGCCAATCTGTGATCTTGTTGGAATTCAGTGTTAAAATACAGAAAATAAATGTAATAGGTGTCTATTTAAATGGTGACTACCACTTAACTGAGACGGTCAGTGCAAGAAGTATGTCTAGGACAGACACAAATGAGTCACACAACCAAACCTCGACATACTATATATAGTATTAGTCAACCATGGTACCTATCTATAGTAACATTAGTAAATGTTCACAAACAGACTGAGTTAAGTGGTAGACCTAATATAAATATTTTCTGAAAATTGATGATTAAAACATTCATAGATAATGTAATTAAAACATACCAAAAGGTTTTGCTTGCCATAAAGGTCAAATTCCAGTCGTTACTTTTATCATAATTTGCCTTTTTGACAACTGAAAAATTGAGAACGATGCAGTTAAAACTAAATATAGTTTGACAAGCAATCGAACGCTTACTGCGTTAGAGAGCAGTAAATTAGAGTGCATCATATTGTATTTTATTATCACCCCGAAAAAAAAGATGGTTTTTTTCCTATTTTGCTGCGATCATTGGCTTGTCCGACTATAGGTATTAGTTAAACTTCATATTTCCCTTTGCTTGAAGTTATTTGAGCTTTAACAATATCCCATTTGCCTGAGGCTAACATATCTCAAGTTGCGTTATGGTACCCTCGTAAAGTTATAACTTTATGAAGTTGCGGGTTTAATGTAGAACGTGTAGTTTAGTACGTAGAGCCTAAGGCTACTTTTCTACCAGAGATGTGCTAAGTGGAGAATTAGGTCAAAGCTTTGAGACTATGGTTCACTAAACGTGGGCGAATTAGCAAAGTGGATGCGAAAATCTTTAATTTTAATCGGTATAGTACAGAATCTAGTTACGGAGTGTAGATTGGCACAAGCTCTGGTAAAAAAGGAGTTTTAAACAGCCTGGGTGGATTTTTTCAACCCCTAGCCCTTACGAGGTGAATGTATAAGTCACATTGAATAATTGACACACTAACGAGATCTACTAGTTGTCAGAAAGCTAAACATGATGGACTTAACAATTTGTTTTTTGTCTTCTTCTTCCTTTTTGTTCAATATCTTCTCACATATATTTCTTTCTTTCACTTCACGGAATATGGATAAGGGTTGAAAATTTTCCTCAATAAAGGATTTACATTAATGCCTCTTAGAAACAGAACAATGCACTGCTGCCTTTCATAAAATATAAATAAACCGGGATTAGTAGCAGATTAAGATAAGGACGGAATCCGAACGAATGGTTGAATTCAACGAATCCGTTTAATCGATATTTTGTGAAAGTCCATGGCAACAGGCAAATACAGGCCGAATTGGCGGTTAGGCATTTTGTTACTGTACAAAGGTGTGCACATCATATGCGCTTTAGTTTTCATCTTGAGTCTGACGATTGCAAATGGAGTTTAAAACCCACACATTACACCGTCAAGTTCTAATATCGATGCGATTTTTCGGTCCAAAATATTCATATAGTACGTACGTAGTGTAGTTCCGTATAAGAAATTGCATATGCATTTTTATTACTAAGGCATAGGTACCTAATACAACACTGAAGCTGGCGCTGCAAGGCGAAATAAAATATTATCATATAAAAGCGTATTGGTGTGAACACGCCTAAGGGCCTTATCACACATACTAAAACATGTATGCGGCGAACTCGTGACGTGTTCGCCGCATACAAAGCTCGCAGACAAATTGCAAGTGTGATCTTAATCGAGGGTGAAGGGAGGAAATGTGAAAAATAAAAAATAAACATTTTTCTCTTTTGCTCCCTTCACATACCAAATTACCTAAGAATTTTGTGACGATCAACCCTTAGGTATTGATGTAAATTATTCGAAAAGGAGATCAGCCTCAATTTGACATATGTGGAAGCGCACATAATTTCATGTATAGTTCTTAATTTATTTCCAAAGTATATCTTAATCATCTAGTTCTAAGTTTTATACAAGTACCTATTTTAGGAGCATTGCAATATATTTTAAGTTAGTATCAGTTGTTCGGCGCTTTGAAACATTATTATACCTACAGTATTTTTAAATAATAATTACGTGGTATAATACTAGAAGACATTTAGCAAATCCGTGTCCTAAATACCTATGTGTTATAAAGAGAGATTTAAGATAAAAAAATGGAGCTTGACTACAATTATAAAAAATTGTGTCTTATTCAAAAATGTTAAAATTTGTGAGTATGTCATTGTGACGAAAAATATATATTTTTGGTGTAAGACAATTGTATGTAGTACTTTATTAACCAAGACGATCTGTGTTGTAATATGAATGTTCAATGTGATAATATGACTGTAACCTTTACTTACCCCCGGTGTTTCTACCCATATCTCTTCTAAAATAAAGTGACTTTGTAAAATAAATGGTTTAATTTGCGCATATAAATAAGAAATACATACATGCAGTGTGACAGAAAAAAAACAGACTTTCCGGAGGACACCACTGAGCAGGCCACATTGTATATTGTGCATCTCATTGTGTCGAATAATTGCGAGCAATTAGTTTACTGTTTGACGAAATTAAATATATAGGTTTTTTGTGGACTTTTAAATACATAAGTATTTGTCAAGAAAGCTGGTGTTGCCATTGTGGTTTGCGTTTAGTTCTGTTTATTTAATTTCTACCTTTTTCTGACGCACTGTAAACTAAAAATAAAAGTAACATTCGAAAAATAACAACATTGCGAGAACTATTTTGTAAAGTCTTGCACAGATTAAAAGGTAATTTTCATCGCATTAATAAGCAGGCACGGCATTGCGTTAGGCGCCGTTACTCAAAATCTCAAGAAAATTTTACTTTTTCAGTATAATGTAGCATGAAAACAGTATGATCTTGACAATATATAGAGCTACTGGTTTAACGTCAGGAAAAGGTAAGTTTTATGTCTTGATATAATATTAAGAGAAATTGATAAGCATGAGAAAGTTACCAACCGCCACAAATATTGTCTATCAATGTAAAAAACGGAAACCGATTTACACAGAAAATACCTACCGACTTAATTGGCCAATTTACTAAAATTACTCGGGAGCCAACTTTCCTTTTTACAAAAGTGCCAATTAATTGTTGCCCAACTATTGAAGGAAACCGAATGAACATAAAATCGTAAACATATTGAGTCGGTCGGTTATTATGACGGGAATTAGGTCAGCCTATTGACCTGACCCGGCGGGCTAAAGATGTTTCAGATAAGGTAAGCAAGTTACCATAACATTCATGTTTCATGCAGAAAACAAAGGTAGGTACCTATATAGTACCTATGGGCCGATTGATTAAAAGCCGGGGTTTACGCACTACAGAACATACAAAACTATTTAATATTAAAATACTTGTATCGTGCGTGTGCGTAGAGCAGCCGCCGCAGCCAGACGCATGACTGAATAAGGGACACGGACAGTTCCGAAACATGTCGAGCTATTTTAGACTTTATTGACGTGAGTAAGCCGATATACGTATTTGAATATGTCTGATACTCACGGGACTCTTTATTGAACACTTCAAAATAATTCTGTACGGATACTACAAATATTACAGATCACAGATTACACAGACTCCGCATTATTAAGCGTTTACAAAAATAACGAGGTATGCAGTATTTAACTTGTAAAATTATACGGTTCTATGAGCACAACCTAGTACCATCCAACACCATTTTATACTATAACATTCCAGGTCCCCCCTAAAACACATTAATTGGGTCAAACACAAAACGATATTCGGAGTATTTCCGGTGGCCTATTCAAAACTTACTTATCTACATTAAGGGGTACTCCCTTTCTATTGTATGTACTTATGATAAAAATCATTACTACATGTCCACAAGCTGTTAACTATTGACCACAGGAAAGAAAACAGTGCGTGTTCAGCTGAACTGTAGAGCCAATCTTTTCAGCCAGTCATGATTTGTAGCATACAATTCAATAGAAAAGGAGTAATTGCTTCAGCCTTCAGCTTTACCTATCAGTCTGCCACTGATAGGTTAGGTTAGGGCTCGTTCAAAAATCATTTGGTATATTACTACCAGGGGGAATATCACGAACTATCAAAATCGGGCTAGAAAAGTACCAAAAAAGATAACCATTGGTCAAAGATCAGTCAAATATGATCACATGATTTTTGAACGAGCCCTTAATTGTCTGTATAAACGTAGGTTTACACCTATACCTATTGTTGGCATCACACATTGGGTGTTTGCGTTTTGCCTCTCGCTCGCACCGAAGCGAAATTTAACTGGTGCGAGCGAGAGGCAAAACGCAAATACCCGATGTATGGTGCTAACAATAGGTATAGGTCGAGAATTCACTGTATCAATAGGAGATAATTACATGTCATGTCTCTCACCACTTACGGGTGTTCCTTTGGGACTGGGAGTCTGAATCATGCATGTAAGTATGCCAATGGTAAGTCTGCTATGTAAAAAAGTTTAAGTTTAGAGAATTAGGAAATTTAAAATAGCGCTGAAACCATTAGAAAAAGTTTTATTTCCTTTTTCAATTTCCACTGTCTGGAATGTACAAATTTGATACATTGAATGTAGCGAATGCAACCAGTAAATGTTTTGCGTGAAATTTACCGGTCAACCGTCAACCGTTTATAAATTCTTTTACAAATGTTTACCATTTCATCAAGGTGTTCTTTAATCGGGCAAAATATTCGTGTTTTGGTAAGCAAAAATATGTATTTGAGCAGCAAAAGTAGCTATTTGGGCGGCAACTTATGGTCAGCAAACATTTATCACAGGTACCGTAAAACCACCCAACTATGGTCCAAAACCTCCCAATTATGGTCCAAAAATCACTCTAGTATCTATGTTTTGATGTGACTATTTTTTGAAAGACTCAGTTCTATGGCAAAACAATAGTAAATTGTAAAATAAGCTCACGCAAAATATAAAATAACTTATTGGTATTGATGTTTAATTACTTTGGACCATAGTTGTAGTACTGGTTTTACGGTACATTTATTCGCAATTAATGTCACACTGAACTGCTCTAAATTCATTTGGTCAGCAAAATAGCTATGTGAGCTGCACTCAGCGACCCACAATTTGTTGAATATTCACAGCGTATGGATGTATTCTATACAGTGTGGTAACTCCGCCGATTTTTGGATCGTAACGAATCTGAAGTAAAAATTGCGAGAAACGGCCGCCATCTTGGACTTCTTTAGTTTTGATACGATCGGGATAAAATCGATATTTAAGGGTCTGAGACGTTCACTATAACGAATCTGAGGTGAAAATTGCGAGAAATTACCGCCATCTTTAATTTCTTCAGTTTTCATACGATCGTAATAAAAATCAACATCTGAGCATCCAAGAGGTTTTCTTTATAATGAATCTGAGGTGAAAATTGGAATGTCGCCTTGGTTGGAACTAATTACTTCTGTAACTGTTCATGGGTCTCTATTATATGTTCAAATTGTTGAATAAAAGAATTAAGTAAATATCGATACCTATGTGAAAATTTGGTTATATTAATATTGTCTTCTGTTACCGCGATTGTTATTCATTGAAATTAAACACTTTAGAACGGATTAATCGCGTTTATTAACACCATGATCCTACGTTTCGAGCCCTTTACAGCACTCGTTTTCACAGGGTTAAGATGATGACTGGACCAGTCATCATCTTAAATTCCTGTGAAAACGAGTGCTGTAAAGGGCTCGAAACGTAGGATCATGGTGTTAATAAACGCGATTAATCCGTTCTAAAGTGTTTAATTTCAATTGGTTATATTAATTTGTCTTTGTATTAAGCGGAGACGTCTGTGAACGAAATTTTCAATTTTAGAATTGAAAGAAAAATAGGAAAATTCCCTGCGTCGAGCAGGGTTCGAACCCGCGACATATACACCGGTTGCGTAGCCAAGGTGCCCATCGTTAACGCTCAGTCGCTAACGAAAGCAACTGTAATCATCATCATCAACATATCAGCCTATGGAAGTCCACTGCTGGACCTTTGTCCAGCAGTGGCCTTTGCCTCTCCCAAGGTTTTCCACACCGACCGGTTTTGCGCTGCCAGCATCCAGCGGTTGCTCGCGACCTTCACCATGCGGCATGTTTCTCGAAGATGCCGTTGGGGCAGTAAGGTTCTCGAGTGGCGACCGCGTACCGGAAGACGCAGCGTTGGGCCCAACTGTCATTGTCACACTAATAACGGATCGAGGAGTGACAGCGAGAGATAACTACGTTACGATATTATTGTTTATTGTTTATTATAAAATTTACAATTGTACCTTAACAGCTAGGGCCACGGCGGTACGAATTGGGATACAGTGATACTTAATTTATATACAAATCGTACAAAAGTATTTACACAACAATAACAGTAATATCACATAATAGTACTTACAGGCATCTCACACTCGATCACTCTTACACTCCGTCACCAGTCGCTCGATATGAAGGGTGAGCGATTGGCATCTTGGCTACGCATGCCGGTCAGATCGCTGTGGCTATTGAGCTATATATCGATGGGTTTGTATCTTCTTCCTTAAATTCCTTTTCCTATCTAAGTGTTAATAGAAACCAGGAACCTAAGTAAATAAAGGCAAAACAACATAAAAACGAAATGAAAACACTTTGCCTATCAAAATATCTCATAAATATTGCAGCTGTAATACTTGTCATCTGGTACGTCAAATAAGACTCGACAGCTTATTAAGGTCGCCGAGATTGCTGCCTACGGGAGCGTGTTTAACCAGAGACCAGGGTAATTGCAGACTACCAGTCTCCATATAGCCGTTCGCCATGTCTCAATCACAAACATAAAATTCAAACACAATGGATAGCGTTGAATATCTACTTACAATCAGTGCAGGTAAGAGTTCTGTTCATTATTCACTATCTCCACACCCGCTCGAAAAGGCACTCTTCATCATTTGAAAGCAACGTGCAAAGATTAGGCGGCAAAATACCTAATTTTTTGCAAATCGCGGTATCTTCAAAGCAGGAGTGAATAGAGGCTGTTACTGAATCGGTGAGCTCCATTGTAGACTCTGTCTTCACCACAAAACAGAGAGATCTTCACTTTCCATTAGGCCTGACTTACATAGTGTCAATCGTTGCGGTAAGTTTATTTAAAAAATTGAGTTGTTTTCTTCCATTGACTATTACTGTTTTCTGACATGATATAATGTGTACATAATAGGCACATACTTTAAAAGCATTAGGTAGGTATTACTTCCCTTGCGATGGTGTGGTGAAAAATGTTGTATTTCTTTACACCCGGTAGCAAATTTGTTCGCCTTTCGTAACTTAAAACGCGGGGACGCTTTCGGGACTCCATGTAACGAGCTACGCTCGTGATACCTACTTATTATTTACCTACATATCGGAGATCTTTCGCTTGCACACCTTTCGCGAAAAGTTAATTCAACAACTTAATTAATTAGTTATGTACTAAATTATTCTATGAATTTATTTACCTACTTCATAACTTAGTCTCCATCTTTGATCTTCGTGCCGGGTTGAAAATGTCAGTCTTTAAAATTACGTGTCTTTGATTTAACGCAAATTGAGAAAATCTAGGGATCGATATTAGCTAATAAGCTCAGGCTTTTCCAATCTTCTAAAATATGTTGTACATTCATAAAGGTAACCGATAATACCTACTAATAGAATTACGTAACATGTATTATACTAAATAAATTAGATATTTACTTAAATAATTCGATTTGCTTTAGCAAAAAAAAGAACAGTCTTTAGTTTTAAAATTGTTGAACGATTGCGTTTTAGCAGGTTTTTACATTAAAGTCATTAAAATTCAACCGATATAGGTATAATAAGGGAAAAGGCGAGATGCACATTCTGAAAAACTTTAGGCCGATATACCGATTGTCTCCAAGATCTTTGAGAAACTACTAAGTAAGCGAATTATGAATCACCTTGTGAGTAATGACATTCTTAATAAACAGCAGTCCGCGTAGCAAGCAGGACGATCGACTGTGAGTGCGGCACGCGACCAGAAGGCCTAGTATAAAATTGTACGACACTAACTTCTCGACCGCGTTAGCGTATCGAGGGGTCAAAATATGAAAGTTGCCGGATGATTTAAATGAACGGCAAACATAATTTGAACTCTCAATACGCTAACGCGATCGAGAAATAAATGTCGTACAATTTTATACTAGGCCTTCTGAAGACGCGGGTGCTCGCCCACCTCGATGGCGGGCGGCGGGTCGCGGCCGTCTTCTGCGACTGTCGCGTGCTTTTGAGATCGTCGATCACCAGCTCCTCCAAAAAATGTGGTGCTATGGAATAGGGGGCAACTATCTCAAGCTAATTGCGACATTTTTTTTAAACCGAGTTCAGCGCACTCACGTCCTAAATTCCAAATCCAGTCTGGATCCCACAGGCGAGTGTGCCTTGCCCCAGGGATCAACCATTGGGAATTATTTATTCTTATTGCTGGTAAACGACATCACGGCTGCCAGCTCCGATGCTGAATAAAAGGACTGGGAAAAGTACATTTTTTTCGTCGTACATTGGGATTTCGTATCTATCTAGCGTAGAATAAGGAACTCTACCTACCCACCGAATTTCATACAAATAACCTGCGAAAAGAAAACGACAACAAGATAAAAATAAGCCCTGATACGAGTCGGCAGGATTTCAACCCGACACCTTCGGATTGAAGGCCACCAACCTTCCTAATTAACTTGCGGCATTTATTGAAGCTAATTGAGATCTATAGACAAATTTCGGCATTCGGCAGCAACCGGCAAAAATACGATGGAAACCCATTATGCACGACATCTATATTTTCATAAGTAAGTTTCAAATGCCCTTACACCTACACTGTGGCGTAGTTACAGCATACTTACTTTACTCTTTGGTTACAGCACAACGTCTCGAAGCTAGCAGTAGAAGCAACGGAACTCGCACAAGTTCTCGGTGTCATCGTCAGATGGCGCTGATCTTTGTTTACGGTAAGTAGTATTCGTTTCTTGGTTTTCGGGTCGGGTCGGGTCGGGTTTTCATTTTATTTAATTTTTCCCTTCTGAAAGTAATTAAGAATGAAGCAGTCTTGAAATAAACTGGCCTCGGGCGATACGAACTTACCCGTTGGCTGCGGATTCTTCCACTATAACCTTCGTATGCGCTTGTATTTTCCACCTTTTCATTATTTATAAGCATACGTAATGACTGTTGTTGATTTCTAGTTTCAAGAGATACACTTGGATATTCCGTTAAAATATGCTGCTAGTTACGAACGCAAGTGGTTTGCCAAGCAAATTATACTTTTTTTATGAGCCTAAATGTTCAGTAATCTTTCCATATCTGACCGAACTAGTACCAATGTATCTACTTTGGCAGGGCTACCTACGTACAGGTCCATAGAAATTACTGACTAACTTATGACGAACCTAATAAATAATACAAATTGTGTAAAATCATGATTTATTTCATCTTATTTCCTATGTTTCCTATAATTAGGCGAGCGATCCCTGTCCCGCTTCTTTTTCTTCCCCTTCCTTTTCTTATCAATGTCTCTCTTTTTATCCGTCTTCCGTCTCTCTCTATGGTCATCTGAATCACTCGAATCAGAGCTGTGCTTTTTCTTACTTTTAGTTCGTCCATCATCAGAGCTTATAGAATCATTACTACTATATCTCTTCTTATGTTTTCTTCTATGCTTATCGTTACTTCTAGAACGACTTCGATGTTTTCTTTCCTCATGTCTCCCATTCGACTCTTCCCTATCTCTACGACTCCTGTCACTTCTAGATCTTTCATTGTCTCTATCTTTCTCTCTTTGACTGGAAGAAGCCTCCTTTTCTTCCTTATCTTTTTTGGAATCTCTGTTTGACTTTTGGTTTTCGTTTTTCTTATATTCTTCATAGGAATCGGCATCTGTGGAAGAACAGATTGCGATGTAACAATTCAATAACACTTTATATCTATTAGTTTACTTACTTAATTATCAGTGATAATGATAAAGTTAAAGTTGTACTATTTCACCCATCTCTGTACCACATATACATTAAATGTGTTATTGCAATGTTGCAATTGATATTCATGCTCATAAGTAAAATATGCTATTTATAATGGGCAATGGGGATTAACTCGAGTCAATTTGCCGCTAGGGGGCGCTAGGGGCGTCTATATAGAATAATTGTAGTTAATCGGGTGCAATTACTCAGTTTCCTCACTTCCATGTCATTTAACTATTCTTTAAATATAATTGTTCAAGTGTTGTACCTTTACTTTTACATCCCCTTGCCTGGGTGGTTAAAGTATAAACAAAACTGTATTTCGTCAGACAAGTCATCTGTCACTGGATCTGTAAACAGAAACCAGAATTGACTATGTACTGACTTATTAAATTCAAAGAATTTCAAGGTACAAACAATTGAACAAAAATATAAAGTTACTTTTTGCGGGGGAAACATGCACACAGTAGACGCGCTCCTTTACATACAAAAACCAATCTTTAATGACGACACTAACGCACAAAATATGATACAACTATCAGCGTTGACTTTTGGTTCGACATTATGCCATTAGTTGTGTATATTTATCTTTTTCCTTGAGGTCAGTAATTGTATTTTATATTTACCACGAATAAATGATTTGTATTGTATTGCATCGCGTATTTACAGCCCAAGGTCGTAATTTTACTAAGGATTTACAGTGAGATGAAAAGTTTAATTTCGCTTAAATACATTGTGAACGCCTGCTAGTCTAATATGCTCGGGTTATCACCGTAGCTGTCACATTCTAACAAGTATGTAAGTGCGAAAGAGATGGATGGCGTGATAGCCGATAAAATAGCAAAAAAATTAAATGATGATAACATAGCCCTTCTGGCGCCCGGGATATTAATTCTCTATTTGGTGTTCAAAGTGCCCCTTTTATTTATATTCAACATTACAAGTCATGTGCATTACAAAAGGTGTTAGTATTAGGCAGTAGGTACATGACACCCTGATAGGGCACAGAATGTCAAGAGTTTCTAATTCTAACATGCATATAAACATTTATGTAACTAATAATAATCTAAAAACAACAGTTATATATGTCAATCTACTTAAGTTCAAAAGTCAAAACAATATCAGTAAAATGCAGTAATAAAAGTAAAATGTAGTGAATAGCCAATTTAAATGTCAAAAATAATATCAGTTAATTTAAAGTAAACAAAGCTAAGCATATCATAAATCATTATCATAACTCATTAAAAATAATGATTATACATTAAATTATTTATCGCATTACATTTAAATGTGTTAAGGATTCCATTCCAACAAAGTATCATCGTTTAAGTATTCGTCAATTGTATAGTAACATTTCTCGGTGAGCAGTTTTTTTAATTTACTTTTGAACTTTTTATCATTGTTTTCTTGTTTCAATTCTTCGGGTAGTTTGTTAGCTATGATTACGCATCGACAGTAAGGGCCGTTTCTTTACGAAGGAAAGAGAGTGGGAGGGAGAATGGGGGTAAAAGAGGTAGTTGTGTACTTACTGATCACTTTAGATTGCTTGTCGTACTCCGACTTGGAGACGGCTTGCATCATGAACTCGCTGAGGCTCACCGTCTCCTTCTTTATGGTGATGTCCACCATCACGCGGCCGTTGTCCTCGTCCAAGCTCACCACCTGGAACACGTTACACCAGTTTTAAATATTTATTCAGCTATACATATAAATTTAATCTACAGGGTGTAACAAAAATGCTGGTGATCCATGAGCCCCTTTACATTGTAATATATCACAGGTCACTAGCATTTTTGTTACATTCTGTATATGTATGTACACACGTGTTCAAAAGTGCGTGGGCAATTAATGAATAAATTCGTTCATAAACTACCCATGCAATTTTGAACGCGATGTAACACCAGCCACTGAAAACCTCAGCCAACTCATATGTATAAGACATGTCATACCTAGCAAATTGGCTAAGTAAAGTTTTTTGAAGGTGTGAATATTATATTTTTTCCTGATAGCCGACGTCTTAAAGTTCAAGGAAATGTGGCTCTTTTATTTTTATTTCCTATTACTTATTAATAATATTTTTTTAAGTGAACGAGTTGACATTTGTTCAGTTTAACGGCTGAACAGAGCCCAATGCTTTCGTCCGTAATGAGTATAAGGAATTAGAAAAAAAAAAGACAACTGTCAATGACACAAGTGACATTGACAGTTGTCTTTTTTTTTCTAATTCCTTATACTATGACACAAGTGACATTGACAGTTGTCTTTTTTTTTCTAATTCCTTATACTCATTACGGACGAAAGCATTGGGCTCTGTTCAGCCGTTAAACTGAACAAATGTCAACTCGTTCACTTAAAAAAATATTATTAATAAGTAATAGGAAATAAAAATAAAAGAGCCACATTTCCTTGAACTTTAAGACGTCGGCTATCAGGAAAAAATATAATATTCACACCTTCAAAAAACTTTACTTAGCCAATTGTACTATGAGAACAATCCCGAAATCACGAAAATAAATTTGACTGTTTTATAGTACATCGGTTATGTGATCTTGACATTTTGTACGGGAGTTTTTTTTTCGCGATTTTGGAGTTTATCCCATGGTAAATGTTGCACAGTACATTTTATACATATGGGGTAGCTGTCAAATTTGAAACCCTTTTTTTGGACTGTTCATATAAATCTTCTAGATCAATATTTAACACTATGAACAAATGTATCATACCTTTGCATACAAGCCACTGTATTTCCCCGTAGTAATCTTAACAAAGGAGTTCTTCACAATGGACAACTCTTCATCTTGCTTGTCCTTGGATACATTCTTCTTCTGGTTCTCTTTGATGACTTTATCTGCTCCCAGACCAAGGCCTTTTGGTCTTAGTTCTGGCTGCTTGTGTTTTAGTCTGAAGTTACATTTAGAATATACATAAAATAATTTTTAAATATACTGATCTCTCTATTTTAATCCAGTTAATTTAATCTGATTATCTTTAGCATTGCGTCTGTCAATTTGATTTTATACATTGTTTTCAGAAACAAGTAAGGTTTAGAAGCATCATAGACTTAAACTGCTCTGGGGCCAAAGTTCAAAATCGAATGGTATGAAACTATCAAAGTAGCTATTCCTCAACAAAAATCTCATTGTTATTATAGATAGTAGTACATTAGCTAGTTAATAAGACTGAAGAATTTTTTAATTAAATAAAACCCGGGTCCCGGGTTCGAATTCTGGTCAGGGCATTTATTTGTGTGTTTATCACGAATATTTGTTCCTGAGTTATAGATGTTTTCTATGTATTTAAGTTGCCTAGTACCCACAACATAAGCCTTATTGAGCTTAACGTGGAACTAGGTTGATTTGTGTAAGATTCCACAATATTTATTTATTTATAATGAATACTTACTGTTGATCTTTGCTTGCAGTCCATCCCATTCCTCTGAGCATTGCCATACCAAACTCTTGTATAGGTACAGATTCATAATCTTGCAATGTTGACTGAAAAATTAATATATTGATGTGATATAGTCTGACAAAATAATTTTGTCCACATATAAAGATCATATAGATTAAAAAGCTATATGAATCCCATTTCTAGAATGATGATTACTAACAAGAAGATGAATGATTCTCATTCTCTGCTTGAGTAACAAGCCTTTTTTACCAAACTATGATTTAAAATATCTAGGCTACAACTACATTCAACTCAGGAATATAAAACATTACAAAATCTTGCATGTTCCAATATAAAAATCACAATCAGGGTAGCATTTTATAAGGCTGTAACAACTAACAACCATATGTTTAAAATTGAAAGGTAACACAAAAAAAACCCCTTCTTGAAATTTAAATAATATAATAGTCTGTACTTTTAGGTATTAAAAAAAACGTATACAAACTAAACCAACTGACTTAATAATTTGGTGAGTGACAGTGAGGTTACATTTCTTATCGGTCAATCCGCCAATAATGTAAACTCAATGGTCAAATTAGCAATCATTTTTGTATGATTACATTTTAAAAATACCTTTTGCCTTAAATTTTTTAAATACCTTTGCCAATTTGATGATAATTTAAAAAGTAACTGACCATTTTTTTATAACAATAGTTTATCTATGCTTAAATAAGGTAGGTATTGCAAACTTCCATAAAATAACTAATTTAAAAAATATGGATGATCCAATAAACACTTCAACTTAATTAGGAACAAATGTATGAATTTGTTTGTCATCATGGATAAATTGTATTGTTCTTAAAAACTTTGCTCAATTACTTTTTAAATTATCATCAAATTTGCCAAAGTCCTATTTGTAGGCGGTTGTAAGAGGAAAAAATCTTCTTCGTAATTATCTGGCAATGATTGTATGTTTGTTTTATTGAGCACCTGATATATCAGCCCGGTTTTAGATTGTAGTTATAATGCAAATTACCATGTTAGCTTAAAATTCCATTAATTGCAAAATAATGCACATAATTACCTCTTTTTGTCCATCCATAACAGGTTGTGACGGCACAGTAACCGTCAAAGCTGGTCCTTCAACTTTTTTCTCCTGTTTAGCTTCATTGAGCAACTCTCGCACAGCCATTTGGTCTATCGTTTCATTCTCTACTAGCTGACTGTCCTCCTTAGCCGCATTGTCCCCTGGTACTGGGACTTCTTCGGCTCCTTTTTCTACTTCTTCTGCTATCTGCTTCAGTCTTTCCGCTGTGATTAGTGTGTTAGGCTTCATTGCAATCACTAGAGGTGCCTTCTCTTCTACTATCTCACCACTGGAATTGAAAAGCCCAGGTATGCAATGAATCTTGAGTGTGTCAACTTGTCAAGTTACGTTTAGGTATCATATTGAGTATTAATACTTAGGTTTGTCATATTACATACAATTATTATTGTAAAATGATAAAATGGAGAGTCATAATTATGACTTGATATTATTAATTATGACTATGTATATTTCAGTTACTGTTATACAATTTGTAGATAAACATGAATTAGGTATTCATTTTGAGCTTTGAACACAATGAAAAAACACAGTGAAGAAAGACTGGATTGTTCGCTACGAAATTTCTTACTTTACCGCAATCACAAGTATCTTTTTCACAAATCTGAAAGCTGTGTATATAAAAGTAATTTTTTAACGTTCTTACCCGACAACTTTGATCGATTTCTCTTCCAAACATTCTATGTATTCCTTTCTTTCGGCGACAACAGGTTTCTCTACTTTTTTGATTTTTGTGAAACCAAAAGATATTTTTTTACCCTCCATTGCGTTTGGAATAGTTACAACATTTAAGAATTGTCGAAATTCAAACCTGACTAATAAATTGATCCTTATTTCATTCAAGTTTTGTTTAAAATCAGGGTTAGCATCAGCATCTTCTCCATTTTGCGTGACAAGCTGACAAGACTGACAAATTGACTTGACATTTTGATTTTGACAATGCCAAATGCCATTATGACATTGACATTGACAGTAAGGCAATACTTCAGTGTGACCCTGTGTTAGCCAATGATAATGTTGCCAAAATACTGTGTATGTTCGGATACACGCACTATAAAATTATAAGGGTTTTTAATATAGTCTGAAAACCCCAACTGTTAAGAGTAAATAAATAAAAAAAATATGCCTCCCTTTTTTTAGGAGTGAAAAAAGGGTTGCCTTGCCAAACGCGGGATAGGATATAATATATTAATATATATACATTATTGTCGTAATCTCTCCCTAACTCACTCACACTTGTGCGAAAGAGCAGCAGATACATACTTTGCAATGCATTAGTCGTATTGCGACCGATCAATCACAATATAGGGAAGGAATGCCTCTAGACCTAGATACTCACTCTGTCCTTCCTCTGAACTTCCAACATTTTATAATTTTGTTCTCGTTTGAAAATCTAAATTTGTTCCCCGGCGACATCGACAGTCCGTCCCTTCCCGGCGACGGTCCGCTCCTTATAGTTGCCGATTTCTAAGTCTGAACTTATGACACATCGAAATACCCGTAGAACGTAAACGCGCAAGACATTTGAAATTATAAACAAACTCCCATAAAGATATTACAGCTAGTCATGTACATAAACACAATATTTCACTTTTCATAAACATAATGTAATGAATTTTAAATTTTTTCATACATTAGTTATTGAATATTTTACGATAACAATTTAGCATGCCAACAGTTACGGTCTACGTCGTTTTTTTTTTAAATTTAGTGTTGTGACCATGTCTGCTGTTCCAATTCGTACAACTGTCTGTTAATCGATAAAAATCGATCTTGTTATCAATAGGCAATACAGTAAAAAATCAAAACAAAACGATTAAAACGAAAATAAAACTAAGTACGATGTGGAAAAAATGTTATTTAAAATAAGACAAATTAACTATGACGATTTTTATCTTACATTTTAAGAATTCAACAGTATTGATTTCTGAACGAAACTAAGATGACTTTGGAAAAAATCGTATGACAAGACAAATGCGCAGTTTGTCGAAGTGTCTCGGTCTTATCAAATACAAATCCGTAGTAGTAAAATCGAATCAAACAATTCATCGCTAAAATCAATAATCGCTGAATTAGACAAACGATTTGTCTTAGCCTCATCACTAAGTACGTCAATACTCAACTGTCAAAAGTTCAGACTTAGAAATCGGCAACTATAAGTCACTCGCGTGACTCGCGTTGTCACTTATGCCCAAGATGCGCTCATGTGTACACTGACTGGCTTGCTTTGGACTATTTGTCAGGACAGATAATAATAATAAAAATACAAATACAAATCGTTTATTGCCTTGAACAAAACAATGAACATAAATAATAAATTTTAAGTATCATATTTAAGTAAGTTTAACCTTCACGATAGGTATAGCGTTCACAGTGCCATGTTCAGTTCAAGTCCTGACAAGCTTTAGGCCCTTGCAGATCATTAACCGACTTTAAAAAATAAAAGCAGGAGGTTCTCAATTTGTCGGAATCTATTTCTATTAATAAAATAAAATTGATGTGGGTGCATGAGTGCGGAATTGAACCCGGGACACCTGTTTCTTTGGTAAATCGCAGAACAAGACTAGGATTTTTAGGAACTATTAGCCATTTAGCCTATATCGGGGAATTCCTTATACCTAATACATTTTTCATTTTAAAAATTGGGAATTTCACCCTGTCTCAGACATGTTAACCTAGATGTAGAGATAAACAAACATTGGAATTAAAACTGTAAAGTATGTTCGGGCAAATCGGGCAAAGTTCCTGGAATCATTATAATATTGTTCGACGTTCAGGGATTATTGCATGAAGATTGTTAAGTAATGTTTGCTACAAATATATATGTTTTTGTTGGTTGTTACAATATAAAGTTTTTAAGGTTCGGTATTGATGCCTGTTGCTGGTTTATATCTGTCGCGACGCGTATGGTTTTATATTCTTTACTTTATGTATTGTAACTCAGTGGGATAAAAAATTGAAAATATTACTTTAAACCACATACGCTCGCGATAGAGAAATGGACAAAGAAGCATGAACGTACCTTTGTCCCTGGAGGGACTACGCCTACTTCTCCGTCCCTCGCACTCGTGGTCTCACTCCTGCGGGGCCCGCTCGTCCTGCCTGTGGTTAGAAGTGAATTATGAATTCACCATCGTCACTGAGCATCTTTGGGGTTCATAACATAGATCCTAGCCAGGAGTTAATGTATACAATGGATCATGAGAATAGTTAATCATTCGGGTTACACTTTCCACTCCCTCAGTCACATCTCCCGTACACTTGCGCACAGGCTCATCGACACCTTTCTCCGGCTGCCGATGAATCTGTGTTGTCCCCTCTTGAGACGTGTGGATACCGGTTTCCAACCTATAGTCTTATGGCCCCCTACTGGGGTCTTATTGCGTTGCCCTCTACACACTCCTATCCCGACCTTAGCCACTGTACCCTCGTACAGCAGCCTGCATCCCCTTTCCAGGACCAGGGTTTGCGAAGCTATATATGGCGCCTTCACGCAATGTTACGTCTTCACGTACTTCCGTCACCACGGGCTATCCATCCGTCGACGGGCAACGTCACTTCAGACAGTGACTCATTAGCTTATCAAGGTCCCCACAGACACCCTCAGAAGTAACATGAGGGCGTGGGGACAATGTCGGTACGCATACCAAATGGATAGGAGTCAAGGAGGGCCTTAAGGGGCTCGTATGGTACAACAGTGATTCCATTACTGGTTAAACATTAATCATTACAACATAGAACACCTTTCCCAGGTCTCTTGGCATACGGGTAGGTAAGTTATGGCTAGGTCCAATTAATTAGACATCATTACGGAAAACAATATGACTCCAAATATAACAAGATCATATTAACGGAGGGATTACTAACAAACCACCTGATCCTTAGTGGTATCCATATGATATTTCATAGGAGACAATTACATAGAATTCAGATAACAATATAAACCACAAAGAATACTCAGCTTTAGGAAAACTAGCTTCGGTAGTTTTCCGCTTCGTAGAATTCCACCAACAACTCTTATTATCACACTTAGTCAGAACACGTGTTATGGCGGCAAATTCCGCCAGTCAAATGGCCGACATTTCGGAACCATTGAATGATGTCGAATCTCGTTCACCATAGACTATCTAGGTTCACTCGCCATGTGGCGTCTATTTCCTGTCACCGTAGACTAACACTATCACCAGAGACTATCGCGCAGTATTTATAAGCCATAAATTACTTTTAGTAAACTACCTTACTTTCTGTCAAGATTGACAGCTGTGTAGCTGTCAAAGTCATCGCGAAGCTCGGCATTCGCGACACTCCCTACAACGAGAAGAAGTGAAAACAAAGAGAGCGTCCACTGCTGGATCATCTCCCTGGCTTTGATGAAAGCATTCTATTGCTGTCACGGCCGAGGTGATACGTATTTGACCGAATCATCATTAAAACCATTATTAGCGTAATAATCATTATTGTTAGGCAAAGTTGCTCTTTCTGGCAATACAATTGCATGAAATTTATAGACACTTTTGCAATTATTTAAATTTCCAAAATAATTATGAAAAGCATATTGTTAGTGTCATATATCGACATCACCGATCTCCACATCGGTTTCTAAAGCTTATAAATTTTCACGAACTCCTCGTGAGTTTTCTTTGCTCATTGGTGACGTAGCAGCTTCTTCGCCTGCAACGTCCTACACTTTAAGTGAATACAACTGCGCTAAGGCTAACATATGTACACTCGTTCCGTTCCTACCTTAATTTGAGCAATACGACACATCTCGTCTATCGTTGCTACCTTTCTTAAGAGATATAGTTTGGCTACCTTCCAACCTTGTCTATTTTTATTATTAACTTTGATTTTTACTAGGTACCGTACCTAGTCCTCTGACGGTTTTAGTTTAGACATACACCATGAATGTTTTTGAAAATGTAAATACCTCTTTCTGAGGCTCCGAAGATACTGATATATAACCATCTTCAAATTCTTTTAGTATGCTAGTAACTTTTATTCCATTTATGCACAAGATCGATCTTTATTTCTATATTAGATTATAAGCAATTTACTGTAACTAACAAGTTGTATGGACTATTTGTCTGCAATAAAGTTTTTTAGTATTTATTATTATCATTATTCATTTGTTTCCTTTGGGGTAAGGTTCCATAATCCATGGTATTGTTTCATATCTAAAGATCAGGTTCTTCCTATCGCTATTATGTTAGTTGTAGGTATGTATGTAAGGTATGTTTTCCAATTTTCTCGTCCACATAAATAGATTTTCTGTCAAGTTGTTGTCATACAAACTTTGACCATACCCACAAGTCTTTCTAGAAACAATCGATCTACGATCCTAATCGAGAAATAATACGTCGTATATTTTAATAAACAAATTCGTATATTTTCCGGTTCTTTCGGTTTAACTAAACAAACCTAACTAGGTATTCTGTTCCCGTAAAGTAAAGGATCCTTTATAGTTCATCTATACAGATCATTTTATAGACATAATACTTGAATTGCAAGCTTCCTGTAGTATGTTACCAACTTTAATATCTTCGTCTATCTACGTCCATTGGAGTAATCGACAGACCCTCCCCAACAAAGAGAGAATCTTTATTTGATGGCTTAACAGACCATTCTGCTGAGTCTTCTGACAAGAACTCGGGTCTTGCCAGCCTCTTCTCCATTACCTCTTTCGGTTGAGTGGATCTAAGTAGTATCTACATACAATATCTACGTACATCATACGTATCTATTTATAATTAATAAATCTTAAACTTCAGCGTAGAAAACTGATAATTTATAAATTGGTATACGATCAAATTAACCCCACGAGACAGGCCTAGCCTAGTGTGGTGGTCATAGGTAAAACTAAATAATTTTTGGCAAATAAACAACTTTTACTTTACTTTACTTCTACTGGCTTTCAATCAATTGGTCACGCTCTAACTTAATTTCTTTTTTATTGTTCTTCATTTTCTTCGTGACACTCAAAGTGTAAGGAATCTGTCCCATTAGCACCAACCAGTGTTCAAGTAATATAACGTAAGTACAAGGAAATGTCTGTCAAAATAATTTGCTTAGTTATTTCACCGTGTAGTGCTTTCTTAACGTATCGGATCAGGCTGTGACCTACGAAAGATACAATAAGTTCTAATTTTGGATTATTCAGTTCATCTTCATCTCTAATTGGAATTATACGAGATTTTTCTATTAAGTACAAATCTTATTTTGCTACTCTACACTATGTTCACTATGTGCACTAAGTACCGCTGCATATGCTTTAGTTGACGCATATGTAAAGCAACGTATGGAATGGTTACTTTGTATGAAGTTTTCTACACAGCACTGAGAAACGCAAGTTTACTCTTCAGGTTTTAAGTTCTTTCTGAACGTCTTTTCTTCTCTTCTCTAAATCTTCTAAAAGTGGGATTCCCATTTTATAGTGCGACTAAAAGTGTAGAACTCAATAAGTGCTACTAAATGTGAACTACTATAGAAACCAGTTGTTACGTATATATTTTGTCAACAAATAAACCAAGTAAATTTAAGCTGATACTATTTTCATTGCAAATATGCCTTCATTTAAATACAACCAAGTGGGTTCTCTCTATTACTTTTCTAGCAAGTTTATATAATATACTGAACGTCAGAATATATCTTTGCAATGTGTTTTTCAACTTAAAGTTAGCAGACTCTCTTGATTCATTAGTTCATTACTTATATATTTACGAATTGACTGCGTTCACATGTTATATACAATTAGTGAAATTTCATTGGTAAACTTTCATTTTTAAATATTTTAACCTTCTTGTATTATGATTAGGTTTATGAATTATCAACATGTATCAACCAGTGTTGTGGATTGTTTTATAATATTTAAATTAGCATGTCACTGACACAGACTTTCAATGTGTCCACATTGAACAAACACAAATCTATGGTACATTGCTATACGAAACGTAATACAGTTTCCTATGTCAAGAACCTCCGTGTTCTTGGATTCAAATGGCCTCATAATTGCAATAAGTTCAAAGTTAAGTATATATGGCCCATGGTTCTTACAGGTACCAAGCATATTTTAATAAGCTAACTCCACTATTATTCTTTAGATAGTGTCCTAGAAGATCAGTAAACATCTCCATATAATTGATTTATTCTAACAATTTGATGTTCATTGTTACCTTCATATATTATATTATTAATTATTTAGTTTGTGTTGCAGTTTCAATTATAGTACACAACGTGTCAGTCCAACAATTAACAATTTTCGTTTTAATATCATAGTTTAGCTTGGTCAATGTCTTATGCTCGTGTGCTCGGCAGACCAAGATCGTTAGATTATTAAGAACTAGTTTTACTATATATTGTTATAAACTTTTGTATGTCAACAAGTAAAACTTTGTAATGACTTGTAATATTGGATCAACTTTTGACTGCATAGCAACTTGTTTTCAACAAATAAAACTTTACTATTTTACTGGTATATTTTTCATACAACCTTACTTTGACCTTATAGTCAAAGCACAGATACAAGATTGTTGATGACGATTTGTGTACCAATCTTAGAAGGTGTAATGTAAGTTTTGAACAATTCATATATAGGTCAATACATGAAACCTTCATATGCCAGTTAACATCACGTAACTGTCAAACAGCTTAGGAAACTTACTACTCGCACTTATACGACAGAAGTAAATGAAAAATATAATTATAGTGTTGCTTTCTAAAGCCTTTTGATACTCATTATTCCTGGAATGTTTCTTAAGATTCCACAAATCTTGTGTAAACGATTTTACCGCTAGCCAATTTCACATAAAGTGTATCCATTTTCATGTTTTAATCCAACCAGAATACTTTCATAATTACTGCTAGCTTTATCTTAACATCATGTCGATTATCGACACGAATATCTATCTTTCAAATTTCCTTTTAGGCTTCAATCTTTGAGTTTGAAGTTATATTAGCTATGCTATTTATCAATATAACTACTCAAGTATAACATTGCTTCATCGTATTTCGATCTATATTTACTAAACTTTTCGCTACCATGGAACAATTCAATGTTAAGTTACTCAAAGAACGATTGCTAGTGTAAGAGACAAATCTACTAACAATTTTCTTGGCTAACACCAATGTCTCAAATCCCTTCCGGATTTTGTTAGTAAATTAATGTGTCCTTAATTATTTTCTTTATTTCATAAACAATTTCTTCTGGAATTGTCTCAATTATCAGAAATCTTCCTTCTTGGATTTGTAGTAGGTATCTTCTCTTAAGGAACTCAAAACTCTGAGATGTCCCAAATCTCGTTCAAGACACGGATTGTCTTGCAACTGTTCATAGAATCTGCTTGTTTAATCTTGCTTAAAGCTGAATAATGTGCATATTGTGCGTCTTTGACAAGTTTCACACGACCATATATTATGAATTTATGAATAATAACTGTGATAACACCGATAACGTAAGTACCTAGTTCTTGCTGATCGCTCCTAGTCTTTCGATCAGCTTCTTGCATTGTTCAAATACATGAACTTTCGAATCGCTAAATTTTTGACTATTTACTAGAGATACGAGTTGTACCGACTACGACAATTACAACAAATATCGCAGTGATATTCTAACATATTCAGCTTGGGTAGATGCCCAAAAACAAATGTAGTAGGTACATAATAGTTTCCGTCGATGAAATATAAATAGCTCTTTATATTCCTATACTCGCGGCTCACAGAAGTTTTCTTCTGCTTCCGATTAGACAGCTGATATCTTGGAGACTTTGTCTATGTCAGATTCATTAACCAAAAGTCAAATTATGGTTAAGTTTAGACTTAAGCTTCTTTAACACTACTAAGAATGAATCCATTGGGGAAAAACAGAAGGTCTGTTTTATATCAGGTTTATTATTATATTTTATAGCTTTGATGGTTAATCAGTCTAAATAATTACAATTTAGCCTAAGGGAGGTCTTTATCATTTCTTCCATATCGTTCAATTAAATGAACGCTAACGAGTACAAGACACACCCATAAATAGAGCATTGTACGACTTATTCAGTATATCGTGCAGCGTACGATGCTTAAATTAATAATCAAAAGATAATGCTTTTGTTTAGTCAACAACCGAATTCATTAAATTATTTATAATAGGAAGCACACTTAATTTGTGCAAGTATCCAAAGCAACGTGCTTTGTGCAAACGTCATTTATTGAAAAGCACACGCACCGTTTGTGCAAGCATTGCATTCATAGTACTTCGCAGTTTAAAGTTATGAAGATTTTCAAATTATACTTTAATTAATATGTTGTGACTTTAATTAATATATTGGGTTCAACTTATAGTTGCTAGAAGTTTAACACTGCTACTCGCGATTGGCATGACAATCTATAGGCTCTCAACGAACACCAATAAGTTAATTCATGAGCATGAGCAAAGTCAGTAAATAAATAATTTTAAGTTATGTATTAATTGAGTTTAATATTGCAAAATTAATCTCTTTATACGTATACCTGTAGGTATACTAATGAATCCGTCTCTACTAAGCATTTATTGTAAATGTTGAATGACTAGGTACCTCATATTGATTATACCAAGTCAACACTTCAAAAACAAAAATCAAATAATGAATTATTCTTCGTTATTAAATTCAACCTGTATACTATGTATACGCTAGAGTTGATGTTTAGTTTAACTATAACCTAAGATTCATTATATGTTGGTTGATTCCAATATTGTAAACAAACCAGTAGTAGGTATGTAATTGAGATGTTTTCTATTAACCATGATATCTATACACCAATGAATTTTCTCAAAATAAATTTCTAAGTGTACCTAGATATTATTATATGCAACTAGGTAATGTTCGCCGTGTCTTTAGACTAGAATTGAACTAAGTATCCAAATTATCATCAATGAAAACTATTTCCACCTACGGTTGAGGCTTCATGTACTCCAGAAGTAATGAAGGTTTATATCATTTTAAATTACGTACTTATTCAAAAAATTCATTCTAAAGAATGTGTAATTCTGTAAGGTTTGTCATGAAATAGTGATAACTATGGAATTTAATGTCTGTGATTTCAATTATCTTGAATAATTATACGTGTATGAACTGATATTGTTTAAGAAGACACTAATATGCAAATAACTAAATAAGCATATCCATTTCCGTATAAGGTTCTAACAGTAAGAAAAATCTAATAATCACAAGAGCCAAATTAAATAAATGTAAACATCTCCTTAAGTGTTTCTTGTATGTCTTTAAAACTGAAGGTTAAAACAAGAAGTCAAAGTTTTCTCTTATTCCATGTCTATGGTGTAGGTAATGCAAACAATTTCCAAGAAAACCTATAAATAGACACTATGTGTTATCAAATGAAATGTTATCAAAACCGTTACGGCAATATCACCATCTTAGCCGATCATTATAATGATACTCGTATTATTGCATGTTACAAATAGCTATGGTGTATATTGTTCTAGATAATTGCATCAGTAATATGTTTATTAAGCCTGCAAGCATGAATTTAAATTTATATTTCTTTTCAAATAAATAAAATTCTCTAACTTAAATGTTGGCATTTAAGTACTGCAGTAAGGAATCTCTATCATTGATCAAATAACCAAAGCAATATTCACTACAAATAGATTCATTTAAAAGTAAGACATGTTAATTTTATAATGCCAGTCTATTGCATGTTTTATTACTTATTGCTTATTATTTCTTGTCAATCGATGGTCAACAAATTAAAACTGGATTAAAGAATCCAAGTAGTTAATTGGTTGTTTATAAGGAATATATTATGTCATTAAACTGAATTATCCTTATCATAATTCTTTAGTGAATCACCTAGTCATAAACTGTTGTGTCAACCATTTTACCAATTTAACCCATTAATTGTCCAATTACTTCTCTAGACTGGATGTCGAAATGTAGTATCACTTTTAAATTAAATAAGATAACTAATCAAATAAGAAGTTCAACAATATTGATCAGAAGCGATTCTTTTCAGGCAACGTCTGAGAAGTGCAGTCAAACTCAATACCTATTGTAGATACTCAATTATCTATGTAAATCAAACGATTAAATATGTGCTCAATGGGAAATACTTAATGATTTTCTCCTTTAAATTAAAAGAGTTTGACTCGCAAACCTATGATGATTAATTGATTCTGGAATACTTCACTATTGGGCCATGAAAGTAATAAATTGACTATGTACTTTGTATACAATCGAACTAGAAAGTGTATTTTCTTCAGAATACTTTATTACTGATTAAAGAATACCTTTAATGCCATTAATCTCCTTAAGCCATTAAAATAGTGGTAGTATTAGTTGTATAAATATGCGCTAATTATCTACCAGACAAGTATTAGCAATTTCTATATGTATATATGTATACCAAATAGAAAGTGTTGTACATCATAACTACAAGTACAATATCCTCAATAGGTATCAAGAACACAAATGAAACCACTCTGTAATCACTTGTGGAAAGTTGTGGAAGAGGCAAAGAATTGCAAATTTATTATGTTTTCTATTTAGTTTCAATTAAATTAATTTCATGTACATATCTGCCAAATAAATTGATTTTATTATATGCTGTATGTGTCAACATAATAACACAATTTAGAACTGTTAATTCTCATTTGTCTCATAAATTATGGTAAAATAAAATTACTTTTGATTTATGTACTTAGGATTTGTCTAAATCTGGGTAGGCAATTAGGATTTCAACTCAGCATTTTCTTTCAGAAACTTATTAAACACTCGGTTGAGTTGAGTGTAAAATTGTAACACATTGTAATAATATGAGAATTCATAACATAGGTAATTTATTCTAATCTGATCATTTACTTATAACCGTTTTATCTAGTCACGAATAGCGTTTATTCTTTTATCATTTATCTGATTGTATACTATCCTAAAAGAATTAGTCTATTCATCAACAATTTAGGTGAGAAATATCTTCAGAAATATTTTCTACAAACCAACTTCATTAAACTTGACTTTCATTTCAAAAGTTACAACGTTACATCCCCTTTAATTTGACACAAATCATTTATTATCCGATTCATTTTGTAATAATAATAAAGCTACGGTCAATAGAATGGAAACTTAGATACTCAATTATCTATGTAAATCAAACGATTAAATATGTGCTCAATGGGAAATACTTAATGATTTTCTCCTTTAAATTAAAAGAGTTTGACTCGCAAACCTATGATGATTAATTGATTCTGGAATACTTCACTATTGGGCCATGAAAGTAATAAATTGACTATGTACTTTGTATACAATCGAACTAGAAAGTGTATTTTCTTCAGAATACTTTATTACTGATTAAAGAATACCTTTAATGCCATTAATCTCCTTAAGCCATTAAAATAGTGGTAGTATTAGTTGTATAAATATGCGCTAATTATCTACCAGACAAGTATTAGCAATTTCTATATGTATATATGTATACCAAATAGAAAGTGTTGTACATCATAACTACAAGTACAATATCCTCAATAGGTATCAAGAACACAAATGAAACCACTCTGTAATCACTTGTGGAAAGTTGTGGAAGAGGCAAAGAATTGCAAATTTATTATGTTTTCTATTTAGTTTCAATTAAATTAATTTCATGTACATATCTGCCAAATAAATTGATTTTATTATATGCTGTATGTGTCAACATAATAACACAATTTAGAACTGTTAATTCTCATTTGTCTCATAAATTATGGTAAAATAAAATTACTTTTGATTTATGTACTTAGGATTTGTCTAAATCTGGGTAGGCAATTAGGATTTCAACTCAGCATTTTCTTTCAGAAACTTATTAAACACTCGGTTGAGTTGAGTGTAAAATTGTAACACATTGTAATAATATGAGAATTCATAACATAGGTAATTTATTCTAATCTGATCATTTACTTATAACCGTTTTATCTAGTCACGAATAGCGTTTATTCTTTTATCATTTATCTGATTGTATACTATCCTAAAAGAATTAGTCTATTCATCAACAATTTAGGTGAGAAATATCTTCAGAAATATTTTCTACAAACCAACTTCATTAAACTTGACTTTCATTTCAAAAGTTACAACGTTACATCCCCTTTAATTTGACACAAATCATTTATTATCCGATTCATTTTGTAATAATAATAAAGCTACGGTCAATAGAATGGAAACTTAAATAACAAGTGACTGTCACAGGTGTAATTACAAAATACCTAATAGTACTACGGTTCAGAATGATTCTTACTCACATTTTAACGTTTAGGTAGTTAGTCAAGTTAAATGTTACTTCGTTATTTTTTCGAATATGTAGGGTATACAATGCGCTGTCACGCATGTATTACGACACATCATGGTACAAATTAAAAAATCAAATTGAGTACTACGTTCATTAATCACTTAAGTACCATTATCAGTGATAGAACAATTGTTTGAGCAACAAATTATGCCTCGAATATTATTGACATCATTAGAACACCTTTTCATCAATAATTTATTAATATTGGTATTTACTTAGCATAGATATCAATTTTTGAAATATAATTATATCTGAACACAACCGTAAGTCAACACGCGTTGCACGTTACACGTTGTCATAGAAAACTACATCTTAAAGTGGAATAAATAAAGTTCTACTTCGTACGTCATTACTAAGAGACTAAAGAAATAAATCGTTGTCCAATAGAACCACACTTCAGGATTAATTAAAATAACAAATATCTTAATATTGTCTTCTGTTACCGCGATCGTTATTCATTGAAATTCAACACTTTAGAACGGATTAATCGCGTTTATTTATTACAGTATGCAAATTCACAAAGAAACTGACAACTGAAAAATACAGCACTTATAGGGCACATGATTTTGGTTTCGTATGTGTGAGTAATCCAAGATTAGCCAGCCAACACGAGAGCAAATGCAAAAATTCATAAAACCCGCGAGACTTCAACTTGAATACTAGATTATACCATCTAATGTTTCTAGTAAGAATATTAGCTCTTTTATCAATAGGTACTTGTTACATAAACGAACGTTTATGAACTCCTCAATTGCATTTCATTAAATAGAACTACTTTAACGTCGTGAATTTAGATATATAGATCTATCACTCTTATAAATGGTTATTAACTCCATAAAGGATTTCGAACGCATCTTCGACAACTTCAATTGTTAATATTGTTATTCGCTATTGCATTGAGACTATTTGAGTAATTGAGAACATTGTTTACGACCTTGGCCGTAAACTAATTGGATGATGATTTCATCCAGTTTCAATAAATAAATCAAGGAACTTTATTTCTTGCAAGTTACTTATATTAAGCCGTGCACATATCCGTCTGCGATAAATCGTATCGGATTTCTCTTATTGTTAACCGTACCTTCACATGTGAATTAAATTTAAAATTATAAACTTTATACTCGTATTCAAATTAGACATTATACGAGTGATGCTTCGCAATAAATAACATATTCGGGCATAGTTCACACATCCCATGCATTTCTCCACCATGTCGCGACGCGTATGGTTTTATATTCTTTACTTTATGTATTGTAACTCAGTGGGATAAAAAATTGAAAATATTACTTTAAACCACATACGCTCGCGATAGAGAAATGGACAAAGAAGCATGAACGTACCTTTGTCCCTGGAGGGACTACGCCTACTTCTCCGTCCCTCGCACTCGTGGTCTCACTCCTGCGGGGCCCGCTCGTCCTGCCTGTGGTTAGAAGTGAATTATGAATTCACCATCGTCACTGAGCATCTTTGGGGTTCATAACATAGATCCTAGCCAGGAGTTAATGTATACAATGGATCATGAGAATAGTTAATCATTCGGGTTACACTTTCCACTCCCTCAGTCACATCTCCCGTACACTTGCGCACAGGCTCATCGACACCTTTCTCCGGCTGCCGATGAATCTGTGTTGTCCCCTCTTGAGACGTGTGGATACCGGTTTCCAACCTATAGTCTTATGGCCCCCTACTGGGGTCTTATTGCGTTGCCCTCTACACACTCCTATCCCGACCTTAGCCACTGTACCCTCGTACAGCAGCCTGCATCCCCTTTCCAGGACCAGGGTTTGCGAAGCTATATATGGCGCCTTCACGCAATGTTACGTCTTCACGTACTTCCGTCACCACGGGCTATCCATCCGTCGACGGGCAACGTCACTTCAGACAGTGACTCATTAGCTTATCAAGGTCCCCACAGACACCCTCAGAAGTAACATGAGGGCGTGGGGACAATGTCGGTACGCATACCAAATGGATAGGAGTCAAGGAGGGCCTTAAGGGGCTCGTATGGTACAACAGTGATTCCATTACTGGTTAAACATTAATCATTACAACATAGAACACCTTTCCCAGGTCTCTTGGCATACGGGTAGGTAAGTTATGGCTAGGTCCAATTAATTAGACATCATTACGGAAAACAATATGACTCCAAATATAACAAGATCATATTAACGGAGGGATTACTAACAAACCACCTGATCCTTAGTGGTATCCATATGATATTTCATAGGAGACAATTACATAGAATTCAGATAACAATATAAACCACAAAGAATACTCAGCTTTAGGAAAACTAGCTTCGGTAGTTTTCCGCTTCGTAGAATTCCACCAACAACTCTTATTATCACACTTAGTCAGAACACGTGTTATGGCGGCAAATTCCGCCAGTCAAATGGCCGACATTTCGGAACCATTGAATGATGTCGAATCTCGTTCACCATAGACTATCTAGGTTCACTCGCCATGTGGCGTCTATTTCCTGTCACCGTAGACTAACACTATCACCAGAGACTATCGCGCAGTATTTATAAGCCATAAATTACTTTTAGTAAACTACCTTACTTTCTGTCAAGATTGACAGCTGTGTAGCTGTCAAAGTCATCGCGAAGCTCGGCATTCGCGACACTCCCTACAACGAGAAGAAGTGAAAACAAAGAGAGCGTCCACTGCTGGATCATCTCCCTGGCTTTGATGAAAGCATTCTATTGCTGTCACGGCCGAGGTGATACGTATTTGACCGAATCATCATTAAAACCATTATTAGCGTAATAATCATTATTGTTAGGCAAAGTTGCTCTTTCTGGCAATACAATTGCATGAAATTTATAGACACTTTTGCAATTATTTAAATTTCCAAAATAATTATGAAAAGCATATTGTTAGTGTCATATATCGACATCACCGATCTCCACATCGGTTTCTAAAGCTTATAAATTTTCACGAACTCCTCGTGAGTTTTCTTTGCTCATTGGTGACGTAGCAGCTTCTTCGCCTGCAACGTCCTACACTTTAAGTGAATACAACTGCGCTAAGGCTAACATATGTACACTCGTTCCGTTCCTACCTTAATTTGAGCAATACGACACATCTCGTCTATCGTTGCTACCTTTCTTAAGAGATATAGTTTGGCTACCTTCCAACCTTGTCTATTTTTATTATTAACTTTGATTTTTACTAGGTACCGTACCTAGTCCTCTGACGGTTTTAGTTTAGACATACACCATGAATGTTTTTGAAAATGTAAATACCTCTTTCTGAGGCTCCGAAGATACTGATATATAACCATCTTCAAATTCTTTTAGTATGCTAGTAACTTTTATTCCATTTATGCACAAGATCGATCTTTATTTCTATATTAGATTATAAGCAATTTACTGTAACTAACAAGTTGTATGGACTATTTGTCTGCAATAAAGTTTTTTAGTATTTATTATTATCATTATTCATTTGTTTCCTTTGGGGTAAGGTTCCATAATCCATGGTATTGTTTCATATCTAAAGATCAGGTTCTTCCTATCGCTATTATGTTAGTTGTAGGTATGTATGTAAGGTATGTTTTCCAATTTTCTCGTCCACATAAATAGATTTTCTGTCAAGTTGTTGTCATACAAACTTTGACCATACCCACAAGTCTTTCTAGAAACAATCGATCTACGATCCTAATCGAGAAATAATACGTCGTATATTTTAATAAACAAATTCGTATATTTTCCGGTTCTTTCGGTTTAACTAAACAAACCTAACTAGGTATTCTGTTCCCGTAAAGTAAAGGATCCTTTATAGTTCATCTATACAGATCATTTTATAGACATAATACTTGAATTGCAAGCTTCCTGTAGTATGTTACCAACTTTAATATCTTCGTCTATCTACGTCCATTGGAGTAATCGACAGACCCTCCCCAACAAAGAGAGAATCTTTATTTGATGGCTTAACAGACCATTCTGCTGAGTCTTCTGACAAGAACTCGGGTCTTGCCAGCCTCTTCTCCATTACCTCTTTCGGTTGAGTGGATCTAAGTAGTATCTACATACAATATCTACGTACATCATACGTATCTATTTATAATTAATAAATCTTAAACTTCAGCGTAGAAAACTGATAATTTATAAATTGGTATACGATCAAATTAACCCCACGAGACAGGCCTAGCCTAGTGTGGTGGTCATAGGTAAAACTAAATAATTTTTGGCAAATAAACAACTTTTACTTTACTTTACTTCTACTGGCTTTCAATCAATTGGTCACGCTCTAACTTAATTTCTTTTTTATTGTTCTTCATTTTCTTCGTGACACTCAAAGTGTAAGGAATCTGTCCCATTAGCACCAACCAGTGTTCAAGTAATATAACGTAAGTACAAGGAAATGTCTGTCAAAATAATTTGCTTAGTTATTTCACCGTGTAGTGCTTTCTTAACGTATCGGATCAGGCTGTGACCTACGAAAGATACAATAAGTTCTAATTTTGGATTATTCAGTTCATCTTCATCTCTAATTGGAATTATACGAGATTTTTCTATTAAGTACAAATCTTATTTTGCTACTCTACACTATGTTCACTATGTGCACTAAGTACCGCTGCATATGCTTTAGTTGACGCATATGTAAAGCAACGTATGGAATGGTTACTTTGTATGAAGTTTTCTACACAGCACTGAGAAACGCAAGTTTACTCTTCAGGTTTTAAGTTCTTTCTGAACGTCTTTTCTTCTCTTCTCTAAATCTTCTAAAAGTGGGATTCCCATTTTATAGTGCGACTAAAAGTGTAGAACTCAATAAGTGCTACTAAATGTGAACTACTATAGAAACCAGTTGTTACGTATATATTTTGTCAACAAATAAACCAAGTAAATTTAAGCTGATACTATTTTCATTGCAAATATGCCTTCATTTAAATACAACCAAGTGGGTTCTCTCTATTACTTTTCTAGCAAGTTTATATAATATACTGAACGTCAGAATATATCTTTGCAATGTGTTTTTCAACTTAAAGTTAGCAGACTCTCTTGATTCATTAGTTCATTACTTATATATTTACGAATTGACTGCGTTCACATGTTATATACAATTAGTGAAATAAGTATATATTAGTTTATTAAGTTTTTGTATGTACCTTTTAGTACCGAATAAAAGTTTACTCAGATTAGTGAAATTTCATTGGTAAACTTTCATTTTTAAATATTTTAACCTTCTTGTATTATGATTAGGTTTATGAATTATCAACATGTATCAACCAGTGTTGTGGATTGTTTTATAATATTTAAATTAGCATGTCACTGACACAGACTTTCAATGTGTCCACATTGAACAAACACAAATCTATGGTACATTGCTATACGAAACGTAATACAGTTTCCTATGTCAAGAACCTCCGTGTTCTTGGATTCAAATGGCCTCATAATTGCAATAAGTTCAAAGTTAAGTATATATGGCCCATGGTTCTTACAGGTACCAAGCATATTTTAATAAGCTAACTCCACTATTATTCTTTAGATAGTGTCCTAGAAGATCAGTAAACATCTCCATATAATTGATTTATTCTAACAATTTGATGTTCATTGTTACCTTCATATATTATATTATTAATTATTTAGTTTGTGTTGCAGTTTCAATTATAGTACACAACGTGTCAGTCCAACAATTAACAATTTTCGTTTTAATATCATAGTTTAGCTTGGTCAATGTCTTATGCTCGTGTGCTCGGCAGACCAAGATCGTTAGATTATTAAGAACTAGTTTTACTATATATTGTTATAAACTTTTGTATGTCAACAAGTAAAACTTTGTAATGACTTGTAATATTGGATCAACTTTTGACTGCATAGCAACTTGTTTTCAACAAATAAAACTTTACTATTTTACTGGTATATTTTTCATACAACCTTACTTTGACCTTATAGTCAAAGCACAGATACAAGATTGTTGATGACGATTTGTGTACCAATCTTAGAAGGTGTAATGTAAGTTTTGAACAATTCATATATAGGTCAATACATGAAACCTTCATATGCCAGTTAACATCACGTAACTGTCAAACAGCTTAGGAAACTTACTACTCGCACTTATACGACAGAAGTAAATGAAAAATATAATTATAGTGTTGCTTTCTAAAGCCTTTTGATACTCATTATTCCTGGAATGTTTCTTAAGATTCCACAAATCTTGTGTAAACGATTTTACCGCTAGCCAATTTCACATAAAGTGTATCCATTTTCATGTTTTAATCCAACCAGAATACTTTCATAATTACTGCTAGCTTTATCTTAACATCATGTCGATTATCGACACGAATATCTATCTTTCAAATTTCCTTTTAGGCTTCAATCTTTGAGTTTGAAGTTATATTAGCTATGCTATTTATCAATATAACTACTCAAGTATAACATTTCTTCATCGTATTTCGATCTATATTTACTAAACTTTTCGCTACCATGGAACAATTCAATGTTAAGTTACTCAAAGAACGATTGCTAGTGTAAGAGACAAATCTACTAACAATTTTCTTGGCTAACACCAATGTCTCAAATCCCTTCCGGATTTTGTTAGTAAATTAATGTGTCCTTAATTATTTTCTTTATTTCATAAACAATTTCTTCTGGAATTGTCTCAATTATCAGAAATCTTCCTTCTTGGATTTGTAGTAGGTATCTTCTCTTAAGGAACTCAAAACTCTGAGATGTCCCAAATCTCGTTCAAGACACGGATTGTCTTGCAACTGTTCATAGAATCTGCTTGTTTAATCTTGCTTAAAGCTGAATAATGTGCATATTGTGCGTCTTTGACAAGTTTCACACGACCATATATTATGAATTTATGAATAATAACTGTGATAACACCGATAACGTAAGTACCTAGTTCTTGCTGATCGCTCCTAGTCTTTCGATCAGCTTCTTGCATTGTTCAAATACATGAACTTTCGAATCGCTAAATTTTTGACTATTTACTAGAGATACGAGTTGTACCGACTACGACAATTACAACAAATATCGCAGTGATATTCTAACATATTCAGCTTGGGTAGATGCCCAAAAACAAATGTAGTAGGTACATAATAGTTTCCGTCGATGAAATATAAATAGCTCTTTATATTCCTATACTCGCGGCTCACAGAAGTTTTCTTCTGCTTCCGATTAGACAGCTGATATCTTGGAGACTTTGTCTATGTCAGATTCATTAACCAAAAGTCAAATTATGGTTAAGTTTAGACTTAAGCTTCTTTAACACTACTAAGAATGAATCCATTGGGGAAAAACAGAAGGTCTGTTTTATATCAGGTTTATTATTATATTTTATAGCTTTGATGGTTAATCAGTCTAAATAATTACAATTTAGCCTAAGGGAGGTCTTTATCATTTCTTCCATATCGTTCAATTAAATGAACGCTAACGAGTACAAGACACACCCATAAATAGAGCATTGTACGACTTATTCAGTATATCGTGCAGCGTACGATGCTTAAATTAATAATCAAAAGATAATGCTTTTGTTTAGTCAACAACCGAATTCATTAAATTATTTATAATAGGAAGCACACTTAATTTGTGCAAGTATCCAAAGCAACGTGCTTTGTGCAAACGTCATTTATTGAAAAGCACACGCACCGTTTGTGCAAGCATTGCATTCATAGTACTTCGCAGTTTAAAGTTATGAAGATTTTCAAATTATACTTTAATTAATATGTTGTGACTTTAATTAATATATTGGGTTCAACTTATAGTTGCTAGAAGTTTAACACTGCTACTCGCGATTGGCATGACAATCTATAGGCTCTCAACGAACACCAATAAGTTAATTCATGAGCATGAGCAAAGTCAGTAAATAAATAATTTTAAGTTATGTATTAATTGAGTTTAATATTGCAAAATTAATCTCTTTATACGTATACCTGTAGGTATACTAATGAATCCGTCTCTACTAAGCATTTATTGTAAATGTTGAATGACTAGGTACCTCATATTGATTATACCAAGTCAACACTTCAAAAACAAAAATCAAATAATGAATTATTCTTCGTTATTAAATTCAACCTGTATACTATGTATACGCTAGAGTTGATGTTTAGTTTAACTATAACCTAAGATTCATTATATGTTGGTTGATTCCAATATTGTAAACAAACCAGTAGTAGGTATGTAATTGAGATGTTTTCTATTAACCATGATATCTATACACCAATGAATTTTCTCAAAATAAATTTCTAAGTGTACCTAGATATTATTATATGCAACTAGGTAATGTTCGCCGTGTCTTTAGACTAGAATTGAACTAAGTATCCAAATTATCATCAATGAAAACTATTTCCACCTACGGTTGAGGCTTCATGTACTCCAGAAGTAATGAAGGTTTATATCATTTTAAATTACGTACTTATTCAAAAAATTCATTCTAAAGAATGTGTAATTCTGTAAGGTTTGTCATGAAATAGTGATAACTATGGAATTTAATGTCTGTGATTTCAATTATCTTGAATAATTATACGTGTATGAACTGATATTGTTTAAGAAGACACTAATATGCAAATAACTAAATAAGCATATCCATTTCCGTATAAGGTTCTAACAGTAAGAAAAATCTAATAATCACAAGAGCCAAATTAAATAAATGTAAACATCTCCTTAAGTGTTTCTTGTATGTCTTTAAAACTGAAGGTTAAAACAAGAAGTCAAAGTTTTCTCTTATTCCATGTCTATGGTGTAGGTAATGCAAACAATTTCCAAGAAAACCTATAAATAGACACTATGTGTTATCAAATGAAATGTTATCAAAACCGTTACGGCAATATCACCATCTTAGCCGATCATTATAATGATACTCGTATTATTGCATGTTACAAATAGCTATGGTGTATATTGTTCTAGATAATTGCATCAGTAATATGTTTATTAAGCCTGCAAGCATGAATTTAAATTTATATTTCTTTTCAAATAAATAAAATTCTCTAACTTAAATGTTGGCATTTAAGTACTGCAGTAAGGAATCTCTATCATTGATCAAATAACCAAAGCAATATTCACTACAAATAGATTCATTTAAAAGTAAGACATGTTAATTTTATAATGCCAGTCTATTGCATGTTTTATTACTTATTGCTTATTATTTCTTGTCAATCGATGGTCAACAAATTAAAACTGGATTAAAGAATCCAAGTAGTTAATTGGTTGTTTATAAGGAATATATTATGTCATTAAACTGAATTATCCTTATCATAATTCTTTAGTGAATCACCTAGTCATAAACTGTTGTGTCAACCATTTTACCAATTTAACCCATTAATTGTCCAATTACTTCTCTAGACTGGATGTCGAAATGTAGTATCACTTTTAAATTAAATAAGATAACTAATCAAATAAGAAGTTCAACAATATTGATCAGAAGCGATTCTTTTCAGGCAACGTCTGAGAAGTGCAGTCAAACTCAATACCTATTGTAGATACTCAATTATCTATGTAAATCAAACGATTAAATATGTGCTCAATGGGAAATACTTAATGATTTTCTCCTTTAAATTAAAAGAGTTTGACTCGCAAACCTATGATGATTAATTGATTCTGGAATACTTCACTATTGGGCCATGAAAGTAATAAATTGACTATGTACTTTGTATACAATCGAACTAGAAAGTGTATTTTCTTCAGAATACTTTATTACTGATTAAAGAATACCTTTAATGCCATTAATCTCCTTAAGCCATTAAAATAGTGGTAGTATTAGTTGTATAAATATGCGCTAATTATCTACCAGACAAGTATTAGCAATTTCTATATGTATATATGTATACCAAATAGAAAGTGTTGTACATCATAACTACAAGTACAATATCCTCAATAGGTATCAAGAACACAAATGAAACCACTCTGTAATCACTTGTGGAAAGTTGTGGAAGAGGCAAAGAATTGCAAATTTATTATGTTTTCTATTTAGTTTCAATTAAATTAATTTCATGTACATATCTGCCAAATAAATTGATTTTATTATATGCTGTATGTGTCAACATAATAACACAATTTAGAACTGTTAATTCTCATTTGTCTCATAAATTATGGTAAAATAAAATTACTTTTGATTTATGTACTTAGGATTTGTCTAAATCTGGGTAGGCAATTAGGATTTCAACTCAGCATTTTCTTTCAGAAACTTATTAAACACTCGGTTGAGTTGAGTGTAAAATTGTAACACATTGTAATAATATGAGAATTCATAACATAGGTAATTTATTCTAATCTGATCATTTACTTATAACCGTTTTATCTAGTCACGAATAGCGTTTATTCTTTTATCATTTATCTGATTGTATACTATCCTAAAAGAATTAGTCTATTCATCAACAATTTAGGTGAGAAATATCTTCAGAAATATTTTCTACAAACCAACTTCATTAAACTTGACTTTCATTTCAAAAGTTACAACGTTACATCCCCTTTAATTTGACACAAATCATTTATTATCCGATTCATTTTGTAATAATAATAAAGCTACGGTCAATAGAATGGAAACTTAAATAACAAGTGACTGTCACAGGTGTAATTACAAAATACCTAATAGTACTACGGTTCAGAATGATTCTTACTCACATTTTAACGTTTAGGTAGTTAGTCAAGTTAAATGTTACTTCGTTATTTTTTCGAATATGTAGGGTATACAATGCGCTGTCACGCATGTATTACGACACATCATGGTACAAATTAAAAAATCAAATTGAGTACTACGTTCATTAATCACTTAAGTACCATTATCAGTGATAGAACAATTGTTTGAGCAACAAATTATGCCTCGAATATTATTGACATCATTAGAACACCTTTTCATCAATAATTTATTAATATTGGTATTTACTTAGCATAGATATCAATTTTTGAAATATAATTATATCTGAACACAACCGTAAGTCAACACGCGTTGCACGTTACACGTTGTCATAGAAAACTACATCTTAAAGTGGAATAAATAAAGTTCTACTTCGTACGTCATTACTAAGAGACTAAAGAAATAAATCGTTGTCCAATAGAACCACACTTCAGGATTAATTAAAATAACAAATATCTTAATATTGTCTTCTGTTACCGCGATCGTTATTCATTGAAATTCAACACTTTAGAACGGATTAATCGCGTTTATTTATTACAGTATGCAAATTCACAAAGAAACTGACAACTGAAAAATACAGCACTTATAGGGCACATGATTTTGGTTTCGTATGTGTGAGTAATCCAAGATTAGCCAGCCAACACGAGAGCAAATGCAAAAATTCATAAAACCCGCGAGACTTCAACTTGAATACTAGATTATACCATCTAATGTTTCTAGTAAGAATATTAGCTCTTTTATCAATAGGTACTTGTTACATAAACGAACGTTTATGAACTCCTCAATTGCATTTCATTAAATAGAACTACTTTAACGTCGTGAATTTAGATATATAGATCTATCACTCTTATAAATGGTTATTAACTCCATAAAGGATTTCGAACGCATCTTCGACAACTTCAATTGTTAATATTGTTATTCGCTATTGCATTGAGACTATTTGAGTAATTGAGAACATTGTTTACGACCTTGGCCGTAAACTAATTGGATGATGATTTCATCCAGTTTCAATAAATAAATCAAGGAACTTTATTTCTTGCAAGTTACTTATATTAAGCCGTGCACATATCCGTCTGCGATAAATCGTATCGGATTTCTCTTATTGTTAACCGTACCTTCACATGTGAATTAAATTTAAAATTATAAACTTTATACTCGTATTCAAATTAGACATTATACGAGTGATGCTTCGCAATAAATAACATATTCGGGCATAGTTCACACATCCCATGCATTTCTCCACCATGTCGCGACGCGTATGGTTTTATATTCTTTACTTTATGTATTGTAACTCAGTGGGATAAAAAATTGAAAATATTACTTTAAACCACATACGCTCGCGATAGAGAAATGGACAAAGAAGCATGAACGTACCTTTGTCCCTGGAGGGACTACGCCTACTTCTCCGTCCCTCGCACTCGTGGTCTCACTCCTGCGGGGCCCGCTCGTCCTGCCTGTGGTTAGAAGTGAATTATGAATTCACCATCGTCACTGAGCATCTTTGGGGTTCATAACATAGATCCTAGCCAGGAGTTAATGTATACAATGGATCATGAGAATAGTTAATCATTCGGGTTACACTTTCCACTCCCTCAGTCACATCTCCCGTACACTTGCGCACAGGCTCATCGACACCTTTCTCCGGCTGCCGATGAATCTGTGTTGTCCCCTCTTGAGACGTGTGGATACCGGTTTCCAACCTATAGTCTTATGGCCCCCTACTGGGGTCTTATTGCGTTGCCCTCTACACACTCCTATCCCGACCTTAGCCACTGTACCCTCGTACAGCAGCCTGCATCCCCTTTCCAGGACCAGGGTTTGCGAAGCTATATATGGCGCCTTCACGCAATGTTACGTCTTCACGTACTTCCGTCACCACGGGCTATCCATCCGTCGACGGGCAACGTCACTTCAGACAGTGACTCATTAGCTTATCAAGGTCCCCACAGACACCCTCAGAAGTAACATGAGGGCGTGGGGACAATGTCGGTACGCATACCAAATGGATAGGAGTCAAGGAGGGCCTTAAGGGGCTCGTATAGTACAACAGTGATTCTGTTGGATGTAGTGAATGTCTACCCTTTACATAGTTATTGCTGCAGGCAACACTCGCCTCTATGATTCTCATGTGATCTATGTCCGTTTCCTTTCTGTCTTTGCTCTCCGATCATGGCTCCGCAACCATGCCTGTTATTAATATATTCTGCATATAATTATTAATAATGTAGTCAAGTAGTACCTATTCTATTTTATAAACCTCTTGACATAGTGAAACCGTTGTTAATTATTGATGTAATTAAAACGCGTATTCATGATAGTATCAGTTTTTATTTTCACGACTGCCAATCTACACGTGCCCCTCTTTCGTGGTGTTCCAACGCGAAGCCCTGCGCCTCACCTCCGTTCTGCACAACAGTTTATGGGACCAGAAGAGAATACCTGCGAAGATCGTCACGAAGAAAGAAGAAAAACCATAGAAAGGTACGTCGTGAAATTTTGAGGTTAGAATCGTGTATCTCCCTCGTGCACATTCTACACGCTGAAGCTCATATCAATATCATCACTATGTCGGGGCACAATGATAATAACGGCCACATGCCGATTGAAAAATTAGAAGGGCTACATAACTATACTACATGGAAATTTGGCATGAAAATGCTATTGACGCTGGATGGTCTATGGCCATGTGTTGAAGGAACCGATAATAATGCGGATGCTGCCCGCGATAACCGCGCGTTTGCTAAAATATGTCTTTCAATAAAACCTACGCTTTATCAGTACGTCAGAGATGCCACATCATCAAAGGACGCATGGAAGAAGCTGGAAGATGCCTTCGAATCAAAGGGTTTATATAGGAAGGTACTTTTATTGAGACAACTACATAAAATAGAATATAGTCAATATGGGAACATGTCAGAATACATAGAAGCTGTGACAAGGCTTGTTCAGCAACTAGCTGACATTGGAAAGAAAATAGATGATGACGAAGTTGCTGAAATCCTGTTGAGTGGTTTGTCGCAAGAGCATGATAACTTAGTATCAGGTCTTGAAACTGCCTGTCTTACTAGCAAGTTAACGGTGGAGCTCGTCCGTGCCCGTTTGCTGCAGGAAGAACACCGGAAGAATGGCAGTTATGGCAGTGATCAAGAAGGAGTGAAGGCCTACTTCGGCAACCACAAGAAGAAGATGTCACCTATGTTCTGTCAATATTGCAAACGAAGTGGACACACAGCGAAGCGGTGCTTCAAGCGCAAAAAGGAGCAGAAGAATAATCAAGACAGCCACACTATGCTTGCTTCAGCCTTGGTGTGCAGCGGCAGCAGCAGCCTTGAGTTTGTGGTTGACTCGGGCGCATCTCAACACATGATTGCTAATAGGGATTTACTTAAGGAACCCAAAGGTAAACATTCTGTAATATTTGTTGCGAATGGTAGTAAATTACATAGTAATTGTACTGGTAGGGTCCCGTTGTCCTCTAATATTAGCTTAAAAAGTGTTCTTTACGTGCCTGACCTGTCCAGCAACCTTTTGTCTGTGAGTCAAATCACTGACAAGGGTTATACTGTCATGTTTGATAGGGATCATTGTAAAGTCTTTGATAAGATTGATGTCACTGGCAATCAAGTATTTCTTGCTCATAAGGAAAATGGTCTGTATAAATATAAGGCTCAAGCGCGACACATCCTTGAGGAGGAGCGTTCTGATCTCTTGCGAACTAGGCAAGAGACAGTCAATGCCCACACTGTTTCGGCGGTTCCAATGGATCTTATGCACAGGCGTCTTGGACATTTATCTGAATCAGGTATGAGAATTTTAGGTGATGGGAAAAATTGCATGAACTTATTTTTTCAGAAAGAAGACACCATCAATGGTAGATGTGTTCCGTGCTTGACTGGCAAGATGGTTAAGGCGCCATTTCCATCTGTCAGCACGAAACGCACTACACAACCTCTGGAACTCATTCATTCAGATGTCGCTGGGCCAATGCAAGTTGAAACTTGGGGTGGAGCTCGCTACCTTTTGACCTTCACAGACGACCATACCCGGAAGACATGGGGTTACCTTATGAAGCATAAATCAGAGGTGAGTTCACACTTTATTAGTTTTAAAACTATGGTTGAAAAACAATCTGATTTGTCAATTAAAATCTTGCGCAGTGACAATGGCCTTGAGTTTACAAATAATAAACTTGCCACTTATCTTAAAGAGCATGGTATCGTACACCAAACCTCTGTCCCTTATAACCAAGCCCAGAACGGGATCTCGGAGCGGACTTTCTATACGATTTTCAATAAAACTAGAGCAATGCTGCAGGAATCCGGCCTTTGCAATCGCTTCTGGGGAGAGGCTGTTGTGACAGCCATTTATCTTAAAAATAGAAATCCTACCAGAGCGCTGTCAGGTGGAATTCCCGAGAGCTTGTGGACTGGATCTCCTTTAGATCTCAGCCACTTACGTGTCTTCGGGTGTACTGCTTATGCACATGTTCCTAGTCAAAAGCGTCAGAAACTTGATGCAAGAGCTAAAGCTCACATTTTCGTTGGTTATGGTGAAACTTTCAAAGGATACCGTTTAATTGATCCCTCTAATCCTTATAAAGTTGTGCAGTCTAGAACTGTGACTTTTATTGAGGATGATTTTATAGCAAAACGCGACAGTAGCATGAAAAATATTTGCGGAGCTGACTTTTATAAGTACAAAATAGACAAAGATCATTTTAATAATATTCAATTGCCAAATTGCAATGCAATGAATAATTTTAATGATGACTCGAATGTTTCAAACAATGAAGTCATTCAAACTAAAGAAATAGATAAATCAGCTGAGTGCTCATCCACCTCTAATCAAATTTCAGATGCAGAGTCACCGACGCCTCCGGCGTGGTCGCCGCTGTCTGAACACTACTGCACAGGCGATGAAGGTGCAAGTGACGAAGGTGATGAAGTAGGTGCTCCGAAGGGCGCCATGTCTTCTCTGCCGGAGTCAACACTTGATAGTTGTGATGAAGGTGATGAAGTAGGTACTCTAAGGGGTGCTATGTCTTCTCTGCCGGAGTCTGCACCAAATGAGCCGACGTTGCCGGCTGTTTCCGACACGTCTCGTTCACTTCCCGTGCGTAGAACAAGAGGTAATGTGCCTGAACGTTTCAAAGACTATGATTTATCTATGATAGCGGAAGGTTATTCGCCAGATGAGCCTGCTACTTACCTAGAAGCCATGCAATCGTCTGAAAAAGAAGAATGGCAACAGGCCATGCAAAGTGAGTATGACTCCTTAATTAAAAATAAAGTTTGGACCTTGGTGGACAGGCCAGCAGACGAAAACATCGTAAAATGCAAATGGGTCTACAAGAAAAAGCTTGACACTTCAGGTAAGCCTTCAAAATATAAAGCTAGGTTGGTTGCCCGTGGCTTCAGTCAAGTTGAGGGAATTGACTACACGGACACTTTTGCACCTGTAGTGAGGCATAGCACGTTAAGAATATTATTTTCTATTGCTACAGAATTAGAACTAGATATAGACCATATAGATGTAACTACTGCATTTTTAAATGGCGAACTCAATGAGATTTTATATATGGATCAACCTCCTGGTTTTAAAATTGGGAATAAAGTCTGTTTGCTTAAGAAAAGCTTATACGGCCTTAAGCAAGCAAGCCGCATGTGGAATGAGAAAATACATGATTTCTTAGCACAAAATAATTTTGTTCAGAGCAAGTGTGAGCCATGTATTTATACTAGAAAAACAAAGACTGAATATATTATTATTGCCTTATATGTGGATGATTTTTATATTTTTCATAATAATTGTATAAATAATGTTTTGAAACTTTTACAAAATAATTTTGAAATCAGACACTTGGGCAAATTAAGTAATTGTTTAGGTATGAATGTTTATAGAGAGAAAGGCATCACAATTTTAGATCAATCTGAGTACATAAAGCGTTTACTAGTCAAATATAATATGTCAGATTGTAAATTTGTCTCTACACCTCTACCAGTTAATTGTAAATTACAGAAATCTAATAAGAAATGTTTAGATGATGAAGTCTATCAGTACAGACAGCTGTTAGGCAGCCTTATGTATTTATCAGTCTGTACTAGACCGGACATATCCTTTGCATGTAGTCAACTAAGTATGTATAACACATGTTTTGATGAGGATCATTGGCGCATAGCAAAGCGTGTGCTACGTTATTTAGCAGGTACTGTAAATTATGGCCTTTGTTTTACAAAGAGCAATACCTTTAACCTTACTGCATACGCTGACGCTGATTGGGCTAATGATTTATCAGACCGCAAGTCCTATACTGGCTTTGTCATTAAATTAGGTTCTAGTGTAATAAACTGGGAGTCCAGGAAACAACGTTGTACTTCACTTTCTAGTTGTGAATCAGAATACGTAGCTCTTGGAGATTGTTGTAAGGACATCTGCTTTGTTCGAAATTTCTTATCGGAAATTTTCGACAAAACTTTTAATGTTGTTATTTATAATGATAGCCAAAGTGCTCAGAAACTACTTCTAGTCAAAGAGCACTCCCATAAGCGCACTAAGCATATAGACCTAAGGTATCATTTCATTAAGGATTTAATCCAAAAAGGACACATTAATGTAAAGTACTTGCAGACTGACAATATGGTAGCAGATGTTTTAACTAAACCTTTATGTGCTGAAAAACATTTAAAATTTATGCAAGGATTAAATGTTAAACAATTGGAATTTAAATAACTCAGATTGTAATTAAGTTTTATTTTTATTTATTGTGATATAATGTTTCTTTCTGTGATAAATTTAGTACATCAATGATTGCTGCATTTATTATGTAATTATACTTACTGTTTGAATTTAAGCTTGCAGCATGTTTTTAAATATAAGTTTATGTACTAATATGTAGAGCCATACCTAAATAGAGTCTCTTATCCTATGCAAAGTGTAAGGAGGAGTGTTGGATGTAGTGAATGTCTACCCTTTACATAGTTATTGCTGCAGGCAACACTCGCCTCTATGATTCTCATGTGATCTATGTCCGTTTCCTTTCTGTCTTTGCTCTCCGATCATGGCTCCGCAACCATGCCTGTTATTAATATATTCTGCATATAATTATTAATAATGTAGTCAAGTAGTACCTATTCTATTTTATAAACCTCTTGACATAGTGAAACCGTTGTTAATTATTGATGTAATTAAAACGCGTATTCATGATAGTATCAGTTTTTATTTTCACGACTGCCAATCTACACGTGCCCCTCTTTCGTGGTGTTCCAACGCGAAGCCCTGCGCCTCACCTCCGTTCTGCACAACAGATTCCATTACTGGTTAAACATTAATCATTACAACATAGAACACCTTTCCCAGGTCTCTTGGCATACGGGTAGGTAAGTTATGGCTAGGTCCAATTAATTAGACATCATTACGGAAAACAATATGACTCCAAATATAACAAGATCATATTAACGGAGGGATTACTAACAAACCACCTGATCCTTAGTGGTATCCATATGATATTTCATAGGAGACAATTACATAGAATTCAGATAACAATATAAACCACAAAGAATACTCAGCTTTAGGAAAACTAGCTTCGGTAGTTTTCCGCTTCGTAGAATTCCACCAACAACTCTTATTATCACACTTAGTCAGAACACGTGTTATGGCGGCAAATTCCGCCAGTCAAATGGCCGACATTTCGGAACCATTGAATGATGTCGAATCTCGTTCACCATAGACTATCTAGGTTCACTCGCCATGTGGCGTCTATTTCCTGTCACCGTAGACTAACACTATCACCAGAGACTATCGCGCAGTATTTATAAGCCATAAATTACTTTTAGTAAACTACCTTACTTTCTGTCAAGATTGACAGCTGTGTAGCTGTCAAAGTCATCGCGAAGCTCGGCATTCGCGACAATATCTGTACGTACCTGGACAAAGCCTGCGTTGTGGATTTAAATTTGTCAACAGTAGATTTGATTTACTTTGATTTATAAATAATGTTGTGAGTGTTCATACATTTGGCTACCCACGTCAATAGTGGGTAATACACTGTAGATTAGCTTCACATGTTCCGGAACAATCCGTGAACCTTAATCATGCGTTGCGCTCGCGATGTTCTTTGCACACCCTCCGATCCCAGCTATTTTAGACTTTACTCACGTGAGTAACCATATATACTCAAGGGAGTTTTATGTCCTTAGTCCTTAGTAGCATCCTCAGCTTAAGCTTCAGCTGCCTTGTGCTAAGTGAGCTCGGCCCGGAAAACGGGAAAACCACGTAGCTGTTAGCTAAAAGTGGCGTGGGATATGTGTGCTATTGGTTACCAAAGACAATGTCGAAGGCCGTACATAATGGACTAGAAAAATAAGGAAACCGTACCCTAAGCTAAATAACCGGGATAATGCAAAGATACATCTTGCTTTCCACAATAATGTCACTTACGAAACACTTTTGCCTTATATGGCGGCAGCTACTTCAAAAGCTCGAAGATAATCAGACAAAAATCGCTTTTTTAGTGTTTTCAGAAGTATTTCATTCAGAAGGAGCGTATTTTGTGAGGGACATTTGTGCTTACCTTACCGAGAGTTGTACGTTGCCTATAGCGCTGCGGCGTTGGGGGGTATGAGTAGCGCTAGATTATTGGTAGGAGCGAGACGGACTTACTTTCGAGCGCCGCAGTCGCTATCGAAACAGTTGCGTGCAACTCATGGTAAGCACAATTATCGTGGAAGGCCCAGAGAGAAAGATTCCTAAATAAATATTGCTAGTTTGACGTTACTTGACCTTTGTTTTATGCCTTCTCTTTGTCATAAAGACCGCATGGTCTTGCCCTTACCCGATCTTACCCGAGCATACCTCAAGTCTGGCTGCAGGCCGCACGAAGGAAATGAAATATCTTCCCGACAATATCGACATGTATTGGCTAAGTCTTCTCTTTGTCCTCGCCTGCGATTTATTTGCCGTTCAATAGGGGACTATAATTTTTTTATTGCGAGCCTTTTCTATAAGTAATGATTTTTCGACTATTTATTTCTGTCACAATACCTATTCGATTTTTAGGGATTTGTCCGGCTTTTGTGGTTTTCTTTTGTGTTGCTTTTCAATTGATACATTGTGCCATCCTTTTTGTATGGCTGGCTTGATTTTCTGGAATGGCGAATAGGTTAGGTTAGTTTTACTAACATAATTTGTTTTTAGATCTGAGAGATTGGTACACTATTCTAGCATTATACATCCTTATGTATCCCAGTAAGTAAAATCGAGGTTTAAAATATCAATCTGAACATTGGGACAAAAATATGTGAACACCAACTTCATTGTAAAGTCCACGGGGGCATGCGAGGAACAATACAGGATTGAATTAAATCTTTTTTTTGGCGTAAAACCTACTACGAGTAAGGACCAAAAATGAGATGGCGGGGTGACCTGGACTCATTTTGTAGCGATTGGCGGGAGCATGCACTAGGCCGTGACGAGTCGCGGAGCAGAGAGGAGGCCTATGGCCAGCAGCGGGACAAATCTTAGTAGGCTATTAAAAAAATTCTTAAGATATATTTGACAGTTATGAAATGGTTTCTTAATTCTTTATATGAGAAATACATTGGCTTTGTATTTTAGTACTTACACGTAAAAAAAAGTTCCCCAGATCATACATTTTTCATGTATGTGCGAACGGCATCTTAAGCGCTTTTCTTTAACATTAGGTACACTTACATCTAGGTATTACACAGTAAACTGCTAACAAATAGTTTCCTCGATGTTTAGACTAATAAACGATTAGAGCGATACACATTCGTTTTCCTCAGACAAGGTTCTATATTCCTATTGCTTACCGAGCGAGTACAGCTCGGCCGCGTCGAAAGAGCAACTAAAGGGTTTAAATTTGTTTATTAAGTGAATTAACATTTGAAGACAAAAAATTACGAGTCAACTTTACGCTTTCAATCCTGAATTCCTGAGTTTTACCTAAATTTTCTACAAGAAAAAAATTATTAAATTGGTTCGGTAAATAAGCCAATTCCCGTCCTTATGAAATTAAATTAAATTATTAAATATTTATTTAAACTTTCACGATTTTCACACATTATGCATTTACTAAAACGGGGCTTAATCGTGTATAGATTTTGAAAACAAACCTCCGACGTTTCAAGGGGAGGTTTGTTTTCAAAATCTATACACGATTAAGCCCCGTTTTAGTAAATGCATAATGTTATTAAATATTATTGGACAAATCGACACACAAATCGACTTAGTCCCACGGTAAGCTCAATAAGGCGTGTGTTGTGGATACTAGATGACGATATAGGTATAATGTATATGTATTATTATACATATATCTATATCGTCGATAGATAGATACATTATATAGAATCCGGTTATAACGACGCCGCGCGTCGTACTAACCGGAAGTCGTACTAAACAAACTGACGATTTTAAAGTTGTTTCTCGATTTTAATACTAACACATGCATTATTATTCATAATGGTTCAATGTAACTCACAGAATAATTGAAATTAAGAATGTTTTGCTCTTTAGCGAAATAAATTGTTGACCCATAGACCTATTTACTCGAGTTTTTTAAACCCTTACGCGCTTTGGTTTTAAAACATTCGCTTCGAACAATAGTACATTACTGCAGACGCCGGGAAAGAAGGGCTTAACGGGTGAGTATGTATATACACGAGCCGAGCGTTAGCGAGGCCGGGTAACCATACGAAGCCGTTAAAGCCCTTTTCACGGCAAGGCATGTATAGTGCTTTTCTCAAACATGCAATGAAATAAATAAAAAAATCTCCAAAAATATGATAGTTTTATTTCTAGTAAAACTAAAAGTTGACTTGACGAATTAATATATCGAACACAAATATTGCTATTTAGTTCGTGGTGATTCCAACATGAATTTAGTCTATATCGATAAAACAGATGATCCATAAATATTTAATGATGTATAAATATGTCGCAATGTAAAATGTACCAAACACGAACAGCACTTGTCTTGTTATTCTGTGACAATGAAAATTATAACCTCTTTACAAATTTTTGTAATTCCTACTTATCCTTAGATAGACAGACACAGTTCTCACTTAAACAAGAAACCAATTTAGTCTAAACAGTTATCGTAATATTAACTAAACACGCATGCATTTTGGGTAGCCATATGCCTTCCGACATCTCGTTTGTCATTTGCGCCATCAATTAATTTAGAGCCCATTCAATTTTACTTTCGCATTTCGCACTTAATTCTGGTGGGGCTCAATGAATAGTCATTTCTGCTTCAAAACTCGACGACAACATTATAATAATAAATAACAATGAACAATAAAACCATTGAAATAGATTAAAAGAATCAAAGTTATTTAACTTAACCTCCAAAATTATTAAAAAACTACATAGGCGTTTTTTCACACGCGGTTTGAGTAGACGCTTTTACGTTTAAATTTATTTTAATATTTGGAATGTACCTAAATTTGTGTGAGTAAATTTGCAATAACGTGTTGTTACTTATGTTCATGTTGATATCCATTTTATATAAATAAAACTTCAAAATATCATTACTTATTTTTATTTTTAATAGGCACTGTGGCAGAATATTATCATTAAACAAAACGGCACGGTTTGAGTAGACACTTTTACCGCTAATGTTTAAATTTATAATGTGTTATTTGTTATTTTCATGTCCATATCGATTAAGTATCGACTTAATATATTCGAATATATAATTTATTGTTTTTTTTTAATAGGCGTACTGGCATAACTGGCAGAATGTCATCATGAACCATAGTAATGAAACTGTTATAATGGCATGTTGCTGTGTCACACATTTATGTGGAATAAAATTAAAAAAATATTACTTCCCGGCCTAGGCCTTCAATTTTGTATGAAATTTCATTACGTGTCTCTCCAGTTGCCCCGCCTGAAACGTGGTACTTTGAAGCCTATTATAACGAACGTTATAACAACATTTCATTGCATGTTTGAGAAAAGATTATACCTATTGGTATATACTGGGAAATGTTTTAGAAGGACGGCGAATGAAACATCCGTAATTCGAGACTGATTATTTATTGATCTGCCGGTAGGCAGTAGAAAACCAAAGTACCTACATTTACATGCATATATAACATTCTCCCCTCATAGTTTTTTTACAATTCTTCGATACAATATTTAAACATAATTTTCAAGTTCGATACAAGTCTCCAAATCTAACTAATAAAGAGCGAATGCTTAATAGGTTTAGGTAAGAGAACCCAGATACAAAGCCACCAACAACTTATTTTAAAATACATAACTCATATAAGCTATAAAAAACAAAATGAAATATACAGACAGGTGTTATATTGTGTACCTACACCTAACTATTCTTACGTAACCGCACGTAAACAACACACCCTCTTGCGAGATTTACAATAACAGAACATTTTTTTTTTGTTAACTACCTGTTTGTACAAAATCAACCTTATCATGCAATGAACAGAATATAAATTGGTAATTAGCCGGCGTTGTATATTTGGATGTTAATGGCAAGCACCAGCTGATAATAAAAATACCTACTTACTTACAAATACTAGGTACTTAATGCCTACTTAGTTTTAACTTATTACATAGTTACAATAACATACCTACTGGTAACTACACCATAAGAGTAATACCTAATGTTGTGTGTCTAAAGGTGAAACTGAATGGATTAGTCTATTTCGAAACCAAATCGTTTCGGAGGAACGCGATTCCTTTTAGGTCTAGACACGAGGGTGCCGTCCGGTTGTGCCGGTGGTACCTGCGACTGCGGGCTCGGCGCGCGCGCGCCGCCGGCCGCTACGGGGCTCCCGGCCGCCGGCGCGGGCGCGGGCGCGGGCGCTGCGCTCACCTGCTCGGCCCGAGTCGAGGCCGGGGCTATGTCTGCGGGAGCCGCTTCCGAGGCCCAACTATCGATAGCGACGTCGCTCGCTCCATCCGGCCTCGAATGATCGCGATGCAACTGGTCCACGTGCTTTTTAAGTACTTTATTGTCGCTGCGGATGTAATAGGTCAATGGACCTACGCGGTCGCATATAATACCCGTTTCCCAAGTGAAATTATTATTACGATAATGTTTGTAATATACCCGATCACCTATCGCAAATTCTCTAACAGTACCCTTTTTATAATTAATTTGCGCAATTTGTTTTCGACGGACCGCGTCGTTCACACTCGGCCGCAGTAGGTCAAAGGTCGTACGCACCTCTCTTTTTAACATCAGACTAGCCGGTGTGTGTCCTGTAATCGTGTGCGGGGTCGCTCTGTAAATAGATAAGAATTCTTCTAAGGCAAAATCCAGATCGACATTATCGCGCATGGCTTTTTTTAACGCCGTCTTGACAATTTTTACGCAATTTTCCCCGCATCCATTGCTACTAGGTTTGTAAGGTGTCACAGTTATATGGTTAATGCCCTTACTCTGTAAATAACACGCGAAATCATGGCTGTTGAATGGCGGGCCGTTGTCAGAAACAAGTTCGAGCGGGAATCCGAATTGACTAAACACATGACGTAATTTAGCGATCGTGGATTTAGCCGAAGTGCCAGCAACACGAAACGCTTCGATCCATTTTGAATGGGCATCGACTATTACAAAATAATATATCGAATTGTTTGACAATGAGAAAAAATCGCAATGCAAACGATACCATGTTTCCTGCGGCCACACCCACGGGTGCAGGGGCGCCGCCGCCGGCGCCGCACGCTCGCGTGCGCAGGTGTCGCACGCGCGACACACGCGCTCAATGTCCGCGTCAATGCTGGGCCAGTACACATAGTTGCGCGCCAAGCTCTTACATTTTACCATACCTTGGTGTGTTTCATGTAATTGATTTAAGATTTGCTCGCGTAAGCTATTAGGAATAATCACACGATGCCCGTATAAAATACAACCCTGCTCTAAACTCAAGGACTGTCTTAAATTAAAGAACGGTTTCAAGTCTTCGCTGTCACAGTACAACCAGTTTGTTTTAATCGCGTTATTCAGTTGTTGTAAGGTCCGATCGTGTGTGGTAGCGTTAGCGATAGCTTTATAATTTATTGGTGCAGTGTTTTCAACGAAGTTTAGGTATGAATCGACACGGGATTTCACGCTATTATCTGGAACCGGTATTCTAGACAAACTGTCCGCCAAGCAATTATGTTCCGTCCCGATACATTTTACCTCATAATTATACGCGCCTAATATGACGGCCCATCTTTGCAGTCGGCTTGCGGCCATAAGCGGTATCCCCTTTTTTTCGCTAAATATTGATGCCAGCGGTTTACAATCTGTGACTAGGGTAAATTTTATACCGAAAATATAGTCGTGAAACTTGGTCACCCCAAAAATAACCGCTAACCCTTCACGGCAAAATTGAGCGTAGTTCTTCTCGGCCTCGTTGAGCGTCCGCGAGGCATGCAGCACAGCGCGCTCGCGGCCGTCGGCGCCGCGCTGCGCGAGCACGGCCGCCACGCCGCCCGGCGCCGCGTCGCACGTCACCGACGTCGGCCGCGACGGGTCAAAGTGCGCGAGCACGGGTGCCTTCACCAGTAGCCGTTTTACCTTTTTAAATGCTGCATCGCACGCCGCGCTCCATATAAACTCATTTTCAGTTTTTAACAATTCGTATAGTGGACTCAATACGTTACTCAAATTCCTTAAAAATTTACCGTAATAGTTGACCAAACCGAGGAAAGCTTTCAACTCCTTAACGTTGGTCGGCAACGGTGTATTGTTAATAGCATCAACTTTACTCAACTCTGTATGTAACCCGTCGGCGTCAATAACATATCCAAGATATGAGACGGACTTTTGAAAAAAACTGCACTTGTTAGGAGCTACACGTAACCCGCATTCTGACAGAATGGTAAAAACTTTTAACAACCGATTCCAGTGGTCTTCGTAGTCTGTTCCGGACACATTTAAATCATCTAAATAGCAAGTGACATATGGCATTCTGAATAATTTATCCATTATTCTTTGAAACTTATTTGGGGCACACTTAATGCCGAACGGTAATCGATTATAGCAAAACATACCTTGCAAGGTAACTATAGTACATAACTTTTTTGAATCATCATCTAACTCGATTTGTAGATAAGCTTGGCTGAGGTCAATTTTACTGAAATATTTTCCGCCTTGTAGTGACGAAAATATGTCGTCTATTCGTGGAATAGGGTACTTATCATCGACTAAAACCGGGTTAACCGTTGTCTTAAAATCACCGCATAACCGAACATCCCCATTTTTCTTGATGACCGGCACCACGGGTGTCCCCCAGTCGCTCCACTCCACGGGTGAGATGATGCCCTCGTGCTGCAGCCGTGCCAGCTCGGCTTCCACGGCGGGCCGGATCGCGATCGGCACGGGCCGCGGCCGCCGCCACGCGGGCGTCGCGTCACTTACTACATCAAGCCTTAATTTCGTTTTGTTAAAAGTGCCTATACCGTGAGCAAAAACATTCGGAAATCGCTTTATAAGTTTACTACAAATATCCTCACTAAGGACATTCTCGTTTACCGAGTTAACCGCGACGTCGTCATCAATAGAAGGAAATTTTATACCGAAAGCCCTCAACCAACTACGGCCTAGCAGCGGTACACTACAATCATCATCCATGATAACTAGTTTTAAATTTTTTGCCGTTCGATTACCGAGTTGCGCCGTACAAATAATTGTTCCCTTCGGTTTCACCCTTATACCACCGTACAATTTTAAATTTGAGTATGGGTAAAGTTTACAATTTCCAAAAAGCTCTTTATATGTACTAAACGATATAGCACTAATAGCTGCGCCCGTGTCTCCCTCCATCATTAACCAAACATTATTAACTTTTACCTTAACCATCCATTTAGTGTCCGGCTCTTCGTCACTCAGCTGATAGACTTGCAGCTCGTCATCGGAGTCGGACCCGTCCGTCCGCTCGTGGGCCCCTTCCGTGATCAACTGATGTACTCTTTTTGATTCTTTTCTAAAACGACACGTTTTCGCGATATGACCAACGTCACCACACACATAACACTCACTATTTTGAAACGAACACTGTTGCTCGTGATGTCGTCCGTAACAACGGTAGCACCGCTCTCTTGACGATGTCGACCCTCCTCGACCGACATTACCGTAGCCTCGACGCTGAGGCCTGTAGGATCCTCCGGCACCGCGCGAGCCGCGAGCCCGCGCGCCGCTGCCGCCGCCGGCGCCGCCTCGCTGGCGCGCCGCCGCGGCCCCGCCGTCGACCGCGTACAAGGGCTCCGCCTCGCCGCGGGTGCCCGACGCGGCCGCGGGTTGCTGAGTCAGCCCCGCTGGCTTGGAGTCTCGAACTGCCGCCTCCAGCGACAATGCCAATTCAGTGGCGCGTTTGAATGTGAGTTCGTCGTCCTCTGTCAACATTCGCTGCCGAATGCGTTCGCTTTGTAGTCCATACACAAATTGGTCGCGTAAGTTTTCCTTCAAAATATTACTATCCTGAAACTTACAATGTTTACTCAACTTCTTTAATTGTACGAGGTACTCACTTACTGTTTGACCCTCAACTTGTTTACATGCTCTAAAGATCATTCTCTCGGCGATTATTGACCTTTTTGGTGACAGATGTTCTTCGACCAAGGTTACGATTTTATCGAAACTAACCTTTTCCGGTTCATCTGGGTAACACAAGTCAATTATCAAATCCAACGGTTCAGTGCCTACTACCGCAACCAAATATTTTGAAAATTCAGCCACTTTAACATTTTGAATTGTAAACCACGCCTTTAATCTGCTGACGTAGGTCGACCATACGTCGACATTAATTTTAAACTCTTTTAACGCACTCAAGTCAGGTTTATTTTCCACAGACATGGTTCTTAGCACTAGACGCGTGTAGTAACACTAGATTTAACAATCGGGCTCGTCGCCAAATGGTATATACTGGGAAATGTTTTAGAAGGACGGCGAATGAAACATCCGTAATTCGAGACTGATTATTTATTGATCTGCCGGTAGGCAGTAGAAAACCAAAGTACCTACATTTACATGCATATATAACACCTATCTTGTATGTATTGTTTGGTTACAATGCACCGTCACCGTTGTAACCGAACATATGCGTGTGAAATCAAATCCCGTCGTTAAAAGCGGTACCTATGTCGATATAAGCGGCCGCACTAAACGGATGCACATTCATAGTGGCTTGTATGAAAACCAACCATCTGCCTATATCTACGTCGCTAAAACCGGTTGGTCGTTCTATGCGGAGTCGTACTAATCGGATTCTACTGTACATATAAATCTTAAATACGTAGAAAACATCCATAACTCAGGAACAGAATATTCGTGAACATACAAATAAATGCCCTAACCAGGATTCGAACCCGGGTCCACCTGCTTCGTAGGCAGGATCACTACCGACTAGGCTAGGAGGCTGTTATTACTTATTAGGTCCGGACTGTCCTTACGTGCGCACTGCAGGAGGACGGAAATCGGTTTCAATTCAATGGTCGAGTGTCTAAAGGCGGTATAGACGCTGGCAAGACACGGGGCACCGCTCGCGACTGCCCACAATGAGGATAACCGCGAGTAGATTTTCCGCTAGGGGCGCTAGTAGAACGTGGGTTCTTCAAGAACATTTCAAACGTCACTTTGATAATTCTCTCATACTGACACAGGTCCCACGCATCAGTGGCGCCGCCGCGATTTAGTTCTGCAAGAAATGGTAAATCCCATTTCTATCATAGTGTAGATATACAATATGAGAGAGATGACCTGTAATTGACTAGCTTTAAAACTTTTTATGCTTTTGGTTTTACGAGTATGTTGGTTTTTGAAGCATATCATATTAACAGAAACACCTTTAGGTAAGCAAAATAGTATACCATAATTACTTCAAAGTTACTTATTATATCTGAGATAGGTATTTAGCATCAAAGTTGAACAACTTTAGGTCAAAATCTGGTTTTATGGCCATAACTTCTGTCTAATTAATTTTAAATTAAAATCTTTGTGAAATTTATAAAAACGCCAAAGACGAGCCAATTTATGTCGATTTACTGTATAAAACCCTTATAAGTAACGAAAAAAGTGTATTTAGGCAATTTTTAAAAGAATTATAAAAAATACGTAGGTATACTCGTACATTTATTTTTGAATTCGGGATATAAGATATGAATGGAGCCAAATATCGAAGAACCGATGGCCGTTTGTCTTATAGGTAATTCTATCTGTAGTGCAAATTTAGTTATAACGACTCAAATCTTTCAGCTAGGGCGTCTGCCGTGAAAGCAGGAGGTCGCTGGTTCGACCCCAGCCCTGCTCACCGGGGGCCTTGGTCACATTTTCTGTAGTACTACATGTTCTGCAGTACTATGTATGTTCTGTAGTATACTGGATCGTCTTAGCATTCGCGTTCTGTAAGTGATCATAATATGACGCAAGGGAAGAAAGGGTCACTTTATTGCCTCCCCGCGATAAATACGGACGGCATTCATCTCGCGAGGCTAAGGGGCGGGTTCGATGTCTGAGGATATATCTTTCCTCAAAATGTTAGCCTCATGAAACACAACAACACATGTATGTCACAGTAAGAATGTGAAAACCGTTAGTTTAAAATACAACTAAACCTTTTGTTAGCTGAAATTAGCAATAGGTAGGTTAGGTTCGTTAGGAAGCTTCAGATGCCCGAAGGGCAAATAACCTAGATTTTTTAAAGTAAGTAATCTAACTAACGGTTTTTACAATTTTACGTTGATATTATTATATACATGCCTATAGGTATGTATACACGATGATTCATAGGTTTTATATTTTAAAACTCTACATAAGTATTTAAAGGGCTGATAAAGTAGGTTATACAACAACCAATTTTACTTGTACCCATTTTGCTTAAAGATAACTTAGAGCCGGTTCGTACTAGTTGGATGTCGGACCCGTATTTAAATCGGACGATCGATTTGTATAGAAATCACTATCGGGCAAGTGTGAACAGCTTCATATATGTTCTGCTACTGGAACGTCGGACGAAAATCCGGATCCGACATCCGACAACTTGGAAACCGGATCTCGGATAAGGTGATTATTTTTATGTGGTATTAATAATAGGTTTCATATCCGACAAGTAACCCCTACACATAACACTCCCTACGAGCCGATTCCCCTTGTTGGATGTCGGGCCCGAAAAGCGATTGGTTAATATTAGTGCTCCTGGTCGTGACCGTGTTTCGTGTGCCCGTAGCAGAATCTCTGTTGCCGTGTTATTCGGCAACGGAGATCCGCTCCGTTTGCTCCGTGTGATTCGGCTACGTGTAATTAAGATACGTAGCTACGTGTACACGGAGATACGTATCTTATTTATACGTAGATCGGATCCAGTCGTGACCGTGACGTTAAGTGTAGATTTTATGCGTGTTATTAAGAGCCCCGAATGTAATGCAAGGGGCGAGTTTTTAATTTCAGTTTCCATACTTTTGCATTTTAAATAAAAATTTAAGAGATCAAAAATAATAAGATGCAAATATTATGTTGGAGGCAAAAATAATAGACCAGTACAAATTGTAAAAGATGTGTATTAAAAGAAGCCGAGCGGAGCCGAAGCCGAGATTCGCGGGAACGTAGCCGAATCCAGAAACGGATACGTATCTTTGACGTGACCGTGTAGTACGGGATCTTAGCACCGCCGGTGCTAAGGCTACGTAGCTACGGTTCCGCGTGTAACACGTATATCACAAGCCCTAGTTAATATCAAATGATGTTTCGTACGTAAGTTCGGAAAAACTCATTGGTAGGTACTATAGCGTTCAGAGTTGCATGGGCAATTTATGAATCAATTCATTCATAAACTGTCCATGCAATTCTGAACGCGTGTGTACAAGCCGCCAGGATTTGAACCCGCGACCTTCGGATTAAAAGTCGCACGCTCTTACCGCTGGGCCCCGAACCCTCTACGACCTCTAATGTTAATGACCTCTTTATCAATCTGAAAAGCAGGTGTGACAGAGAGGGAGGTACAAATTTTCGATCGTTCGATTTTACTACTACTACGACTACAACAACAACAACTACTACTACTACTAGGCCAGGTGGTTTTTACCATTTGGTACTGTATATATTAGAGATTGTATATGTAGCTTGTGCTAGAAGAACAACTAAAACATACTTCACCACCCCGTTCTAGCGCATGCCATTATTTACTGTAGCAATATTTACGTATTATTTGAACCTTACCAACCATATTCTTTTCTGAATCCCGTCCCCGAGGGACTTTTGGATTTGGAGTAAGACTAATTTGCATAAACGTGTCACTGGGACGTCGCGGGAATTATTCATCTATCTCATTTTTTTCGTCTTAGATAATTGACAGCGGAAAGAGTCAGCCACAGAGGATTTCAAAGTTGCGGGGTATTTTGGGTTTGTAATTAAAATAGCGATTGGTTTGCAGGACCACAAATTAAGTTAAGTATATTTGATACACAACATGACACTATTTACGAATTACCGGGTCTATGACACCTGGGGCTGACCCTAGTTCTGACAGAATCTCATTTCGATTGTCAATGCGATGGCGGAACATTCCAAAAACATATGAATTAATCATGTGGGTAATTATAAATTGAAAGAGATGACACTACAGAAAAAGTGACCAAGGCCCCCAGTGCCCGGGGCTGTTAAAAACAGGAATCAAAACATGCTTTACAATTGTACAGTCAACCAATTGGAACCCTAGGCCACTCTAGAACCATGTCCAAATGACAAGCAGTAAGAGATTTCTTACAATCTGACTTATAGCGTCACTATAACATAGTCCTACAGTGGCCTAGGGTTCCAATTGGTTGACTGTACATGTAGGTAATATTCGGGTAAGTACCTACTTATAAATCTACTTGGACAATTCGACGATAACTCGTGTATCGTCAATTCGTCAATCGGGCCGTTTTGAAATTTAGTAGGAGGTTAGATGAGATAAATTTTTATTTTTTTAAGTACGAATATGAGCCAAATCAGTCAAGGGGTTGTCGAGGTTTAGAGGTCACGAGTTCAAGTTCAAGGCGAACCGCTAGTTGTACAAATCCATTCACGAAAGTTGGCGCGGAAAATGTTTTTTTTTTTTTTTTTATTGTTTCAAAAGAAAACTTACGTGGCTAAGTATACATATTCCTTCGCCAAACTGAGGACAGTTTGTTGAAACTGTCATTAATTTTATAGACATTCCGCGTCAGCTTTCGTGAATCGATCTGTACGTAAGATTACATGGAAACAAGTTAACCGTACCATAAGTACTTTCAGATAAAGCCGAATGACATAAAATAGTTATTTTCTACTTTTTACTCGAGTCCGATAGGTACACAGGACTATACTAGTACCACGAAAATCGAACGATTGCGGATTTGTATCTCCATCTCAGTCACACTTGCATATTAGAGTGACAAAGAGGTTTTTCCGTCAATGCCAATTTTCAATGTTCGTGGTAGGCCCGTAGGTTCGACGGCGTAAGCCGCGGCGGGCAGGTTGCCAAAATGACCCCACTCTGGCTTGGGTATTTTCTATCAGCTTAGGAAGCATATTCGAACTTTGAAAACCGCAACTAATGTGTTACTGATATGATAAGAGCTTGACACTACTGGGGCCTTACCATGACATCTTAACGCGATTCAGTTTAGGTTCAGTTTAGGCTCAGTTGTATGGAAGCGACTCAGTTTAGGCCGTCAACTGAGTCGCGTTAAGATGTCATGCTAAGGCCTCTGGTGCTGCTGCCCCACACGCATGTTGTCATGTGAATAACAAATCAAGTTGTATTAACTACTCACTTTCATTACCACCGTTGCGCTGTAACCGATCCCAGTGTTTTTCCGCGTTACATCATGGGGGTGTCCACTCAGCGTTTCACGTTGACACAAAATCATCCGCCCATGGGTGGCATAAACTGCCAGGGTTCACACAACGCGAATTACCTCACGGCCCTCACGGGTGCGTTCAGATATATTTATAGTTGAAACAGCGCATACTAATTTATACTTAGACAAATTAATACCAATACTAATAAATAATCAATAAAAACGTGTTCTTATACTAAAAAATAACATTATTTTGTTTTCGTAATGTTGTACCACCAAACGTACCTGACAGCATTGTGACAACCCTAATGTTAATGTCATCTTGAAATTTCCATGCTTGACAAGATAAACGTCAAATGTAGGTAAGAGAAGCTTCGGTACTTTAGTACTAGGTACTTATTACTTATTCCGTGGTAATAGTCCTCTAAGCACCCTTCCTAAGCACCTACGAACAGACCCGCCTGGCATGTTAAAACGAGCATACTCGTACCTCGCAATTGTACACAAAAAGCACGAAAAATGATTGAAGAATGATTGGGACCTTTCAAAAAAGTAGTGATGTAAGTACAAGTTTTCCATGAGGCGGCAACGCGCACTCCTGGAGTTACAGGCGACCATAGGCTACGGTGGCCGCTTTCTATTAGGAGGGCCGTATGCTTTTTTGCCACCGACGTATATAAAAAAAAATACTGCAAATAACTTCAAATGCGAGTGTGAATTTCCCAAACTGAATTCGACAATGGAGTGGGAGGAGTTCTGTAGGATACTTACTTACATATAGGTATATTCTACGTTGTTGCAGCTAGAAAATACTTATTTGGCTCCAGATATTTTGTAACGATGAGAAAAGTAAACATTCGTACATTCTAGGCAGTATCATTCTTTTTTTCACTGATATCTACACGATTCTTTCTGTAACACCACTCCAAGCCTGCTAATGCCTTCAACATTTATTTGACAAATTCTGACCGAGGGCCCCAAATCTCTAGTCTGGGAAGTCATTGTAAAATCTCCGACAGTAATCTGTGATAGCAGTAGTGTATTCGATTCGATCGTTTTCTATTGCTGCGAGGCTCTGAGGTAGTATTCGAGCAGTGCAGCAGCCAAAGCTGAGTGGAACGTCTTGGGGAGCTGGTGCGGAGGTATTGCGCACTTCAGCGGTATCATTGGTGTACTATACAGCCGAGTATTGTGCTCCGGTTTGGCTGGGAAGCGCCCATACGCCTAAAGTAGACGTTGAGCTGAATAGGGCCATGCGATTGATCTCCGGTACACTCCAGTCGACCCCGTGCCATTGGTTACCGGTGCTCTGTCGAATTCTCCCGCCTGACTTGAGAAGGAAAGGAGCTCTGTTAAGAGAAGTAAATAAGATCCGAAATGACGCAAATCTTCCCATGCATTCGGAATTTTTAAGTCCAGCCACACGCCGTCTTAAATCCAGAAATGCACCATACGACATCGCTAAAAACCTGCCCGAAGGCGACTTTAATGGTAAGCAGGAATGGGTGCGGTCTTGGAGTTCCTTGATGATGGGCAGATTGGGTTCGGGGATAGTTCCTGGTGACAAAATCAGCGGCGCCGAACTCCCAAGACGAGACTGGTGCACTCTCAACAGACTCCGTACTGGCCATGGGCGCAGTGCTCAATACAGGCATCGCTGCGGTTGGACTGCCTCTCCTGCTTGCGACTGCGGTGCCGAAGTGCAAACCATGTTGAAATTGTGAAGCCGGATTAGAGCAGGGAATGTAAATTACTCGTACTCATACTAATTTACCAGTTGGATTGCCTGGGCTAGAGTTCGACGATTTTACGGTAACTTTGTTACTTAAAGCAGCAGAAAATAAAACACATTAGTTACATGTTACATGCCATAAAGATAAAAAATGACACTACACCCCTGTCATCTGAGGGGTGCAGAGTTTCAGATAAGTAAATAAAATTGAATAATTTACGAGTAGGATTTACCGCGGAATGTCACCAGCAGGGTTTGTCAAAATATAAAATAAAAGGTCGCGTCATGCGCAGTGGTGGCCTCGGTCCGCGGGGTCCCAGTCTGCTCGGCGCGTGGTTTCTGAACGAACATGCGCTGAGCTCTTTCAAATTCGGAACTCGGTCGTTCGAGCGCGGCGTTTAAAAATTTAAATTAAGAACACGTGCGTGGGTAAATTGGACGGTCAGTTGAAGTTTTTTTGACAGTGTTTTGTAGTGTTGTGAACTTTTGTGGATTACAATAAAAAGTTTTTCAGTTAACATAGCTGTTGATTGAAAAGGTTAGTTTTGGAGTTAAAACTTAAGTTTGTTTTTAAATTGTTTATTTAATCCACAGTGTGTTTTTTGCATACCTACACCCAACTAACCCGAAGTTAGCTGTTAATGTTTATACTAAAAACGCTTAACTCCGGGTTAGCTCGATAAACATGAATGGTGCAAGTGGCGCTTATTTGTTAAAATTAACACATTCTTTTAGACACACGATATACCTAATTGTAAAATAGGTAAGGAATTTTTAATTTAAGTATAGAAAAACGGTCTAGGCCTAGTGTTTTATCGGACATAAAGACTATCAAGAGTATACCTACTGTGGTAAACTGAAAATTTTCGTCAGAATAATGAACACGCTAAAGACTACGGACACAATTTATATTGTGTTCTTACTCGTATAAAACGTGTCCTTTTTACCCATCTTCATACTTTTTAAAGATTGGTAAAAAAGAAACAAAAACAATAGGTAAGAATAAGGTCTAGTTTACTATCTTAATATGTATATATAATTATATTCCTCCGATCTTATAGTGATTTAACCCTAGAATGCATGACTTTTTTTTTCGCGTAAAAAATATATATGATATAAAAATAGGGGTTTGCATTCAGGAAAAAAAAGAAAAACAATAGTTTGTGAGAAAAAAATAATATTCCTGTTCCTGATACGGAACTCTATGCATTGGGTTGGGTCCAAAAATACCGTAAAAAGTTTCTTCCATATCGTCTAAAGAACAGTAATTACAAAATGTAACAAACTAAGGGCAAAACATAAATAACCGTTCCCACAGGTGAGAGGAAATGAAGACTTATGCTAATGTCATAACGACTCTAATAAACGCAAAACTTTTTTCACTCTATTTTTTAACGTAAATGCATGGAGTACCACCATCGGGAACGTATGAAGAATCGGTGGCTGCCAAGCCACCCAAGCCAAGCGGTGGTAGCCAAGTAGGGTTAGTAACAATGAAACATTTAAAAATTAAAAATATGAACATAAAATAAAAAATAACTGAAAAGAAATAACGCTCAAAAATGAGTCATCAATGAGTCACAGAAAAAGAGGAAACAACAAAACATATTCTGCGAGACTGCAGATAGGTAGAAGTAAACAGGAGTAGGTATTTAGGGACCCCAAACACACTAAAGCTAGGTTTCGTAGAGTGTGGTTAGAGTAGGGCTACCCCGTTCAGCATTTCAGCCTGTAAGCGTCCACTGCTGAACATAGGCCTCTCCAATCGAGCTCCAGCGTGACCGGTCTACAGCCACCTGCATCCAACGAGACCCAGCGATCCTCAGCAGGTCGTCGGTCAATCTTGTAGGTGGCCGTCCCACACTGCGTTTGCTAGTACGTGGTCTCCATTCAAGGACTACCCCGTTATCACGCAACAAAAGGTACAATGCATGTCGAGTTGCGGAGAAAGCCCACCATAATTAACTAAAGCCTTAATTGTCCAATTGTTTGAGACCTTCCCACGCTGCATCTTCCGGCACTTGGTCGCCATTCAATAACTTTTCTACGAGCTTTTCTAGCAATAAGCCCGCCCACTGCCACTTGAGTCTCTTAACTACGTCGACGATTTCAGTTTTCCTCCGAATATCCTCATTTCGATCTGGCCGGGAAGTTTCTGTAGCAAATGATTTAGGTTGACCTTAAACGTGTGTTTTGGAGTTATTATTTGGTTTTTAAGTTTCGGTCGGTCGCACAGGTACTTTATAGCACAAAAATGCTGTACAAATTAAATGAGTTTAAATCAGGCCTTCCGCCACAACTAAGAGCTCAAAGATATTGCTCCAAACTGATGACATTTGACGAAATGGTGTATTCCTTCCATGCGGATACCGGAGGCCGGTATTTCTTCATACAAAAAGAACAATATTTTTCATTCTTTGGTTTATTAATTCATTGTTGAATGGGTAATCTAATAATACAACGTTGTTGCCCAGATAGAAAATTAAATCCTACATAAAGAGCATAATAGTAGATTACATACCAAGGCCGTTTTAGTGGGAAATGTCTCGGATCCCATGTAATTGTCGGCCGAGGCGAAGCCGAGGTCGACTAACATGTGATCCGAGACTTTCCCATTTAACGGCCGAGGTTTGTATACTATTTTTCTGCCCGACGGAGCCGGTAGGCGGCAATTTAGTTTTGCGTAAAGTGGCGCTTACCGGCCGGAGGACTGAAAAATATTATAAAATATTGGGCAATTTTGAGTTTTTTTTAAATACCGGTACACGCTTTAGTACCTAATTCTTCCGTAGTTTAAATACGTACGCCCACAGAACCCCGAAAAATGCTCTCGTATTCTAAATTAAAACAAAAATACTTACAAAAGTCAATTTGCATGTCGAATGGCTTCCGTTTAATGAATATTTTACGCCGTTTTGACAGAACCAACATAGGAATGAATTATATTTCCTGCGTAAGAATGAAATACCTACATTGTTGAATTTCGTTACAACAACCATACATACTCGTACATTTATATTGATATCTCATTCGATTTGTACGAGATTTTTTTTTATCACCAATCTATCGTCTAAAACTGCCAATCGATAGTAAAATTATACAATAAAATCAGCATCATCATCATCATTATCAACCAAACGACGTCCACTGCTGAACGTAGGCCTGTGGGCCTGCCCCAGGGTATGCTACATCGATCGGTCGTGTGCTGGCCGCATCCAATGGATACCTGCGATCTCTACCAGGTCATCAGTCCACCCTGTGAGGGGCCTTCCCACAGTGCGTCGACCGGTACGTAATCTCCACTCAAGAACTCGCTGGCCCCAGCGGCCATCAGTTCCGCGGGCTATTTGTACACGAGCAACCTGTGGGTCCGGTACACGAAACGGGCCTACAACGCCCTGAGAGTACAATATAACAATGCTTTTAGAATGCTGATGGGACTGCCTAGTAGGTGTTCTGCGTCGGGGATGTTTGTGGAAGCTCGCACGGATGGCTTTCAGACTGTATTGAGGAAAAGTATAGTCTCAATTCTAGGTCGTGTGAGATGTAGTGCCAACAGCATTCTAAGAGAAATTGCAAACAGATTTGACTCTCCAATCTTAAAACATTGAACTGAACAAATCAAAAGTGTAGTGCAATTTGTTATATAGGTACTTATAGAGGAAGTTATATAGCTTAAAATGGTGTATATATAATTAATAATACTACTAATAATAGGATAAGATAGTTGCGTTTTTACTAATACTCTATGGATGCATATGTTTGTCCGAAATAAAGAATTTTCATTTCATTTTCATTTCATTGCCTCGGCATATTTGTCCAGATTACTGCCACTTTCGTTTGTCGATTCTTTGAGCTACGTCGGTGACTTTGTTCCTCTGCGGATCTCGTCATTTCTGATCACGCAGACAAACCCTTTCTATCGCTCGGTGGGTGTTCGTAGACGCTTTCCTCTACAAATCGGGAGCTGGGATCGGCTACGAGCGTAGCGCGTAGCAAACGGCGGCACTCAATGTGTTATCGCATGCACCGCTAAGGTCCCACTTCACGCTGGCGCGTATCCTTAATACCGGCTTTCACACTCAGTATTAGTAGTATGCTGCTCGTTGCAGTATTTTAAATTGGTTTGTCGGTCCGAAAAGAAGTCTGTTTACTGAATACTACACAGATTTTTTTACTTTTCGTATTTAAGTTGCAGTGCAATTGGTGCACGATTTAAAACAAAAACGATATTCGTAACGGGTTTATAACTTTAACTGCGGTCAGTTTTGCGACGAAAATATGGCATTAAATTAAAATAAAAAATTAGCTTTCTATTTATGTTCAACTATAAGCAATGTTAAATTAAATATAGAAAGAAATACATTTGAAAAAAATCAAGACTTCATGAATTTTTTGGGCAAAAATTAAAAGTTTAGTTACTAGATCATGTGGGATATCATTTTAAAGGACCTGATTTGCACATTCGAAAAACATATTTTTTTACAATGTGCAAAAATATATGTTTTACAACAAATTTCTACTTCCAAATGCAGTTTATTGCATCATGTTTACAGATGAATGCAATAACTAAAAGTTTGTACGGGACTCTACTCTCACTCAATTTTCTCGTATTTTAAGCAGAACAGTTTGCAAACGATTCCCATAGTTGTGGGTCCCACCCGAGGTTAGGATTTTTTTCACATCTCCACTCTTTCCAAAAAAATTGGAATCTTTTGTAGACGTTTTTGCTTAAAAACAATAGACCACGGCCCTTACCATGACGTATTAACGCGATTCAGTTTAGGTTAAGTTTAGGCTCAGCTGTATGGAAGCGACTCAGTTTAGGTCGTCAAATGAATCGCGTCAAGACGTCATGGTAAGGCCTCTGTTGTATGGCAGTGACTGAGTTTACATCGTCAACTGAATCACGTTACAGACGTCATGGTAAGGCCCCAGATATATTAGCAAGAAAACCCAACTGCCTACAAAGTTATCAACTTATCAAGCCTTATTCTGCCGGCGTCTGGGATATTTCACGTTAGTTTTGTACTTTTCCCAATGGATTCCGAACCCTTTTCGTTCAATAACGCCAGTGGGGTAGAATCATCAGTCTATGCCAAATTCGGGCTATGATACCTTCATCAGGAAAGTGTTGGATGGTGCGGTCGCGAACAATTTTTATGTAATATTTCAACCAGATGTTGCAGGGTGAATTACGTTAGTAAAATAGGTTATTTTAAGGCCAGTACCGTAAGACTACTTGTTTGCTTTAGGTAAAGTAAATTTTTATAATAAAATACTTATTAACTTCAGTAACTAGCTCCCTGCTGTTCCTGCTGGTGAAAAGGTGTGCATGTTAAATATTCACATAAAATAATTATATCGAAAGCCTTCTCAAACCGGGATTACAGCTAACCTTTTACATAATCTATTGAATAAGGCGTTCCTTGCCGAAGTCTACATTAATCTGTACAGTAATATTGATGTAGGTAGCTACTTTTTTATTTAGTTACCGGGCATTACATTTTTTTGAGATATCAGTCCACTACTTACATATGGACATACCGATATAGGACATAAAACATATTAAAGGATCAAACACAAAACATTGGTACACGTCTTTTCTGTGGATTTGTCAAAAGTTAAGGGATATAAAGGTTGATTGTTTTATTCAATCCTTATCTGCATTAATAAGTACTCCTACTCCATTACATTATATGATAAAAATCGTTACTACATGTTCACAGGCTATTAACTATTGGCCACAGCAAAGATATGCTCTACAGTTTATTTAGCTGAACATACACTTTTTCTTTCCTGTAGTCAATAGTTGACAGCTTGTGGTGATTTCATCAACAGTAGTGATTTTTATCGTACAATACTATATAGAAGGAGTAGGTACCCCTTAATATAGTTAAGAATTGAATAAGTAAATCAAGCTTTATAGCCCTTAACTTTTCAGTAGTCCACCGGAAAGACTTGGAACATCAAAGACATCAAAATTTGTTTGTCCCTACATGAGTCACTCGTGTTATTTTGAGCGAATTTAGTATGACATGTTATGTTAAAATCATTACAATCATGGTCATCATTACCACTGTATTATCGGAAAAAATAGAGGTATTATTTTTTACAGCAATTCCTATGACTTATTAAAAACCGCACGCAAAGTCCGGCCCTTAAATTCATTACAATACGCCAAAATTGGACTCGACAAATAGCTACAAAATTAGTCGTTATTTATAACGAATGGCTCGTGCGAACATCATTTAACAATCTACAATCTACAAGATATTAATGAAATTTGTTTTGTTTTTAATCATAAATTCCTGCGTAAATACTCAAATGATCAAATAAATACAGTAGAAAACTTGTTCATCAAAATTGGGCTGATTGTTTATTCTGTAAATATAACGGTACCTAAATGTCTGAATTATAAATACAAGGTTTAGCTGTTAGGAATTTCGGAATTCATTTTGGGGAATGTAATATTAAAAGGGAAGATGTTTAAACTGTGTGGATTATACGGCTGAAGCTTTTATTCGTATTCGTATGAGAAGTATGAGGAACGTCTCATGAGTGTCAATGTTTGCTGAAAGGTAATAATACATCATGTAGATATAAATTTTATTTGATATTTGCTAATTGTGAACTGATGAGTATATAATTTTAAATAGGTATACTGTCTCACATATATCCTGTGAATAAGACACATCTCTATCTCTATCAGGCTCACCTGTCTCTTTCCGCCATACATTGACGAATTCATGCGTCCGATGGATCAGCGCGTGTCTCCCTAAACAAATGAAGTATTTGATCTAACTCCGTGGCCTATTTGATTCTAAGATTGGTTTTTAAGCTAAGAAAGCATATACATTTTTTAAGTAGGCTTAAATTTGCAGTCGGGTGAGGCAAAGACATCCGTTTACACTCCAACTTATGTAAACCCTCGAAGTTTACCAATCCCAATATCGATATTCGCCGCATTGACACCATTTAAATTATGGTTATTCCAGCCTCTAAAGTTTTGGCGTAATTCAATCCGGTTTTCCTGGCAGAATGTTATTGAATTGAATGTTGGGATTGGGCCGGCTTTGAACATTGGTTTTGATAAAAGGCGATACGGCAATTAGCGTTATAGCCCAGATACCGATATCGAATTTGTGTACAATGAAGATATTATCTTTGTAATAAGAATTTGGGAGCATTCTCGAGTTAAGCCGAGGAAAAAAACAGTGCATTTTTTACTTCATTGCGGATCAAGCTTTACTTTTTATCACCGATATTGTAAGACTTCAAAATTTAATTAAGTGTTTAGCATAGAAAACAAATAAGCCGCAATTTCAGCCGTACCATTTGTTAAGAAAATGAAAATGTTCCCATAAACAATAATTTGTGATTTATTTAATCGCATGGCAAAGTTACATGTAACGTAACATACAGTTTATAAAAGTAATAAATCAATCAGTTTATAATTTAAGTTGTTGGATTGGAGGACTCCTGTAGCTATAAGCACCAGTATGTAAACTAAAATTAGTGTATCGGTGAGCTGTACACCTCGCGAGATGGTACTGTTATTGGCACAAAGGTCGTAAGCGCCTTTGTTGTCTATGGCGCTTAGGACCTTCGTACCAATTCTCGCCATTTTGAAAATTTCCAAAAACTGAATCGATTAAATTTTTTAATCAAATCAACAAACTTGTTATAAAAATCACAAAGGTTGGTTGATAAATGCGACCTGTAGAGGAGAACAAATGGACAGACACATGAAAGCATTTTTGCCCAAGCTGATACGAAGACGATTCGCTCGCTTTGCTCACTCGGTCAATTATGTTTTGTGACATTTTTGTTAGCATAATTGCGTATAAAATATAATATTTTATTTTGTATATTCTGGGAAATAGCCACATCCTTGCGAGTTTATCCATGTAGATTGTAGAAGTCTCTAAACTGCCCACATTGATACATCCAAATCTTTTCCTGCATTTCTCCCCATTTGGAGACGATTCTAGGAATAAAACATATAGTTAATCAACATTTTGTTACTTCTGTTTCTAAGCAATATGTAGGTCATATTTTGTCCACATATTTGTCCATCCTTGCGTGTCAAATATCTGAAACATGTAGAAGTACTTCCACATTTTTAAAACGTATAATTATTAATATGAATTAAGTCATATAAGGTATCGACCATTTCATACTTCGTGAATAAATGATGAAGAATACTTAATTGCTTGCCTGCTATACGTAACCTGTTTTTACAAAATGTTAACAACTTAATATATATTATACCCATTGTATGTAACTCGGAATATACTGTAGCAAAACCAGTAAAATAGGTTTTGTTTTCTTTTCGGTGCGACAGTTAAGCATTTTTATGACGCATATTTACGTTTATTATGGCGTTGGGCTGGATATTGAAATTAATGAGTTTACCCCCATAAATAAGCAAACAACGAACGCGCAATTTTGAACTGAACGTGCTTGTTTTTAGTAAAACTGTACATGTGCTTGTTTTTAGTAAAAGGTCCCACTTTGATAAGGTTCATTTCTATATTGTTCGTGCAACGCGCATTACCTACCTTACGGTTGCGTTCAGATATATTTGTATTTCAAACAGCGCACACTAATTTATACTTAAACATATTAATACCAATACTGATAAATACTTTATAAAAACGTGGTGTAAACATATTTGAACATTTTCCCAATCGCTAAAACATTAAGAGTGCACATATGCGAGCAAAATAGAGCGGGACAGATGTAACTGCAGGAGCACGCATGAAAGGGGAGTAGTAGGCGAGCGTCTCAAAATAAACCTTGTAGTCAGATAATTGCTGTTTACAACTACAAAATTTTTTGTTCATATTAAAAATTGACGATTTCTACGAAACTTAAGAGCGTGGCAGGGTCACAAAGTTGCAACAAAAAAACGGTACCTTGGCTTACTCGAGCGCGGCAGATTTTTTATTCTGTTATAAGTAATCATTCTGTCAATATCTATCACGCTCAAATATTTCTACTTTAGTGTTTTTTTTTACATTAAAAAAAAGTCAATTTACAGGTTCCCCACCATTAAAAAAAGAAAACGTAATTTTCCTATCAACTAATCTATCGATTCCAATAGGTCCCCACGACGCTCGATTTACTACAAATTTAGCTTCCTAGTTCAGAGAATGATCGTTGATAGCGTAACACGTAGCGATTGCCAAAAACCGCAACCAAATCGGACCATTTTGGAGATAAATGGGAACATTTGTTTGAATGCGCAAACTAACAAACCGCCTTTTACCCTAAATGTATAAAGGCATAATAAACCGTCTCTGTTCTCGGGGGGAAAAAATATATTCAAATATGTAAAGTCAGTAAAAATACCCGGCCAAGTGCGAGTCGGACTCGCGTACCGAGGGTTCCGTACTAACTTTATGTTGCAACTACACCTAGAAGTAGATATTTGACGTCAGCCACAGATTGGGTCAGTCATTTGTATGGCATGGAGTTAGTATTAGAGTTTGTTTTTCCTTGATATTATTTTATAGCGTAAGCCATTTTTTTTAACTTTAGTTATAGGACAGTACTTTAAACATGATATCACGTAAATTTACCTAAACGAAAAAAAAATCGAAGTTGGATTTTAACTTTTGTTCCGGATAGTTATTTTTTTATAAAAAAAATAATGAAGTTACGGTAAATGTTATAATTTTCACGTATGTTTATAATAATATTTAGGTTGTGTAAAACAATCATATTTTTGCCTTCATAAACTTCGGAGATAAAGGGGGGAATGGTATTTTTTTTTACATTTTTGTTTCAAATGTACTAAAATGAAATGTGCAAATCTAGCCCATTCAAATGATACCCCACATAACCCAATAACTAAACTTTTAATTTTTGTCTCTTCTTTTATCGAGCATTTATCATTGAAAATAAATAAAAATATGTGATAAATCTTCTTTCAATGTGTCTGCGTTAACTATGCTTATAACTATTCCTAATTTCAAATCGGTAGCTTAAGTAGTTCTCGAGATATTTACCGATGTGACATACAGACAGACCGACAGACACACAGACTGAGTCGCACTATAAGGTTTCCTTTTTACCATTTTGGTACGGAACCTTAAAAAGAAAATAATTTTCAAACATCGAATCTTCTGTAACCGAACAATCAACAAGTGGATAATATAAAAACTCTTGGACCCGAGTCTCTCTTACATTTCTTACCTACTATTAAACTAAGCAAAATAATGATTCACGGTAAAACGGGATGGGCCGGGCCAGCACGGGATGATGTATCAATTTTTATAGACAGACAAGATCTATGGGTGTATGTATGAACTTTTTTGTTTAATATGTACTTATCTGTATAATTATGTCGCACATTACAAGTTTGGGACTAGGTCGATCTATGTGAGGTTGTCCCCAAAGTATTTATATTTATCGTTTTATGATTTTATACCGGCCGGTATTTAGCCGGACCCTGGGGCCACCAGGCGCTTAAATTATTTTAGGAATTTAGGCAGGTGCCTGAAGGAGAGAAGTGGCAACCCCAGTTCTGGGTCTTGGCTAATACAACAGGTCTCCATCGCCATACAGCGTGGTAATGCTGCTAGCGTGATAGGGAACCTTCGGTCCTAGCATGGCTCACAACGGTCTTAATGGGTCAATCCACGGCAAGAGTAACGTGAATCACAATTTTATTGCAAGTTGCCTTTATTCATGATGCAAATTCAAGTGATAATTTATCTCTAAATAAGTGTTACTTTCCTTAGATATAAATTGAATCACACAATGAAGTCGTGACTCGCGTTACTTTTACATACGTGGATTGACCCTAATTTTAACTAGTTTTAAGGGATTAAACACCTTAGAACGGATTAATCGCGTTTATTAACAGAACGAAGGGTCATCGTGTTAATAAAACGTAGGGACGTTTCGAGCCCTTTACAGCACCCGTTTTCACAGTCCGTTTAAACCGGTTTTAATCCGTTCCAAAGTGTTTAATTTCAATGAATAACAATCGCGGTAACAGAACACAATATTAGTTTTGAGGGTTTTAGAGGTATTCAATTTTGTCTTTTTTATGTGCTCTGTCTGTTTATATTTTGTTTATTGTTTGCAATGAAGTTTTTATTTATAGGCAGAGTCCCGTCTCCGAGGTACCACGGATAATTTAGGTATTGTAGGTAATGTAAACTCAGAAACATTTTTACTGTGTAAGCTCGTTAACGCTGGCATTTGATGACACAGTGGAATACTTTTTTAGATACATTTCTCAAAATGGGAGGTAATTTAGTTCGTTAAGGTACTTTGAGCAAACTCGGCAGATCGAAGTCTTTATAAAGAAACGGCATGCTGACTTATTTAGCTTAGAAACCGTCTAAACTTAAGGATGACTCGCACTAAGACGGAACGGGACGGGACGGAGCGGGACGGGACGATCTGTCAATTTCTATAGAAGGAATTACGTGATAGCTCGGAGCCCTCGGATGTCACGTGACGTTTTCTAGAGAAACTGACAGATCGTCCCGTCCCGTTCTAGTGTGAGTCATCCTTTACCGTGTGTTCACGCGAGCTTGAAAACTGATCCGTTTTATAGAAATTCTCACTATTTTAACCATTTAACCTAAATTACTCAAAAATATAAAAAAAAACTTTTACTTCGGGGGTTCAGTTTCATTTCTGACGTAATTAGCATAAAATAGCTCACGCAGGTAGAGTTAGTCTTTGCTATAGTCTGACAAGCCAAGGATGCAGTAGTTTTTTTTTTAATTTATATGCCTCCCTATTTTTTTCATACTGAAAAAAAGGGACGCACATAATTTAAAAACAAAATCTACTGCATCCTTGGCTTGTCAGACTATAAGTTTCATAGATTTTGATAGCACAGACTGTGAAAGTGTTAAGTAAACGTCATAATTTCATAGAAGTTTGACGTTTAAAATAACACTTTAAACTTTGACAGTTCATTTGTTTGGAAAAGATAACGTGGTTTGACTCTAATAATATCAACTCGAAAACATTTTTACCAATAACCTCATCAACGCTGAGTTTTGATGACTGTGACCAAAAACATTCCTCAAACGGAGAGGTAGAATAGCTTTCCAAGATACTTTCAGCTCAAGATAGGTTCACTTTGAAGGCTTATAAGGTCACGGCATGCTGACCTAGCCTAGAAACCGTTTAAATTTACCCGAGGCAATGTGTGTCCGCGCGAGACTAAACTAGCTTGAAAACTGATCCGTTCTAAAGATATTCTTTCTATTAAAACCATCTTCGATGTTTCAAAGACCGTAGAAGTTTAGAAGGGACCCTTTAAGGATGACTCACACTAGGACGGGACGGACGGGACGGGACGGGGCGGGCCGGGACGATCTATCAATTTCTATAGAAAGAATCACGTGATAGCTTGGATACCTCGGATGACAGTGTCACGTGATGTTTTTCATGGAAACTGACAGATCGTCTCGTCCCGCCCCGTTCCGTCCCGTTCTAGTGTGAGTCATACCTTAAGCGATGAATCAATATCTTTACTTTCCGGCACATCACTAGTGGTTCGCCCGAACATGAATTCGCGACCCCCGTATCTCAGCAACCACTTGACCGATTTGACTGAGATTTAAACTCAATAAATACATCTCCTCTAACTACTTGTCCGCTTAACAATACTCAAACAAACATACAAATGTAAATACCAACGCCGAATTGTTCCAGTAGACCCGGAAAACTTCGCTCGCTCGTTCAAAAAAATCTTACTTAGCATAATGTAAAAAACATTATCTTAACCTTGTGAAAACGAGTGCTGTAAAGGGCTCGAAACGTAGAATCATGGTGTTAATAAACGTGACTAATCTGTTCTAAAGTGTTAAATGTTCAATGAACATCAATCGCGGAAGGAAATTGATGTTCATTGAACATTTAACAAAATTCGAAGGAAATTTTTCTCAATTCGGTTAAAGAAGATGCTGTAACTTAAATAACCCAAAAATAAAAAGAGATTTTACTTCGAAGTAAAACATTTCATACTTAGCATAACATAACATAGTGAAACTTTTTTACTGTATAAAATCATTAACGCTGAATTTTGATGACTGTGGCAGAAAACTAAGTCGAAAGAACTTTTAGACATGCTTTTCAAATAGAGGGATAGAATAGCTTTCCAAGATACTTTCAGCTAACTTAGCAGATCGAAGGATTTTTTAAAGTAACGGCATGCTGACCTGAAACCGTCTGAACTTTACCCGCGAACCACGACGAACTAAATTTGCTTGAAAGCTAATACGTTCTAAAGATTTTCTGTCTATTTTCAATCACCTTCAACACTTCGAAAGGTTCTCGAATCGATGCGACCTTTTTTGTTATTTTACACAAGGCTGAATTTACCTAAATGCCTCGTGGATTACTCCGTCAATTGCGAAGATGATTTCTAAGAAGTAACTCCCAGCCAGCTGGATATCATTTTATAATACCTTTATTACGTCCTAAAGACATGTAAACCGAAATAGCACAATTCCAGGAGTTGAGCTTGATTTTTGAGAGCCAAGTAACTAACAAGGCTTTGGTCATTTTTCGGTTTTTGGAGTCTAGCTCAAAAAAGTTATATATAAGTTATAAGTAGTACAGACGAAAAATTGAAAAATTATCGAAAATTTGGCATTTCTTGGCTCTCAAAAATCAAGTTCAACTCTTGAAATTGTTCAAGCTCAGTTTACACGTCTTTAGGACGCAACTAAGGTATTAAACTGATATCCAGCTTGCTGAAAATTAGTTCCTGGAAATTATCAAATTTTCTTGGACTATAATGACAATGGGAACTGTACATTTTTAATCTTCGTTAAAAATCTAGTGCAGTACGAGATTGAAAGTAAGAAATAAATAAATTTATAATAAAATAAAAAACCACAAACCAAATCATTACTTGCCTTATTGTAAAATAAGCAATCATGTTATTAATTTTTAAATGCTTCTCCTTCATCTTTTGGAATCTATACATTGTCATTAATTCATGCATTGCTTTAAATATTATCATTAATTTAAGTTGTAAATATGTTATTAATTAAGATAAGTGCATGTTTTTATTTTCTCTTAAAAAAAGAAAAAGTTTTATAAATAATAAATAAATAATAATAAATAAATATTTGTGGGACAATTTTACACAAATCGACCTAGTCCCACGGTAAGCTCAATAAGGCTTGTGCTGTGGGTACTAGACGACGATATATATAATAGATATATACATATAACTTACCCCAGTGGTGGAAACAGTTTTGGCTGTTGTATTATCTGTATTTGTTAAACTCTGTGTGTAATTACGAGTATACGCTGTTTGTTTCCCTTTACAATAAAAAAAAAACAGGCTTCCCATCTTTGCGTAGATAATCGGAAAATATATAAATGAAAACTTCCTCTTTTTGTTATTCTATTTTTACAAACGATTTCTAAATACATATTATGGTAAAATCACATTTACGAGTTTAGCAAGCAACCTCTATTTTACTGTCGGGTTTTCTGAATCAATAATAAGATTCTAGCGAATAGCGTCACTGCCTACGCTCAGTCGCGCAGCATAGTACGCTGCTTAGAGGGGCTTAGCTCGGAATCCGGCGCAATCCGCTCTGATTGCAAAGGCGCTTTTCCCGTGGCGAGATATTTTTACTGCGGTTCGACTCGGAACTGGGTTCTTCTAGATTTTGGTTTAGCTATCTTTATCACTTTTGACTTAAACAAATTTAAAAAGTAAAAATTTTATATGTTTTAAAAACCACATACCTATTTCGTTTTGTAAGTTACATAATGAAAACGTTGTTAACGTCGTCACAAAACTGACCGCAGTTAACTTTTCTGAACAACGTGCGCTGATTGGACAATTTTACACGATTTTGTAAAAACACCCATCTCATTATCAAGTAAGTCATTCCGTTCAAAGTTATGCAAGCATACATGATGCAATGTTGCACGTCTTAATTCATGGCATTGTGATTATGGTGCGCATGTCAAAACATAGATATTATTATAATAACTTTCGGTTCACTAACATTTTTTGAATAGCTCGGCAAAGAATAGAGCTAGCGTATTAAAACAAAATAAACTTTATATACAATTAACAAAATATAATACATTACAAGTACTACATACTTTATTTATTTTGCATAAAACGATAAAGTAAAAATGACGTCTTTTTGCTTGCAAACCGAAAATGTAATATAGTGAAGTTTTTTTAATAATGTAAAAAAAAACAAGTAGGTCATTCCATTTAAAGCTACGAGTACGCAAGTATTCATGATGCTATTTTGGATGTCTTAATTTACGTCATTGTGATTATGAAGTCTAAAAAGGTCTCGATAGTTTACACTTATAGGTTATTTAGGTACTGTGAGGATTTTTTCCCGCAAAAGATTGCAAAAAGGGAATAACCTATCCACTATTTTTACACAACCTCTTCGCAGAACCTCTTCGCAGCCGATATCTAAAGTAGCGGATAAACCCCATTGCGATTTAACAAGCCTTGAAATGAGGCCCGGAGTTTGTGTTAAGGTTTAATTTCTCTTTTAATTAAACAGGAGGTTTAGTCAACTTGAGTCGTTTTAAATTTATTGCTTCAGATTGACTAAGCCTAGATGGTAATTTAATGGATTTATTCATCATGGCAGAATACTTTTGAATTGGAAATTACCTATAATTTACTAGTAAGCAGATGTTGATTCAACTTGATTTATCTCTGAATGATAAAGTTACAATTTAATGAATGCGTAGAGAATTATTTATTAAACAAAAACAAACACAAGACACACACAAGAAAAAAATATAAAAATAAAGAACAATATAAATAAAAAAACATTGTGTACTAAATCGTCTATATTTCTTTTCATGGACTAATAATACTCCACCCCTTTGAAATGGTAGCTGGTCTACGGCCCGAATATCTTTTAAGGTAGGTAGAGGTAGGTAGCTAGGTAAGTTACACTTACTGTATATATTTTGAAAACAAACGTTTTTTTCCACTTATTCTTATAACATACATTCATTATATCCAGTACAGCAAATGGTGAATAAGGAAATCCCTTTTGCATGGCGGCTCCTGTTACTTGCTCTATAGACGTCCACCGGTATCGTGTTAACTAGGTGTACCGCTACTTGTGTCTGGAAAGTACTAGCTAGAGCCTAACACTATCTAGCTATCTAACGATTTGTCGTAGACTCGCGGTCTACCTTAACCAATATACTCTTAACGACTACTTACAGCTAAATTAAAATAAAATCGTGAAGTCCACAGTGAACTTTATAGATTTCAGATTGTTAGAAGATTGATAGAAAGTTGATAGCTATACAAGGATGAAAATTATACTTTTATTGAAAGAATGTACGCACTATTTTTTCCACCTGTATATTTGATTGCTACAGAGATCAAAAGATCCAATTTTTTTCAATCACTATTTGGATTCATGATCGTCACTTCACATTCAACTATTTCTGCATACAAATGCAGTTCATTTTGAAGTGACTTGATGTATAAAGTAAAAGTTGACAAAATCATGTTTTCGTATAATAATTCAATTTAAGAAAACACGAGATTAGTGTGGTCATTATAAATTCGAATACAAAATAGAAAATGTATCGAAAGCTTACAGATTTATCTGGAAAAGGGAGCCACACGAATTTTTTTTCACCTCCCATTTGCGTCAAAATTTTATGTCCCCCAAAAAAAAATATAAAAACACTTGGCTCGAGTTTGGTATAAAATAGTGTCTTAACTAGAATAGTTTTCAAGATATTCAATAAGTCAATTCATTAGCTGAACCAGTGTAAAAGGTTACTAATCTATACTACTAAGCTGTGTGCTGTCATGACTATAGTTATATTTTGTCATACTTGACATTCACTATGGTGTAACTCTAAAGGACCTTTTACAGTGTAATACCTATACATTTATTTTGTATGAACAACTATTTTTTTTTTATTTGACAAAAAACGAGATGAAGCAACGTGTCGAATTTAACGAAAAAAAAAGAAAGTGCATACCTATACGTCTATGGCGTGGAAATGGTTAATGAAATACAAGGGGCACATAAAACGGATGTTGCGCATATCAGAACATAGGTATTATGTATAAGTAGTTATATCTCACTCGAGAGCAAAATTTTCGGTTCACTAACATTTTTTGAATGGCTCGACAATTTACAAAAAAAAATACATTACATGTTCTACTGATAGTTTATGTATTTTGCGTAAAACGATAAAATAAAAACGACTTCCTATTGCTTGCAAACCGATAATTAAATATAGTGATTTTTTAAATAGAGTGAGAATATTTGCGAATGTTATAAATATATATTATGACAGGACGAAAATAAAAACAAAGATCCGGGAAACATAGAAATTCTAAATTGTGAAACAACCCAATTTTTTTTCATGGCATTATACATATAATTAACAATGAAATTATCTACAAGGATAAATTTATTTCAATACGCTAGCTGTATTCATATTCAAGAGTATATGTATACACGTAAACCCTAGTGACTGTACTTCAAGCGATGTCGTCAGCATTAAAGTGGCAGAATGACATATTCTAGTTATTCCAAGTTTTGCTTTTACACTTTTCAGTAAATGTCAACGATAACGACACATTTTACCGTCGCCATAAATGGGTATTTATCGCAGAAAATGGAAATAATCGTTTTCGATTCGTTCGATAATAGTATGTCGTGGACGTTGATGTCTCTGGTATAAAAAGCTTTATATTATTCTGCTTTGTCAACTACTTTCAATTTAGTCTCTGGACTGTATGATTCTAAAAAAAATAGATTATTCTCGCTTAAAAACACATTGATGATATCTGTATAAAAAAAGCAACCCAATTTTCATACTAAAGTATTTGCTTTATGATAATTATGATATTTAGGAAACATTTTCATGTGGTTAGGTATTGACGAATATAATCAATTGTGCTTATTAATTTCCGCGAATACATAAAAACGTGCGGTTTTGCTAGGATTACTAGTAGGTATATTTTAGATTTTTGTATGAAAATCTAAAAACAAAGACATTATTTACTATAATTCTACATTTTTGCGTTGCGTAAATAACTAACTAAGCGCAAAAAATAACAAATATATTAAGCAAATGCACCATAAAGCTGCAAAAATTTTTGTATACAAAATGACTGGAATAGATATGTCTGGAAGAGATCGCTTTTTAGCAATAAAACCGCCTGTTGTTTGCCGATTATCTTTAATCAAATGCTTTTACCTTGTCAATGTTTTTCTTTATTGAGGTGGGGCATAAAGAGTATTCTATCTATCTTAAGTGCAATATTGCTAATAAGGTTGCCACATCGTTATAAATTTCTTTGCGCCGCTCGTAGAGTTCTAAAATGAATGTTTGCGTTCAACCTCAGAATTTACCAAGAACTTTGAATATTATCCGTCCTCAAAAGAAATAAGTATTTCTCAAGCGCTGGCGGAGGCCGAGACCTAGACTTCCTTTGATAGATTCCGTATTGTAAGAGAGTAGCAACCTTTGAGTTTTAAACCAGACGGAGAAGCAACGTCTGTCATTTCCCATACAAAAAATGTCTGCCATTTTTTGTATTGGGAAAGGGCACGTCAAATGTACAGCCATTCCTACGTGACGTAAAGCTGTGTCAAATAAACGTCAGTCCATACAATGAGTTTGACACTAAGCCATACCCATTTGGCAGCAGGAAACGCGTGTCAATTGCTAGTGCCTATGGCTTAAAACTCATAGGTAGCAGCTGTCAGCATCTTTTCGTGCATGCGAAACTCTTTACTAGATTACGGGTTTTTGTTATCATTATTTTTCACCTTTCATTTCATTAAGCGCGACTTGCACCATCATGGGTTAGCCAACTAACAGTTTCGTATGGAATTTGAGAGTTAACTCTGGGCTAGCTGGCTCACCCTGGTTGGCCCAAGTGGTCCTAAGGGGATAACTTGCGATAGTGTACGAGGCTAAGGTTCACTTCGGGTCGCTGAGCCAGCTAAGTAGTTATCCTAAAAATAAATGATACTGATAGTTGCCCTCGAGCCATCTTAGATGTCGCTTTTTGTGGGGGCCCATCTTATGTGGGCGAGTCACCGTCTGCCGGAAATAAAATTGATTACCATTTTGTTAGGCAGACGTCCGATTTTATTCTCCATAACCCAGTATTTAGTCCACCAGTTTCATCCTAATAGTCCAGTATATTTTAGATTCTATTAAATCTCAATAGCCTATACACCCTGGCGGGTGCTGCCTCTGCGTGCGTCCCATGACTCGGGCAGGTGCAACATCTGTATGTATGTATTTATGTATCTATATATACCTAAGTGTATTTATGTTTATATAATGTATTTACTGTATATGTAATTAATATTTATAGATTGACTTGTTCTTACTATTTCGGTTTTGACTATTAGTAGCACCGCCCACAAATTTTCTGTTTTGCCTTAAGGTTGACTGGTAGAGAATGCCTTCTGGCATTAAGTCCCCCTTTTGTACGTTAAGGTTTTCTTTTGTGCAATAAAGGTTAAATAAATAAAATAAATAAACATCCGCTCGGTGTACCCCTTACATTTCATTAAATTGTCGTAAGGGCCTCTACGTGTTGGCTTCGGCTCCGCGTACGCCTCCCAAAGGTCCGGAACACCATTGTTCCGTGATGGGAAAGACAATGATACTGAAAACGTTGTCGTTAAAGCATTAGGAAATGGTACCGTCGTAGGTTTATGTATGTGTGTAAACACCAATGTGTCAATATACAGGCCACCAAGCACAACCACTAATCATTTAGATATAGTAGGTGCGACCTTAAACGGACCACTAGTAATTTTTTTACATGCTGTATACGTGCCCTTTGTAAAACCATGAACACTAAACGTAAACGTAATTTTTAATGCTTCATCTAATAGGTAAGTAATCTATGGAGCGAGACAGGCTCAGGAGAGCTCAGGATACAGATTCTCACAAGCGATGATTGCACAAACGCGTATGTGGGCCTTCAAAGACGCTTTGATCACACAGTTTTGGCTGGAATATTTTCACTCAGCATCAGCGCATATTTGTGTATCGGAAGCCAATTAACTTAGAGGGCTTCAAAATGAGACATCAAAGATATATTGCTTTTTGCTAATGTATTTGACATTTTATCATAAAATGATTTTTTATTATCTTTCAACGAAGCATGTTATGTTATATAGTATATCTACTAAACTAGCGAGGGAGTGTCTGGAATAGAGCGATGGGGGCAATCACACAAACAATCCCATGGGTCGAAGTGTATCCCGTAGGGTCATCGCACTTTACTATTTATTTAAAACTTTATTGCACAAAACAGTACAAACGGCGGACTTTGCTAGATGCAGGCTATAGAAAATAGCAATATCATGTCACAATTATTAATATCTAATGAATAGGTAGGTACATTAATAAGGTACAAGTAAATATTTACGGAAATATTTTTTTTTTAAATGTTTTTTGGGTTCTGTACCTCGAAAAGGATAAACGGAACCCTTATAGGATCACTTTGTTGTCCGTCTGTCCGTCTGCCTGTTAAGACCCTTTATCTCGGAAACGCGTAAAGGAAGCAAGTTGAAATTGATACCACATACATGTCTGCGATTCCGTGAAGCTGTGAAAAAAACAAACCTCTACGTCACCGCAATCAAAAGATACGGCTGTTAATGTCGCATTTACCATATACATTTGCTATGGGAATCAAAATTTAAATTAGATAACTCCCATGAGTCATACGTCTGGCCGCGGCGGCTCCTGTACGCACACTGCGAGCACCAGCGCGCTCTGTTCTCGACTGAGGCAACAGCGCGGGGGGTGCGGGCGGCGCAAACATTTCGAACGTCACTTTGACAATTCCCTCATAATGACACAGGATCGCATGGACACGCATAAGTGGCGCCGCCTGGTGAGCGAGATTCCGGTAGCTCCCATTGCGGCATTACGGCGAAATTTTTCTCACAATTTCTCAATGTTATTAATTAACATTTCTAGCATTGATCAGAACAAAATAAGTTCTTCAAACTAGTAAAACTATAGTTTGACAAGTTCGTTCATTATAGTCGTCGTCATTCGTGCATTGTTAGAGAGAGTCATGCTGTTTTTTTCTTTTGCTCGTATTGTTATTCCAAAAAAAAGGGAGGCATATAGAGTTTTTTGGTTAGTCAGACTATAGCATGAAATCATTAGATTCGACAATTCTTATAGGTACTTTTACATTATGTCCACAACTAAGGTGCAGCTCTATTTTAGAATCTGTAAATGACCCGAATATTCACTTCATGTGCCTAATATAACCCTCTACGATCTGATTTATAAATAGACACCCTTTTACCCGATCGCACCCATAGCTGAAAAGGGAGACGTAACTGGATTGATTTATCGTCCAACCAATCGGAGAGGAGCCTATTGAAGTCGGCTGGATCCTTTATCTTAACCCGTATTTTACGCAAGTTTATTTAACAACTATATATCCTTTAACATGTCTGTAAAGCGCTTTGATGGCTGGATTTCATTATAACTAGTCCGTGTTATGTTATAAATGGGTGACGCATATATAAATAATATTATACGTATTTTAAATTTATCAATTGTAATTTTACCTACACCTTTAAAGCTCGCCTAACGTGAAACAATGATATATCTAATTTAAAACATAAATATTTACCTATACTTATTTTTTGTAAATCTTATAGGGATTTAGTTTTTCATAAAATGTTTCATATAATATTGACTCATTTTACTTTTCTTCTAGTATTATTGTTTAATGGCTACTTACTTCAATGAAACACGTTTCATAGAAAAACGATTCAACTATTTTGGTTCCCAATTTATTAAATAGTAGAATTACAACAACACTAGAACGGGACGGGACGGGGCCGGACGGGAAAATCTGACAATTTCTATAGAAAGCGTCACGTGACATCCGAGGGCTCCGAGCTATCACGTGATTCTTTCTATAGAAATTGACAAATTTTCCCGTCCCGTCCCGTGCTAGTGTGAGTCATCCTTTATTTTGTATACTCATTTTGTAAGTAATTTGGTTTATATATTTGTTTCGTAGACTTAAACAAACGCGCCGCGATAGCGGACGGCGAAGCGCCAGAACCAACTTTTGAACAAATATTTTTAGTATTTGAATCTCCGTTGACTTGTTTGCGGGTCACACGTGGAATAAAATTACAATAATCGATCTTGCAGTATATTCAATAAATCAAATCTGCCAAAAAGTCAACTCTTATCCAGATACCGCGTAACCCACCCAGTATTGGTTATTCTGTAAAATGATAATATGACAATCATTTCATGTGAAACAATTTTCTATAAAAATGTAGTCTACCTATATGTAACCACGTGCGATCGGCCAAAGTCACCTTAAGCATTATTATAATAGTAAGTAGGTATATCTCCATTAATCATACCTTCACAATATGAGTACGTCTTGTCTCAAGCATACCTTCCACACTTTATTCCCAATAAAAAAATATAACATCACTCACAGTCATAATTGGCTCAGAGATAAACTTTCTTATTTCTTTCCTAGAGTGATAATATAAGTTAGTCAAAGTTCGCCTAACGATGAATTAAGGATCCACATAAAATCTTCCCCATTTTTCCTCTTCAACTATTATAACTATTTTTATTTGCTACTCAAATATGTTTACCTATTGTTATAAGTTTCTGTTTTCTTTGTGATATTTATGTTTGTGCGTAATTGTTGTTTGTCGGGAGGATAATATTATTTATTGTTATTTGCAGTGACTTGAGGAGGCCTTGGGGAGTTGATAATGTGAAAATATAAGAACAGCCATGATGAGGGTGGCTGCGCTGCTGTGCTTATTTGGATATTTAGGTAAGTGTCTTTTTTCCTGAAATATTAATTTAAGCAGAAACGCCTGTGAACGATACCAACTGAGCTACCGAGACCACACCCGTGAATCCGAATTTCTCCACCATATGCCTCATATGCTCCTTTTTTTTCTCCTTTTCCTGAGTTTTAAAAATGGTTATGTTTATTAAGCAGATATATCCGTCTATGAAGACGTTTAGTCTTTGAGATATGTCTAATTATTTAAGCTATAGCCCCACACATTTTTGGAGAGTAAAAGTCACGCGGTATCTTTAGTGTATATTAAACGTACCAAAGTAATACGAGGTATATAAGGTTACGTTGTTCATTAATTAAATTAAATAAATACGTATTTTTACTGAAAATAAAAACTTTTATCGTTTGAGAAGGTTGATATCTCAAATAGGAAATGTACTTTTTTTCTACATCGTTTGGAGACCTTTTTAATTATTTTTTACTATGAATTAACGTACTTATAGTACGTTAATACAGGAAATAAAACTGAGTATTTTCTTAAATTGTTCTTTCATTACCTGAATATTTTATTTCATATGAGCGCGCCCTGTGTTTTCCATCTAAATAATTTCGTAAAAATACGGACCGTTTTGCTGGAAAATCTTCAGACATCTTTCAACCAGTACGTATTAAAAGTTTACCAGACTGAGTATTTTTAGTTTGAATATTCAAGTATTTGCATCGCATTACTAACTAAAAATCTTCCTAAAATTACTAACCGATGAAAGCTAGAAATCAGGGTTGAAAATTCTAGTACTTAATAGAGCCTACTTACGCAGACGAAGGCCACGCACTGCGTACGCATGTGTTGTTACTTAGTCTTTATATTATAGGTACTCAGAAAAAAAAATACAAAATATCCTTCTAAATATTTAATTTATACGAAATCGAGAAGTAAACCAAGAAGAAACTAAGGTCACCACAGGCTCATCTGAATTTAGAGTCGGAGTACATTTTCTCCCATAAATTCTGTTCAGTGTGTGTAACCAAGTTGCCAATCGCTAAAACATAGTTGCGATCAAAACGCAACTGTCATTGTCACACTAATAAGGAAGGGTGTAAGAGCGAAATAACTACGATCCGCTTTTGAGTGTGAGTGATTGGCGACATTGTCGACGCATGCAGATCCACGGTTTTTTTCCAGAATAATCTTAGTTATAGGCGAGCCATAGAGCCATCATGAGTAGGTAAGTACCTACACATATAAAGACATAAACACGCGTAACGTATAATATTCCTTTTGTCATATAAGGTACCTTATTAAATTGCCACATCATTTTGTAAATTTAGAGCTGTTATGTTCGTGTTTGAGTTTCCATTTTAAACTTCCGTATTGAATTTCCTCATTCATCAGTTCGATACTCGTGGATTTAATTATCGCACAAGTGAATTAAATTTACGAGCCAACAAAGGAAATATGGCCCCGAGTTTACTTTTGATTATATAACACGAGCTTCAAGCGCAATACGATTTTAAAAATACAGGCTGATTTGATATTAGTAAGGGTATATTTTGGCCACACTGATACAAAAAATAAGCGGTATGCACTGAAACTAAAGTCAAAACAAATGTGATCTTTATTGGTAAAAGGTAGCACTTTATCGCTTACCGTTAAGGCGCTAATGCCATGAAGATTCATTTAGAAATTAACCTTATCAACGATCCACAAAGTAGTACCTTTTACTAAAAACGATCACAAACATATGCACCAGAAGCGGCGAAAAGCTGGCTGTTTATAAAAAATACGAACTTCTAAATATTACTTTATTGTATATAAGTACCCACATAATATCATTAACCTTCTTATTTTAAATTTAATTATTACGACATTTTTTTTTTCTGTGAAAATGTTAGTATAAGTAAATAATATCATCGATTTTGATAACATTATTTTTCGAACATCTCTGAAAACAAGAACATTTGATTCTGATATCAGTAAAAATTACGTTTAGTTCGAAATGAAGTGTCATTTGCAAACAATGTCGCATGCAAGTCGCACGTACATAATTTGATATCGAACGATATGAAAATATCCCAACTGTAGCTTGTCTCTGATTTAAATAAACATACGGGTGCGTGACAGCTGTCAAAACATTTTCATTCATGAAAGTCATAATACTCATAATTATGGCCGAAATGTGCCGTTTGAAAGTATCATGGAAAGCTCATGATATGTGCGTACCTATATAAAACAGTGTATGGGACTGTAAATAATAACGCATTAACATACTCGTGTGATGTTATCACTTGGGTTATTGTGCCTCTCAATATCTACAGTCACAAACTACTATTATTAAATAGGTAAATCACACCTTCATCGATGGCTTGTAAGTCAGATGTTTTACACCGTAGATGACCTACTCGTCGTGTAATATAATAGTATAAAGTAATACGACTAATGTGTAAAAAAAAATGTCTAAAGTAAATAATGTGATATTATACTACCTTACTTAATAGTGTTACTACCTGGTTACTAATTTTAAGTTAATATTTGCATGCTTAACCGGCAAAATATGTTAATGTGCTAAAATAGAATAGAACACCTTATTGTACCATATTTTATGCAAATAAATTTCATTTCATTTCATTTCATTTAAAACAAAATATATTACCAATAAATACTGATGTATTAATTCTCCCTTTGCACCATTTTATTCAAGTCTCTGTTTGGTCCTATGGTTGACTGGTAGAGAATGCCATTGGGCATTAAGTCCGCCATTTGTACATTTGTTTTTGTATTTTGTGCAATAAAGTTTAAATAAATAAATTAAATAAATAAATGTATTAAAAGAAATTTAACAGAGGCGTTTCAAATTTTATATATAAAACCTTTTAATAAGGACTGTTTTAACTCAGGAAACACGTGAAGGTGAAGGCTAATTTATTTCATCCCGACCGTAATAAAATGTGTTCACGGCTGAATGAAATGGGACCGAAATCACCGGATCGGAGTCCGTGCTACACACATTACCTCACTTTGTTTAACCGATAGTGCAATTACGTCATTTATTCGTATTCCGAACCGTAGTTCTGTCCTTTTTGCGGTTGGGAGGTAATCAGCCTTAATTGATGTCATACGACTGTAAAATCACTAATAGCATTAACAAAAGAAATAAAATTCGTATTGTTTATATAAAATCGAGCTTAATTGAATTCAGGATATTACTTACGATAAACATGGGCTTTTCATTTATAAGTAGGAAATGTAAAGTGAAAATCGTGTTTGATTTCCATGAAACCCAGTAGTTAATTATTTCAATGTAATCATGTTAATCATTTAGAGTTTTGAAATGGAAAGAAAGAGTTATATTCTTGGCTAACTAGCATTTCATATTATTCTTGACCATGTTATTGAGATTCCACAGAATCAGGTTCCTACTCTAGTACCTACTCCTTTCTATGAACTACCACAGACACTTAAGCAAAGCTTAACGTATACAAATGCCTTGATACAATTACCCGTAGAATGTCTGTGATTAGTCGAACACGTGAATCGGCCTGTGAACAAGAATGCATGCGAGCAGAGACTGAACTGGCTAAGCTTACCGTCTATGCACTGGACTGTGACGTCATCCGGCTTAACACACGGGCTGTTTTTGGCCGAGCGAGTGCGGTTTCCATGTCAGTTCGGACGAACAAGTGTTCGTATGTATACGAAAATACGTGGGCAAACAAACTCGATGGCGAAACGTTGCGGTGCGGCGCGGAAAAATCAAATCGTTGATGCCTGTGGTGGCGGTGGTAGTATCGTACATGGGCGATCGCTACGCGACGCGCCGCTCTCCTAGGATACTCCAACATGGTTTGTTTCTTTTTTTTTTTATACTACGACGGTGACAAACAAGCATACGGCCCGCCTGATGGTAAGCGGTCACCGTAGCCTATGGACGCCTGCAACTCCAGGGGTGTTACATGCGCGTTGCCGACCCTTTAAAAACTTTAACACTCCTTTTTTGAAGAACCCCATATTGTAGTCCTTTGGGAAAACAGTGGCAGGGAGCTCATTCCACAGCCGGAGCGTCCGCGGGAGGAAGTTCCTCTTAAACCGCACGGTACGAGACCATTTAGGCTCCAGGGTATGCGGGTGAACACCCTGCCGACGGCGAGCGGTGCGGTGGTAGAATGCAGCCGTTGGCATCATATCAAACAATTCCTCAGAGCACAATCCATTGTACAAGCGATAGAACACACATAAGGAGGCGAAGTCTCTCCTTAGACTTAAGGGTTCGATATCGCTCGTAAGTTTGGGATCGTTGACAATTCGGACAGCACGTCTTTGGATCGAGTCAAAGGGGCCCAGCTGGTATCCAGGTGCTCCCGCCCAAAGATGGCAGCAATACTCCATATGGGGCCTGACTTGAGACTTGTATAATAACAGTCTTTGCCCCGGAGAGAAGTACTGCTTAGCTCTATTGAGCACACCGAGCTTTTTGGATGCCAGCTTGGCCTTCCCTTCCAGGTAGCTACGGAATTGGACGTCACTGGAAATGTCAACACCCAGGATCCCAATACTCTCTGACATGGTAAGGACTGTGTCTTGGAATTGTGGGACCACAGTAAATGGGGTTTTTTTAGCGGTGAACGCGCAAACTTGTGTCTTAGTGGGGTTAAATCGGACAAGATTTTCCTGGCCCCACAGTGAGATATCAGAGAGAGCACTCTCGATGTCTGACACAAGCTTTTCACGACTCTCTAACACAACGGGACGAGGGATGTTAGCACGGCCTGTGTAATAGGCATCCCCAGTACTGTCGTCTGCATAACAATGAATATCGCCAATGGACAACATGTCGTTGATATGCAGCAAAAACAGCGTTGGGGATAGCACAGAGCCTTGTGGGACACCAGCATTTATGTCCATGCTATCGGAGCAACTTCCGTCGACAACGGCTCGTATGCATCTGCCGGACAAAAAGCTGGCAATCCATTCGCATAATCCCCCGGGCAGTCCGTAAGATGGTAACTTCGATAGAAGACCCCCATGCCAAACCCGATCAAACGCCTTCGCTATATCCAGGCTGACTGCCAATGCCTCACCTTGACTCTCAATAGCTGAAGCCCAGCGGTGGGTGAGATACACTAGAAGATCACCAGTTTCTTGACATTTATGACATTTGAAGGCGAAGCGGCATACTGCGCGGTGTCGCTTTTAAATGTCACCATAGCGCAACATCCGTCGCCATCACGTTACATCGCTCACGTAGTAAACTGCCCGAGCCAAGTCATGTGTCTTTAACACGAAGGCGAAAAATTGTTGGTATACTTACTATTTTTTACACCAACTATAAGGAAACTAAAATATTATAATTATAATATTCTAATTACTGAGCATGGGTTTTTACCTCGGTCTTTTGTAAAAATTGAGCTCCCAATATTTCGGTTATTTTGCAACCGCCATGTTCACGAGAAAACTGGAGTCTGCGGATTCGTTCGCTTAAGTTCGCAAAACCAAAGTCAGTTTTCTTCGTTTATGAAATAACACTTTCATTAATGAGTCGAAGGATTTTTTACGAACGTGTTTTATATACTTAGTCGTTTGTAAAAGCCTCTGCCTTTATGGGGTTTAAACCTATAGGAAGCGCACATTGAATAACTGCATTTTATTAAAAATAAAAACGGCAGCCGCCGCAACATGAATGTGAAAAAAGGTTGAATCGGCTAATCCTGCCTATGCATATGCACCCGACCGGTACCATCAGCATTTCACAGTTTCATCCACATTGGGACCGCTTATAGAAAATAAGCGAGTCGATCAGACATATGCTGGAGTAAGTGAACGCCCTGGTAAATTACCGCTGTCAGCGGCCGCTCACATTTCATGTACTGTAGGAAAATAATTAACTGCTTAGAAATTGGAATGGATTGGATTCTCTAATCCAATCCAGTCCAATTTTTCACTCCAGTCCCGCATATATCTGATCGACTCGCTTATTTTTAGCTGGGTGTATTTTGCCGATGTCAGAGTTTAGTCTTCCATCACAATTAGAGACTATACGGTGCCGATTTTCTACTTGCCCTAGAAGTAAATTATACTGATTGAAAAAAACTCGACTCCCTTGACCTTCCACGATGGGAATAAAGGAATGCTTTTAAAGGTGAAAAAATCCGGCTTAAGGTTCCATTTGAATTGAACACTGCTGCACCGCATATCTCACGCACACCGGATACGAATTGATAAACGGATTCCGAATCATTCCTCAACAGCGCTCACCCACGACTTATGTTATAATGTGTGGCTGTCTTGCTTAAATAGGAGGAGCACAACACAATCACAGTTTGTCTTCACGTCTAAGTCCATGGTCGAGAGCTCGGGATGTATTGTCGCAACTGCAAGACTGCCGCTGCGATTGGAACGTATACGCCGCGCAATGAGGACTACCGCGAGTCGATTTTCCGCTAGGAACGTGGGTCCTGCGGGAACATTTCAAACGTCACTTTGACAATTCTCTCATATTGACACAAGACCCACGGATGAGTGGCGCCGCCTGGTGAGCGACAATACGGTAGCTCCCATTGGTTATGAATGCTGACCTTGAATACGCAGAGCAGTGTCGTGCAGTATTTTTGGGTTTGTGGGAGCGAGTTGCGCTTATGCGCAAACTGCCCCACCATTTTGGTCGAGCGCTCATAACTCATTACGCGACTTAATATGCATACAAACCTTGTGTCACTGAGGCTAACTGCGGCTGTAAAAGAATGTGAACTGTATTTTTTCCAAACGTATGAACTTAATCTGCAATAACTGCATGAAACCGAGGCTTTAGGTGCACCGTGTTTTTATTTGCTGTCGAAAAGTATTGACGGTATTACGATGTACCTGATGTAAACGAATACCATTTTTCGTCGATATGAAAAACTGCTTCAAAATGTTAGTAACACTACGGGGTTTGGCAAGACACATCGCAGTAACCCTAAGATTGATAACAGTATCGAACCTTAGAGAACCAAATCCTAGTCCAAAATAAAGTTTTATCAGCAAGACTTCATATTTTCTTCTGTTACCGCGATTGTTATACATTGAAATTAAACACTTTAGAACGAACTAATCGCGTTTTTTAACACCCTGACCCTACGTACGATTAATCGCGATTAATCTGTTCTAAAGTGTTTAATAGCAAGACTTAAGTTATCCAATAGAGCATGCAGCCGTAACACGCTATCAGAAGTCCCCAAAAGTAGTATAAGTGTAAAGTTTGGTAAGTAATCAAACGTTTTTTTGGTTGCGAAAACTATAAAGAAATCATCAAATGGCTCTCCGTCATATTCTCATGGAAATACCATTAAGATCTGTCTCTACTGGAATTTAGAGATGGCTTGAACTATGTTCCTAGATACTGTATCTGTATCTCTGGTTAACAATGATAATTACCACGCACTCAAAAATATTGACCACGCACTCTGCCACATCAACAACAGCTTAAAAAATACAAACAGACGAATATGTAACCGCCTCCATCGAATTCTCGAAGTCGGTTAAAAAGATTGAACGCATCAACACAATAAACTGGCAACCTGTGATTGAACAATGAAAATCTGTCATTTCAACTATAAATTTACAAAGCGATCAGTTTTAATTGCACTTGGGTGTATTACGCCGATCTCACCGATCTGATTGCCATTAACGCGCTCGCTGCTCCACTAATTACGGAACGATTGCGATCAATCTCGATATAAGCATGAGCCGGGACACAGATCATTACTTCTCCACATTAGATGGTGCTGAAGTAAAGGTTTCCAAAATCCTGTTCTATTAAATTTTCAAATATGGCTGGGTGACTCTCGTTTTAGTTAATTATGATGCATAGTTTGGTATGGCAATTTTGGTTGCATAACTGTAGCTGGTACATTTCCTTTGCTATTCAAGTTGTAACAAACATGCTGGTGATCAATTTAAGGGCGTAAAATAGATTTTATCTATGACGGCAAACATTTTTTTAAAATAAAAAAACTGTTCCAAATTAACCAGATCATTTCTTTTTTTGTTACCTTGTATATTAATCTGGAACGATTGCTGATAACGACGAGATCAAAAAGTGATAATATATGAACCGTTTTTTATTAAAAGTAATTCTTTTGCAGTTTTTTAAATGAAAGTAAACATTAATGAAAGCTGCCACAAGAGCAAATTTTTTGGTAAAATATCGTTCATTTTGACAGCTGTTAATTAAAAAATTATAAATTGAAAGATATGTCATATTCATATATACATTAAAAAAATTACAATTGTGTACCTATTATAAAATAAATTTAAAAGATACACGTAGATACTCCATAAAAAGTTATAAACGACCCGTAAAATTTATTGAAAGCACTTAGAAAGGGGCAATTTTTAAGAATGGTCACAATTAATTCATGACTAATTGACATCATTTAACATCTCTATAACTAAGCATGTATGCATAAACCTCATGAGTGGTTTAAAGCCTAAATTAATAAAATACTATTAGCATTTTTGGCACATTTACGTCGAAATCGTAGTCGTAGATTTTTTATTCTGGTTATTTTTAAATTACGTGTATTGTTTTTTAAAGTTTCTGTTGAATAAATTTATTTATTTTAAAAGGGGACTTAGGTCTGGTAATTTGGCTTAAGCCAATACCAAGCCTAGTCTCTAATGCCTAGTAATAATGGTGACGGATCTGTCTAGTAATATTTATTTTACATTACTTACGAGTAAAAAATAAAGCCATCCGTCATTACAGCTATTACAAAATTATATTTCTTAAAGTAACAATGCTTTGGTAGATAAATAAAATTCATAGAAAATATTAAGATGTAATGTATCAATAAATAAATAAATATATGTGACAATCTTACACAAATCGACCTAGTCCCACGTAAGCTCAATAAGGCTTGTGTTGTGGGTACTAGGCGACGATATATATAATAGACATATACATAATATAAATACTTACTTAAAACTAATAACATCAAAGTTATTACTTTAATGTTACATTTATAATCTTTCAGCTTTGCTTTGGACCTAAAATTAGCTTAAAATCTAAACGTTGTTTTCTAAAGTACTATACAACAGTGGTATAATAAGGGTTCTTAAAATCCAAAGGTCGCTGTTACAAAACGAGAGGTATTTATGAGCTGTTGCATACATTACTTTCTCTACGACTGCTAAAATAGTGAAAAAAGCCAAACCTCAAATGGAGGCAGAATGTGGAATTTGTTGTACGCCAGTTGATACGAATGAATAAAAATGAAATATCGCTGTCAATCATTTACTTGACACATTGAAATGTTTGAGTAGAAAATAGTACATTACAACTCTATTTACAGACTGCACCGCCTGCTTTCTATGAGTAAGTGTGATTAAAAGTAAATTTTAGTTCCTACAGTAGTTACATACGGCGTATCTTAGATTAATTACATCCGTAGGTATACAGATGTATGAAATGTTCGAATGCTCCACACCACTATTCCCAAGACATTAGAAATGTATTGGAGTCTCATAAATTTAATCCGTGTCATTAAGACTGAGCTCACATAGTTTATGGCTCGACTACGAATTGGAGCAGAAATACAGTAAATAACTCCAGGAACGGCTATTTGTCATCACGTATTTATTTGAACTGAGTTTTGGCTGCTGATGTGGCTCCAATTCACTTTGGAATGTTGAACAAGTGGTTACGAATAATAAGTATGTATATATAGGGCTACGTCGTTACCACGCAAAAAAGGCACAATGGATGTCGAGTTGCGGAAAACTAGCCCAGAAAAACTAACTAACTAACTAACTAATAAGTATGTATAAATAGAATATTGGATTTTTGTTTCTTTTGTACAGTCACCTGCAATAGGATCTTTCTCACACACGCTCTTATGGCTGTACAAATAAGATCGTGTCAGATATTGTTGCGGCCTTCATAGCAGAAGATACTATTGCAGGTGACTGTACATAAAAAAATATAACAGCCGTTAAAGATCGGAAATAGGTATAAACTCTTGATTCATGTTAATCGATACCACACACTTTAGGGCTGAAAGGATAAAAAATCACTTACCGCTTGTTGTGTATGGCAGGTACCCGAAAAATATTTTTTCCCAGTTTTTATTAATCCTCCATGTCTGCATGATTAGTATGTATATTCATACCAAATAACAGCTTTCTAATGCGAGCGGTCACTGAGCTAAGCCGCAGACAGACGGACGGACAGACAGACATGGCGAAACTATAAGCCCTAAAAAGGGTTAGTTAGGTATCTCGTAAAATTCGTACTTTTTGTTTATTATGCATACGCATAACTTTTTGAAACTGAGACCCCGAGTTTCACATTTCCAATAAAACTGATGTACTATTGCTACCTACAACTATTGAACCTAACTTTGGTAAGTTTAAAGTTCACAATTCATAAAATCTATGTAAATTGTCAGTAAAATATTTCACATTGCGCATGGCAGCTGAGTCGTGAAATATTTACGAAGTTTTGTCTTATGATAAGAGTTTTCCGTGTAGGTTTGAGATTCTGTTTTCATAAACTTTTACAATTAGTTTCCTTTTGTCTCATAAGTTTACTGGAGAGCGTTGGTAGCCTAGCGGTGAGACGGTCGGATTGAAATTCAACGGTAGCTGGTCCGACCTCTGATTCACAGTAAATAATGAGTGGAACTCATTTATGAAATATATGTATTATTAGACCATCATCTGCATTAATACAATAAAATTAAACAATAATATGGGAGATTTTAAGCTAACATGGTCATTTACACTATAATTACTATTTAAAACGAGATATTTACCATGTACATTTGTTTTCATGAGCTCCCGATGTTGCAAGATTGACTGTAGCTGTGGTAGCTCCTACATAGGACAAACTAAGCGTACAATCGCGTGCCGTATAAAGGAGCACATACGAGCGTTTAAAAACAACGAACCTAGAAAATCGGCAGTCGCTGAACATCTTTTGGAGGCAGGAACAAATCACTGGATTGAGTTGCATAACCCTCAGATACTCTCGACAGAAAAGCATTACATACCTAGGATGGTTAAAGAAGCTATAGAAATCCTAAAATACAAACATTTCAACCGAGAGGACGGGTTTCAACTGTCGAGGGTCTGGCATCCAGTGATTCGGAAATTCAAAAATCCAAAAGTTATTGGTTCGGTAAGAAATGCACCAGTCGATACTGTAAGTGTCGTGTGTCGTGAACGTGATCGAGTTCTAAGTGAGAAAGTAGACGCTAGTTGCGGTAGTGACACCGCGCAAATTAAACGAACCCGTAAGCGGGTAGATCGCTACGGGGTGTGGGTAGACCACAAATAAAATAAAAACTCGCAGCAAATCAGTTACACCGTGAACATGGCACTTGTAACAGTGCCGAAATATCGGGAGCTCATGAAAACAAATGTACATGGTAAATATCTCGTTTTAAATAGTAATTATAGAATAATATGGGAGTTGTTTTCGTAAAAACTAGTGCTTGCGTTAAATCTTGGAATAAGTTTCCTAAGCGGACCTCGGGCTCGTGGCGGAATATCTATTTATTTATTTTAATTTTGCACATAGCTCTAAAATCTTGCTGTGACCAGCAATGTGCTTTCACGTTAAATACCATTATTATAAACACTCTTGGTACGTAACCATACTTACAATTCAAGTACGCTTTGTCTACTTGTACAGTGCCATATAGTAGCCATTTTTTGCTACAAAAGAATAGCTTACTAAGCTACAAAAACGTCTCCCCTAGCAAAAATACGTTATAAAGTGGCACCCAACGTGTGCAGATACTTTTTCAACATTTTTTCTTAAACTCACGTTAGTCACGCTACGCTGGAATATTCCTGGTCCAAATGTCACGGCAAGTGTTCCCTTTATGCTCATAACACATTTGAGTGTTATTACTGCACACGGGCTCTTAATACCAAAAGAACCTCTTTGCAGTAGTTAGAATGTCGAAAAACCGCGATAGCGCGTGTCAACCAGGAAACTGTAACACAAAGTCACGTCGTACATATTGTATATAGATTATGATAAAATTATTTTTTACTTACCTTAGAAATGTGTGTTCACAAATCTACGGTAGGTAAGTAACTATCTTCTCTATCAGATAGTGTAAATTGATGATGTTTTATGTTTTTCGTTCAGTGGACTGAAAATCATGCATTTTTCTAGTGCATATTACTCCACGCATGTATTTCAACTACCTGTTTGGCCTAAATGTTGGCTGATAGAAACGTGTTTTAGAATTTCATTTACTTAAACGGTAACTACCGTTACAATAACTAGGCAGTAAAAAACTGCAACTTACATTGTACTCAATAGTCTCACATAATAGCCATTTTTCCGCACAAAACATAATATTTTGCTAAGCTACAGAAGTGTCTTTCCTAGCAGGAAATTCGTTGTAAAATGGCACTCAACGTGTGCAGACACTTTTCCAACATATTATTCTTAAATTCCTCGCGAGGATAAGTCACGCTAGTCACGCTACGCTGGAATATTTCTAGTTCAAATGTTACAGTGGGTGTTCCCTTTATACTTTTAATACATCTGAGTGGTAACCAGGAAACTATGATACAAATACACTCTGTACGTACACACGGATTATGGTCATGTTGTTTTGGAAATATTGTAAGCTTTCTTCTTTATCACACATTCTGTAGTTAACTGCGCTTCTTGTAATTCACTCCGCTGACTGTAACAAAAACATTATTAAGTGGCGCCCAACGCGGGGTTTCGCAATTTTTTACGAAATTTAACTTAGAACATATTATAGTTGACCTAAAATTCGAGTCGTTCAATATGCCTGTTGGCACTAAGTTCGCATTTTCAAAGATCTATCAGATGATGTGCCACAAGTACATATTTGGCAAAAAAACATGTATGGGCCCTCTTCTCAAAAAAAACGGTTCGTAAGTATCGGCACACAAAATACACCTCTGTTAGAAATATCATTACTATATGCTTTTTAGTTATTGAGTAAAACCGCTGACATACGGACATACATACAGACAAATAGACGGACTGGATGAAACTATACGGGTTCCGTTTTCCGAGAGGTTGGAAAATAATTCAGGACAGTCAGCCATGCCAGTGGTGATGTCAAGAATTTATAGCCAGTTTACGCTATAAATGGTTATAGCCGACGTATTTGTACAAAACTCGTCGAAAAGTGGCGCCCAACATGGGGCCGCCAGTTAGAACGAAATTTATTTTTATTGTTATGAAGGATAACTTCGACATACCCGACGATGGGTTGAACAGTCTCGGTGCTCGGTACGCCTGCCTGTGCAGCACTCGTACCTACATAATCGGAAAATAGTTTTTTATAAATAGCTATATCTATATACCTTAGATACCGGAAGTGAAACTGCGAAATACATTAATATCCCGCGTTTGTAAGCACTTTCAAACGCCACCGTTTAAATTTCTCCGTTCCATCGCTTCACTTATAGGCGTTGGAAGTGATTGTGTAAGATTGTCCCTTAATTTTTATTTATTTATTTTATTTATTTATTTTGTTAATCGCAAAGCAATTTTATATTTGATATTTCAATAAATAATACATCGACTTTTACTAAAAGGCACACAAATCACAGTTCAAAGCTACCTGAACTTGTCTGTGAGTAATCTATGAAAGTTTCTTCAACATTCCGAATAAACGGAAGTATAATTTCATCAACTCGCGTAAATATCCATCTCAAACATTGATGCAATATTAATTTAGTAAGGCAGTAAAGTATTAAACATAATATCACAGGAATTCACTGAGCTAAGCCAGGCGCATTTCTCCATCTACCGGTTGTGATGTGACAGACAGACAGTTTCAGTTTCACAAGGGTCCTTTATGCCCCATCAAAGCCAGTATAATCCTATTCCATGATTTCACGATTCTGCGGAATCAGCTTTGCGCAGATTACTTAACTAAGATGCTGCATTATAAAGACTCAAATTTTACCAAGTCGGTATATACCTACCATTAGGTACTGTTAAAAAAAGCCGATGTAATTTTAATATTCAGTTAGACATTTATGCCAGTACAATTCTTACTCTCTTCAGAGATCTCAATTTTGCTAGCATTTTTACAGTGATAAGCATAAAAGTGTAATAATTAATTTATTGAAAAACCAAAGTGGCACTAAATTGTCGCATCTACGCCGTCCTGATTGACAAGACGACGGCTGTGCCCACCACTATTAGTATAAAAACGTACTGTCTACTATAAAAACTTAAAATTAAATTAAATTATTCCTATCAAACCTTAAACAAAGCAAAAAAAAAGAACTTACAAGTAAATTAAATTAAAACTAAAGTAAAAATAACTACTTAAAAACATTTAAATATTGCCCTAAGGCATTGTGCCAAAGATGCTGGCAGCATTCCCTCACTGTATGGCTATTCTTAACCGTTGCGATAGAAAGCTGCCAGCTCTTTTAAAAAGGATACTAATTATGATCTACATGAAGATGCATACAGCCCTTAAAAATGAAAGTGCGATGAACTGATAAGAGAGATTGGTTGCTACAGTATTGCAGTGCAGTTACAACTTTCTATCTGTCACTTTACTGTGCAATATTACCGAAGAAAATGGCAATATAAATATTATCAACGTTGATGACGTTCAAAGACATTCGCATATTTGCCTTTTGCTACAACAATAGAAATTCTTTTGCAATTCGTATACAAGCGTACGTATTCGTACGTAGATAAGATTTGCTCTATCCAGTCAACAGTAATCTGCGAGTTCTGGGCGGCAGGTGATTCATTGTGGAATGCCATCGCCACTGTCATAGGATGGCGTTACTTAACGCAAGTTAAGACTGATTGGATTCGCGCTTTGACGAATTGCCATGCGGGCTCAACGGTTTAGCAGGCTACGTTGCACCTTTTTAACCAAATTCTTTTTTTATGACGTAGGAGGCATATGAGCAGGCGAACCGCCTGATGGTGCTATTACAGTCGCTCATGGATACTGGCCATGCCAGGGTGGTTGCAAGTGAAATGCCAGCCATGACAGGGAGTGATTCAAAAGAAAAAGGTTCTTAATTCGTTGCGATGGGGTCCTTGTTTTTTCTAGCTTATTTTACGATTTTTATGTTTTTTGTTCTAGGAGAACATACTACTCGTATAAAAATACGGTACCGTACCCTACCGTAGGGTAGGTGGCTGAGAATATTTGGGAGATTCTTAACTGTTCATAAGGATGACGACTAGGTTGAAAAACTATTATTCTAATTAGTCTGCAAGTAAGATTATCCAAAATTATTAGACACGTATTTTTTCCTTTTTCAAGATAATAAAAATTGACGAAGATGAAGAGCGTCAAAGTTCTGTGGTGGGGGCTGGTGACGTCACCATTAGGTAAGAGTTGTACCTAACTATGACGTCACGCGGAACTTTAAAGTACTGTATTTCTGTCATTTTTCATTAGGCGAAGGCGAAAAAATAAAAAATACGTGTCGTATATTTTTTTATAATCTTTATTTAATTGCATTTGGTACCATAGGTGTCAATAGCCCATAAAACTAGTTTGATGTTTGAGACTGAATTTAGCTATACAAAGTATACAAACACTGTTTAAATTATAACAGTATCCTACTATCGCTGGTCAGATAATGTGATTTTTGAAATAAATAAATAAATAAATATTACGGGACAATTTTACACAAATCGACCTAGTCCCACGGTAAGCTCAATAAGGCTTGTGTTGTGGGTACTAGACGACGATATATATAATAGTGTTGGGTTTCAAATTTTTATAATTTTAAATAAAGGTAGATTTTTTCTTAATAATAAAGATGAAGGTACTTGCGTGACGCTCCATCCTTTCCAAGTCTCCCGTCCTTTACCAACACGCACAATATCGTATCGCCGTCTCGCGATACGGATTTATATGGGACGCCATATTGGCTGAGCAGTTCCAAAATTGAGAGCAAGCCGTGCACATCGTCTCTGAAGACATTAATTCGAAAAGGCATTTAAAAATGCACATTGTGAGTTTGCGACACATATGTTTAATGCGCGCGCGTTAGTGCCCGTGAAAGAAGTGAAATTTGGTGAGAGGACTGTCAACTCCTGGCCAGGACGAAAGTGCATATGTGGTTTTCGCCGTTTCCAGCTGCCCTTGAGCCGACGTAAAGGTTAGTGCGTGTTGCTCCTTTTTTCCTATTTATCCTGCTTTCTTTCAGAGTGACGCGAGTGCCCAATCTTAATTATCATCCTTTGTAATACAGTCCATTATTTTTAATAGTTATCCGAAGCCTTGAAGGTGCTCTCCTCATGATTTCCGCTTTTAATGAGTTGTAGGCTTCCCCATTATTTTTGGTCACTTCGACCCGTATATGAACCATTTGTCATTAAATATACCTACCGCTAGCCATACGGTCATTGTGCATAGCAACAGAAATAGTCCGTCATTATTATCGTATTTTATCTCCCGCATCGGCGGCTATTTCTTAATATTTCCGCTCCGCGTTGCTTGTAGGGTAGATCGTTGGTTATTTCCGAATTTATTTAATTTTTTTGACAAATATACCTAAACACGTGTTCCATATTTCATTTGTGATTTTTTTATATTATTCGCCATATTGCAAATAGGCGAATCATTGTTCAAACTCATCCGCAACCTGTCGGGATTGCTCGGTTATCTTCGGTCATTCCGATCGCTTCGCACCTATACGATTGCACCGTAACGTCAGTTTTGCGGCGCCGCGCCGCTCGCACCTGATTTTAGGAACTCAACGCTCATTTATTTATTTTATACCGCACACATTTTATTACCCGCATATAAATATAAATATATTATCTTAAAAACCGCGCTTGCTTAGCTAGATAGCTCTAAATAGTATAGGGTTCTTTAGCGCATTCCGTTTACTAGTTTTATTAAACGACTTATTTGCTTCTAATTAAAATGGGCAAACCCACAAAAGGCAGAAAAGGCAGCGAAACTTTTATTAGCGAGGACTATGACACTAATAAAAATCAACTTGCTTTATATTCAGTTCGCCGCGATGTTATATACAGACGCGTAGAAAATATACTGGAGCTCGCATATAAGGCGGAAACCGATCCGTCTCAATATAGGGCGTTTCACACGAGTGCATTAAATTTAGATAGATTGCGCGATGATTACCAAGCCGTCTTAGAATCGTATAATTTACTGCACTTGCAAATGCACCCCGACTCTGAAGTTGATTACGAGTCTTGGACAACGTTTGAAGAAATGTTTTGTTACATTAAGCAAATTCTAATAGATAACGAAGCCAAGGTTTCTTCTGAACCGGCTTCTTCTTCCAAACCAAAATGCCGCCTGCCTAAATTGGAATTAGTTTCATTTGACGGAGATGTTAAGAACTGGCCTTTATTTTACCAACAATTTAAAAGTATTATTCATGAAAACGCATCGCTAACTGATAGCGAAAAGGTATACTATTTAGTCGGCAAGTTAACTGGTAACGCCGCGAATGTTTGCTCCGGCTTGCCCACGACCGCAGAAAACTATTCTATCATTTGGAATGCGTTGATACAAAAATATGACGATCCGCGCTCGTTAGCATCGGCTTATCTCAATCAGCTGTTGAGTTTTAAACAGTTAACCGCGACAAATGCAGCCGGTTTGGATTCGTTCATAAACAAATTCAATTCGTCAGTCGAAGCGCTTAAGCAGTTGAATTTGGGTGATTTAACCGATTTTATGTTTTTACATTTAGCTCTGCAAAGGTTAGATGCCGATACAGTGAAACTGTTTGAAATTACCTACCGGAAACAGAAAATTCCTTCATATCAGCAGTTAATTGAATTCGTAAAGGAACAAAATAAAGTTTTAAGCCGCTCCCCGAATGTAACGAATAGTAAACCGGTTGACAATTTTGTCAAACTACGCACCCCGCAAAAACCTAAAACGTTTGTTAGTGCAGCTACGGCCAGTTGTACAAGCGCCAGCGATAAATGTTCGTTGTGTGATAGTAAACACGATCATTTATATTCATGTCAGTCTTTTATAAAGATGACGCCGCACGAGAGGTTCAATTTTATTAAATTGAACTCTTTTTGCAACAATTGCTTGAGTGCGAAGCATAAGACTTTAGCTTGCACATCTAAGCGTAATTGTTCGCATTGTTCTTTAAGGCACCATTCGTTGTTACATTTTAACACGAAAGAGAAATCTCTCTGCACAATTAGCGCCATGGTGTCCCCGCCCGCTACTGATAATAATTTAGCAACAAATAACGTTGTTATTCCCGCACCCGCTACCGCTTGTGATTCGACCCGCGCATTATTAGGTGAGAATCGCAACAATCCCGCTCAAGCTAATATAGACTCTGCAACTGCTGCAGTTAAGGTCGAAAATAGCTTACCGTCTTCCGCACCTGTTTGCACTATTGCATGTGCTGACAACAACAGTTGTTTTCAAACAACTGCGATGCTCGCTACCGCTCAAATAAAAGTAGTTGATAAATTTAAACGCACTCATTATCTACGCGCGTTAGTTGATCCTGGTTCAATGTCGGATTACATAACTACCGCGTGTTGCAAGCGCCTTTCTCTTCCCATAGATAAGCAATTGCGCTTTATGGAAGTTTCAGGAATAGGAGAAATGGTTCTCAAAGTAAAGGGCAAGACCGAGCTTACCTTTACGTCCCGCCTAGATGACGCTTGTCAATATGCGATCAAACCGTTGGTCGCCGACCGCTTAACCCCGCAGTTGCCCGACTCACCCTTAAGTAAGGAAGCTATTAATGCTGTGAGTCAATTACCGCTCGCTGATGACAGCTTTTCGGAACCTGGGCCTATAGATGTTATTTTAGGAGTTAATGTTTTTTGTGATGTATTCTTAGGCAGGAAAATCATGAATCCAGATCCTAGAATACCTAGCGCTTTAGAGTCAACCTTGGGGTATCTAATAATGGGTGACGCCGCTATCGCTAAACCACATGTCGCTTCTCGCACACTCTGTGCCTTCACTAGTGATTCGCTTCATAAGCTAGTTGAGAACTTTTGGGCAGTAGAAGAACTACCCGCACGTAAGTTTTTAAGCCCAGAGGATCAAAAATGCGAAGATATTTACGCTTCAACCACTGTCCGTAATGATGACGGCAGCTATTCGGTAGATCTTCCATTCAAAGGCGATCCCAACACTTTAGGTGACTCATTTAATACCGCAAAAAAGCGTTTTTTACTTTTGGAAAAGAAGTTCAATAAAAATCGCGAGCTGAAGTCCGGGTATGACGAAGTTATTCGCGACTACCTAAATAAAGGTATTCTCACGCGCTCCGCACCTAGCGAGTTGGATACTCCAGGGTTTTTTCTACCGCATTCGCCTGTGATTAGGAATGACAAAGTCAGTACGAAAGTGAGACCGGTCCTGGATGGCAGTTCAAAGACTGATACCGGCCTTTCATTGAATGATATTTTGTACACAGGATGTAACCTGCAGGCTAATATTTTTCACATTTTACTAAATGTGCGGATTTACGAAATAGCATTCTTTGCCGACGTAAAACAAATGTATTTATGCATTCACGTGAATGCACCGCACCGTAAGTACCAACGGATTTTATATCGGTTCGCTGATACCGATCCGCCCGAGATCCTGACGTTTACACGAGTAACGTTCGGCCTTCGACCTTCAGCTTTTTTAGCAATTCGCACTTTGCGCCAGTTAGCCGCCGATGAGCGCCACAAATGGCCATCCGCAGCCGCCGTGCTGGAAAGAGACATCTACATGGACGACCTCGCTTCTTCTGCTTCCTCGCTAGGGGAAGCTGTAAAGACAGCAAAGGAGTTAATCGCTCTCTTTAAAGCTGGTGGTTTCGACCTACTTAAATGGACGTCGAATTCGCACGAATTGCTAGAGCACATACCAGATTCGCACCGCCAATCTGAATCTATTTCCTTCGATGACGGAAATACATTTAAGATTTTAGGTTTAAAATGGTTACCCGCTCAAGATTGCTTTGTTTTTGACATATCGAATCCGCCGTCGGTATGTACCAAACGTGCTATTCTCTCGGCGACTGCGCGTTTATACGATGTCCTAGGGCTGGTCGGTCCTGTTATTCTATACGCTAAGTTGGTAATAAAGCAACTTTGGCTTATTTCCCTCGATTGGGATGAAGTGCCTCCCTCTCATATTGTCAAGCTTTGGCAAGAGTACTTAGCCGAGCTACCGCTGATATCACGAATTAAGTTTCCGCGACATTTAGGTATTAAAACCGGGTCTCAAGTTACGCTGGTCGGTTTCTCCGACGCGAGCGAATCTGCTTATGGTTGCGTGATATATTCACACGTCGTGAATGGTAACGAACCACCAGTTGTGACGTTGCTTTGCTCGAAATCAAGGGTTTCGTCAGCTAGGCCTACGATTACTCTTGCTCGTTTGGAACTTTGCGGGATATTACTTCTATCTCGACTTCTAAAAGAAGTTCACGACACAATGTCGAGTAGGCATAAAATAAATGGTATATATGCTTTTTCTGACTCAGAGGTCGCCTTATGTTGGTCGGTTGCCTCACCACATAGGTTTGACACATATGTCGCTAATCGAATTTCTCAAATTCAGGCTAACATTTCACCTGAGAACTTATACCACATTGCCGGTTCACAAAACCCAAGCGACTGCGTCTCACGGGGTCTTACTCCCTCTCAACTTCTCGAGCACGAGCTCTGGTTTAAGGGGCCGACTTGGTTATCAGAACCTATAGAACATTGGCCTATACGAAAGTTCGTTCCGAATAAGCCGCAGTTGCCGGAACAAAAAACCGTGGCTCACGTCGCTACCGTAGTCTCTAAAATGGATCATCCTATATTAACGCTTGCACTACGTTGTTCCACTTGGAATAAGCTTCTTCGAGCCACCGTTTATGTTCTTCGTTTTACAAAGAAGTTACCGCGCAATGACGTAATTACCGCTAATGATTTAAATACCGCTGAGCTAGCTATTCTGCGAGCCGTACAAGAGGCATACTTTTCAGAAGATATCAAATCTTTATCAAAAGGACATAAATGTTCTTTAAAATTGCAAAAACTGTTTCCGTTCCTTGCGGACGGAATCTTGCGCGTCGGAGGTCGCTTATCGAACTCGACGCTGGATTATACCTCTAAGCATCCTATAATATTGCCAAGAAAGGGTCACGTCGTTGAGCTAATAATTGATAACTATCATCACGCAAACTCGCATGCTGGGCCACAATTGTTGGTTAGCTTATTAAAAACCAGATTTTGGATTCTTTCCGCACGTCGCATTGTTAGACAACGCACGCAAAAATGCAATAGTTGTTTTAAACTTAATCCGAGACCTACTTTCCCGCCGATGGCTGACTTGCCTAAGTGTCGCTTAGAGGAATGCAAAGCTTTCATGCATACAGGATTAGACTACGCGGGCCCTCTGTATGTCACTCCTTATAGGAAACGTGGCGTTCGCAGCGTCAAGGCTTACATATGCCTTTTTATTTGCCTCGTGACAAAAGCCGTCCATATAGAATTGGTCTCTAATTTAACCTCTGCAGGGTTTATAGATGCTTTCAAGCGTTTTATATCGCGCCGAGGTCCCTGCACCTTTCTTTATTCCGATAACGGTACCAATTTCGTATCAGCTAAAGCTTATTTTAAGGAGCTTTACGATTTTTTAGTGTCGGACGAATATTATCGAACCTTTAATGACGAATTAGCGAAATATCGCATTGTATGGAAAATGAATCCGCCAACCGCTAGTCATTTCGGGGGTATATGGGAAGCTAACATAAAAAGCACCAAATCACTGTTGTTCAGAGTAATTGGAAAACAGGTATTAACTTTTGAAGAGATGACAACAGTCTTAACTCAAATAGAGTCTGTACTTAACAGTCGCCCCATGTACGCCTTAAGCTCAGACCCTTCCGAGCCACTTGCGCTCACACCTTCTCATTTTTTGACCGTCTCACCGTTGGAATTTTTGCCAGCCGCTGACCTGACGGACGAACGTCCAAATTTGCTGTCCCGTTTTTCGCTAATGGATTCGCTCGTGCAGTCGTATTGGAAACGATTCAGAACTGAATATTTACACAATTTGCAACAACGTGAAAAATGGAACACGCCCGCTAATCCGATAAAAGTAGGTACCGTGGTAATACTAAGCGTTGACAATGCGCCACCTTTGCAATGGCCGTTAGGAATAATAGCCAACGTTTTCCCTAATAGTCGAGACGGAGTTATACGAGTAGCAGAAGTCAAGACTAAAACTGGTACTTACAGGCGTCCGGTTATCCGGTTATGCCCCTTACCGACTCAATAAGAGTCTAAATTAGTTATAAACCCTTATCTTTTTAGCTTATAATTAGCACACGTCTAGCGCCGACGTCTAGAAAATAAGATAGTTGTACTTTACTATATTTCCTTTATTTCACGTATTCACGCGAATATCGTATCATTACGTATTTACAAATTTCTTGTACTTATGTATTTAACATTAAAACCCGTTCAGGTGTTAGGTTAATTGTTTATATAACTTATTAGAAATAACTTAGCACAATGACCATACGCGTACGTTTTATTCAGCGTTCGAGCATCTTGGCTCATTCCTTTCTTTCTTTTTTTTGAAGGGTTCCTTCAAGGCCGGGGGGATGTTGGGTTTCAAATTTTTATAATTTTAAATAAAGGTAGATTTTTTCTTAATAATAAAGATGAAGGTACTTGCGTGACGCTCCATCCTTTCCAAGTCTCCCGTCCTTTACCAACACGCACAATATCGTATCGCCGTCTCGCGATACGGATTTATATGGGACGCCATATTGGCTGAGCAGTTCCAAAATTGAGAGCAAGCCGTGCACATCGTCTCTGAAGACATTAATTCGAAAAGGCATTTAAAAATGCACATTGTGAGTTTGCGACACATATGTTTAATGCGCGCGCGTTAGTGCCCGTGAAAGAAGTGAAATTTGGTGAGAGGACTGTCAACTCCTGGCCAGGACGAAAGTGCATATGTGGTTTTCGCCGTTTCCAGCTGCCCTTGAGCCGACGTAAAGGTTAGTGCGTGTTGCTCCTTTTTTCCTATTTATCCTGCTTTCTTTCAGAGTGACGCGAGTGCCCAATCTTAATTATCATCCTTTGTAATACAGTCCATTATTTTTAATAGTTATCCGAAGCCTTGAAGGTGCTCTCCTCATGATTTCCGCTTTTAATGAGTTGTAGGCTTCCCCAAATAGATAGATACATATAAATACTTAAAATACATAGAAAACATCCATAACTCAGGAACAAATATTCGTGATAAACACACAAATAAATGCCCTGACCAGGATTCGAACCCGGGACCTCCTGCTTCGTAGGCAGGGTCACTACCGACTAGGCTAGGAGGCCGAAATAAATATAAATATGAAATAAATATTTATAAACGATTTTGATATTGGATTTGTATATTTACTTACAATGTGCTCCCCAACACATGTGGAACCCAACTAATTTTATCAGTGTATAGTTGAGGCAAAAGGGCAAACATTATAAAGCCAATTAATATTTAAAAAATGCTTTCGTTCAGCAGAGTGAACTATTACTTGAAATTAGCTAGTAAATAAATATTTTAGTTACGACTATCTAATTTTGCGAAGTATGTCCGTTGCTTAGTTGTATGGCCCCTGGGTCCTCACCATGACGTCTTAACGAGATTCAGTTGACGACCTAAATTGAGTCGCTGCCATACAACTGGGCTAGTTAAGAACCTTAACTGAATCGCGTTAAGACGTCATGGTAAGGGCCCTGGTCATTAAGGTTGTCTAGACTAGAACATATATAGCAACATAGCAATAAAAAGGTGCTGAGACGCGGAAACTCAGAACTCCAAACACGTATATACGTAGAGCGCAGCATATTATGTGTTAAATGAAAGGATCGTATCTGGAACACCACGCTGCGCTCTAATACTCAAATTATAGATTTAGCTCCGAAAGCGGCCAAGTTGAAATGGGACTGGGTGTGTCATGTTTGTCGCATACCGTACAATTTGTGGGCCAAGAAAATCACAGAGAGTGGGTGCCCCACATCTCTAACCGGAAACCTGGCAGACCCACTCGGCGATGGCGGGATAACTTAGACTCCATTTTGATAGATTGGCCAGATGTTGCACAATACCGGAACGAATGGAAAAAGAGGGGGAGGTCATTGCCCAGCGGCACAATATGCTAGCAATAAATAATATTTAATAATATATATGTAAGTAATAACTAAAAGGAACGAAATCAAATGCAAACTTAATTTCTTCGCACAGCCATTGACAGCAAACACGGAGGAAAATCATTTGCTACATTAAGAATCGCTGACGCAGTAACGATATTTGATGTCGGTTTTATCTTCTTCGACATCTCGTTTTATACGGCTCTAGTGATGTGCTGTTAGTTGCTGGAAATATTGCGAAATGTTCAACAGTGTAGCATTACAATCTAGAAAAGTTTATTAAATACGCATGCATGGTATTCAATATAGTATTGACAGGCAGGCTTCAAAGCATGTTGATGTCTGGATTTTCACTTAGTTATAAAAAACAGTACGAAAACACCACGGCCGTTACTTAAATGTGCTGATTACCAATTTTTATAATGAGAATCCTACGCGATTATATTGATATTTTACTCAATCCATTGACAATTAACCCCCTCATCAGAAATATACGTAAGCCAATACGTATCTGTCCCGCTATTAAAATGAAGTTACTATGGGTCTAAAAAAATTTTCATTGGTTAAATAGTTTCTTTAATGTCAAACCACATGCGCGACAATATGAGTCGAAATGACATATATTGCCAATAGAGGCCGGTCATGCGTAATAAAACTGTCAATTCACTTAGACACTGTATGCCATTCATGTTAGGTACTTATTACAATAGCAGACGTCTTTGAATAGTACAAAGTGTGCAGTTTGTTGAAGTCAATTTAACTACTAGTTTCATAAATGCCTAATATTCGTACTTGCAATATCAAGAAATGCAGAGAATATTACCAGCAAGAATATCCCAGGGAACAATATTGGCAACGTCACTCGACTACAGCAAACGCGAGCTCATCCAGCTAGATAATCAAATTAACAACGGAAAAAATCTTTTACGGAAAATACGGAACATAGCCACTGTGCTTCCTTCACTTTCGAAAATGAAATGAAATTACATTAATGAATTAGATTTGACGAGTTCATTTTTTGCACGACTGGATTTAGGTTTAAATGTTGCTTAACCTGTGTGTTACAGAACTGTTTTAGAACTACGTACCTACGAGTATAGTTGTTGCTGGTTCAAAAATAGTTGCTTGATAGAGCCGCTATGTAGCTACTAACGTATAAAGGTTCTTAAAACAATAATAAAAAATAAGGAATCAACAGATGACATTCATTTCGATACCTATATTTATATAATTATTTGCGTATTGCTTTATAGTTTAGTTACAATGTGTATTCAAAATTTTCTTTTTATTTTTAAGTTTTGTTACTGTACATTTTTGCTCTTGCTTTATCTTTCATCGTTGCAGGTTTTAATTTAAATTCCTAAAAGGTCAACTGGAAAAGACCCCTTGTAGGGATAAGTTCGCCTTTGTTGTATCGAATTGTCTATTATACTGTGTTTCTTGTACGTATTTCTTGTGTTATTGTACAATAAAGCTTATACAATACATATACATACATACATATATTTAACCGATGTTTTTTATATAATGTGGCAGATTCCTTTTTGTTTGATATTGATTGAAATTAGCATGTGATTCACTCATACCGTGCTCAATTTTTCAATACAAAGTTATTTCGAGCCATCGTAGTAGCCTATGAATTGTATGCCTAGGTACTATTTATCAAATACACATGTATTTTATTATCCTATATTCGTAAATGAAAATTAGAATGTTGAGCTCGAGACAAAGTGAGCTACTTATTATGAAACGAACCTTTAGCAGTTTTGCTTCGTTAGAGCGCTTAAATATCCTGTACAAAATATGTGTCTTTTATCCTTTGCTCAATAATTAATTAAATTACATCGCTTGATAGATAATAACTTTGTACGCTCAAAATTAAATGTATTGTATCAAACATAATACGTTTGTATATAAAACAAGAGTATTTCATTGACATCAGACACATTAATTTATTTTAATTGTTTTCGCTGTCAATATAAAAAAAAAATTTTTGTTTTGTGTATGAATAAATAATATTAAATAACCTTTTTTTGTCTTCGACGTAACCTAATAAACTAATAACTTGTCTGTCTACCATGATTTGACCATTTGTAATCTTTAGCGCCACTTGTGCCAACCAGGGTTAGTTTCTAACGCGGTGTTAACTGTCAAATTCCATATGAAATAAACGTTTAACTCCGGTTTAGTCGGTTAGCCTTGGTTAGTGCAAATGACCCTTAGCGACTAGAAGAGTGTGGTTTGAAACAAGTGCTAGCGAGTTTCATAATAGGATAGAATTTTTCGAAAAGGACAATCACAATTGATTTACACATGAAAATATAAATTAGTTTATAACTTTTATATTTACGTGTAAGTAGAGTATTTTAATTGTATAATTTTATTTTGCTTTAATTTATTTAATTGTTTCAACGGGGTTTTAATTATAAATTGACATTGTGTTTCCTTTTTATAAGTATTGTGACATGTTTTTAATAGTTTTAAATTACTAATTTATGCAATTTATTATTACGCATAAATGTAAATCTATTTTATGTACCTGATGCTTGACTTGTAATTAATTTTATCAATAAATATATGAATATGAATATGAATATGATCACACCGGTGTTTTAAGGCGTACTTACGAGTATGTAGTTTGCTGTAGTAAACTATTTATTGTTTACTTGGATCTCGCTTCCACCGGCATACCTATAAGTACGTGCACTGACATTGACAGTGACTCGACGCAGACGCTACTACTACTAATACATTTTTCAAATATCTCATTATTTTCTCAATTTAGTTCTTGAAATTGTCACGCTTGCGCTTGTGCCGGGCGGCGCCAGCTGCTTGCTGTCAATTTGTTTTAGCCGCATACAAGACCGTAAATAACATAAATAGCTAATAAGATTGTCTATACATGACCACATTTGTTTGTTTGTATTGTACCACGATATTTTGTTGGTTGTTATAATTGTTTATTAGGCTTAGGTTATAATTGTTTATAAATTGGGCTTTGTATTTGTATTATTATTCTGTTATTTGTGTTGTGCGGTGTGTGACGACCCATGACACCACTCACAGACGGCCCCAATGGAAAACCAGTGCATGTAGTGCTAGACCTAGGCTAGCACGATGCTGAGTCAGGACCATTTAGTGCCAGCAGACCTTACTTGTGTATCCTGGTAATACTTTGCTGTAACATGCCATGAATAAATATTTTACTTTCTTTCTTTATTAGGTACAGTAAATTTAAACAAATGGTAAGCATACAGTTGCATCACATTACTTGATGTACTGACAGTGAGATTGAGATTACGTAAGCGCTAGCGACTACTACACCCACTTCAAAGTCATAGAAAGGGTAGTCAAACAATTGGAACGCTAGGCCACTTTATACCCATGTCAAAATGAGAAGCGGTAAGATATTTCTTACAATTTGATTTAGAGCGTCACTATGGCATACTCGTAGTCCTACAGTGGCCTAGGGTTCCAATTAGTTGACCTATTTACTAAACCGAAAATACAATATTCTTTTCGAATTGCTTAATAAGTATTACATCAATTTGTGCCTCATGTCGGGTCGGTTGCACGTCAATCTATATTTTTTATTGCGATTTGATCGTAATGGAGCTTTGATGGTATCGATTGGCTACTGAATTATAATGTAGTTTGGTCGAAGGGAATCAATCGACGGAGCTCCGATCTTGAATAAGTTATGCCCGTAGTGTGCTGCGTAATGTTTTTCTGATGGTTTTCTGTAACGCCAATTTACTGAATTGACGGAATTTAAAAAAAAATACACTTTTGAGTTATTTTACCTATCGTGGAAAAAACCATATCAGTTATTTCTCTGTTTTGTCCTAAGTTTGACTGGTAGAGAATGTCTTATGACATTAAGTTCGCTTTTTGTACAATAAATGTTATTCTGTGCAATCAAAATTAAACCTTTAGGTAGCTAAATAATAGGTATTTACTTTTAATACTATACAAATTGATGACTAAATATATTATTCAGATTTTTTTTTATTTATTCTTTGTGAAATGTCAACAATTGGAAATTCAGTTACCACCTTGCCGTTTAACTTGTCTAACTACTTGCCCAATTATTTCTTAGACTACGCCTCTATTACGCTATTCCCTCTAACTAAACTACTATAAACTTGAACGGTTATCCTGATCCTGACGTCTAGTTCCAGCCAAATTGCGTTTTAATTGGAATCTAAAGTCTAAGTTTTCAATATACCTGTAGTTTAAACTTACTTAAATCTTCTATATGTACGGAATTGGCAAGTCTAATCTCCAATATAGGTATTATAATAGATTTGAAGCGGGCGCGCATTTAGGAAAAAAAAATTATTATAAATAATGTTGCAATCACCATGTTGTTGAAATATTGTAAGTATTGAATATGAAATAAGCATAAAACATCTATATGTGATGCAATTAACGAAGAAAAAAGTAATAGAAAAGGTACCGGTTATGTGCCTATACTACCTACCTATATTATGAGGAAATAATGTTCATACGTTTATTTTGCGCCAATCAATTGATAACCGTACTCAGCCTAAGCTTAGAAGCCGACGCTCGTTTTTCTCGAGTCTATTAGGGGATACCTCGACTGATAATACATAAAGTTATCTAGCTAACACTACACAAGGAAAAGTATTACGAGTACATTATCAAAGTTCTAATGACTAGAAGCTTTGAATAAAACAACGCAACCTAATTGGGTCTTTGGAACTGTCTTGGTGACTAGGTGTCTATTTCTCGAATTGATTAAGACTAAGTAAATAGTGGGCTGATTAGTAACTCCGCCCGAAGACAATATCTTTCTTAGTTAATGTCCACAAAATGTAATCGGAGAAGCGCGCGTATGACGAAGCGTGGTGCGGATTGCTTTATTGTTAGTGTGATGACGATGCCTACTGCTGATCTCTGTTTGTATCTACATACTTGACAAAGCCTACGTTGTGGATTGGATTATGTTAATCGTAAAATTTAATATTCTAAATAAATAAATAATATTTTTAATCGGAGAAGAAAGTCAATTATTTTTCGTATTTTTTTAACGTAGGTATTGATTTTATCTCAGTACCTATATTAGGCCCACTTGCACCACCCGCTTAACTTTAAGTTAGTGGGCTGTCAACTGTCAAATTCAATATAAAATTGTATTTTCGGTGGTGCAAGTGACCCTTAGTAAAGTAGATTAATTACTCATGCTTAAAAGTGTCGATCCCAATAAATTTGTTTGTTCGTTTTAAGGCTGAGTCACACTAGAACAGGCCGGGACTTGACCGGGCCGGCCAATCTATCAGATTCTATAAAAAACATCGCGTGACCTCCGAGGGCTCCGAGCTTGGACGTGATTCTTTCTATAAAAATGGACAGATCGTCCCGTCCCGTTCTTGTGTGAGTCTTTCTTTAATTCCAATGTTAACAATTCCTGAGTACTGTGTCGGTAAACAAACTTAATAATACAATACATCTGGTTAAGACACATTCAAACGCTTGTCTACCACACCCCTGTGATACAGCTACGTAGTTTCCCGAATTATAATGTAATTTCCGAATTGAGACCACAACATCGTTCCCCTTTAACGCGATGAATAATGCATACTGACTTATACTGAAATAGAAGACGGTTAGTTAGCTACGTATGAGGTTCGGAGCTATATAATGCAGGATAGAAGAAATTATTGGGCCATCTAATTGGGATGATCTTTACATTTGTTTTTCATTTTTAGGGATACTTGCCTCGAAAGTAAAAACGGAACCTTTATAGGATCACTTTGTTGCCCGTCCGTCTGTCTGTCAAGACCCCTTATCTCGGGAACACGTAAAGAAAACAAGTTGAACAATAGCGGTCTCTTGAAGCTGTGAAAAAACCAAATATCTATGTCTACGCAATTATAAGATACGGTCGTTTATGTTGTCGCATTTCACATACATTTGACATGAGAAATGGGAGTCAAAATGTAGTATAGGGTACTTCCCGTTCACGAAATCACGAAATTTGGCAAAGGGCTTGTAACACAAGTAGGTACAGGAAAAAATCCTAGACTACTACTACTGTACTGAGAGTTCCGTTTTTTTAATACCACGACGGTGGCAGGCAAGCATACGACGCGCCTGATGGAAAGCAGTCACCGTAGCCTATGGACGCTTGTAACTCCAGGGGATCACATGCGCGTTGCCGACCCATTAAAATCTTGTAGACTCCTTTTTGGAAGAACTCCACACCATTCGGGAAAAACTCGAAAGGGAGCTCATTCCACAGTCGGGGCGTTCCCGGGAGGAAATTCCTCTGAAACCGCACAGTGCGCGACTATTTTGGTTGAAAGGTGTGTGGATGAGCGCCCTGTCGAAGGCGAGCGATGCGATGGTGTCAAGTGGACGTTGGCATCATGTCAAACAATTCTTCAGAACACAAACCATCGCTCCATGACCTTAGAGAGAAGGGAGTTAATAGCGATAGGCCTATAATTATTAATTATAATTCGATGGATCCGATCTGTCGCCCTTTTTAGGAACAGTTGCACAAGGGCCGTCGTCGACAAAGATGGAAGTTGCTGTTTGGTGCTAGAAAGCGCGAAGAGACGCGTTAGCACGGGACACAACTCAGGAGCATAACGTTTAAGCACAACGTATGCCGTCTGGCCCGCTCGATTTGTGAACGTTTAAGGATAGTAACTCCCGCCGAAGATCATTCTGGGAGATACAGGTTTCTGGCATGGAGTATCCCCCATGCGTGCCACCAGTTGTGCCATCAAAAGTCAAGACCCTATTATCCCAGGAACAAATCGGGAATAAATCTTTTGTGTGGAACCCTTGGCGGGCAAGTCCGGCTCGCACTTTTCAACTAGAACCTCAGCTGACAATAGTCAGTGATGCTGTTTAGAGTTAAAGTAAAAATCATAGTGTAACGTCAATAATTTATTTATTTAATCGTATGGCGAATTTACACATTGTAGGCAATTCATTATAAGTCGACATCCAGGTCGCGCAACCAGTCGATCGCGTCAGATGTCAGGTTAGTGTAGAGGTCCTCCGGGTCACCTTGATATCTCCGCTTTGGGCATCGCTCTACTATGTGCCGGACTGTTTGATCTTCTAGACCACAATCACATAGCGGACTCTCGTTCCATCCCCATTTGTATAGCAAGTAATTGCACCTTCCGTGGCCCGTGCGTATTCTGTTAAGGCGGCACCAGTACTTCCTCTGAAGCGAGAAGCCCTTTAGCTTCTGAGAAGGGTTTCCGATACGTGGGTGATGATCGTTAGTTTCCGGCCACTCTTTCTTCCACGTCTGCTCTAGCTGGAACCCATCAGCTCTCAGCTTCCGTGCAGCTATAATGAAGATGAATAATGCATACTGACTTGTACGGAATGGACGAGGGTTAGTTAGCAACCTACGTATGAGGGTCGGAACTATATAACGGGAATGAAGGCCTATATTGTATATGAAATAGGAATATTACACCGTGCATATTTCATCGCCTCGTCTCGGGTTAAGACGCAAAATATCTTCTGATGTTGAATAACATAATTTTGGGGCTTCATTATTGTTATTCTTGTTACTTTCAGAGTTTCATATAAAAACTGGCCAGGTGCGAGTCGTACTCGCGCACCGAGGGTTCCATACACATTTTAGTTGAAACTGCGATATGCATCTAGAAGTAGATATTTTACGTCAAACTCATGTATCGACAGTTTGGATCACTGGTTTTCGTGGTATAAAGGTAGTTGTATGCGAGTAAGAAAAAAGGTCAGAAAAGTAAGAAAAAAAAATAAAGATAGGGTTAACATATTCATTACGATTTATTGTAAGAAACTAAACTAAAACATATTAAATTTAAATCTAGAAGTGATGATGATTACACAGATGATGTATATCTGTTAACATTATATTTTTCCTATACAATATTTATAATAATATTACTACAAATAAATTATAATACCTGAATGGTAAATCCTCTTTTAATGTGTCTGGGTTAACCTTGTATACAGGGTGGAACGGCACGACGATCCTTTCCGCAAAAGGGGGATTGTTTAGATTTAGTACTGTATTTCCTCTAAAGAAACTAGGCTCATATTCGTAAGCGTTTTTAAGTTATAGGCAGTTAACTTTTGATGCAAAATACTGCAAGTGACAACCCTCATTAGGTTCAATAACATTTAACAATAACACAAAGGTCAGTGACATTTACCAAAACAACATTCCTACCCCATAATATTTCCCAATCAATATTACAATTGTGTGAGCTACCCACTTACAATAATCTAACTAACCATAGATAAATTAAGACTAAAGGCAGCAATACATGCAGAATCGTAGAATTGAAAATAATATCTTCTGAAGCCTTTATTTTTATAATTCAAATAAACATGTTACTTTTGCCAAGTTAGTCGTATTTCCTACTAAATCATACCTACGTCAACTAATCTTTCATAAGAAAAGTATTTAAACTATCAAACCAAATTCGATCGTTCCTTTACTTCATCATCTGACAGCCAGTACCACCCTGCCAGACCCAATCCTACATAACATACATTAACAACACATTAGGTTCATAAAGCCCATCCTATACCTACCGCCTTAATAGCATACTTCTATCAAGAATAACAACATGTTTGTACATACACTACATGCATACTACCCACCCGCTACAATATGGGGGTTGCCTCCCGGCCCGCTTTACAGATAGGGTATGCAATCGGTTTATTTCTTAGGTATTTCCATACAAATCGGTTAACAAACTGCATTTTCTAGCTTCCACGCACCTCCACCCCGCCTAGTATGCTCTTCTGGCGGTGTATTATGGGCTTTATGAACCTATTTATTGTAACTGCCCTTAGTCTCAATTTCTCTATGGTTAAGTTTGATTTTTGTAAGTGGGTAGTTTGCACAATTGTATTATTTTGTTTGGGAAAAATATTAATTTCTACTCAGTCTTACCCGTGATAAAACAGTGACGTAAATAAATTGCAAATTACGTGATAAAACCTATTTTCAAAATGCCCTTGGGAGCCCGCGATTACCTAAATTTGCTTATGTTATACGGGGAGTCTAATTATAATGCCGCCGAGACGTTACGACGCTTCGACAAAGATATCCTCCACCACACCCAACTAGCCGTATGTCAATTTTACGGGCCTTTGATCGCGTGGCAAATAATCAGCCCATAGTACCACGAACGGGCCAAAACGACCAACGGGGAGAAAGTGTAGTTCACATTGCACCAAGGTTTGAAGAGCGAGTGCTGCGGTATGTCGAGCAAAATCGAAGTAATTTTTGTAAACATAAAGTGTCACATTACAGTTACATGTAGGTATAGTACATAGTAATAGCAGGGTTGTCACTAAGAAGAACATTAATTAATTTTAATATTTTTACTGATTGTTCGTAACAAAAATATAAACTTTACTAATCGATTCTCCATCACTTAAACTAACCCCCCTTTGCGAGAAGGATCGTCGTGTCTTTCCACCCTGTATAACTACTCCGAATTTCAAATAGTTAGCTTTAGTAGTTCTAGAGATATTTAACGATAACGATGTGACAGACAGACAGACTGAGACACACCATAAGGGTTCCTTTTTACCATTTTGGTATGGAACCTTAATAAAGCATGTACATCTTCATGTAGATGAAAATTAAATTTATCTTTCCGTGGCTAACGTAAGGGAAAATGCTAATCTTCCAGGTAAATATTATCATTGCAAATATTTCTATCAAGGGTAAATTAACGATCCAACACCAGGTACCTGTAATATACACGGGTTATCGATTATTATTACCCCTAGTCGGTCGTTCACAACCCTTGCAGTGAACTTAACTCAGCCGCTAGCCCGAACCTGGTCTCCAATCACGCAAAGTTAACCCCTAGTGGCGTTTTTCGACGTCCGTTTAGTCACAACTGCAGTTTACGATTTTAAGCTAACTTGGTCATTTCTACTCCCGATAGGGAGCCCAAAGCTCACAAAAACAAATAGCAAAAACATATAGCGATAGTACATACTATATACATATCTCGTGTGAAATAGTAGTTTTTTGGGGTTCCATACCCAAAGGGTAAAATGGGACCCTGTTACTAAAAATCCGCCGTCCGTCCGTCTGCCTGTCTGTTTGTCTATCACCAGGCTGTATCTTATGAACCGTGATAGTTAGACAATTTAAATTTTCGCAGATGTTGCATTTCTGTTGCCGTTATAACAACGAATACTGAAAAATCAGAGAGTATAAATATTCATGGGGGCTCCCGTACAGCAAACGTGATTTTTTTGCCGTCATCAAAAATTATTCTCGTTTTTGCTCGATATCGGCAACAGGTAGAAGCTTGAAATGTTTGCAGAATATTTAGTGTATGATATATGAAAACATATCATTAAAAAAAATTAATTAAAATAAAACGAACGTGATTATTTTGCCGTTTTTATACATTATGGTACAGAACGCTTCTGGCGCGAGTCCAATTTGTACTTGACTGGTTTTTTTTCTATCATTTAGACATTTTCGTTTAAGAAACATACGACATACCTAGTTTTTCATTTCGTTGGTCATTCATTTTGTAGATTTTGTACTTTTGCTCCTCGCTATTATAAGTACCTACTCGTGGATTTTCATGACACGACAGTTAGAAAATTGAACAAACTGATCTAAAATCCTAGAATCTCTTGCCACTACTGCAGCGACTTTATAATAAGTACTTATATCAAGTCGCGCGACGTGTTAAAATGCTTTAGGATGGCGTTATTCATGAACGCACATCAAACACAGTTATGCAAAATGATTGTTTGTCCTTGTCTGTCAGTTTGCCATTTGTTTTGCTAGAATGGGCGCAAACATAATTTAACTATAACTTCCGTTAACTTATTTATGAAAGGGTTTATCTGTTATTTAGCTTTGTTCTCGCTAAGCGATAGGAACACAGACCGTGAACACTTCCGACCGGCCGAGCAATTATTGCTTCGCTTTATCACACACAAGCACGCCGGTCGGCAATAATATAGATTACCTCCCACAGACTGGCCATCAGCGCCGCTGAAGACTTGCGGTTACCACCGAAGATCCGCCTTCACCAGTACAAACAACGGGTCGATGAAAAAACACTAGTGCACGCGGAAGTGTCCTGGATTTTCCCCAGGCTACCATTACACTTCACAGTCCGTACGCTCCAAAGCGTTGTTCATGGAGCCCCGGCCATGTAAAAATAAAAACCGGTCAAGTGCGAGTCGAACTCGCGCACCGAGGGTAACCGTACAAACTTTATGTTGCAACTTCAACTTAAAGTAGAAATTTGAAGTCAGCCACATGTATCGACAGATTGGGTCACTCGTTTGCACGGAGTTAGTATGCGAGTTTTTTTTTTTTTTTATCACGTTAACCGATTTTTTTAACTTAATTTATAAGACAGCAGCATGATATCATATTAAATCGCAATCGCATATCAGTCACTTAAATTACAAATTTAGTTTAGAAAAGTTTTTTTTTATAAAAAAAAAATTATGAAGTGAGGGTCAATGTTATATTTTTCCTGTAATATTTAGGATAATATCAAGGTAGTGGAAAAAAAATCATATTTTTTCCTTCATAAACTTCAGTAATAAATTGGGTAACTACCACATCTCTTCTGAAATGCACTGCGTGCGGGTCTGAATATAATCCAATAAAATTTCTGTTTATTTTGGTATATATCCATCAAGTAAAAGTCTATAAATTGAACTACCTATATTGATTATAAATTGAAAGAGATGTCATATACTAAAGAAAAAGTGACCAAGGTCCCCGGTGAGCAGGGCTGGGATCGAACCAGCGACCTCCTGCTTTCACGGCAGATAAAAAAAAACACAAAAACATGAATCAAAATATTTATTACATTTAATGAATGATTTGATTCGTGCTTTAAAATTGTACCTATATTGAACTTATAAACTAGTATTCACTTTTCCCTTACACTGTTTTAACAAAGATTTTTTAAATCTCATATTGGATGATCTATCTGTCTTGTCAAATAGTATGAATATTACCTATCACAGCAAATAGTATGAATATTACCTATCACTACACCAGCTGAACTATTACTTAAAGGTTGCAAAGCCTATTTAAATATGACTTACATAGCTCACACTAGAACGGAATGCAACGGGGCGGGAAGGGACGATCTGTCAAATTCTAAAAAAAGAATCACGTGATAGCTCGGAACCCTCGGATGTCACGTAACGTTTTTCTATCGAAACTGACATATCATCCCGTCCCATCCCGTTCTAGTGTGAGTCATCCTCAATGGGAACTTAATGTATTAACTACCTACTTTGTGAAGTACAAATTCTCTGGGTTATCCACGCAGACGTGACTTTTTACAACGCGCGATGAAAAGAAGCAGACACTGCCATCACCTTTAACGTAAATAGGCATGACCAATAACCGTACAACTCATAAAGTTGATGAAACTGAAACGAGCAATTCCGCTCTCAAACCAAATTATTATGAAAGCGCTGCAGAACCCCTTGTCGTATACTCCATCTAGGTAAGTAATCTGTGTATCTAACATAATATTTATAGCCTACACAAAACCACCATTAAGTACCTTAGCGAAATGAGTGGCTAATTTATATTTATTACACAGATCTGGTGATCTTTGCAGAATAAACTAAAAAATAATAATTTGTTTAATCTCAGGAGTACTAAGTACCTATAGTTATTCCAAAGAAATATCTATGAAAATAATTTGATATTAGAATTGATCTTATCCATTATTAAAATAATAATTGTTTGATATTCCATAAAATATCAAGTTTACGATTTAGAAATTTGATATTTACCTTAATAGGTACACGACGGATTAAGTATAATATGTACTTAATGATATTACTTTTATACCATAACTCGTCAAGTGCGTGTAAGCCCGCGTATGAAAGTTAGCGTAAAGTGTATCCATGGCTTCAGGTTGAAAATGTCACAATTGTGTGATGAAAAGGACACTTACGTACGACTTGCGTACAATGTCTCGTTTACGTCTCGTTAATTATCCAAGTTGCATCGCGCTCCATCCGCAAGTGTGAGTAAAATGCTAGAGAATCGTATTCTACAGTAAATATAAAACTCGTGTGGTAAGAAAACAGACAATATGACGTGTGCATGTCATCGTATCGTGTGGAAATCGGCGGGGGCGCCAATGGACAGATTTTGAGTACAATGATGATGATTATATTTTCTTATAAAAAATGATAGTTTCTGCCCTCCGACCGAGGCAGCCGGCAAGAAGCCAATTGCAGGCCGCTACGGCAAACAAATTCGCCGCTTGCCGACTGCGTCGAGCAGAACAATAATGTACAGACCTTGGCCAGTAAATAAGAAATCCTCGGACCACATGTTAGTCGACCTCAGCACGCAGCAATTACACAAGATCTGAGTAATTTCATACTTTACAGGCCTCGGTACGTAATCTACTTATGCGACTGTTTTTAGTAAAAGGTACTACTTAGTCGGTTGCCGATAAGGCGCTAATGCCTTAAAAGTTAATTTAGAAATGAACCTCATCAACAAGCAACAAAGTAGTACCTTTCACCAAAACAAGCACACTATATGCAGGTTTGAAGGGTCGGCTACGCATATTTGATATTCTTGGAGTTACATAACACGCGTTCCATAAAGTTACTTACTTTTTTGCTATTGTTGTAGAATAAACAACGATCAAAACTGCACGCCACCGCTCGGACTCCGCTACCAGTGCTCTCTTTTTAATTTCCTAAATTGCGCTGTAATAACTCCTTTCCGTCACTTTGCGAACGAAAATAAAGTGCTTCTATGGCAAGCAAAATAAATGGTGACTTGCCAAACGCCAAGAAAGAGGAAGCAATCTCAATTTGTTACGTTAACATTTTAATTTTGGCGTGTAATAACCGTTTTCGTTTTAGCAAATTGGGGCTTAAGTGAGCTGTGTATCTTTAACCGACTTCGACAATTCGACGAAGGTGGTTATATGTTCGTCTCTTTGTATTCTTTTTATGTATCGTCCAATTTGCGTGTTTTTTTTTTCAAATGGAGTTACCTCCAATTTGGTCCCATATACATACATTCGGTGCTGATCTGATGATGAGGTTCATGAGGAATTAAGGGAACTCCTCAATTTTCAAAAGCCATGTATGATGGTTTTGGTGTTTTCTTGTGTTAATTAAGCAATTTCTTGCGAAAACCATGAATTTAGTAAGGTAGACCTGATGATGGAGATCAGGGATGGCATGTGGATTATTCCGAGATTCGTCGCCCAATTTGACCAATTCTTTTTTTTCGATAGGAGTCACTTCCAAGTTGAACTCATAGGACTTTGGTGCTGATCTGATAATGGAATCCATGAGGAATTTAGGGAATTTCTCAATTTTAAGAGGAACATATATAGAGTAGAGCTGGCTACGGAAATAGGTTTGCAATTAGTAGAGCGACCACATCCCCTTAGTAAGTACCTATGCCATAATTTATTATTAATTAATTAATCCGGGCGCTTGGCAGCTATTCAGCGGTGGCTGTAACAGTGGTTGGGCAACAAAGAGGTTGTAAAATCAATTGAAGGTGTGCAACTTGTAGAGCTCTGAGTTTGGTGAGTATATAACTAATTATGCATTTAATTCCAATTATTATGCTCAATTCATTGCAAACCTATTTCCGTAGTCAGCTCTCCGTCTATTATAGCTGACCCGGTATACTTCGTTCAATTCTTCCCTGGACTCTCATAAATATTTCAATAAACACCTATATTCACCGAATTCGCTTACCTATAAGTTTATATGTAGTAGTAGTATAAGTAAATAGGTAGTAAGTATATATGTCCCGAGCTTGTAGAGGGTTTCGTGCGACTGTTCGTCCCCGATGTCCCGAGGATAGCTCTCCGCCCGCGACATCGCGACTTGTTGGCCGTGCCGCCGGCGCGCACCGTGTCGGGCAGGAACTCGCCGCTCCCGCGCACCCTCTCACACCTCAATGCGCTCCTGGCATCGACACCAGAGTGCGACCTGTTTGCGTGGCGATGGGCGACATTGTGTAAAGAATGCTTGAGATTCTGTGAGGCGATGGACGATAGATGCTCAACTGTTCCAATATAATTTCCTCTTGTGTTAATTTGTTATGTTACCTAAGTAGGTATATTTTATTATGAAATATTACTATAATCGATTAGTAATAGTCTAAGTTTTGTGACGCATTGGTGTTTAACTGTAATGTCACTTATAACTTTATTGTGAAATAAAATAAAAATAAAATAAAATATATATATATATACTGACCTATTTACTATATATATATATATATACCACTAATGCAAATGCTCAAGACCATCCTGTATAGGTAATTGAATTAGGTTCAGTCTTTCGGAAGTTATGCAAGTTGGTAATTCACGTGAACGTGCAAAATGTGGAACGACCAACCTTCTGAGGTGTTCCCCTTGAGATATGATATGGGGTTTTTCCATAAACGAGTGTTCATGGCTTTAAGGCTCAATGGTCAAGAATGTATGAGTGGCTCTTCCGATGTTCCTTAAATGTTTAAGGGATAAACTTTCTCCATCAGTATTTTCATATCAAATTTCAGTTTAATTTCAAGTACTAAATTTAGATAATTATTAATGTACGTTCGAACTCCCCATCAGCACACAAACCTCCCTAATTGTAATTAAAACAAACTGTAATTAGGTACTTACTTATATAAGAGCCTGGGCAAAGAGTACCTTTTTGTACGATTCGGGGTCGAAACTCTTGGTCCATGGGGTCCCAGCGCACGCAAATTTTTCGTATAGAATCGCGAAACGTCTGGTTGATGTTACTGGTGACCGAAGAGCTGGTGGCTTCCTCGCACAACGTATCAGCATTGCGATACAACGAGGAAATGCCGCCAGCATCCTAGGTACAATGCCTCAAGGACCTACTTTAGATTTAAGGTAGGTAGAGGTAGGTAGTTAGGTAAGTTGCACTTACTGTATATATTTCGAGAATAAATGTTTTTAATTACATACTTTATTATTCAATAAGGTAAACAAAAATTAATTATAAATATATTAATATTAAGAGACGGGAAAAAACCCGTGACACTCATTTACTTTTAATCACCATGCGCTACATGTTTACCGTACCGAATACCGTACGCGACGACGCAAGCGGCTGTACTAAAGCATTTCGCTTCGCAGCCCGAAGCGCTCTCGATGGTTCCGGTTCAGGGTGATCCCGATGTCTTGGAGTTCCGGGATTGTTTGACTGCAGATTTGGTTCATCCAATGAAAAAGGCGGCATGCACATACCAGCACTTATTTTTCTACATCTACCCTCGAGAACGCACTACAGTGCGTCGTCAGTGCCGTTCCACATTTTTTAATTATATCGCTGAGACTGATTCCCAAAAGTCCGACAAATCAATTAATTTATTTGCTAGTCAGATAATATTACTAATTTAGAAATTGCCAAAGTTGTATTATCAGTTTCATTTACCGAAGTCAAACCGAGTTAATTAACATTTACCTCAACACAACCAGGGTTTAATTGGTTTATCCCTATGTCTTCAGAGAAGGCTCGAGGTACAGATTACCTACCACGGAATTCCGCATAAAAATATAAGAAACTAAAAGTAAGAACAACATTTACTATAGAACCCAAATCACGAAAATATGTCGGTCTGTCCTTAGAAAATAATGGATATTTGATTAGTTAGATAGTTGTGCCGTTCGGCGTCGAACGGAACAAAGTCATACTTATACGGCACCGAGGACCTGAATATTTGTACCTACTGTGCATCTCGGGCCATGCTCAGTGTAGGGATCCGTAGTTTACCTTTCGTCACAATAGGCGAACTTAAAAAGAGTTTTAATACTTCCGGAGCGATTATATTCGAAAATATTCACTTTATCAAAAAGTGTTTTTAGCAAATTCCTAGACACCTGACACTTTCGGGTTGAAACAAAAAAATAAAAAACATCACTTTACGTATATGGGAGATACCCTAAAAATAAAAGATTTTAAACTTTTTATTTTATTATTTTGTCGGTATGATTGATATGTACATTCACACTAAATTACGGCTTTCTAGTACTAACAGTCGCGGACAAACGGACAGACAGACAGACATGGGGAAACTATAAGGTTGCCTATTTGACAACGGAACCCCAAAAAGGAAGTCTTTGCCTTTGTTTTCTTATGCTCAATCTAGTAAGCAACAGATCTGTTGAAAGCGCACTTAGTAGAAGTGCTCACGTGTGCAGTTAACAAGGTTTTAGTACACTGGCTATCCATTACTGGACGTAATTTAGATTACATGGACAATAAACGGACTGAATACTGACTTGCTTATTCTAATAACATCAAAGCAAGATGAAATATCCATTACACTAGAAACTAACGGATCACCACAGCATAAGGAAGGTGTCTCTTTACACGTCTCACTTCGAACATTTTAAAATTCTGCATCGAAATTTGAAAATAAAATTGCAAACACGCTTAAACTATTAAGTTCAATACAAGGAGCATCGTACGAGTACTATTTCCCCTCTGCCAATAGCATGGTATTGGCTGACAAGTCTATTAGTTTATTACTACGTAGTCGTACGAATAGCCATATCCCCCTCACCCTCGACTAAAATCGGCAGTACCTATATTTTTGTATAATAAATGTCAGACAGCTCTATGGATGATGGCTTAAACCTGCTTAAATTTGGCACGTCGTAACATATTTTTACTCGAGATCAGAGGGCTTACCATGAACGTCGAACATGGGCATTGCCGGTAAAACCTCTTTGTGTCTCCAATAAGCAAATGTCTAGAATTAAGCCAGTAAGCAAATGTTGAGAGGGCGATCCAAATTATCGATTGTTCGATTTTCGTGGTAGGCACTACTAGGCCAGCTCATAATTTTTGTTTGAAGTTACACTACACAAAATATTGGTAAACACTGGCATCACTGGAGTTTTGCGTCAGCATGTGAGGCAATGAAAATGTCTAATCAAAGTCATACTATTGGCATAACTTTTTTGTAAACACAGCGCACGCTTCAAAAGTTTTTGCATCAGTAATTAATTAATTGATGACTCTATTTTATTAAAACTACCCTTATTTTATTAACTACCCTTAGCAACACTTAGGTCAAAAACGGTTGTGGTACATCACTTTTTATCAGATGTAATAAACAGATAACCCACGAAACGTCATTTTAGTCTCTGGAACTAAAAAATGGGCTGTAGAAAATAATTTTCTTAATTGGTAAGTGGTACGAGTATCACGGTAGGTAATTCTAGACATTATTCAATAAGTAGTTTTTTTTAAACTAATGTATGACAAACCCTTAAACGCATAAACAACGTCAAACCGAAATTCGGAAGACCATGGGACTTACCATGACGTCTTATTGCGAATCAGTTTAGATTCTTACCTGTGCTCAGTTGTATAGCAGTGACTCAGTTTAGGTCGTCAACTGAATCGCGTTAAGACGTCATGGTAGGCCCCTGCTATTTGCATCATGTTTAATAAAAATATAAGTATTTTTCAGAAAAACTTGCTAGCAAAAACAAAGATAAGAACATATAACTCTCTTATGTATACTATTTTCAGAAATAACAACATACTTAAAGCTTTTTGTTTTAAAAATAAATGCCAAGCGCGAGTCGCGTAGAACTAAATATTGCATTCAGCTTAAGAATTATTTCCAATCCATTGAAAACATGAGCTGTTCTAACACATCGGTATCGACAGCTTGCATTGTTAACTAAGCAATAGTAGTCTTAACTGCAATGACATAAGTTTCACCGATGGTTAGTGCTCGTATGATCATTCCATTAGTATGATTATTCCACTCTACTAGAAATAACAGGCCAGTTATTGTTAGCTGCCAGTCAACACGTTGGTACGTTTTCGTTAATGGCATCAGTATGTTTCAATGGTTTTATTCCTTTTCATCATAAATGGTGATATTTTGTGCAAGGATTTTTATACATTTTACCGCCCGCCTCCCAATGACTATACCACCATTAATTACCACCAATAATTAAGATTTGTTTATAATAAATTACTTTTTACTTACTGATGCCAATGACAATTCCCAGTCACGAATATTTTACCACGAAACGCTCCTGTCTACATTACCATACATCATATTGCTTTTTACGAAAAAGTTCAACCCTTTCCGCCTTTAAAAAGACCCTAAAATTGTTAATCCCCATTCCAAAGGGTACAATTTAGCGTGAGACTTAATGTTTGAGAACCTCGTTCCGGTGACTTTTTAAGGTTCCTTTCCTGAAGGGTGACAAACGGAACGCTATTATTTGGTAAGGCTCCGCTGTTCTTCCACCTAACAGACTGTAAGCGGGCTGTTTTGGCTTAAGCGAGCCAGAGTATTTACCTACCTAAATGTTGAGTTGTACAAAAAATTCGATGTAATAACAAATAAAATGTATTACGAAACTATACAACTTTAGTATCTAATAAATCCAATTCTGCTTCAGTTTGTCTTTAAAAAAGGCGGTCTTATGTAAAACATGTGATGGAACCCTTGGCGCGTGAGTCAGGTTCGCGTTGACCTGGCATTTTATTTTAACTCTGTTTGTACTGTACGTCGCCTTTTTATCTCTGATTGTTTTATGAAAGGCTTAAAATTTGCTTTAAAAGTTTCCTGCATTTTTAAAACGAATTATGTAAAATACGTGACGAAATAAATTTAATTTCTGCTTTCAGCACTTGAAAGTGGCGACATAGAATATCCCATACACGTGTTTTTAATGTATGCACAGGATTTACAATAATAATAGGGTGGATTTTTAAAATGTGATTTTTGCATCATTTTCCTGGGCAAATTTTTTTTTAGATTTTGAGCAAAATGACATTGGATTATGAAACTCCATTAAAAATGAAGTAAAATGGTACATTAGGCACCTCTTTGATCTAAATAGTTTTGAAGTAATGAGCGATTGAAATAACTTGATCCAGGAAATGACGCCCATGCCAGGAAATGACGTATACTGTATAAGAAACAGTGGAATTCTGATGAAATAAAATTCTGGTTGCTTCACAAATATGTGACTGAGTTTAGTAAAACGTCCCACTTTGTCGGTTCTACAAATTTACGGAGTTACTGGCAGTTTAGTGAAATATGGCAAAACCTACCGAAAATCGGCCTTCAATAAAAACTGACGAAACATACTGTAATTAACCTTTTTAAGCCCCCAAGCCAAGTTTAATGCCTAGCGTCTCACTTTGTCGAATACCTAAAAAATCGTTAATATCATATTTGTGACCGTTTTTAAGAAAATTATCTACTTTATCGATGTGGAGTTATGAGTCGTGAGGTGTCATGTCTCTAGGTGCTATAGTTTTTTTTCAACTTCAAATTAACAAAAGCGAAAAAGCGATAACTGAGAAAACGATGGCTGGATCTGAAAAATGCCTACTTTTGGAAAATAACTGATAATTTTTTTGTAAATAAAAATCTTGTATGTTTCATTACTAACATATGTTTTAAAACTTGTATTGACTTGGCTTTTCAAAGCGGACTCCAGGCTCCCTGAGCCATGGCCATGGCATAAGCTGGAAAAACGCTGGGAAGAAGAAGAGAGCTTGAGAATATGTTACGTTGCTTATAGTCGTAGCCGCTGTCTACATATGCTTTATACGGCAATTTTGTTAAAATAAATAAAAAAATATATTTATGACATTTTTAACCGGAACATAAATTTGATTCAGCGGTCATATAATTATCACCATTCAGGGCACGAGTCACCCAATGAAACTTATTTCAATTTGATACCACATAGTCCACGATCTCTTCCCTAATCTCCCTAGCCATGGTTAAGTCTCATTTATGAAGTACGACATTGAACGAATGTTTAACACTCTTTTCACCCCCTTTTGACACCTTGTTCCAAAACGATTTAAAAACACTTATTTTTGGATTTTGACCAAAAACCTTTAAACATAAATTAATGTCTCTAGCTAAAAAAAATAACATTCTTCCGCCATACAAACTTTCAACACCCTGTTTACTTTTTAGGGGTGAAACTTTCCAAAACACTAACAACACTTATTACTGTCTTTTGAAAAGAAACCTTTCAACCAAAATTAAAGTCTCTAGCAGAAACAGAAAATCTTACTTAAACAAAAATACAAAAAATCAACTTCCTTTTCACCGCTTTAGGGGTGGAATTCTCTAAATCGTTGAAATCACTTTAATTAAATTCGGATTTATTAGTGTAAGGATTATTTTCATAAAGTTTTAAGTCCATAACTAAAACTTTTAAGACATATTTCACCCCTTTTGGGGTTGATTTTTCCAAAACGCAAAAATATTTTTTTTTGTATGTAATAATAACAAACCTTTGTACTAAGTTTTAAGTTTTTATCTAAAAAAAAAACTTTCTCCTATACTAACTTTCAACCCTATTTTTACCACCTTAAGAGATGAAATTTTCAAAATCCCTTCTTATTCCTTATTTTCGCTAAACACTTTACGTACTGTGAAAAATTTAGGGTCTTACGTTTAGTAGTTAATCAGTCAATCAGGACTTTTCCGTTTATATGTATAGAAGATTTTGATATCGTCAGACGAAAGACGTCATTTCCTGGTAGATTCGTCATTTTCCTGGGTCGGATACCAGGAAATGACGCCAGGAAATGACGTACAATTAATATATTTTACGATAACTGCAAAATTGTTAACAAAATGAATACGTGATCTAAACATATATAAATACAAACAAACAAGCTATTCGACATTAAAAAATAATAAGATTTTAATTAATTTTAAGTGCTTAAATAACTTTCCAAACATATGACGTTATGGGAGGACGAAAACGGATCGTGTAAAAGGCTTACCTCGCAAGTCGCTTAACATTCGCCAATTACACGTCCAATCGCTATGATACCTACGAGCAACTATCTTACTTTATCCTAGCATCGCAAACATGGCCTCAGTACCTTCGATTAATCACTTATTAGCAGGTGTTTGCGTGAAGTCGTTTTCTGGCTAAACGTGTGACACATATATCATGGCCGCCTGGCTTTCAAATAATATGTTTTTGGCAGCATATTGTATATATTATAATGCGCAATTAATCTAGCTTTCTAACGATGTCAAAAGTTTAAATGTAGGGTGTACAGATGTGAGGCAAAGCTACATTGTTCGAAGAAATCCGCAAGTGTGACACACCTCACAGACTTAGTGCGCCTAGTAATGAGAATTTTTGATATTTTTTATTAAGGTTCTGTTTATAATAACAATAAAGATTATATTGTGCCTCGTTATGTTTTCTTGTGTTAAACACATAGAAAATAAATTTGAAGTAATTTTGTAATACATTTAGCGGTAATAGGCGTGTGACACCTAAAAATCGCTCTTTGAAAATCCACCCAATATCAGTAAGACACTAAGGCCCACTTGCACCACCCAAGGTTAGCCGCTAACCCGGAGTTAGGCTGTCACATTCCATTCAAAAATCTTAACTTTGGGCTATGTGGCTAACCCCAGGTGGTTCACATGGACCTAAGTGCCACATGCACCATCTATTATCTAGTAGGTGGCTAGTCAAATTCCATATGAAATAAACGTTTAGCGGGTTAGTGGGCTAATTCCGGTGTTCCTAGTTGCCGTAACCCTAACATTGACTTAACAGCACAGCGATGCTACCAGCCGGTATAGCAATGTGTTTACAATTCGAATGAAACCTTTATCAGTCATGCCTTTGTCTCGTGATGTTTGGACGAATCTTAATTGCAACCCATTACGTATTCGCTGCAGTGTCAGCGTGGCCTGAAGGCTCAGTTGCATTAGTTAATACGTGGGAAATACTGAAAGTCCCTGCAATTTGCAACTTAGAGATCATGCACTGTAAGGAAACATTTATTTTTTGAAATTAAACTCTATTTTTAGACTAAATTTTTTCGGTTTACACCTTTATTTTAGGATTTCTGGCCATTTGAAAATGTCGGGCGCTTATAAAATTTTTACCCATTTTTTTGTATCATGTTATACAAGTTTCAATCTGACCTCAGTCAACAATAAAGCAGTTGCGGGCTTATAATATATCATGATTTCATAATTAAAACCCACTTCTTGTTGGACTGTTAGTAGTGGGTATTTTTTTTCTTATGGTTGATCATTGAGATTAATGTCTTTTAACAGCTATCTCCTACAACCCCCACAAAACAAAATACCCCGATACAAAAGTCTGAGATCCCAAAATGTACATATGAAGAGTGACATGGGAAAAATGGGTCTTGAGCTTTTCAAGTTGGTTCGATAGTACTGAAAATTTGTACGTATTTGTCAGCAGTTAAGAAAAATGGTAATGAAAAAAAATGTTGGATAATTTTATTAATACTGTTTCTGAGTCAAGAAACTTTCAGCATGACTTAAGTAGAGCCTGCTGTGTAGAAACGGTGCCCTTCATTTTCATCCCGCATGTCATCAGCAGATATCGTACATTTTCAGTGATTTCAGAGCAACATTGTTGCGTTAAAAAGCATGCCCTGTTCGTGTTCGAATTGCTAATAAGAGTAAATAAGGTCCTTAATTGATCATCTGCCTAGGAAATGTTTGTACAAATTCCTTTATTTGTACTATGCTGCACAGAAACGGCTGAAAAATTTACGGTCCTTGGTCATCAGTGCTTTGTCAAGCAATCAATCAACCTAAACGTTTACTATATAAGGTGCTAGCAAATCACCTGCTGATATTTTAACAGATAAAAGGTATTTTACTTTAAAACAATTAACTTTAAATAGAAATTCAGAAATCATTACTTTTTTTTTTGTTTTAACTCACCGAACATAAAATATTACCTTCTAAAAATAATCACCATGTGCATTCAACTGACAAGATGTTTAACACTATCTGTCATGTCAAACAGCAAATAGCATGACATTGATAATCAAGTAAATTTATATCTGATTTATAGACGTGAAGTGGCCAGTTAGGTTTTAGGTAAAAGGGGTACTAGAATCTGTTCAGTGAGTTCTCAAACACAATGAACATACACAATGAGTGAACCTATTGCTACTCCAGCTGGATTATTACTCAAAGGTTGCAAAGGCTATTTAAAGATGACTCACACAGCTCACACTAGAACGGGACGCGACGGGGCGGGAAGGGAGTATCTGTCAATTTCTATAGAAAGAATCACGTGATAGCTCGGAGCCCTCGGATAACACCTGACGTTTTCTATAGAAACTGACAGATCGTCCCGTCCCGAACCGTCCCGTCTCGTTCTAGTGTGACTCATCCCTAATCCGTTTTGTTGTTGTAACGAGACTCTAGACTTGTTTAACACGAAATAACGGGTAATAGTACCTACTTGTGTGGTCTATTTCACCTTTTGTCTTCTTTTAAAACTGTAATACAAAATTCAATTACAGAGCCAGACAAGTCTTGGGAGCATTTAGAGAGAAAGTTGGGAGAGTATTGTTTGAGAAATAAGGTACAAAGAAATGCAGGTCAACCTTACCGACTTTGGGTTAAGGCGCAGAGTTTTGTAGAATTCATCTTTTGTGGCTTTTGTAGCTACACAAGCCAATGTAATCACATTAAAGTTGAAACAGCCTTACTGTCCAGTATTACTGCTTAACTAGATTGCTGCAGACATTGTCAATTATCAATATTGCTTTTTTAATTTTTTGCAGTAATTCAGTTGGATTGGTTCAAAAGAGGCATTGCTGACAATCGCATTGCATGTTACGTTTTTTTGCAAGAAAAGTTGACTTTAATATTATTCGATAATCAGCAAGCTAGCATATTTATATGTATGATTATGTATGTACAAAAAAATATACATATACAAATGACAAGATAAAGCATTCGGTCCTTCTCGCATTTTGATTTTGCTATTATAAGATTTATTGGCTAAAAACTTAAAAAAAATGGAAATAATTATTTAAAAGTACCTAAATACATAAAAACTAAAGTATTAATTAAAAAAGCTCGGTCCTACCAGCAGGGTGCCCATCACGCAGGCAGCATTCCCGCGCTGAATAGCGATTGCAATGTCTGTAGTCTATCTCAGCCTCTTGCTTAGCTTCTTGTGGACCTCTAGGGCACTCTTTCCCCAAGGCCCTAGTGTCTCGACGCCAATAGCCATGAAATGACATTGAGCGCCGAGACAGCTGTATTACGCTAACACAGCTGTAATCCATAGCGTAACTCATTGTTACGCTATAGATTGTAATAGTCCGAAATAAATGTTTTTTTTTGTGGCCCAGGTGGCGCTCCACACACGTGCACGGCCAATTTTCCAAGGTATCAACGATATTCCGTCAGGACGCAGGGGCTCCAGAGCGGCGGGAACGTTGGAACTGACGAGCGCCCTTCTGAGAATGCGACTGGCGCCCGAAAAGCAGGAGAGGCCATGGTGGCCGAGTCGGTCCACTGGAGCATTATAAGAGGCGCAGATGTCTTCTGTACAAACACCAGCTGGACTGTTAGGTGAAATTGGTGGGCTTAATACTTAATTATGGAGAATAAAACCAAAAATCTGCCTTATTAAATGGTAAGCAATTTTATTTCCGGCAGAAGGTGACGCGCCCACATGCGACATCTAAGATGGTTCAATGGCAAGACCAGTATGAGGGCTGTATAACTACTGAATGGATTTTAATGAAACTTTACAATAATATAGCTTATACATCAGAATAACACATAGGCTACAATTTATAAAGATATTGCGCAGTCGAAGTCGCGGGCACCACCTTTTTATGTTATAATACGAATATAATATTCTATCAACTTAAATCAAAATATTTGTCAGTATTTTAAGAATCGTTGACTCTGTCTCAATATAAAAAAAATATTTTAATGTAATTGATTTAACGCAAGGTCAAGGGTGACTAGTTTCACGTATGACCAAGGGCATTAAAGTTTCCAGTCGCCTTAAGAGAGTGAGGTATACTCGTGTTACGATCCCTGCTTCGTACGATTAAAGTTGTTCACTTGGAAAATCGTTTTGTTTTGCGAATATTTATGGTGGCATTTTCTTTAACACAGTAAATGTTGTTTGTGAACAAATGTTGCTGAAGCATAGGTTAATTTATTTTCTTACATAATGTCGGCGATTACATTACGCTATTGATTAAATAAACATCTAAAAACATAAACCTTGGACTATAAAAGTCACCAGCCTGTATTATTTATACCATACCTATAAATAAAAAATACGTAAGTATCTATATATACCATATATATAATTCACGTGGAGAAAAACGGAGGTATATATGTCTATGATCATAGATATGATAGTGTAATATGGGCATGTTGTGGCTGTGGCTTTTGAAACCCCATGGAATTTATAGTTTTCATGGAATTCAATGAAAATAGGTTGTATCGTATGAAAGTACACGGGGTTTACCATGACGTCTTAACGTGATTCAGTTTAGGTTCTTAACTATGCTCAGTTGTATGGCAGCGACTCAGTTTAGGTCGTCAACTGAATCGCGTTAAGACGTAATGGTAAGGCCCCAGGTCTTCATTGTTTCTCACTATATGCTATACACACTTCTTAGATCAGGAAACGACTAATAATTCAAAATTACAATTGTAAATGTTCCAAGTCAGCTAATTACATGAAATATTATCATTATCCCAGCAACGCTCTCCCAAAACGAGGAAACGCGAAGGAAAAAGGAGGTCCTTCAATTTATACTCGATGAATATTTATTTAATATCCATATTTACAAAAACGGAAGATTAACGTCATTAAGTATTCACTTTTGGAACGATACATCTCTTTACCTCGAGAGCAAAAGTTTCAGCTTGATATTTTTTATGACGTATATTAATAAATATAATATATAATTTTTATATAATTATATAATATATAATTTTTTATATAATATATATATATTTTTACTTTAGTTATAAAACAGTACTTTCAGCATGTTATCACATAAATTTAAAGAAAAAAAAAAACAATCCATGTTGGTTAAATTTCATTTCGAGATATTTAACGATGTGACAAAGAGACAGACAGACAGACTGAGTCGCACTATAAGGGTTCCTATCGTATATATCACTAGCTTTTGACTAAAGCTAAAATGTCAAAACTCGTGGCTTGTCAACGAGCAATTGAGTGCAATTGGGTATTAAATTGGTGGATCGAGTTCGGAATATTATGTTGCACTCCGTAACCCAAGTAATTGAGTTTGTGATTGTTAGAATCATTATAATTAAGTTTTGAATTTGAGAATCGTGGTAGATGATATTGTTGAAAGAAAATTATAAATAATTTCTCTAAACCTTATTAAATTTCACACGGTTTTCACGGATCAAAGTGGCACTTTTCTGTTCAAGGACTACACATTTTTATGTTTTTGAACATTAACTAGTGGCATCGAGGTGTTGTATGATGTTGTTTTCGGTTTTTTCGGTCCTCGGGCGGGACTCCAACCTGCGACTCTGAGATACCAGCTCATGAATTCATGCGCATGAGCGGGGTCATCAATTTTTTCACTTTTCCTTTTTTTCTGAGAAATTTGGTATCGTTCGCAGACGTTTCTGCTTAGAAAATAATAGTTATTTCCTCTTTGTTGGTGTGAAAAGTAGTATGTGTCACACTTTATCAAATGTATTGTTGTCTTGGGCTTTAACGCTTGATCATTACGCTCAGGGGACCAATTTTTGAGATTCGAACGCTCGAATACAAGTGATCGAAAATAATCGCACGTGAAAATTTGTCACGACTCACGATTATATTCGCATGATACCATAGTTCCTATTTTTGAAATTCACTGGAATTATCACTCGAAAGGCTAGTGGAGTTTCTTTCTACTTCGTTTTTATTCACATTCAAATGAAATATTTGAATTTGAATTTGAAAAGATACTCCTATTGTTCGACACCGCGACCCCGACGGTTCTAGTTATGACTCTATCGATTCGATAATTAGGATAACTACTTTAAACCGAACTGCACTTTACAACGCCTGATTCAACCTACTAATTTAATATAAATTTAATTACGCTTTTGTAATCTAAACTAGTGAAAGTGATAATGACCTGTTGACATAGACTAGGCGTAGACTGTTGTCTACATTGACAGACGCACTTAAATGTATTACAAGTGTCTATTAACATTTGGGATATAGCTAGTTTGCGCCTCTCTCAGCTACTACTGTAGTTTAAGTTCGGTCTTGGTCCTCCGTAATTGATTTAGGAAAACCCAACTTCATTTACAAACAGCCAAAATACTATAGATAACCTATCCTAATTTCTTAATTCAATTTAGATTAGTGAGAACTGATCGAGAAATACACTTAAATCAATTACTAGCGTGGAAGTGATCAGACTTAGTTCAAAGTTCAATACGATTCGTATTTGCTTATTACGGAGTCATGAAACAGAGAGCGCTAGTTTGCTGAGTCCGTTAAATTTAGTACTCGTACATATATCTAAACTAGTTCAGTGGATGGTTAATTATGAATCGCTTTTGTACTGGAGGAAGGAAATTGTATTTTGAAATATTTGTCTTTATTTTATTATTTTTCTGACATTTCATCCACATATAAACTCAATAAAGCTTGGGTTTTGGGTACTAAATGACGATATATATATTTATGGTTTATACATATTTACATATAAATATTTAAATACGTAGAAAACGTCTATACATTACTCAGTGATAAACACAAATAAATGCCCTGATCAGGATGCGAACTTGGGACCTCCTGCTTCGTAAGCATCAGGGTCAGTACCGACTTGTCCGTAGTTTAAGCTTAACTATAATATATTTCATTAATATCAGTAGGTACGTGTAGATATATATCAAGCAGACACGCAGAGAAATATATTATAATTGCAATAGGTCTACCTATGTTGCGTGACTAAATGAATACTGGCTATGTTCGCTACTTTTCCATCAAACATTCAATTTGTATCATTTTGATTACCATTCCCCGCTTAAGTTTCTACTTGCCATGTGTATTTATTATATTATATGTAGATTTGGTTATCTAAATTATTAGTCTTCATTCGTAAACTAATTAATATCAATTACTATTGACGTGGAGCTGATCAAACTGAGTACAAAGTTCAATGCGGATCTTATTGGCGTATAACGTAGTCATGAGTTCGTGAACTCTATAGTGCTTTGTCTGATAGAGACATTGTTACATGTTCTATAGGCAGAAGTTGGATATGTTATATCTATAATTAACGTTTCGTTGAAAACGTGGTAAATTGTTTCTAATGTCATTTGTGGCGCCTAGCAGTAATGTTGTAAGATGTGGTTTAAATAAAATAAAGTCATATTTGACTCAATGTATATATATTATGTATTGTATATGTCACCGTTAAATTGTGAACGCCCGACACATTATAATTTGACTAGGGATATTATAAACTAACCTAACCTAACCCATCCGTTTGTTTACAATCGCGCGCGTTAGGTAGTTTATAAACTAATAGTTCCACAACTCTACGGTGACATATACAACACATAATAAACATTCCCGTTTTCAACACGTTCAGTGAAACTATGAATAATTGAAAATAACAAATATACGCCGATTGAGTTATATTCACATTTTTAAATTACATTACTTCGTTACTGCATTATTTGGAACGTAACGAATGTAAGAATTATTCAAGAAAAGTTAAATATTCGTTGTTTCCTAAAAATATATTCCTGAAGAATATCTTAAATTCAGCTTAAAAAGTCCCTAAAACTTGTGACACGAAACAAGATAAACCTGCTAGGCAACTGTTATTTCCCCATCTCTTTGTTTGCAGGTGACATTTTTATGAATAGGCACCGGCACATAACATTGGAAGCGGAATAATACTCCACCAACGACGAGCTTTATTGCCCTCCGTTTTCTTTTTTCGGTTTACACCTGGCTACAAACCAATCTCTTTGAAGGGGCCGAAAGCTGATTTTGGACGGTCCATCGGCTTCCAACCTGCACTTGATTTTTCTTTTAATCTTATGCTAGTAATAACAAGGTTCAAATTTACTGTTATTTTTTGTGGTGACCACACCTTCCGCGCGTGTCTGTGAAAGCTATTTTCGAGATAGATTTTCAAACCGCGTACAATATGTTAGTAACAAGATTGCGTTTTGCGCACATTGGTTTAGCAGTTTACTGCTGTAATTGGGATATTGTTGAAATCTGATCCATGTAGAATAGAGTTGCAGGTCAAAAAATCGCAGATCTTTAAACACAAATTCTGTTACACTCGGCTAGACCACTACGAACACGCTAACTTTGCACTGATTGGGTACACTTGGTTGGTTTTGGTAGATTGTATAAAAATGCCATAGGTACTTCACGAAAAACTTGGCAGAACTATATTCCACATTTTTAAATGAAATCTGTAGAATTACAATTATATTATTAATAAATAAAAAAAAACAATGTTTGGCGAAATGGCTGAAAGTGCGAACCGATTTATTTTTCAACCAAAAATTCTTACAATGAAATATAATTATGTTATATATTAAGCCATATTATAAACAATCTGTAACTTTCTATCATAAAGTCAATAATTATACAGTATATGGGGTTCTTCAAAAAAGGAGTGTTAAAGTTTTTAAAGGGTCGGCAACGCGCATGTAACACCCCTGGAGTTGCAGGCGTCCATAGGCTACGGTGACCGCTTACCATCAGGCGGGCCGTATGCTTGTTTGTCACCGTCGTAGTATAAAAAAAAAATAAAAAAAAAAGTATTATCAACACTAAGCAATCATAAAAATCTGACTACCATTAAATATCCGATTAAAATGTAGAAGAAAGGTCAAGTCGATTTAAACCACCCGCCTAGCACGAACTTTAAGCTACCTCTACTAAGCTTTTTAAATGACACTTCGCAAACTTAACGTTCCCAACTTATTTACAGAATTCAGGTGTCCTCGTAAGACCAAGCGAAGGTTAACTTGGCCGCTTGCCAAGGCTTAGTGGAGACTGACAGTAGACAGTGCCAAGAGTCTGGAGACGAATTTAATTTTGCGGAACTGTACCAAAGTTTAAAGTAAGAAAACACGAAATGCTGCGGGAATGTTGCACACTTATTTAGTCTGACCTAAATTAGATTGTAATTTGTAGTTTCGCTAAACTTACCTAAGTAGGTAAAAGGAAAGCAAGAGCAGTAGGCAACTTAAATAGTTAAAGTTTCTGAAAAATGCATTGCAATTTTCTCGTATGTAATACGTTTCAATTATGGTAAACTGTATTAAACCGCACGCGTGAGCCCACACATATGAGCACGTGCGCATTTGCATACATCCCTTTACTTTCTTCAATGTTAATATAATATATAATAAGTTAATTGGGTCGTTTCTTTCAAAGTAGTCCTCCCCACTTTTTTTAATTTGGATTTTTTTATGTTATTTTCACCCAGAATCAGCTCTTTTGATCCTAATAGGAGAAAAAAAGTGTCCCGAGATTTTTTTGCTATTCCGTTACCGTTTTATCATGGACGTTGTATGGCGGTAACGGAATGGAAAGTTTAAAAAATGTATGGACATTTTGGGACATTATTTTTCTCCTATTAGGATCGAAAAAGCTCGAGAAATCACATAAAAAATACCCAAGTAAGAAAAACGTAATGTAAAGCTTATAATAATTAACTATATGTTATTTGTCCTGTAATGTTTATATATAACAATATTAAGGTTTCGTACAAAAATTATATTTATTCCTTAATGAACTTCGGAGATAATTGGTTTTTTTTTTACATTTTCATTTATTAATCAAATATTTTCCATAATGAAATTAAAAAAAAAAATTGTTATAGAATGTGCAAATTTGCAAAGATAGAATGGGCTAGCCTTTCAAATAATATGAAAATGATGACATGACCAAGTAACTAAACTTTTAATTTTTTCCCCTTTTTTTCCCCGCGCATTTGATCTCCCTGGAGTTGCAGGCGTCTATAGGCTACGGTGACCGCTTTCAATTAGACGGGCCGTATGCCTGTTTGCCACCATCGTGGTATTAAACAAAAATTGGTGCGTGATAGTTTTTTAATAAAACCTTTTTTTAAATAATTGAGATATTCACGATGTTTTGTTTTATAATTACGAAATTAAATTTGTTTTATAATACCTACATCAGTCACTGAACTGTTCAGTATGACTTTGATTCATTTAAGTATATTATAACTACCAAGGTGGCACATAAATTATAAACTCCTGACATAATCTGACCTTCTGTTAAACTCTACCTCTGACGTTTAACATTTTGTCTCGGATTAAATATGAATAATGCAAAAGCACGTCAAGGGATGATAGAAACATAACTACACCAAACGGTAACTTTCCAGAAAGTTAAGGTTTTCTGATGTAGCATCATTGCTTCGTTTTATTTAACAGCAAAGAAAAGCAGTTCCAAACTTTTTGAAACGCAACGTCTTTGCTTCTTTGTCTGTTATTAAAATCTGCGAAAACTGATGTTTTGTCTTCTGTTGTTCAACGTATGAATAAGTTTAAACTTTATTCCAATTTACAACTTTACTATAGTAAGTAGTAGTTGGGCTACTGCTTTTGACACTGGAGTTCGTTTTGTATTATTATTTAAAGTAATGTTGCTCGTGTTTATATTATGTTTGGTTTACGAGCGTTTTCATTTCCGTAAAAGCGGTATAATCTAGTACGGTCAATGTAGGTAAATAAATATATTACGCAGCAGCGCTTTATTTACCTACATTGACATATATTATACATCAGTTAATTAATTCAATAACTTAGATTGATAAATTGATGAAAGTAGCATTAATAAATTAATTTATCTCTCACTTGTCGTTTCCTCATGACTAAGGATCGTGGTCATCATTTTTGATAGCTTACATTTGGAGTGGATTATTTTCCTCCATGGATTCCTGGAAATTAAATTATAATACCTGCATAATTATTTACATATTGTATTGTCTCGTTATATCAAATAAGTTTTATTCAAGCTGTAACAAAAAAATCTGGTGATCCGTTTATGGGCGTAATGAATAAAGTGGTCTGAGTCAGAAAAAAAGACAAAAAATTACGCATATGTTAACGGAGGATAGGCTAATTAGGATGACTTATCCCTTATAAAAAAAAATCGCGTAATTTTTTCCTGTACAGATCACGATATTGATTAAGTACAGTCAAGGGCATAAATATATGTACAACTTTTTCATTATTTTATATGGAATCATATGGCTGAAAAGACAAAAAGTGTATAGATATTTATGCCCTTGACTGTACATTCTTAAACGGATCAACAATATTTTAGTTATACCCTGTATAGGTACATCTTGATATCAAGAACAAATAACCTTTAAACTAAAATTGATACATTAATGTTTTACCAAAACTCGACACCCACCCAGATCTACAGTTTCCATTTATTTTAAAAACTCTTTTGTACGCTGACGAACTGCACTAATGATACGCCATCAAGGAACAAAACGCCTTCACGTCATCAATTACCACAAGCCACGCAACCTTTGACATAAAAAAGCAACTGTTTTCAACACGCGTGCTACAATTAAACGGTAACAGAGTGTAGTAATCGACATGTTGCCGGCTTGACAGAAGGCAATTTGTCGTCCGTTGAAAGCTTTTTTCCAGCCCCAATAGGTTTGTCCAACCCAGCAATATGATTCTGATCACTTACAAAATACCGGGGATTATTTATTCGAAGCGTAAAAGTCTTTAAGAGAATCTAAAATATCATCATCTAAAATATCTCAATAGTGCTATTGGCCGTTTTTCCACAAAACATTCTCGACTCTTTTCTCCAAGATTTATAATCGATATAATCAAATATTAGTGTCCATATTTTTTCAGGATTTTTTATTTCATAAAATAAGGTTCTTAAATAATGCTTAAAGCACTCCAGTATACTAGGCCGCAATATTATTTAGACGAATTTGACATCAATAAGCACTAGAATTATAATATTTTCTCATACGCTCATCCAGTTTACAAAATACATTGTTTCTATTGATGAAGTCGTGGAACAGAATAAAATTTCGTGGTGATCTCGTTCGTAGACGTTTCTGCTTAAAAATATCTCCATATTTAAAATTTTAACTTACGAATTTTACGTCTTCCACACCTCGACTCCTTGAGTGCGACAAATGTTTATTTTAAAATTCTCAAATCTGTAAACGTAAACATCGAGGTCAAAGTCATTCTGGTTTGTCTAAAAGTTTGCCAAGCTTGAGCTCGCAAACCATTGAGAATACCAAGTCAGGGATTACGCAACAGAGGCTCAAAGAACGCAGACCTCGTCCATCATTTTGACGGCTGCCAATAACAGTAACCTTTTCTCACGTTGGAAATTTTAAGATGATGACTGGGTGCCTAAATCTGCTTTATTGAACTGAACTTTATTCATTTAAGTTGGGAAATGGTCAGGGATGAAGAAGTTTGAAAAGTCCGGAAATAGATCGTTTCGGTGAATTTGAAAAAAGATACTTAGGCGTGATTAAAATCTTTTTTAATATAAAAAATGTAGCTGGAAGTTTGTAGTGGAGTTCCAGTCGTGCGGTAGCTTGAAGGCTCGCGCTTTAATGACGAAGTTTATATTACTTTGTGGTTTAAAAGTAGTTTATAGGAGGAAGTGAATTTACATACTCTTATAACTTATCAGCTCAACTCACGATATGCCAATTTCTATAAGTAGAAAGCGTTACGTGATACCTCTGAGACCACGTGACCCGACCAATGCCCGACCCGGCACCGGTCCAGTCAGTCATGTTTAAAGCATTTCGATCATATAAAAGTTGCACAATCCATTTATTGAAACTTTTATTCACGTGCTATCTTTTGAGTGGATTATATCTTTCTCATCTTTCCATAATATTTTAAATTTACTCTAATCCTTTTTCATTTTCCTCCATAGATTCATACTAATCGTGTTATACTTTGAATAGCTTTTATGTTTGTCTAAGCCACGGTAAGCCTAATCGGATCATTGTGACAATTTATTTAATGGAACCAAGTCGAAAATTGCTTAGATTATCATGACATCAATCATGTTATAAGGGCACGTACGCTTCCACATAGTATTAAGCTATTTTAGGACAAAATGACGGGCAACATTTTTCGATAAGGACGTGGGAGTCTACAAAGAGCTTGTGGGGCATTATTTACAGCGCTTAGTGTGTATTGCTATGAAAAACCATTATGACTTTGGTCCCTGGTTGACTCTGTACGCTGCGTCAGAGCGTCATATTGTACAGAGGGTATTTGATTGGGACGTAGGTATATTGATATGATACTCGTATCATGATTAAATTTTCGTTTTAAGCCATGAAGTATCAGACCCTATTTGTAGAACCTGTGTGTGTCTGTCTATTGATGTGAAGTTATGTTGAGATTATTTTTCGAATCAGGCCACTTAGATGGCAGACAACGTTCGTGGTCCTATGGGAATACCTGTGTCTACACGTGTAAGATATAAGCAATATATCTATTACACTGTAGATACGTAAGTACGTGGCTTACCGTGTCGAACGAATATGTCCTAGAAATGTCAAATTGTCGCTTAATGTCAAGACTCTGAATTAAGCCATTAGTCTCATAAGTCGTTTTAAGGATGACTCACATTAGAACGGGACGGGACAGGACGGGACGGGGCGGGACGGGAAAATCTGTTAATGTCTATAGAAAGAGTTACGTGATTCTTTCTATACAAATTGACAGATTTTCCCGCCCCCCCGTTTCCTCTGTCCCGTCCCGTGCTAGTGTGACTCATACTTTAAGAAGACAGATCCCTAAACCTGTAAAGCTTTCTCTCTTATTTCGTTACTCGCTAAATATCCCCGCTGCAGCGGGCATGCAAGCTCACTCACTGCTGAGGATCGTGGCTATATGACGGAAATGTTGCAATAGGCTTCTCCATTTGTTGCGATCTTCAGCTTGATGTAGAGCCTGTGACATCGGAATCTGCTGCTCTTCGGACATCTGGTCAGCCCAACATCTGGGACTACGACCTCTTGGCCGCTTGCCACCCACCTAGTCAATTATTCTTAGCTTCTCAAGAGTATTAGCACTTCGGCATGCTATGTGACCAAAGTACTGCAGTATCCGGTGGAGACATGCGGTAGAGAGGCGCCCCTCTGTTTATCCAGTTTAAATTCCTTCAGGATCGAGAGGTTAGTGCGGCGTGCTGTCCAGAGTATGCGAAGCATTCTACGCCAGCACCACATCTCGAACGCGTCTATTCTCTTCCTATCCACCGCTTTTAGAGTTCAGCCTTCGGAACCGTAGAGGAATTAGAATTAGAAAGACCAACTCGCGGATTATGTATACTTTCGTATTCTTTCGGACGTTGTTCGTTCTTTCAAAATTTCGCCCAGTCGAGTCATGGTGGGCTTGGCCATGCCGATGCGTCGACCGCACAAACCTGTAAGGGGGCATAGCATAATTAATTTGAGTAAGATTGTTTATTGGGTTTAGTAGTCAAAGCGGACCCCAGGCAGCCGGAGAAACGCTAGGAAGAAGAAACTTATCAAGACGTTGAAGTCAAGATAAGGATAACCTCGAGTCAAAGACAAAATATATCCTTCAGTTTATCGGACAAAAACTGCCTAGAAAAAGCGTGTACAGTAAGCAAAATAGTAAAAATAACAGGATCGTGTTCCACTTGAGTGTTATCAGCAGATAAATCTGGTGCAACAGTAAATTTATTGCCATAGTAATACGCCTCTTTCCCATCTCATTCTCCAAACAGGGAACATACTGTACTAATCTTTTAAAGTGCTTATTTCGTTGCAATAAGATCTACGAATGTTCGGTTATGGCGCTATTGTTTCAGACTAATATGGAGGCTAGGTGGTTTAGAATAATATAGCAGTCCTATAAGAGGAACTACACATTTCGATATAAATTGTGTAAGCTATTAAACTGTGTAAGCGGTTAATAGAAATAGAAAATAAAGTGTAGTAAGTGAAATTCATAAATACGAGCATACCTATATTTTTCTTAAATAATGACTAAGATAATCTAGCTTTCTAGCTTCGTTGTATTTAAAGTATAATTCCAGCTAAATATAAGCTCTAAATGACTATACATTTTGCAAATGCGACAGTATTTATCAGCTAATCCTTTTGTGCGGGCTTTTGTTAACGCAATTATTTTATGCCATTTTTATCTTCGGTGTTATACAGAGGCGTAGGTAACTAGAGAGGGAGAAGAGGAGGTACGTGCCCCGGCCGCTGCTGGCCAGAGGGGCGCCGAAATTGCCAAAAACTAATAGCTTTAAAAGCAGTGATTTTGTTCTAAAATTGAAACGTTTTAGACAAATACGACGTTGGCAAATAAGTGTGTGGTTTACCGTTTTGTTACACCGTACACCGCATTTTAAGGATTCTTTCGTCCCAGAAGTGGCCAAAATTTAGTACCCATTCTTGTTTATTCCTAAAAGTAAGATTCCGCTCGTGACTATAGACTCGTCGTCGTGACTGCTGCCTTGCTACCATATCGCTCAATTTACGAAGGAAATTGTTAGGCGCCATTACTCGTTTCTGCTGCCGCCGCAAAAGTCAACGGTAACGTTACCTGTAGGCACGAGTAGAATGTGAAATTATGTGCAAGATTACATTCCGGTAGCGAATTTGTAGTCAGCTGGAAACAAACCATTACACTTTCAATCTCCTTCACAAAATTAGTGACAAATTTAATCGTTTTCATCGCGACGGAGATGCGTCGACGATAGTAAATCCATTCATCAGGGCAATTGACAGTGAAACCACCCTTTCGCGATGCTGCAACACTTTGAAATCCGATTGTAACTAACCTAAATAAGATTTAGCTATGTTGACTGCAACTAAATTTTCACGCCAGCGTTGAATTTTGGTTTACAGCTTTTAAAAGTAGGTAACTTTATTTTCCCCTCACTAGCTCGGAAAGCGCTGTATTAACCTTTAAAACTAGCGGGGAAAAACGCATATTATCCACATGTGGGGCAAAGTAATTTGACCTTGAAGCATGTTTAAGTAACAAAACGTCAAAATGTTCATAATTATGGTTCTCTCGATATTAATTATCATTGAAAAAAAGCTTTGAAAAACTAATTAACAAATACCAATTTAACTTTGTTTAATGATTTTACTATTAAAACTTTAAAATCCATAAGATACATTTGTTTTTTGCAATGATGTTGAATATATATTCTGAATGCAAAAGTTAAGTCAATGCAATTTCAAAACGCATCATTTAAATGTCAAAAAAAAGTTCCAGTCTGTTCCACCTTTAAAAACTTTTCACACCGACGACGCCGACCCGACTTCGACTCCTATAAAAATAAGCAAGTTACAGGTTTTTCTATTATAATTTAGCATAAAAATGAGTGACTCCAGTGAAGAAGATGATCAAACGCCTGTAGAGCTACAGGAAGCTGTCAAAAACGCGGAGTTAAATTTGTTGCCGCAAAAATCCTGCAATAAGTACATGAAGGCATTCGAGCAATTCAATGAATGGAGACACAAAAAAGGAGCAAAAACCTTCACCGAGACAGTTTTGCTGTCTTACTTTATAGAATTATCCAGCACTAAGAAGCCAAGCACTCTGTGGAGCACATATTCGATGCTCAAATCAACACTAAATTTAAAAAAGGATGTTCACATTGATAAATACCCAAAACTATTGGCGTTTCTGAAAAATACCTCTACCGGACACAAACCAAAGAAATCGAAGATATTCACAGCCGCAAACATAGAAACATTTTTAAATGAAGCCCCAGACTCAGAGTACCTAGCAGCAAAAGTAAGCAAATTTCTACTTTCCTTAAAAAAACTAAGTGTATACAATAAAGGAAAAAGCCTTAAAATCTGTTGTGGTAAATACCTTGTTTGAATCTAATCATTTGTTTGTGTTTCAGGTAGTCCTCATTATAGGCATAAGCGGAGCTTGCCGGACAAATGAACTGACATATCTTAAGACAGAAGATGTTGAGAAACATTCTGACACTTTATTGTTGTTTAAACTACCGGATACTAAAACCAATATACAAAGAAATTTTGTGGTGCGTGATGAATATGTCCCAGTGATTGAAAAATATAAGAAACTACGGCCGCCTAATACAACAGTGGAACGATTTTTTCTTAGCTACCGAAAGCCACGCGAAATAGCAACTTTCCTGGGGCTAGCATCACCCGAACAGTACACCGGTCATTGTTTCAGACGAACATCTGCCACTCTATTGGTAGACTCTGGTGCAGACTTAACTACTCTGAAACGCCACGGTGGCTGGAGATCCAGCACAGTAGCAGAAGGCTACCTGGAAGACTCCATTGCAAATAAATCCAAAATATGCAAGGGGATTGTTAGTGGTATTAAACTCAACAATCCATCCACTGATCCATTAAACCAACCATCCACATCAAGAGATGCACTGTTCATAGCAAATTATCCATCAGATACCGAAGAACTCCCCATTGAATTTGCTACCGCCAGTATTTCCCCCAATCACTCTCCTACATTTACTTTAGAAACCACAACGGATAAAGAGAATGAATTACCATTTAACTCTCAAGTAAACAACACTAACATCAATGTTCCCAAAAAAAACCTAACTATTAACGTATCAAATTGTAGCAATATAACTTTAAATTTCTAGTACTGCTTGACATTTCTCAGGGTTTAAGTCTGCTTGTGTATTTAGTTAGGAAATGAAATTTTTGTGGATGTTACTTATAAATTGAAAGAGATGTCATATACTACAGAAAAAGTGACCAAGGCCCCCGGTGAGCAGGACTGGGATCGAACCAGCGACCACCTGCTTTCGCGGCAGACACCCTAACCTCTGGGCTACCCGATCCCAGTGTAGCCCTTGCCAGTTGCTGGTTCGATCCCAGTCCTGCTCACCGGAGGCCTTGGTCACTTTTTCTTTAGTATATGACATCTCTTTCAATTTATAATTTATATATAGTAGTGTGACTACTTAAAAAACTAAAAAAACATGAATCAAAACATTTAATACACGTAATAAATGATTTGATTCGTGCTTTACAATTGAAGTTACTTATTTTAAGAACTTAAATAATTACTATTTATAACTATGATTGTTAAATAATAATTACCTCCATTAATTAAGTTAGTTAGTAACATGTACCTAGAAATGAAGACTGATTTGTTATGTTAATTAGTAATGGACAATTTTACTAGATAAAATATTGTGACAATTTTACCAAATTTTCTGAAATGTTAATTAATTGATGATGTTAGTTCATATGAATGCAAATAAAGACTGATTGGTTATGTTTGTTTGTTAAGTAACAATTTTACAAATTTTCAGAATTGTTAAATAATTACAATTTTAAAGAATGTTAGTACTATATTGATGATGATTATCATTGATTGTAATGAGTACAAATAAATACCTATTTATTTTGTATGAGCTGTTTTTTTTGCTTGTTGCACTTTCCTCGCTATAGTGAGGTGAAAAGTTTTGTGTTACACACGGGTGCAATTGTATTTTACTTCTCGTGTGTTGAAACACTCGCTACGCTTAGGATTCTATTATTGAACCACTCGCTACGCTCGTGGTTCAATTATATAGAATCCTTTCGCTAGCTCATGTTTCAATTCCACACTCGCTGGTAAAATACAACTTTGCACCCTTGTATAACAAATAACTATTTCACCTTTATAGACGTGAGTAACCTAATAAGTATATTAATAATATTAATATGTGATATTTTATAAAATTTTATAATGTGTGAAAAACTTTCACTTTAAATAAATGTCTAATATTGGTGAAGAGCTACACCGATTGATAGCAAGTTATTTCCCTGTATTGTTTATGAAGAAAACCTAAAAAACATATTTAATTTCATTGTAAAAATTTTACTGATATTTAGGAAATTAGCCTTTGGAACAATAGTGGTGTATCTACTCTGATATTGTGTAATCTGCGCCAAAACCTCGATACTCGTTACCTCTTGACACTGTGCGACACCTCACTCAAAGTGTACACTCAGATCAAAGAAGACCGAGCGTAGCCTTTTGTTCATATCTCAGTAATGCGCCTTTGAATTTTCTGAGAAATCTATGTATGAACAGAAATTCTGATGTCAATATATCCCATGAGTTACAATTGTCATATATATAAGTAGAGAACTTTGTAGAGTATAACAAAAGACATAACTAAATATGTTGGGGGCTCTTTGACAGAATTGAAATTTTACGATAAAATAAATCATTTTTGGGAAATACAATAGGGTATTGTTTATACTACAACAAGTCAATTACTCGTATACTACATATGCTTCATGAAAATTACATAAAAAAAAGTTTTTTTTTAATTTAGTGTGAGATATGCAGATTTAACTCCTTGTAAAGGATGGGCGCCGGGACGAGGGCCCTTTATGTATTTACGCTAAGAAGAAAATATTATTGTATATCTCAGCAACAATACTGACAACGACAGAGATTACGTAGTTGTTGGTGGAAAGTTCTCACATTCATGAACTTAGACTTAGAGACAAGTTTCATACATTCAAGATATGTGAACTTTGACGAGCCAACTGCTTACAATAATATACTGCTAGTTTGTTGTGTGTGTTCATGAAAGGAGCTCTGTCATTAGCTTATAATTGAACGGGCAATTCTACTTTTAGCAACAGTTTAAGTTTCACTTTTAGCATTAGTAGGTTTTTTTATGTCAAAAAGTTTATGCCGCGGGACAGACAGTGACAAAATTGGTACCTATGTAACTGCTTATTTGACTATAATGCTATAGGTCAATATCTGACTCCTCTAAACTAAATACTAGGTATTGGGCTTTCTAACTAAAAATAAGGAAATAAAGTTTTCGCTCACCAGGCGGCGCCACTCCTGCGTAAGTCGTGTATCAAAATGAAAGATTAATTTGGTGCGGAACCAAGTGACGTGACTACGGCGCTCGAAAGTATGTCCGTCTCGTTCCTACCATTACACTGGCAGGAGCGAGACAGACATACCCCCGAACGCCGCAGTTGCTATCGAATACGGCCACATACAACTCATGGTAAGCATACAGACCCACGTACCTCTAGCACCCCTAACGGCGAATTCACTTACGGTAATCCCCATCGTGAAAATCGATGAGGGTTTACACAAGAACCTTCATAAAGCAGTGTGCATAGTATTAGGTTAACATAGCCAGGAGTCGATAGCTACTGTGCGATTCGAAAGTATTTGCGACTCCCATCCGTTAAGAACTAGCAAGATGCTAATACTTTCGAATCGCTAGCGTCATTCTACAGGAGTTTTGGCCGAAAAGTGTTAAGTTTTCCTGATAATGCTAAGTCTCGTTACGTACCTACCGCAGGCAAATAACAGGTATATATTTTTAAATAGTCATGATATTTTATCAAATAATTTATGAAATCAAATATAATCTATTCAGTCTTTTCATAAATCACCGTATACCAGTTTCAAAAACTAAATTCAGTTTCAGTGGCTGAAAAGGCGCGTTGTAGCTGAAGACGGAGAAAAATGGTGCTTTTTGGCATCACACGCCAAGACCCGCTTATCGTTAAGCCAATTCGAAGATACATTATACGACAATAGTTATTTGTTATACAAGGGTGCAAAGTTGTATTTTACCAGCGAGTGTGGAATTGAAACATGAGCTAGCGAAAGGATTCTATATAATTGAACCACGAGCGTAGCGAGTGGTTCAATAATAGAATCCTAAGCGTAGCGAGTGTTTCAACACACGAGAAGTAAAATACAATTGCACCCGTGTGTAACACAAAACTTTTCACCTCACTATAGCGAGGAAAGTGCAACAAGCAAAAAAAACAGCTCATACAAAATAAATAGGTATTTATTTGTACTCATTACAATCAATGATAATCATCATCAATATAGTACTAACATTCTTTAAAATTGTAATTATTTAACAATTCTGAAAATTTGTAAAATTGTTACTTAACAAACAAACATAACCAATCAGTCTTTATTTGCATTCATATGAACTAACATCATCAATTAATTAACATTTCAGAAAATTTGGTAAAATTGTCACAATATTTTATCTAGTAAAATTGTCCATTACTAATTAACATAACAAATCAGTCTTCATTTCTAGGTACATGTTACTAACTAACTTAATTAATGGAGGTAATTATTATTTAACAATCATAGTTATAAATAGTAATTATTTAAGTTCTTAAAATAAGTAACTTCAATTGTAAAGCACGAATCAAATCATTTATTACGTGTATTAAATGTTTTGATTCATGTTTTTTTAGTTTTTTAAGTAGTCACACTACTATATATAAATTATAAATTGAAAGAGATGTCATATACTAAAGAAAAAGTGACCAAGGCCTCCGGTGAGCAGGACTGGGATCGAACCAGCAACTGGCAAGGGCTACACTGGGATCGGGTAGCCCAGAGGTTAGGGTGTCTGCCGCGAAAGCAGGTGGTCGCTGGTTCGATCCCAGTCCTGCTCACCGGGGGCCTTGGTCACTTTTTCTGTAGTATATGACATCTCTTTCAATTTATAAGTAACATCCACAAAAATTTCATTTCCTAACTAAATACACAAGCAGACTTAAACCCTGAGAAATGTCAAGCAGTACTAGAAATTTAAAGTTATATTGCTACAATTTGATACGTTAATAGTTAGGTTTTTTTTGGGAACATTGATGTTAGTGTTGTTTACTTGAGAGTTAAATGGTAATTCATTCTCTTTATCCGTTGTGGTTTCTAAAGTAAATGTAGGAGAGTGATTGGGGGAAATACTGGCGGTAGCAAATTCAATGGGGAGTTCTTCGGTATCTGATGGATAATTTGCTATGAACAGTGCATCTCTTGATGTGGATGGTTGGTTTAATGGATCAGTGGATGGATTGTTGAGTTTAATACCACTAACAATCCCCTTGCATATTTTGGATTTATTTGCAATGGAGTCTTCCAGGTAGCCTTCTGCTACTGTGCTGGATCTCCAGCCACCGTGGCGTTTCAGAGTAGTTAAGTCTGCACCAGAGTCTACCAATAGAGTGGCAGATGTTCGTCTGAAACAATGACCGGTGTACTGTTCGGGTGATGCTAGCCCCAGGAAAGTTGCTATTTCGCGTGGCTTTCGGTAGCTAAGAAAAAATCGTTCCACTGTTGTATTAGGCGGCCGTAGTTTCTTATATTTTTCAATCACTGGGACATATTCATCACGCACCACAAAATTTCTTTGTATATTGGTTTTAGTATCCGGTAGTTTAAACAACAATAAAGTGTCAGAATGTTTCTCAACATCTTCTGTCTTAAGATATGTCAGTTCATTTGTCCGGCAAGCTCCGCTTATGCCTATAATGAGGACTACCTGAAACACAAACAAATGATTAGATTCAAACAAGGTATTTACCACAACAGATTTTAAGGCTTTTTCCTTTATTGTATACACTTAGTTTTTTTAAGGAAAGTAGAAATTTGCTTACTTTTGCTGCTAGGTACTCTGAGTCTGGGGCTTCATTTAAAAATGTTTCTATGTTTGCGGCTGTGAATATCTTCGATTTCTTTGGTTTGTGTCCGGTAGAGGTATTTTTCAGAAACGCCAATAGTTTTGGGTATTTATCAATGTGAACATCCTTTTTTAAATTTAGTGTTGATTTGAGCATCGAATATGTGCTCCACAGAGTGCTTGGCTTCTTAGTGCTGGATAATTCTATAAAGTAAGACAGCAAAACTGTCTCGGTGAAGGTTTTTGCTCCTTTTTTGTGTCTCCATTCATTGAATTGCTCGAATGCCTTCATGTACTTATTGCAGGATTTTTGCGGCAACAAATTTAACTCCGCGTTTTTGACAGCTTCCTGTAGCTCTACAGGCGTTTGATCATCTTCTTCACTGGAGTCACTCATTTTTATGCTAAATTATAATAGAAAAACCTGTAACTTGCTTATTTTTATAGGAGTCGAAGTCGGGTCGGCGTCGTCGGTGTGAAAAGTTTTTAAAGGTGGAACAGACTGGAACTTTTTTTTGACATTTAAATGATGCGTTTTGAAATTGCATTGACTTAACTTTTGCATTCAGAATATATATTCAACATCATTGCAAAAAACAAATGTATCTTATGGATTTTAAAGTTTTAATAGTAAAATCATTAAACAAAGTTAAATTGGTATTTGTTAATTAGTTTTTCAAAGCTTTTTTTCAATGATAATTAATATCGAGAGAACCATAATTATGAACATTTTGACGTTTTGTTACTTAAACATGCTTCAAGGTCAAATTACTTTGCCCCACATGTGGATAATATGCGTTTTTCCCCGCTAGTTTTAAAGGTTAATACAGCGCTTTCCGAGCTAGTGAGGGGAAAATATAATGTGCGCAGAGCAATCGCCGCAAGCGCTTGTCACTCATGGTTATGGGACGCGAACATGTCGAGCTATTTTGGACTCTATAGACGTGAGTAGCCCGATATAAGTATATTAATATGTCTTATACTCACGGGTGTTTTCTATTTAAAATATAAATATTATGCTACGAATACAAGAGTTGAGAGTAAACACTACTTACTTACTCTGTTGGCTCAGTGACCCAAAATAATTCTTGGCCCGCAATAGTGCACCATGTCCACATCCACACATACTTACAGATGTACTGCTTAATGTTTTGTCCTCGTTTTTTTTATGGAAACACCCGAACGTGTATTGCTATTTCAGTCAGTGTCAGTACTAAAAGTACCGAGGTAGATTCAAGTTGCGTTTTCGAGAAAATACGAGAACATCTGTGCAGAGTTTAATATAATTATACTCGTATTGTACGGGATCTTTTTACAACCATCAGACCTTATCATATAGAGTGTATTATGATATGTCAATGCTGGCTTTAGGGCCTACGCTAGCTGACGCGGGTGCACGGAGCGGTGGCACGCGGCGGGTGGATTTAGTATGGCGCACCCGCTCCGTGGGCCCGCTTCACTTAGCGCTGTTCATACAATTTCTTATTAGAAGGGCGTCCGTTCCGGGTAATCCGCGTCAGCTAGCGTAGGCCCTTAATTAAGTCTTGTACCTACCTATAGTATTTGTTGCACCAAAAATACACAAAGAAAAAAGTCTTTAGTTTTAGTTGATCTGTGGTATCGGAAGGGTGTCAGCAGAGGGTGGGGGGTGGTATCACTCCGGAAGCCTTTGTTTGCACCTTATCGGACCGTGTTTGCGGTACTTAAACGCGAATGTGTATGAACAAGTGCGGGAAAAATCTCCCAAGGCCGTGTGCGGGCGTGAAAAGATTTCTGTTTTGAAGTTCGCTCTCATAATCCATGAAAGTTGCGGGGTATGATACCAGGTGGATATTATAAAACGGGGTTAGTTTGAGAAAACATGTGATCGTTTTTAGGAAAAGGTAACACTATCGGTTGCCGATAAGGCTCTAATGCCATAAAGATTCACTTATAAATTAACCTTATCAAGAACCGACAAAAGCGGTACCTTTTTCTAAAAACAAGTATAAATATCGATGGAAAACAAATCAAAGTTACAACTAACTCAAAAATGCTACCTATGAAAGAGTTGTTATGAATTAATGAATTACCGGTTTGGAAGTAGTTCAATAAATAACATCGATATTTAGGATTTTTAAACAAAATCTTTCATTATAAAATACATACATATTTGTAAAAAAGACTAGAATATTAGTTGTATTCTATAATTTAATCAATAGGTCGTGCTAGTAAATGAAAAAAAAACTATTATTTGCTTTCGACTGGTTGCATAATATATAACGCCTTTTTAATATTTTTTTTAAGTGGGGCAGCGATTATTTAACAAAACTATGATTTTAAAATTTTAAAATAAACGATTTTAAAGAAATATAAAAAGAAAATAGAAGATTACGAGGGTCGTGTAACTGGGAAACTGTATTAATTATGCAACTATATTATCACCTTTCTTAACTCTTTCTGACAATAAGTATACATTTTTAGAACAATTGAACCAACCTGAAAAGCTTACGGCCCATTTTTACTTGGTAAAATTTTGAGTTCTCGGAGTTTTGTATGGACATTGTGGGGAGTCTTTTGTTAGTCTTTTTTATGAGAATCTTTTTCTCATGAGTCGTTTGCAATCCTAAAGTTGTCCGAATTTGCTGATATGCAGTTTTTTTGTGATGCTCCAATATTTACCACATAAATGCAATTTGACATAAGAGGATGCCTGTTAAAAGACGTTCGTGTGGCCCTTGTTATGAAATCAAGATCTAAGCTCGTTAATGCTTTTTAGTTGACTGAGGACACTTTGAAAGTTGTATAAAATCGTAACACAAAAAAATGCTAGGTTGGAAATTGTAAAAACGCTTGCGACTTGAAAACGGGCATAGATGTTAAAATATTGATAACAACTGAATAATTTATACCTCACAAAATAGCTTGGGAGTTATATTTTTAGAAAATAAATGTGTCCTTATACTGTATGTTCTCTTAAGTGGGCTAATTTAAATACTTTCAGCACCACACTCGTACACGGCTAAAATTGCAAATATGGTTTTATAATTTTCGTTCGTCTTCGGCTATCTTAATATTTTTATTAGATGTTAAAAATATTCTTTAAGGTCATAAATCCATACTTCCATACTAATATTATGTGAAAGTAACACTATCTGCCTATTACCTCTTCGTGCTAAAACCGATGAAGGGATTAGAATTAAATTTGATATGGGGATAGTTTGACTTTGGAAAAAATACATAGGATTAAAAGCTAGTTATTTAATAAAACAGTTTAAAATCAACATGTTTGACTAAAGTTAATCCACTCGTGTCCGCCAGTGCGTCGTCGCGCACAGTCCTTGACGCTTGATAATGGCGTCCTAAGATGTCCAAAACATGTTATTGTTAATTTATTAAAATACCAAATCAAAATAATTTACCAAAGAGAGTTCAATAGATTCCGGTCTACTGTACTTAGCTCCAAGAAAACATTATGCTAAAATGTTTAATGAAATTCTTAAAAGTTAACGCACCAACCCTGTTTTCAATTTTCTTGGAATATTTATTAAGAAAGCCGTACAATAATTAATATTGCTGCAGAAGCACAATTAGTTCATGTTTTAACCTAAATACATTAATGTAGAACTGGAAATATTAGAAAAACAAAGGAAGAGATTAGCATTTTATTCGACAATAAGACAGCCTGTCAAAAGGTACCTACATAAACAGTTATAAATAGGAATCTCTGTTTTTATTAACAACTTTTTATACATTCAGTGTCGATGACTCAATGACGCGCTTTTCGCTACATATGCATTGCCCCATGTTATCGGCTATCGTATCGCGTAGCCCATGATGCCATTAAATAGAATGTGTCATACCTAAAAAAACGCTGGCAGCATATCCCTGCTATATTACGATACTAAGAGAGATGAGATTGATTTTAATAATAATCAGAATTTACTGTAAAACCGTCCTTTACTTAGCGAAATATACCGGGCGTAAAAAAAATCGTTAAAATAAGCAGTATTTTGGTTTGATTAGGAAAAGTATTGACGCGAAAAAAAATCTATTTTTTTCGTATGGAATACAAAAAAAAAAGCATCAAAAAGATTTTTTTCCTATTCAGACCAAGATACTGATTAGTCTAGTCTGATTACGCTCCTAAATGGATCACCAGAATTTTGTTACAGCCTGTATAAGTAGTACATTGTTAACCAAGGCATAAATCCATCCCCGACGAGATATTTTGGGGCTCGAACGAAGCGGAAAGCAATTCCGTGATAATATGTTTGAAGGATATCTTATTAAATGTGTCGCGAGGTCTCTGTTTAGGGCAAATTGTTGGATATAACTCAACGGTTCAACAACAGTGAATAATAAAACTGTATTTATAAATACAGATTATTGACTCATCACCTTAATTTAACCTCGGTAACCAAATACAAAGACAGGGGCGTTTTCTATAAATAAGTTTTACATTTATATCTAATGAGGTAGGTAATATAATCACATTGCGTCTAGCTTTTAAGCTAAAGTAGCAAATAAAATAATCAATTTTTGCACCTGTATTTTAACGAATAATAAGTGAAGCAAAATTTTCACGTTATTGTGTTTTGAGCAAGTTTCATCTAAGTTCAACCTTCCAGTTAGGAAAAACGCGGTCGAAGATGGCGTTACATGGCAATTAGTTAAAATTGTGTTTGTTTTAATTTTATTATCAGGTACACATAAAGTACGAGGTAGTATTTTGCAAGCTTAACTGACAGTAGCTAAATATAAATAAGTATTAAGCACGATTAAAATAGGTAATAATAGTTGCAGGTTTTTATAGGCTACGGTAAGTAACCGCTAATTAACAGGTTAGACCGTCTCTAAAACAACCTGTCAGTTGTAGCCAGCGCCTTGTAAAGTCTGACAAGCCAAAGCTGCAGTAGTTTTTTTTAATATATAAAAGTGCCTCCCTATTTTTTTAATACCGAAGAAAAGGGACGCACATAATTTAAAAAATATCTACTGCAGCCTTGGTTTGTCAGACTATAGTAGAGCCCATTTTTCAATGTTTCCCTCTCACTTTTAAAAAAAGTGTAACATTTCCCCGTGATTTTTCCTCTAAAGATGAAAAGAGCTCGCGATCCGGAGTAAAAATCATGTCAAAATACTTACGCGCTAAAATAAACTTGAATTGACTCCAATGACAAAAATGGCCCAGTAAGCTTTTTACAATTTTAACCTCTCTCTTTTCTCATTTGTCACCAGGCATGTCTTCCGGCGGCGGCAGCGTCAGCGACCTAGACCTGTTCAACACGACAACGAGCTACAATGTCACAGAAGGCGTCGAACCACATTTTGACAACTCGACAAAGCGCGACTATACTGCCGCGGTCGGACAAGCTGCGTATCTGCACTGTCGAGTCAAGAACCTGGGTGACAGAGCGGTATGATAATTTTTTGTTTATTTCATTTGACAACAACAAGAATTGCGAAAAGTTTTAGAATACTTGGAAAAGTTCCCAGAAATTTCTTGAAAATTTCTTAAGAGTTAGAGTAATTTCCAATTCACATTATAGAAAGTCTAAAATGTGAGATGTTATCGAAACTTTCCTTTCTCTTAGGTGTATACATTTTTTGTTGTTCCAAAATAATGTTTACTTATTGGAAATTTTTATGTGTATATTCAGAATCGCGAGCATTTGTTTCCATTTCACAGATTTGTACGGCGGTAGCGCAATAGAATTTTTTTTAAAAATATGTAAGTTTTAGGACACTTTTTTTCTTGCACTAGGATTGAAATTGAAAGAACTTGCGATTCTGAGTCGATAATAGGTAAAAAAGCCAATAAAGCAAAAAAAGTTTTTGGACAACAAAAAATAAAAATTTCCTTTTACCATCCTTTAGAAATAATTAAGTGCGTATGTATCTAAGAAATAAGTGCGTCCTAAAATTAATATCTCAACGTTTTCCCAACGTTGGAGCGTTTAGCCAGCTACCTACTCCCAAAAGGAAGCGTACTATTGAGTAGGTACATACCTATATTTTACAAAAGTGGATGCCGTATAACCTTCAAACTCAGAGGAAAAACTAGACATTATTGACAGAGGAGTCCTCTGTCAATAATTCCTAGTTTCTCCTACAGTACACACATGAAAATCTCCAAAACTAAACATTATTTTTGAACATCAAAAAATTCTTTACCTTTAAGCGAGCAATTTTTGTATATACGTACTTTTAATACTTATATAAATATTTCAGCAATCTGGGATGGGTTCAGCTTCAGATCCGATTTCAGGTGAATTGGTACATTTTTAGGGTTTTTGGAAGCAAAAAATCGATCTAGATCGGTCTTAAATCTAAAAAAAAACGTCCCGTCCCGTTCCGTCCTAGTGTGGGTCATCCTTAAAGTGCTGTGATAAGTGTTGTAAATAATTATACATTTTGCCCGCGGTCAACACGCTCAGTGTATACGAGTATGTAACATCGTTATGAATACTTGTAGCCTACACTAAAACCTTTAGCTAAAATTTTAGTGTTACTATTTGTGGTTTTCTGTGTATCAACTTAATCCTCGTAGGGGAATCACACCCCAAAAGGATAAGAAACTCCGCACGGGTTTAACACAATTGTGGTAAGGCTTACTGTATTCGCAATTTCAATATGTAAATTGTTCCGGAAGGAGTGGGTAGGTGAAAATTAATTTCAAATAACTTGGATATAACTATAGATAGTATTGTGTAATCTATGGTTGAGGAATCAATACCAACAAATTAATAATATTTTCATCACACCTGCTCGTAAATGGTGATATTATATGCAAGCATACTTACACTTAAAGAGCGGTAATTATTCCCATGGTTTTAAAGGATTCTCATACTACTTTACCGCCCGCCCGGAGCTCGCGGAGGACCTGCCCCGCCCGCGCTCGCAGCACGCAGTCACTCCGGAGTACTGTGGACTGTGCAACTACACTACCGCTTATCATTATTGTTTCTTTACCTGTATAGAGTTTATTTTTTTCCTCGCAAATGTGATGAAAAACATTGTGTGTACCACGGGCAGTAAGGGCATTACTAACTCGGGTCATTTAAAGCCCTCCGCCTACGGCGTCGGGCTTCAATAGACCCTCGTAAGTAATGCCCTTCTTACCGCCCTAGATGCACAATGTACTATTAGAGTCAAACTACTTTATTTCTTCCAAGCAAATTAAATATCTTTAATTTGCTAGGAAGAGATAACTTTAAAGCTTCAAACTTCTATGCAATTATGAGTTATGACGTTTATTTTGACACTTTCACAGTTCGTGCTGTAAAAATCTAGGAAACTTAGCATAAACGGACTCTACTTCAAATATATTTAGTCAGAAAACTAAGTAAAAAAAAATCGCGTCACTTGTTTTTCGGCTGGAGATAAGTGGACCTATAAGAAGCTGTTAGATTCCTGCGATTCACAACTTCACAAGAAATAAACTTGGCAAAACCAACTTTATTTCTTGTGACTTGGCCAACCATAATTAGTCAATCACTCTTTTTTGTCCAGAGCGTGTCCAAAAAATCCCACGTTAAGAAACTTTGTACGAAGTGTAAAGATAACAAAAGCTATCCATTATTATGAAATACGAGGTGTAGCAGTGGTGATGGAGGACCAAGCTTTTCACGCACTTTTGGTCGATGTCTAGCCATTATTCGTGTTAATATACCGGTTCTTGATTTAGATACAATCAGCCAATGTCATTCACCGAAAAGGTTGAGCTTTTTATTACTTAAATTAGACTTTAATGGTGTTTCAAAATTGTATTCATAAACGCAGACCAAATATATTATAGTTAAATGATTGTTCGTCCATATCTGTTAGTTTGGCATAGGCAATGTCAACTTTTTTTATGAATAAGGGAGTAAGTCAATATTAGTATTACGTACAGTACCTACTTAACATTGCCTTTGCTTTGATCATCTCCTGTTCGGTATTAGATTATTAAATGTGACTGAATTTGCTTTCGCACAGCTTTAAAAGAATAAACTTTTTAAACTAAAAAATAGTAAAATATTTTACAACCAATCTATCACTGTACCTTTTTGTTGTATGAAAAATCGCTCTTGTGCCTGAGGTGAGGTCTGCGCCCAGCAGTGGGACTACGCAGTATTTATTTGTGTAATAAAATAGGTAGGTAAAACCGTCAACTTTATACATACATTTATTATCAATTTGCAAAAATGTTTGTTATTTATTTTTAACGATTATAAATAGCTTTTGCCCGCAACTTCGTCTGCGTTGAATTAGAACAAGACTATCCTATATCCTTTCCCTAGAGTCATACTATCCCCATGCCATATTTCATATTGATTGTGATAGTGAAGAGATAACAGACAGAGGTACTTTCACGTTAATAATATTAGTATGGAATTATCCAAAACGATATTGTGTATCGTGGGTTTCCCAGCAAATTTTATTTCGCGTCTTGTCACTTCTAATCATATCTACTTCCTGTTTTAACAAGGGTAAAATAAGACTAAATATGGCATTTCGGCGGCAAAATGTGTCCAGCTTTGAAAATTTGTTTATATCTTTATACCCTGACACAAGAAATAAGGTTTTACCTAGCCAAATTTAGGCGTACAACCCCACCCTGGGGGTCTAGGGCAGGGGGTAGCTTCTTACAAAGGCACATTTGACAGAATAGGAAAGCGAGGTATCATTTTAAATGTATTTTTGTGCGCTGTATTGAAAGAGACATAATCTTATTTGTAGGATTTGTACTTTGCGAGATACGAAGTGTTTTTGATCACTAAAATTGTTTTGTTGAAAAAAATATGCCTAGGCCGAGTAATGAAAAGAAAAAAACTCGTGTAACTTGTAAAATATTAAGTAGCGCTATTATTATGATGTCAACTTTTAAAGGATATCTTGAGCTATCACATTATTGTTAAAAAACTGTATGTAGGTCAATGACCTACATTAAATAGAAAATAATACCTGACTTGCCTAGTTTAAATTTGTTAGGGTATAGGCAGGGAGTTGGACCGCTTAATTTGACTAGGACTCAGAAGGTCCTTATTTTTAGTACCATGATACATTTCTAATCAAAGCTGCTGTATTAAACCATTACTGTATATCATTTTAAATGCGCCCCTTCAAATGTTTATGGCGTCAAGCACGACTGCAGTCGGTTAAATGACCATCATCTGTCCGAATATCAGTCGTAAATCAGTCGTTAGTCGTTAATCGTAAATTTAAAAATAATGTGATTCGATGGCTCACGAATAAGTGCATAAATTTAACGGATAATTTTTGGAATTACTCGAAAATCAACTACAAAAAAAAAAACTTTTATTTTTTACATTTCTTAATTTTTCCCATAAAGTATAGCACATTGACCTAAACATTTGAAGGGGCGCATTTAAAATGGTATACAATAATGGTTTTAATACAGCAGCTTTGATTAGAAATGTATCATGGTACTAAAAATAAGGACCTTCTGAGTCCTAGTCAAATTAAGCGGTCCAACTCCCTGCCTATACCCTAACAAATTTAAACTAGGCAAGTCAGGTATTATTTTCTATTTAATGTAGGTCATTGACCTACATACAGTTTTTTAACAATAATGTGATAGCTCAAGATATCCTTTAAAAGTTGACATCATAATAATAGCGCTACTTAATATTTTACAAGTTACACGAGTTTTTTTCTTTTCATTACTCGGCCTAGGCATATTTTTTTCAACAAAACAATTTTAGTGATCAAAAACACTTCGTATCTCGCAAAGTACAAATCCTACAAATAAGATTATGTCTCTTTCAATTCAGCGCACAAAAATACATTTAAAATGATACCTCACTTTCCTATTCTGTCAAATGCGCCTTTGTAAGAAGCTACCCCCTGCCCTAGCCTAGACCCCCAGGGTGGGGTTGTACGCCTAAATTTGGCTAGGTAAAACCTTATTTCTTGTGTCAGGGTATAAAGATATAAACAAATTTTCAAAGCTGGACACATTTTGCCGCCGAAAGCTTAGCTTTGGTTAGAATTATATCTTGGCACTAAAAATAACGATCTGCTGAGTCCTAGTCAAATTAAGTCCTTAGTAGTCAAATTAACCTAATTCGGACTCTTTAATTTGGCTAGGACTTGGCAGATCCTTATGTTAGTGCCAATATATAGTTATTAACAAAGTTTAATTGCCGTATACCATTTTAAATGCGCCCCCTTACATGTTTATGACGTCAAGCATGACTGCACTCGGTTAAATGACCATCATCTGTCTCAATATCCGTCATAAATAAAATAAAAAAAGTGATTTGATGGCTCATGAATAAGTTCATAAATTGAAATTAAACACTTCAGAATGGATTAATCGATTAATCCGTTCTAAAGTGTTTAATTTCAATGAATAACAATCGCGGTAACAGAGGACAATATTAAGTTCATAAAATGACAAAGCTTAAAAGCTGTACAAATTTTTCCTGCAAAATATCCTATTTTTCCTGCAGTGGGTACATGTTTTCATAAGTACCAAAACCCTTAGGACACCGACCGAATTAAGTCAGATAAGGCACGCCGTCGATGATATTGGACGTATCACCGTCTTTACCATATAAAATGGATTTGTTTTTTCATGTGGGCGAATTCGTTCCTTCGCTACTCGTATCATGCTCTTAACCTACATACCTATACTAACTACAGTTATATCTGTAGCCCTTTGTTTTGCGACATCGAAAAGGATTGGAAGTGTCGCTATACATTTTTGGGTAATTTTACTTATCGGTGACCAAACCCAAAACATTTATCAGGGATCTGTTTTAAATTTAGGAATATTTTCAATATACACCAGCGGGTCTAAGATGGTTATCCACGAATGTCATAGGATAATGCTATAAGTTGATAAACTGCGGATAGCGCGACGGTGACAGCTGCCAAATGCAAAGACATTTGACAGAACTTTTTAAAATTATCAGAAATTGTCAGAAAGTGCCGACAAACTATCGTCTTATCCAGCAATTATCAGGATATCAGCTTGGCATCTTAGCCCCGCTGCTCGATTAAAAAAGAAACCTATGTAGGTCTCTTTTTTAATTAAGCGGAAAATAAGGTACCTATTACGTCGTCAATTTGACAAAACAACACGATTTATGAGCCAAATGGCCTACTCTGCTAAATACGTTATAACCGTGTACCATTTGTCATGTAGAATTTGTAGAAGGCAATATCGTCGCTATACCTACTTACTCAACCTCGTATCTGCATATCTCATTTGATAGAGAGAACATCCGTATAGTAACAGAAAGGTGACATTTCCATCAAATGATTGCTGTACATATGAGGTTGAGTAAGTATAGCGAAGATATGCGGCAAAGCAAATATGAGGTACGAAGAACCACCGCCCCAAGCGCATCTCGTGAATGGAGAATCTCATGAAGGGTCACTCGATCCGAAACATGTCGAGCTATTTTCGACTTTACGTAAGGGACCCTTTATAAGTATTTTAATATGTCTGATACTCACGGACATTTTCTATTCAAAATTTGTCGAATGCGTTAGAATAAAATAATGTTTGCTAAGTCCAAAATAGTAGGTACCTAGTTTATTCGAATGTCCAAGAGTCTAAAAAAGAGTGTGGTTTTAATATGATCGCAAGAATGAATTTAAAAAACACTGCACGATGAAGGACTGACGGATGCGCTTGATTCAAAATTTCGGTAACATGAGCGAGAAATCGTAACCGATTTTGATCACTCCCTTCGGTACTTTTTTCGTTCTATTCATGTCTGTCTTAGCTATCGTGCCGACACTATAGCTTTCTTCATTAATAAAATATATCTATTCTTTATCCAATCTAAATTGATGTTCGCAAGGGGAGCTCACTATAAATCTTGAAAGTGACAGGGCCCCTCCCGGGCACGTTTCTGGATTAATCAATAAGTTACCTTTGGTGTCGAGCAACGAACTTGTTAATGAACCTGGATAAGTCTGAAAAGTTGGCTAACCATTAGTTTTCTGGCTTTGCTTATCCAAAAGATCAGTATATGCTCTATGTTCCTTATACATTGTAGGTAACTGCTTTTGATACATTTCTATTAGATAAGTATTTTATATTATTTTATTAGAGTCATTTAATGATGATTCCGATAACGAGTTTTGTTAAGGGCTCGAAACATCGGGAAATATAGTTAATATACACGATTCAGTTTGAAAGTGCTTTATTTCAATGAATACTAAAATGAACGTTCCTCTACTATGTCGGTCCCATAAATCGTAAAATTATAACAGCCATTTAGAAACTTAAACCATTTAGAAATACCGAGGCACCATCTCACCGGACAAGACAATATTATATACAGTAACAACATGCACTTGCATCGGTTCATCTCTTCGAGCAACACCTGGAATGACAAGATTGTCTTCATAGTATTTTAATTTAGATTATGTAGATTATTAAGTATTTTAATTATCTTAGTCTTTTTATGTATCTTTTGGGGCCTCCGTAAGGTCGTGTATCCGGGGCAAGCGCTATAGTTTAGACCCGCGTATTGCACTGCAGGCATGCGCCCGAGCAAGCTTGCACTAACACAACCCAAGTAACCAAACCAACTAACCTTAGACCTAGAATAAAATACCGGGGTAGCGTAGGCCAATGTAATTATTAGTTTTCGAAAAATAAAGTATATTAATGATATTTGAATGTTTTATTAAAGAAAGCGTTTCCATACCTAAACTAAGGTATTTCAAGTTAATAAATGAGTATGACTTATGCATATAATATTCCAATCATATATTTATAACTCTAGGAACCTTATAAAAAACAGAAGCGTATTAAAACTTTGGCGCAATAGGCCAGCGAGTCGAGCCATTATCACTAAATTCGCAGAACTTCGACTCATCCGCGTTTATATCGTTTGCATCGTTACTTTTACGTCTTAAGAAAAAAGACGGCAATAGTGCAACACGGTAAACCTAGAAGTGAGATCAAAGTAGCAACACGTGCTTGTTGCCAAAGTGTCCCCTTATTATTAGCATTTAAAGTACGCAATTAAAATATAACTACTTATACTTAGTACTTATTTCTATATAACATTTAAAACTTTTGCGATTTGAACACATATTTAAACATAATTATTAAACGGGTCTAACGCGAATTTACTTATTTACCAGTGAAACCTGTGTCGAAACGTCGGTAAATAAGGTAAATAAGTAAATTAGCGTTAGACCCGTTTAATAATTATGTTAAAATACTTATTTCTATAAAAACATTTTTTAAATCACCGGTATCATACTCGTAGTCCGGCCATCCAATGAACGCAGGTAGGCATGTACCTACAGGAGAATGTGTATTATATCCATGGTTATGAATAAATTATTTAATAAAAGTAACAATATTACAAAACTTCTAACTATGCACGAATAAGAACATATCCTGATCAAGCTACAAATACTGCGCTGACAACTTTTTTATTCGAGCGTGTAAAGTGTTTTATGTGGAGCCAACATTATTGAGAGATGATTATTAGTTCTGCTAGGGGGGTGTCACTCCGTGTTTTACTTTGACACAAATCCGGTACATATGGAGGTCCAAAGGGGAGGCCTATGTTCAGCAGTGGACTTCTTATGGTTGATATGATGATGATGATGAAATTCTTCCACCGAGGTGGCATAAAATAACAGGGTTCGCGCAACGCGCATTATTTCACCGGTGCGATTAAATATATTAATATTTCAAACAACGCCTTATAATTTATACTTAGACAAATTACTTTAATTAGACAAATCTTATTATTTAATTTTAGTTCTTCTATCGCATACGAGATGTCACTACTATACGTATGCCAATATTTTTACCCGGACTATTTACAATAGCATTTAATTTCAAATGATTTTATTTTCATCGTCAGTCTGATATTTTTTATGAAAAATTTACAATTATTAAATACAATTCAACAATTGTATTTAATTATTTTATTCATGCATTACTACAAAACACTTACTTACTTAAACGAGTAACGCACATTTGGAATTCGATGTCACTATGGAATAATATTTGTTTTAACTACGCACAATTCCATAGGAAAACCAAATGGGGATTATTTCGTTAGAGATTTTTTAAAAACCCGTATTTTAAAAACCTGTACATATGGAAATTGGTTTTAGTTTTACCTATCGGTAAATATTTCTAATAACCACAAAGCGATAGAGTAGGTAGTGCAGAAAATCATCAAAATAGCCTAGACCAAATAATTTGTCATAATTATGATATTATTGTAATAATTATGGTACTTACATAATTACTACAATATGACATGACACAATATTTGTTCTAGGCCATTGTGATGATTTTCTGCAAATCCTTTAGGCAAATAAAATACGCGACCCACTTCGAAAATTGGCACCAGCCGTCACATTCTCTGTTATAGTATTTTTATTGGCTTTAAAATGTTTCACGCCGTAAAACGAGTGGTCGACAATATGCTCGATGTAGTCAGTGAGATGATCGTATATTTTCTTGCTTCGTTGGAACTGAAGCATTTGTAGAGATATTATTTGTATACATTGTGAATGACCAAGTTTGATAAGTATTTAAATTAATTTAAGCCACGATTTTTTATTTTATGCCTATACTTATTTAGGTATATGCCAATCAGTTGAAAGTTGGTTGTTTAAGCAGGGAGTTGTCATGTCCTACATATGTTACTAAAGTACCTTTACAAAACCGTTCAGAATATTTACTTTACAAACTTAAGGATGAATTGGAGCTCACTGTGATCTACTTAATTAAAGACTACCTCTATAAAAAACCTAGGATAATCTCACAAAGTTAAAACATTTAAAATAATTCTCTAGTTCAATAGAACCAGAATTGGAGCATATTACAGCCTTTATAAAATAACTGAATGATACACAATGCTCATGTGGCATGAGGCACTTGTCATGTTCAAACTGATCAATGGCTCCCGTATCATTTTACATTAGCCACAGTGCATGTGTATTGTCAACGTGGTGGTAAAACAGAGTAAAGATGTACAGTCCATCCTTAATATTATAAATGGGAAAGTGTATGTATCTGTTTGTTTGTCCGTCTTTCATGGCAAAACGGAGCGACGAATTGACGTGATTTTTTATGTGGAGATAGTTTAAGGGGTGGAGAGTGACATAGGCTACTTTTTGTCTCTTTGTGCTTGTCTCCATCTAGTATAAATCTGTTTCTGATTCAATGTGTCACATCAGAACATATGCTTGATCAATGTCTTAAATGTAAAAAATAGGTTTAACCTACGTAACCTAGGTAAGGTCTAACGCGAGCGAAGCCACGGGCATAAGCTAGTCTTAAATATTTTATTAATTGACATACTTTTATTACGTTCATCGCTCGGACTATACTTTCACAAAATGTTTATGGGATTCAGTTCAGGGCACCAATGCAAATGCAAAGTGTCGTAAAGTTTCAAAAAGTGCCACTTGTTTTACACGCTCAGCTTATTTCAGTTTGGCAGCTAAAAGTTAACTGTTGCCAAAATTCATGAAAGTGAGTTCAGGAAGTAGATATGCAGGACCAAATAGATCTATGATACCAAGTGGATGGCGTGATATTTTCTGGATAAAGGATGACTCACACTAGAACGGGATGGGACGGGGCGGGACGGGACGATCTGACTATTTGTATAGAAATAATCAAGTCTGAGCTCGGAGTCCTTGGAGGTCACGTGATGTTTTCTATAGAAACTGACTCGGCCCTAGTCAGTAGGATAACTCACACTGTTTAGTTGAATTATCCTTAAGACTACAGTTTGTCCGCATTTTATGGTATTTATAATATTTATCATTTTTTTGATTTCTTTCGCTTTAAACATATGGTATTACGCAAACTATTTCTCATTCTTAAAAAGAGTCATACTTAAATTCATATCACTACATAGTTTAAAGCAAAGTCGCTTTTCTGTCCCCATATCCCTATGTATGCTTAAATCTTTAAAACTACGCAACGGATTTTGATGCGGTTTTTTTAATAGATAGTGTGATTCAAGAAGAAGGTTAATATATATAATAATAACCCGTGCAAAGCCGGGGCGGGTCGCTAGTTGAAACTAAAAACAGTTGAAACTCACGTGTCTCTACCACAATAGGCATGACATGTCATGCAAATGTGTATCAAGCCAGGGCCGATACCACGAAAATCGAACGATTGCGGATTTGTATCTCCATCTCAAAGAGGTTTTCCCGTCAATGCCAATTTTCGATGTTCGTGGTAGGTATGCAGTGCTGACCAGCTGCGAAGGTGACAAAATTATTCTGTCCGACAGTGACTGCCCGTAGTTGAGCAGTCGAAAGATGCCACTTAGTGATAAAAATACGTGAATTTTAACCGTTAGTATTAAACTCATTATCATTGTATTGGTACTATGAATGGTCTTTTTGGTGTGTAGTAATCACCACTGTCTTTGTTGACTCAGTATTTTGATTCCCTTAATACGACGCGTTCTTCTTCACATGGCTGAGTTATGTAATATCTAAGTTTGAAGAATGATGATGCCGTCTTTGAGGATTGAATGTCTCCATGTTAACAAAATAGAATGCGAGGATCGTATTGTAAATTCTACATCTTACGATAGTAATTTGACATACCTACTTAAACGTGTGCGTGCGGCTTCGTATCTGAGACATGTCATGTAAATATTTTATACGATAATTGCCAGGCGATAAATCAACACAAACATATTTTGTTACTCATTTATTTACAAAAATGTATGAAAAATTCATTTCATCGGTTGTTTTTTCTGGTTAATTTAAATTCCTAACTCAAGTCGGCCCTGAATAGGATCGGCGTAGTGATGCGAGATCGGGGTAGTGATGTGGGCTCGGAGTTCGAGCCTTCAATTAAATACGAAACTGCAGCCGCCATGCATGCTCGCACGGACAGCCTAAAGCCCAAAATTTGCGACCGTTTTTAGTGAAAGGTACCACTTTGATGGTTACTGATAAGGCGCTAGGCGCATGTCGTAGGTAATTAAGATTAATTTTTAAATGAATCTCATCAACATTCGAAATTCGAAAAAAACAAGCACATTTGTTTGTTAAAGTACAGGATGTGGTGCATAATTATTTTCCTTCGTATTTTCAGGGAAACGCTCGAACGTGTCATGCTGTTTCAGGCAGTAAGTCACTGTCACTACTAAAAGTACAGTCGGTGCCCTCACATTAAGTATCCACCCCACATATGCAACCGCGTAGCGTGCGTGGATACTTAATGTGAGGGCACCGACTGTACCGAGGTCGATTGAAGTAACATGTCAAATACAAGTGTTTCCGAGAAAATATGAAGGAAAGTAATTATGCGCTACATCTGTGTTTGTAATTTACTTCAGCAACAGTTTTTTAACTGATAACATTCTTGTAAGTTTACGTTACGTTACGTTTAAACGTTTTTCGAAATGCGAATGAACAACTAAACTGTGAATAAACTCTAGAGTAAATAAACTTAAATATATCGGTTATATCGACTCCTGAATTGCCTCGAACATTAAGAATTTGGCTTAGTTTTTACCATTTTTATTATTACTTTTCATCCATCTTTGTTGAAATCTATGTGAAAATCGGCGTAGTATGCGTCAGGCAAGGCTTGGAGCCGGTAGTTTTTAAAAACCTCGTATTTGCCCAATATTCGGAACTATTTTATGCTCTTTATTATATAGCACTCGATCATATATTTAAGTTACATATTCGTATTATTAGATAACCCCATCAAAAATAAAATTACAAACAAAGTACTGAAAATGAACCGAAACAATACCGGTATTTTTGTATAAAGGTAATTTGGTTTTTATTCATTCAAAATACCGGTTCAAGCCCTGCCTCTTTTTAACTATTTCTCATGAAGTTTTGTGAGCAGGTTTTATTTTTATCGTTTCAATTTTTGGAAATGTTTACAATGGATTTTTGGATAAAGACCTGTACAGCTGATAATCGAAAACTATTAACTACTTGCTTTTGCCCGCGGCTTTGCTCGCATTAGAAAGATAACAAAGTAGCCTATGACACTCTCCACCCCTTCATATTTTTATCTCCACTTAAAAAAATCACGTCAATACACACACAAACAAACAGACACAGACACTTTCCCATTTATAATATTACGAGAAGTATGGATGTTGAGGTTACATTTTTTCCACTACATTATTCCTTGAGAAATTGAGTGATAAATGACAGAGCCCAACATCGTCGCAATATACAATTCTGTAGATAAAACAGTATCGTCAATTCCACGTGTCAACAAAATAGACCTAATACCTAAATATCACACGTTTCCTGCTGCAATTATAATATTGCAACACTTTGAATGTTACCATAACGAGCAAAGACGAAATTTAATATCTGCGTGTTGGCCGAATCAGCCAGGGTGATAAAGAGGGAGATAAAAAATTCAACTTTCATAATTTGCGTTAGACCTTCGGAAATCTTAGCGATGTAGCTATAATATGGTTTTTAGCCCAAGCCTTAACTTATACGTAACGGTAGTCATACCGGGCCGAGTAAGCTCACTTGGGAAAATTTAAGAAAATTAAAATAATTTACATGTCAAAGTAATAATAAGATACCTACCGTTTCAAATACAGGTTTAGAGTTAATGTTGCTCTTAAAATTACATCCGAATTTGAACAAAAGAATATATTATTTTGTTATTACTTGATTCAGCAGTATTCTCAAGCCTCAAGCGTTCATCAATCTGCGCGTGCAGTCACAATGCTGATCACTCACGCTCCGCAGCGTAGCGTAGTAATCTCGCTCTATCTTCTTTTCCCTAGCGTTTATCCGCCACCACGGCTCAGAGAGCCTGGGGTCCGTTTTGGCAAGTTATCTATCTCTATCACTCTACCTTATAAATGTGTGAATGAGAGTTGCGTTTCATTCGCTACTTAGCATTAACGACTGGCATTGTGACATTTCGCAGGTAAGCTAAAAACTTACATTATCTATTATTTTTAAGAAGAAACGTCTGCAAACGATATCAAATTTGGGATATGGTGGAGAAATTCGGGGTCATGGGTGTGGTCTCGGCAGCTCAGTTGGAAGAGCGATGAGCTGGTATCTCAGAGTCGCGGGTTCAAGACCCGGCCGAGGTCATGAATTTTTTCACTTTTCCTTTATTTTTGACAAGTTTTACATTATGTCACTGGAAACTGTTAGGTTTATTCAGACTATCCATAATATTCTCCTGCTTTTTCGGTCAGTAAAACAACAACCAAAAATACAAACATACACAAACAATAAAAATACCTACACCCTACAATTAGCCTGCCACAAATACGTGTAGGTACAAACAAGTACCTATAATGCAAGTACCTATAAATAATAAATTCTCTCAGTCATCATCTTAACCCTGTGAAAACGAGTGCTGTAAAGGGCTCGAAACGTAGGATCACGGTGTTAATAAACGCGATTAATCCGTTCTAAAGTATTTAATTTCAATGAATAACAATCGCGGTAACAGAAGACAATATTATACCTATAATAAATTACAAAAAATAAAAAATTTGGTACAAATTTTGATTGTGAAACGCGAACATTGTAAGGAATGACAATTAACTCGTAAATCCATATGCATGAAACTACCATTACATTCATTTCCCTGTTAGTATATGCAATAATAAAGCCACACCAGTAGAACTGTTTTGGTATGAAAGCCCAAATCCTCTTTGAGCCCAGAGCAAACTCGGTTGAATACACACGATACGTGCAAATACGAACAGATTATCTCAAAATTAACTCTCCATTTACATAGTAAGCCCTTAAACTCTTTGAAATCAGAATCGGTAAGATTAAATACTGCGGATGTGGCTGATAATGTTTGGAATACGGGTTTTATGAAGGATATGCGGGTTATGGATGTCTTAAGGGTAGCATTAGTTGCGGAACATTTATTTATTATTTATTTATTTCAAAAAACAGATACAAAATAAAAACATATAAAACTTAACACTACTTATAATTTAATTTAGGCGACGTAACTACGTCGTTCCGTTGCGTCTCTGCAACCGCAAAACACTTGTTGTGTCGTCAAACAACCGCGCAATTAACTATTATCTTAAAGTAAAAAAAATCATTATTTTATCACATTACAGAAGCACGAACTTAATGAGGTTGCTTTGTTTTATCACAGAATTCTTTACGATATTTCATAAGTGTCCCAAGTTTCAGTTTAAAAACATACCAACAAGTGGTCGAAAAATGGCACACACCCAGTCACATACTTCTTAAATTAGCCTACACAGTACACCGTGAAAAGCTCCAAAAATGTAATGTCATTATAATGACTGCGTTGTTCCATAAACAGTTTGCGTGGAAGTTGGCTGAGCTACAACACATAACTTTCAGACAACCCGTAAAAATGTAAACGCGGCATAACCGTTCCTAATTTGATGACCTCGTATCCCAAGTCTTTATATTAAAAAAGTGACCTTATTGTATACGAATAAGAGTCCATATTCCTGATCAAATATAAGAGATAAGAGGATCGGAAAGTAAGAATGGGAAACTGAGGAAATTCTATTTGGTGGAATCACGCAACGTTAAACGTATAGCGAATATTTACATTGCGGCGAATGGCAATACATCTGAGCTCGACATACAAATGGTATGTATTTTGTACTCAAAATAATGTTTACTCTGTGTCATATAGTTTCGTCCTTTATCGTTTTCTTAGTTCACAACAAAGCTGGCTCTCTTTTCTTTATAATTTAATTTTGCATCTGTTTTTATAACCGTGTGGATACATCTCCACAAGCGAAACTGCTGAAGCCCTAACCTAGGGACGCATATGCGAAAAAAAAAGTATATTTTTGATTTAGTAGTTTCAGTTTAGACATTGAAATTTTCATTTAAAAGAACTATATTAATTAGGGATATAAATATTTAAAAGCAAATAAACAAAGATTTTATACCAATCCGTGATAAAATTGGTCAGTAGGTAAATGTATGAATTGCTAACTCAGCTGGAATTCGGACGGTCAAAGGATCCATGCCGTTTATTGGCTGCGGCTTAGCTCCATATAGCATTTGATTTGCCGAACGACTCTAAGTACTGAAGGAAATGTCGCGTGAGCCAGAGTACTGAGCTCAGGGATAAAGCGTAGATTGCCTCGCGTAGATTATGCATTATGGAGGATTTAAGGCATTCAGTTTCACCAAGTACCCGCTGCTTATTTTACTCAAATGAATGAAATTTATCAAACGGGCCCGTTAATGAGAGCCTGTAGATTATACAAGTAATATAAGCTTTTGGTGGCCTTAAAAAAAATATTAGAAAGAGATACCATTGCGACCATTTGCTTTAGGCCGCACTCTCGTTGTAAATTAAGGGGTCCGTAGCACAATTTCTAAAATAAAATCCTATTTGATTTTAGAAATTGTGCTACGGACCCAAACTGAATATGTAGTTTGATGTCAAGTTTTGCGTTGCGGTGTCGATAGCCTACTTGTTTGTTTGAACACCGTTTAACCTTATTTCTAAGAAGATAAATTGACTGTCGTATCGTATTCACTTATTATGTATTCTCTTCAAGGCAAAAGTGAAATATAATATTGATTGCCTCAATCAATCACATTTTTTTTAGCGAAATGATTTTAAAGCTGTCAAATTCATAAGAAAATAAATTAGAGCAAAAATTTACTTCCTTCTATTTCTAGAAGGATTGAAAAAGCAGCGTCAGTTACCAGAATTTTGTCCTCATGGTCCTGGTTATAAAAGAAAATTTATCAGTGTTCGCAAATTGTATTTGATACGCTATCTACTAGGTTAGATCTATGCTGGGAATAAAGCAAAGAGAATTGGGTCGAGGCTCGTACATTTTGGAACAAAGCCAGCTCTGGTCGCGGCGATTTTGTTTTATTTTATAACTTAAATATTGCCTGACGCGGCTTTCTGTTTAATGATGGTGTTTTTCCTTTTGAGGCGAAGTCGGACGGTTGAAAATATTGTTTTCGAGATAATTGTTCTGCCATAAAATGTGTGTGCAAAAGGGTGCAAAATACTGAGGGTGTTTGTCAGCTGATCTAATGGTATTTAATGCTACTGAAGCAAAGACAAGATAATTATAGTTAATGAGTAGGTAAACAAGTGGTAATGCTGTAAGTAGTACACTAGAAGACGGTTAGTAATTTCATTAATTGTTGAAAATTATTATTAAAAAAGACTCGGGTTCGATCCCCAGATTGGCCTCCGATGGACTTGGTCTTATTCAATTTATAAAATATCAACTGAGCCCATTCAGGCCTTCTAACAATATGTTCGATTTAAAAAACAGCGGTATTAGTTCAGATTTTATATTCTTCGCTTGTTACGATAATGCTATTATCAATTGATTGGTGACGCGAAATAATTGCGTAAAAATATAAAAGTACTGGCAGAATATATTATAAGCATTTCTTTTCACTGTTCTTCACGAATGTAACACTTAACAAGATAAATAAATGAGATTCAGAAAGCAAACACGGGAACGTTCGTCTAATTTGAAGCGGAATGTGTATCGTGAATATCGCATGAGGCAAATTATATCTATCTTGATGGAGTTGTTGTGTGAGTTATATCGAAGCTTACGCTGGTAATAAGTATCGTTATAGGGAACTGGTTGTCTAACTTTGTTCACGGGTATTTTGAGCACTAGACCTTTTGGTCTTTTACATTACAAAAAAAAAATTAACGAACAAGTATTATTATGTTTAGTTTGGAGAATCCTGAAATGATAATAATGATTTCGATGCTATACATATAGATTTTTTTTTGGTCTTAACTCTGAAATATAGCGAGTTCTAGCCTGTTCTTAGGCTTCCGAGCTTTTTCTTGGTTTAACAGTTTAGACTTTCGCGGTTTGTACATATTATTACATATAACGGGTCTATCGCGAATTAAGTTAATTTCCTTAATATACCGAAGTTAGGATACAATGTCATAGTCTCGGCTTGAAGGTGAAATATGGATTTTTTCGGTTGGCGAGATGCTTTTTTTAAACTCTCTCAGTACATTTCATTAAACGCCTTGGTCTCCACTTTGAACATATTATTACTTGGTAATGGTTATATGGTATTGATTCAGTATCATTAAGTTTAATATGTTGTTAAATGACTTTAGTACCTAAGCATGTCATTACTACTTAAATGTATATACAATTATTAACAAATTTAGAACATTAAAACAACTAAATAAGCTTCAATGGAAGTTCTAACGTACTAACAAAATTACATCACCGAGAACACTGCAGGTATCTGTAAATAATATAGGCGTGTATCAGGGAGGGTTAGATCCATGCCAATACCGTGATAGTAACTTTGACAGACAAGGTCAGGAACACCATTCAGTAATGTAACTGTAATTCCAATCCATTACGAATATTACCACACCTTGCTTCAGACAAAACATTAGCGGAGACTCAGCCATATCACTTTGATGTGCCTTTGCCAGCAAGGAGCACTATTATAGCTATGAAATCTTGACCCGTTATGGTTATGTTAGTTAATGATTGCCATGGCCGTGAAACGAAAAAGTTTCATTTTACTCGTATCCGCCTGTTTTTTGGTTGCGGTTCATCAAATTTCTTTACAGAAATCTACGTGTGAATTAATATTATTTAAGTAATCTTAGTAGTCCATTTAGGAATGTAGTCCCAGGTCAGATTAGTAAAAGACAAAAAGCTTAAACATGTTAGCCCCGGGCTGGCCCGGGTTGGAAAGTGTAAGTGTAAGTTGCGGTCAGATGGGGCTGACTGATGGGACGCCGCAGATAGTGAAGTGCCCGGAATTATTATATTACCTACTGTAGCCGCCGTGGGATCTTGGTCGACGACTCGTAAATAAAACTTCAATATGAAGAAGACTTGGTATATTCCAATAGGTATTGGTTTACAAATAATAGTGCCAAATACACGGTAAGGTAGGAGTGAATTTTATGGATGACGATGAAAGAGTGATTTTGACTGATCTCAAACAATGAGTATGAACTTATGCTAACTTAATCCTAATTGGCCACGGGAAAGCGTATGTGGAGCGCTGCCATTGGAGCTTAGAAGAAGCTTCCGAATAGTAGCCGAGCCCGAAGGTGCGTTTCGCTACGGTACAAATAGGTGTATTGAATATAAAAAAAGGTTGCGTTCGCAACACCTACAGAAGGCCTAGTATAAAAGTTGTACGACCTTAACTCCTCGACCGCGTTAGCGTATCGAGGGGTCAAAATATGAAAGTTGCCGGATGATTTAAATAAACGGCAAACATAATTTGAACTCCCGATACGATAACGCGGTCGAGGAGTTAACAATCGTACAATTTTTATACTAGGCCTTCTGAAGAGACTAGCCAACGCTGCTGTGGGAACTTTGTCCTAAAAATAGTTTTGGAAATATTTCGAATTTCGTAGTTTTTCCACTTGCATCGCACTCAGGGTCATTGACCTTAACAGCTGTTGAAGTGTCGTTCGGAACTTTTGTAACAACCTGTATATTTATGTAATTTCTTATTTTAGAAAAATATGCTATTCCATAGCTTTCAGTCAATTAGCTGTTGATGTTTTCTATAAAACAGCCAATTAAATTTTTCGCGAATTCTCAGTTGGTCTCAGAGCAAGTTGTTAAACTTACATGGCGTTATTAATCAACGCACAGAAACAAAGTTTAGCTAAATTATGGTTTGTCCTTATCTTCCAGTTTGCTATTTGCCTTTGTTAGAAACGGAGAAAACATGATTTAACTATAGCGTTTATTAACTTTCTTATGAATTTTCTTCGGTTATCCCGATTAGGCCAAATCTCCTATCATCGATCTGAGTTTTCCAATGACGTAAAGAAGGTTTACGGCACTCGTGTTTTAATCTGTAATAACGTGTTTTTTTACGTTCAACTTATATTTGACTTTGAATTTACTTAACTTGTGAACTCGATTTGAATAAACCTAGGGACAAGTACACGTAAAACTCCGATTGCTCGTAACACACAGTGTTTAAGTATGAAATTTCATAAAGTAAAAGAGCTGTCAGGTTGATTCAAATTCTTTCAGTAAAATGGTACTTGTACCGCGTGAATGGAGAAGTAATTATTTTGCCTGCTTTCATCATAATAAATGGGTTTTAAATAAAAAAGGTTCAATTTATGGTGCAATGAGAATAAATTTCTGAAACGAATATCAATAAACGTGACCGTAATAATAAAATTTCACTCGGCGTAGTTGTAGAATAAATCTTTAAAACCTTAATGTTACGTTTATTTGCGATTTTATTAAAATGATTTTTCAATACGTTTGATAAACTTGACTATAGAGATTCCAAAAAAACTATTAATAATGTTACGTTTGAGGGGTGGGTACTTTATAAAAAATGCACTAATTAACCACTAATTCAAACTGAGGCTTTATTGCTACTCACAAGACACTAAACACAGTACTTGAACACAATTATCACACACTAATTTAACGCACTCGTCACTTTTACTTCACTCCGATTCGCTCTTGATCCGCACTGTATCGCATTCACAATTGAACTACTCTGTGGCTGCAGGCTGCCGCTATATATACCCGTCGGCGGTACTCCTGATGGTTCCAGAATGTTCCAGCCAAATCTCGCCTCGACAGGTCGGCTTCGATTCTAGTAAGTTCGCGAGTAGGTACCTAAGTACTTCTCGCGATGCTTCTAGACGCGGCTGGGTACTAGGCAGGTGTGTTCGCGAGTATTCGAGAACATTCTCGACTCTTGCCGTCTCTTTCTATACTTCTCTTTCACACACTTCTGGAATGTTCCGTATAGCTAGCTCTTTCTAAGAGTGCTATCTCTTTCACTCTTTCGAGAAATTTCGCCATATACTGAATTGTACTTCAGGGGCCCATAAGGGGTCCTGAAAACGCCTGAAAACGGGTTTTCAGGTTATTGCGCCATCTGGTAGAGGGTGGCCTGAAACGAACTGAAAACATGTTTCAGGCGCCTGAAAACAACGGTAACTGGGGTAAATTTTGAATCTTCTAGTATGTGAAAGAGGCACCTCTAAAACGGCCTGAAAACACTTTTCAGCCTGCTGAAAACGCTTCTAAGGCATGAAAAATCACATTTGAAGTTTTGTTCACATGACCGGCGTAACACTACCCCCTCCTAAGACATGCTCGTCCCGAGCATCATCATTATTGCCGTGGTATCTCGCCAGCCGATCAACGTGAACAATCTTACATGGGCTTCGTGAATTTCGCTGTATCCGATACGTGACGTCGTTGATTTTTGTGACCACTTTATATGGCCCTTCCCAATTCGGAGACAGTTTCGGGGACTTCCCTTTCCTTCGCATCGGGTTATGTAGCCACACCAACGAACCTTCCTCGTACCCCATTTGGTTAGACTTCCTGTCATATCGAGTCTTCATTTTTGTGCTAGCTTGAAGCCCCTGTTCACGAACTAGGCTGTGAACGTCATCAATCCGATCCCTTAAATTGCATGCATATTCTGAGATGCACCTTGGAGTATCCGGGGGTCGACCAGTTAGGAGATCAGCTGGTAACCGAAGCTCTCTTCCAAAATTCGCATACGCTGGAGTAACTGCCGTACTTTCATGGGTTGCTGACCTGTATGACATCAAAAAGAGAGGAATATGCCGGTCCCAATCTTTTTGGTGAGTCTCGACAACTTTGGCCAGGTGTCTCTCCAACGTCTGATTGAATCTTTCGACCATTCCATCCGATTGTGGGTGATATGCAGTAGTCCTAGTCTTATGCAATCCCATGATTCGACAAGTCTCCTGAAACACCGCAGATTCAAAATTTCTGCCTTGGTCACTGTGTATTTCCAGGGGTACTCCAAAGCGGCAACAAACTTCATTCACTAACTTTTCCGCAACGGTGACTGCTTCCTGATTAGGAATGGCAAATGCCTCGGGCCATTTGGTGAAGTAGTCCATTACGACAAGTATGTACTTGTTGCCAGAGTCTGTTGTTGGGAATGGCCCTGCCACATCTAACGCAACCCTTTCCCAGGGCGCACCGACGTTGTACACCTTGAGTGCTCCTCTGCTTCGGGTCTGCGGTCCTTTAACCGAAGCACAGTTTACACACTTTTTGCACCAATTTTCGACATCTTCACGACAGTGGATCCAATAAAACCGTTGTCGAATTTTCATTAAGGTCCTTTTCACTCCAAGGTGTCCACCAGAAATACCGTTGTGGAAACTTTCTAAAACATCTTTCACTCTTTTTCTCGGGACGATAACTTGTAGGTGAGCATCTTTCCCATTAGCCGATTCCCATTTCCTGCATAGTACACCGTTATGCATAAGCAAGCTGTCCCATTGTGCCCAGTAGCTTTTTGTTATCGTACTCATTGGAGCTACTTCACACCATTTTGGTTTGACTACACCCGCATTAATCCACTCAAAAATGGGTTTCACGTCGGGGTCCGCTTTTTGAGCTTGTTGCATGACTTCATCGCTCCATTCCTCACTAACGGTGTCTGTCCTCAACATCCTCAAACATTCCTTGCCCTCTTGTTTAAGACAATGCTTACAGTCATCTGGGCAAGGTCTTCGAGATAGAGCATCCGCGTTTCCGTGCAATTTCCCACTGCGATGTTCGATGACAAAGTCATACTCCTGAAGCTGTTCAATCCACCGTGCCACCTGTCCCTCGGGATTCTTAAATTCCAACAACCATTTCAGGGCAGCATGATCAGTCCTAATTCTAAATCTTCGCCCTAGCAGGTATTTACTGAAATGCTGTAGAGTCTTAACAACTGCCAGTAGTTCCCTCCGTGTGACACAGTAATTTCTCTCAGGCTTCGACAATGACTTACTAAAGTAGGCGATTACGACTTCGTTGTCTCCCTTCTTTTGTGACAGAACTCCTCCAATACCTGTATTACTCGCATCCGTGTCAACGATAAAATCAACTTCCGGATCTGGATAACCCAGTATTGGAGTTTGGCAGAGTCTTTGCTTGAGATTGTTGAAACTCTCCGTACACCGTTCGGTCCAATCAAATTGTCGCTTTTCTTCAGTTAGTTCGTGCAACGGTTTTGCGATATCTGAAAAGTTCTTCACGAACCGCCTGTAGTATGAACATAGTCCTAAGAAGGCACGTACAGCAGTTTTGTCCTTTGGTATCGGCCAATCCTTCACGGCGCTAACCTTTTCAGGGTCTGTCTGAATGCCATCCTTCGAAATCACATGTCCCAAATAATTGACTTTTCGTTTGAAGAGTGAACATTTCTTTGGACTCAGTTTAAGGTTTGCCTCTCGTAACTTAGATAATACTTGCTCCAATTTGTTGAGGTGATCATCGAAGTCTCTTCCAACGATGATTATGTCATCCAAATAGACCAAGCAAGTGTCACCTAATAGACCAGCTAGTATTTGTTCCATCAACCTCTCAAATGTTGCTGGTGCGTTACATAATCCAAACGGCATGACATTAAACTGCCAGAGTCCTTTTTCCGGTCGAAAAAGCAGACTTCTCTTTATCTTTATCCTTGATTTCGACTTGCCAATAGCCACTTTTTAAATCCAACGTTGAAAACCATTTCATTCCATTCAAAGTGTCTAAAGTGTCATCGATTCGGGGCAATGGATAGCTGTCTTTCTTAGTTACATCGTTCAGGCGGCGGTAGTCGACGCAGAACCTCACAGTCCCGTCCTTTTTCTTCACTAACACTACGGGTGAACACCACGGGCTTGTTGAAGGTTCGATGACGCCGCTCTTCCTCATTTCTTCAATCATGTCCTCTACTTCCTTCTCTCGAGCTACTGGAACTCGCCGAGGTCGTTGTCTGATAGGTGTGACTTCACCAGTGTCGATCTCGTGTTGTACTACTCCAGTCTTTCCGATGTCACTGTCGTGCGCAGAAAAAACTTTGCTGTATCGCAACAATAATTTACGTGCCTTAGCCCGCTCTTCCTTGGTAAGGTCGTTACTTGACCCGTCCAATAACCTTTCTATGTCGATTGAAGACAGAGTATCTCGAGATTCCTTAGCCGCTGTAGGGTTCTGACAGCTTCGGATCCATGAAATTTCCTCGCATGAACCAACCAGAGCTCCTTTATTAAGGACGCACTCAGTGTCACTAAGGTTGAGAACCCTCACAAATGCTTTAGATGACGTAGTTACCACCGTGCGGGCTGGCATCCACGGTTTATCATTGTTGACTTTTTCTACAATTACGCAACGACGACATCCTTGTCTTGTGTCACATGGCAATCGTACCGGAACTAGCACCTGTGCCTTCGGCTGGAGGATGGTCCTTCTATTACAGTAAACATTTCCACTTACTCCACCCTCCATAGGCACCTCATCAGATCCACATTTCAAGACTCCAACTTTCAAGTCAATTCTACAACCATGGTCTCTCATAAAATCCAATCCAATAATGCAGTCATCAATTATGTTAGCAACAATCACTCTATGCCAGTAGCTTTTCTCACCAATTTTTAAAGCTACTCCTCTCTCCCCCTGGATGGGAATGTACTGGCCGGTAGCGGTTTGCAGCTGGAGATGCCTAGGTCGGACTAGATGACCTCTGGTTAGGTGTTTCAGTAGCCGAGAACTGATCACCGTCCGAGAAGCTCCGGTGTCGATGGTGAGGTGACATGGTATTCCACCAATTTCTCCCTTGACGATCAGACTATTCCCGTCGTTAACCTGTGAGATCACTATTGGGACATTTCGACCACCAGCCAGCACTCGTCCCTTAGTCCTGGCTTTTATTCGTTTCCCTGCTGCGGCTCTGATACAATAGAGCCAGTTGTCCTTGGCACCAGGGTTTGCCCTCGTTCGTTCCCACTGCGATTTTTCGGGCAGCTGGTTTGGATGTGGCCGCGCTCTCCGCAACGGTAGCATCGTGGCCCAAACTCACGACGAGTTGCAGTCGGCTCCCTTGCTGACATTTCACGCACCCTGAAAGGTCTTGATGGATCCTGGCGGACAGCTTCCACTTCTAAAGCGTGGGCCATCGCATCCTTCAGAGTCCCATGGTGCCCTAATCGAACTGCCGCTCGCACTTCCAGGTCCCGTATTCCGTCAACGAAGGCCTGCACAAGCGTGGTGTCTACGAAAGAGGCAGTTGTACGTTGGTACGCCTTTCTGACCAACTTCTCAATTTCCAGGGCCCACTGTTGTAAGGTCTCATTACGGCCCTGTGTTCTATCCTTCAGCTGAGCTCTGTAGACGTGTTCAAGGTGGCTATCACCATAACGGGCCTCCAACGCTTCTAAAAGCCGATCGTATGATTTCTCTTCTCCTAAGGCTTCGAGTATTGTAAGAGCCTCGTCACGAAGCGCTAGGGTTAGAGCTGTCCTGGCTTGCTCCTTACTCCAACCGTTAGCCTGAGACACGGACTCGAATTGTAGCTTATATGCTGTCCACGAAGATGTGCCGTCAAAAGGAGGTACCTTAAACCTTCCACTTCCTGACATGGGTGCATCTGATACGCCGGTACTCGTACCACTGGCCACTTTTATTTCCAGTTTCTCGAGGCGGTTCCTATATGTTTCAACTTTGTCCTTGACGTCCGTCAATTGGGTTGTGTGCTGAGAAACTTGAATGTCTAAGTCCATTAGTTTCCCCTGGACTTCGCTCATCTCCTGCTTCCATTCAGCCGTGGTCTCATGTACCTCCCGAAGCATTCTTGCCTGTTCCTCTTGTTTACGAAGAAGAAGTTGAGACTGTTCATCCTGTTTCGTGAGTTGACCACGTAGCTCCTCCTTCAGCTCTCTCGCTTGTTCCTCCTGTTTCGCGAGTTGACCACTTAGCTTCTCCTTCAGCTCTCTCGCTTGTTCCTCCTGTTTTCTTGCTTGTTGCTCTTGTCTTATTGCTTGTTGCTTCAAGAGCAGAAATATTGCGTTGATGTCGACGTCTTGCTTGGCGGGGGCGGCTGAGTCCGATGAACTGGCTTCTGGTGCAGGAATAGGATTCTGACTTGCTGCAGCTTGGCTCCGGGTCTGAACTCCCATCGGCGCATCCTCACTCGCTGCATCGTGACTCCGGGTCTTGTCTCCCGTAGGCACGTCCTCACGTGGCGTAAATGGCATTTTCTATCCCACTTCTGACACCAAATGTTACGTTTGAGGGGTGGGTACTTTATAAAAAATGCACTAATTAACCACTAATTAAAACTGAGGCTTTATTGCTACTCACAAGACACTAAACACAGTACTTGAACAGAATTATCACACACTAATTTAACGCACTCGTCACTTTTACTTCACTCCGATTCGCTCTTGATCCGCACTGTATCGCATTCACAATTGAACTACTCTGTGGCTGCAGGCTGCCGCTATATATACCCGTCGGCGGTACTCCTGATGGTTCCAGAATGTTCCAGCCAAATCTCGCCTCGACAGGTCGGCTTCGATTCTAGTAAGTTCGCGAGTAGGTACCTAAGTACTTCTCGCGATGCTTCTAGACGCGGCTGGGTACTAGGCAGGTGTGTCCGCGAGTATTCGAGAACATTCTCGACTCTTGCCGTCTCTTTCTATACTTCTCTTTCACACCCTTCTCGAATGTTCCGTATAGCTACCCTTTTCTAAGAGTGGTCTCTTTCACACACTTCTCGAATGTTCCGTATAGCTACTAGGCAGGTGTGTTCGCGAGTACTCCAGAACATTCTCGATTGTTGCCATCTCTTTCTATCCTTCTCTTTCACACACTTCTGGAATGTTCCGTATAGCTAGCTCTTTCTAAGAGTGCTATCTCTTTCACTCTTTCGAGAAATTTCGCCATATACTGAATTGTACTTCAGGGGCCCATAAGGGGTCCTGAAAACGCCTGAAAACGGGTTTTCAGGTTATTGCGCCATCTGGTAGAGGGTGGCCTGAAACGAACTGAAAACATGTTTCAGGCGCCTGAAAACAACGGTAACTGGGGTAAATTTTGAATCTTCTAGTATGTGAAAGAGGCACCTCTAAAACGGCCTGAAAACACTTTTCAGCCTGCTGAAAACGCTTCTAAGGCATGAAAAATCACATTTGAAGTTTTGTTCACATGACCGGCGTAACAATAATCTGTCTAATACACGAATAAAGTCCAGTTTATTTTCATTGAATAAATATTTCGCTTATAACCTTTAGTTTTTGTGTTAATCATAAAATTAAACATGAAATATGTAGATGTTATGGAGTATAACACTATACAGAAGCGAAACGTGGGACAATGAGACAACGCAACAGCTGGAAGCTTTCGAGATGTGATATTGACGTCGTTTGGAAAAATAAGTTGGACGGAAAAGAAAAGCAACGAAGAAGTCTTGAGTCTAGTAATGAAAAAGAGAATCGAAAATAGAAGATGGAAACTGCTTGGCCACCTAATACGACATGACGAATTTCGTAAGAACATTATAGAAGGAAAAGTTGAAGGAAAGAGGAAGGCAGGAAAGCCAAGGAGAACATATATGGACCAAATAAAGGAAAAAGTTCACGTAGGGTCATAGGTATTAGGCAGCCAAAGAGAAGACAGAGGACAGATACAATTGGAAGTTACTTCATCGACAAGAGCCCAGCTCTTAAATATGTGATGATGATGCTAAGTACGAAAAAGAAGTAAGCAAGTCCTTCAGCGTCTAGGGCTTAAATCGAACCAGGGTCTTCTACAATAGCGTATGACTCCATAACTCTTACCATTCGGCTACACCTTTGAAATTATCTCCCAAAACTAGCTCTAAGGTCGAACAGCATGTGCTCTGGTTTTATGCCAATTCTGTGGTTCTCCCTCGACATCCCCAATATCGTTTGTCCTAAAACCACTTGCTCAAACTATTTTGTCCTAATGATCATAATCCCTAACGATCAATTGCCATACTCGAATTAGTTTTTATACATAAAATAACACAGTCAAATTGTTCGACTAAATAATTCAATTTATTCCTACTACTCAAATTATACTTAATTTATGACAGAACAATTATGAAGTTCGAAATACTATCAACGGTTTATTTCCGGCACAACGACACCATTTCGTGTTCTTAATTGGCATACTAACTCGATGTTTTATCCCTCATTAAAACTTTTATTATAACACAAAGCGTAATAAAGGAGTATGTGAATAAAAAGTTCTGTGAAAAAGGTCACGGCGGGCCCAAAGGAATATTTTATAGCATAGTCGACTTTTACTGTTTTTACATGTAAATGGAATAAAGTAAACGTTGATACGCTTAAGCTTCCGCAGAGGCATGTCAGTCTCACCCCGTATGGCGTAGGAATATTAAATTATATGTATAATAAATAAGTTTGGTGACATTTTTATTTATGGTTTCAATCGATCCAGTTTGATGTGAGGGCCAAATGTCCAAACCAAATGCGTTAGAAGAATAGAGAAGTCGGAAATGTGAGTTAAGGATGACTTACACTAGAACGGGATGGGACGGGGCGGCAGAAGAATTTCGACAGAAAGAATCATATGATAGCCTGGAGCCCTTGAAGGTCACATGAGATTTTCAATATATAGAAATTGAGAGATCGGCCCGGCCCGGCCGGTCACATTTGGTTACGTGTACACACGTGTTCAAAGCTGGTGATTTGGTAAAGATGAAAATATTTTTGAACGGAATGGTTGCTATTTTGTTTTTTGTTGCGTCATGCGCTACTGATGCACTTTAAATACTAAACTGGATATAAGTTTAGTACTTAACAAAAAAGGTTGCATTTAACAAAAAATCGTAACCATCTTAGGCTAACTAAAGTTCTTCTCTTCTTCCTAGCGTTTTGCCGGCCTATGCCACGGCTCAGGGAGCCTGGGGTCCACTTTGACAACTAATCCCAAGATTAGGCGTAGGCGTTAGTTTAACGAAAGGAACTGCCATCCAACCCAGAGGGTAAATTCGACCTAATTGGGATTAGTCTGGTTTTCACACGATGTTTTCCTTCATCAAAAAGCGATTATAATATCAAATGATATTTCGATAAATTCCGAATAACTAATTGGTACGAGCCGGCAGGATTTGAACCCGCAACCTTCGGATTGTAAGTCGCGCGCCTTACCGCTGGGCCACCAATGCAGCCCTAACTATAGATAGCAAGATAAATGTTTCTTTATTTGCCACCAGGTATCCTGGATCCGCAAGCGCGACCTCCACATCCTAACCGTGGGTGTGCACACGTACAGCAGCGACGCGCGCTTCGCCGCGCTCCACACCGACGCCACGGACGAGTGGACGCTGCGTGTTGCGCCCGCGCAGCCGCGCGACTCCGGCGGCTACGAGTGCCAGGTGTCTACCGAGCCTAAGATCAGCCTGTCCTTCAGGCTCACAGTCGTGGGTAAGATATGGAATATATATAATATAATATAATAAAGTATGGATAACAGTAATGTATTTTAGTTACTACGCGCGACATGTTTCGGAATACTTACTAGTATTCCATTATCAAGCATAGAGTACTGTGCGCGACAACGCAGGCGGGTGTACTGCGTTGCGTCTCGTTGCACGCAGTGTCCTCGATGACAAAACCGGTTGAGTTTTTTCTTTGCCCCCCTTTTCTTTCTATTTTCTTTTTGCTTTTTTTTGCTACTTTGCTGTGACGTGAAATGATTTTTATACATTCTTGTTCATTTTTTGCTGTAGTTTGGGTCAGATGCAGAAGTCACTCTTGCTCTTTATCATAAAAACCGGCCAAGTCCGCGCACGAAGGGTTCCGTACCATTATCTATAAAAACGGCTATCTATAAAATATTTTATTCTGTTTTTTAATATTTGCTGTAGCGGCAACAGAAATATATCAGCTGTGAAAATTTCAACCGTGTAATTATCACGGGGCTAGTGGCAGACGGACGGATATACAGACAGACGGACAGTGGAGTCTTAGTAATTAGGTCCCGTTATACCCTTTGGGTACGGAACCCTAAAAACGGTTATTCAATTTTAAACAGGTGAATTTTATAGAAAATACATGTTGAGGGTAAAGATTTTCAAACATAATAATAATAATAATAACCCCCCAAAGGGATCACCTTGCCGTGGTGGGCGGGCTTACGGGTAGGTGATACTGTCAGAAATCAGATCGTAACATCTAAGATCACACCCCAGATTGGGAGATACGAATACATATGCCAATACGACCTAGGCTTACCCTTCCCAAACTAAGATTCCAGCTTTCCTATATATTCTTCCTTTCCCTCCTTTCTTCTTATTTCCTTTCTATATAGTTGAATAATGCAGTTACGATCGAGAAATTTACGCACCGGGCCGCTGCCCGAGGGTAATCGTCGGGGCGCATCTGGAGCCGTTGCTGGATGCCACAGCATGCGATCCAACGGCGATGCGGAGTTGAGCAGGCGGGCTCCCATCGAACAATCTATTACAGCCGATCATCGGGAACTGAGCAGGCGGGCTCCCGATGTTGAAGTTACAGCCGATTCAGGTAATACTATGGAAGTTGCTCTCACTCAAACGAATCACGTAGTAGACCACCAGGCCATGCCCAAAATGATCACCACTGTCTCACGTACTGTGGCGATATCACCGACTTCATCATCAACCGTATCAAGCTCTAGTAAGTACAACCTCCGACCACGGAGCAGATATGATATTATCATAAACAATAATTCCGACGACGATAAATCCCTATTTTCATCAATACCTTCAACCCGACCGTCGTATATGTCTAAGAAATCAACTTCCATTTCATCCACTACTTCCACTAGCACGCACGATGGTGTTGTACAAGATGTCATCCCTGACATTGAGCTTGTACCCACCTTGAGCGGCACCAGAACGCGCAAACGATGGACGAACGAAATGAATACGTTTATAATGCGCACTTATCTTTACCTTACTGCACTAGATACCGACACGAAAACGTACCTGGAACCACTTCACGTAAAATTTATAGAAAAATTCCCAAATATGCCAGTCAGTCGTCAAAGAGTAGGTGATCAGAGAAGAGCGATTATTCGAAATAAGCTACTATCACAAGACATATTAAGTAATATCTACGACGAAGTGAAAGCCGAACTGACTAACTTGCAAACCAGTATACCCACCATTTTTACACCCAATGCCCCCCCATCTAATGCTCGAGAGGCACTCGGTATGCCACCACAGACACGGTTAAGGTGGACAAATGAGCAGAACGAAGCCATCATACTCTCATATTACAGAATTACTCAACTTGAAACCAACAGAACTTCATACCGAAAACCGTTACATGAAGCCTTTATAAATAGTTTCCCTACACTTGCACATCTAAGTGAACAACGAATAGCCGATCAGCGAAGAATAATAATAAACAGCAAATACATTACTGAGACCAGACTAAATGAATTAAAACAACAGGTTGCTGTTGAACTATCCCTGAACATTAATAATCCAAGCGACCATATTCACGACAGCGGAATAACGAATGATAGGCAACAAACCGACCATGAAACCCTTTTTTTACACAATATAGAACCTGACATCTCCGACAATTCTTCCCGCAATAATCATAACGCTGAAAGAAACTCGCTTATTGATGAAACATTCAGACAAACATTCGAGCATTTTAAAGATACTGACCCAACATGCAGAGCTTATATTCCGAAACAAAAAACATCCAAAAAACTTGCAAGTATAGTACACTACCTTAACAATGTAACTTTTCCAGAATATATTAACTTAGATTCAGATTTTAACACCCTCCAAACTGCTATACAGGGCGTCCCAAACTTATGGGACATGAAGGGGAAGTACCTTAAATATCGTAGATAGTGAATTTTGCTCAAAGAAGACTTTATGTTATTTTTAAAAGTTAGTAATTCTGCATTCATAGATTTTCTAAAAATTACTTGCTTCGTCTGGGAATCGAACCGACTAAAATGTGAAAAAAAAAATCACCCTTTTTTTATGATGCCAATCGAAAGAACAGCTAAAAAATAATAACTCTGCTTAAGTAACATAGTATTTTAAAAGAAAGGAACAACGTGAAATTAATCATTTTAATCAAATAAAAAACATACATGAAACTGCCGTAGTCAATTAGTTAAGTAGGTATTTTTTTGTAAATTAATTAATTAAATGCTCAAAATGTGATCCCTCTTGTCTTACGCAAATCGCCAATCTTGTAATAAGCCCGCTGCCTGTTGATTTTCTTATCATTTTATGGTGAACACTCGATGTGATATGGCACAATTCTGTTTGCAACTCGCCTACGTTCTCGTATCGCTTTTTGTATAGCATATCTTTCACGTATCCCCAAAAGAAGAAATCTAATGGTGTGAGGTCCGGGGATCTGGCCGGCCATCTAATCGGTCCATTTGTACCAATCCATGTAGGAAAACATTCATTTAGAAAATCTGCTGCTCTCCGACTATTATGAGCCGGAGCTCCATCTTGTTGGAAAATTAAGTTTTCTTGCTCCGCCGCGGAAAGGTTTCTTATCTTATCCCTTAAAATTTGAAGTATTCCTAAATACTTTTCTGTGTTCAAGGTTCCTTGGTAAAAATGGATTAAGAAAACCCGGTTTTTTAAAAGTCCGCACCAACAGTTAAGTGAAAAACGCACTTGGTTATTAGTTTCAGTGACTCGTAGGGGATTTTCTTTAGACCAAATACGATTATTGTTGCGGTTATACATACCGTTATTGCTAAAGTTAGATTCGTCTGTCCAAATAATATTATCCAAAAAATTTGGATCTTCGAGCAAGCGTGCCTGGATATCAAGACAGAAATTTTTTCTCCTTTCTGTATCGCCCGGAAGTAACTTTTGAACCAATCGTCCTTCAACATAACTCTTAAAACCGTGTTTTTTTAATACACGGTGTATTTTACTTTTTGAAACTCCAATTTCCTGTTCTCCTTCTCTCACCGATGCTTTCGGAAAAGCCGAAAAGTAAATTAAAATACCAAGTTCTTCGTCGTTGATCGTATGGTTTTCTTGCTGTGGTTCTCTTGGGCGTTTATCGAAACGTCCCAGAGTTTTCAAATTGTTCACAAGCCTTTTCAAAACTTTACGAGACGGTATTTGTCTATCAGGATATTTTACGCCATACCACCGCAAACTTCTAGAGATATCTTTATCGTTCAAAAAATATGCTTCTATTAGATCAAAACTTACTTGATATGCCATGTTCGCAATAAATTAACACAATAACACTTGTGTAAGTGAATTAAGACTAAACAGATCAATATCCGAAAAACTAACGCTTGCACAGACTGTTCCATTTTCAAATTTAAGAACAACATTTAAAAATATCACTTCTTTTTAAAATATCTTAAAAAGTATGCATTCAAACAAACGCTGTCATAAACTGTTCCATTTTCAAATTTAACAATTATTTATTTTTGTTTTAAATTTGCCTTCTGTCTATCTTACAGAGGACGTATTGAAATACTAAGTTTTATCAAATTATCATTTTATCCACACGTGCACTTATAATAAGGAAAACTTATGCCAGTACCTATTTTATGAAGTGGGTACTTATTTACGAATAATCAATGCTATCTTTAGAATGATAATATCGCTACTTTTCGAACGTCGTCTTCGGCAATAAATAACTTTCTTGAAATTTGACTCAATCATTTTATGGTGTTCCTTTCTTTTAAAATACTATGTTACTTAAGCAGAGTTACTATTTTTTAGCTGTTCTTTCGATTGGCATCATAAAAAAAGGGTGATTTTTTTTCACATTTTAGTCGGTTCGATTCCCAGACGAAGCAAGTAATTTTTAGAAAATCTATGAATGCAGAATTACTAACTTTTAAAAATAACATAAAGTCTTCTTTGAGCAAAATTCACTATCTACGATATTTAAGGTACTTCCCCTTCATGTCCCATAAGTTTGGGACGCCCTGTATACTGTGCCGCATGGACAGCTGCCAAAACAAACGGGGCTAGAATATCACTTCAACCTACAGATAATTTACGATCTCGCTCTGTAAATAAAGATAAAAGACCTCATTGGCAAAGACGCCTTGAGAGACGAATACAACATATACGAGCTAAAATAGGTAGGATAACGCATTTCATTAACGAGAACAGAAGTAGATACCTTGAAAAACAAGTAAGCGACATAGTAGAACAATACAAAATCCATTCTGTACATGAAGAACCAAATGCACAGCTTACACACACCCTAGACACACTTAAACAAAAACTAGCACTCTTATCAGGACGGTTAAATAGATATAAAGTATGTACACTAAGAAAACAACAGAATAACCAATTTAACAATAATGAGAAACAATTTTACAGAAATATAAGACAGGCCACAACAAACACAACAGAAAACGGTATCGACAATACATTAAGTATATTTCCAGACCCACAAGACTTAAAAAACTTTTGGGCAGGAATATGGGAGCAATCTACAGATCACAACACAGACGCTGAGTGGATAAAAACTGAAACTGTAAGAAATAGCACAAATACAACAGAAATGGCTTTTGAATTCATACCGATTGACACGTTCAAGAAAGTACTAAATAGTTTGCATAACTGGAAAGCTCCCGGATCAGATTACATTCATAGTTACTGGTATAAAAAGTTTACTTACATTCACCCCTACCTATACAACTTCTTAAATAAATTTACTGATGACCCAAGTATAATACCGCCATACTTTACAATAGGAACCACGTTTATGATACCGAAAGACCAAAACGAACTTATCAACCCAGCTAAGTACAGACCCATAACATGTTTGCAGACCCTTTATAAGATTTTAACAGCCTGTATCTCCGAATTAATATATAAACATGTTGACAATAATAACATCCTAGCTGAACAACAGAAGGGGTGCCGAAAGTTCAGCCAGGGTTGCAAGGAACAACTTATCATAGATGCTGTAATTCTGAAACAAACCAATAAGAAAAAAACGGATTTATTATCTATGTATATAGATTACAAAAAAGCTTATGATTTTGTTTCTCACTCGTGGCTTATACAAGTCCTAGATATATATAAAATACACCCGAAGATAATTACCCTTCTGAAGACCGCCATGTCAACCTGGATAACTCGTCTTAAAATAACCACTCCTGATACTATAATAGAAACAGAACCGATTAAAATACAGAGAGGCATATTTCAGGGCGATTCCTTGAGCCCACTATGGTTCTGTTTAGCTTTAAACCCGCTTTCTAATATTTTAAATTCAACGACACTAGGATACCCGCTACATTACACGGACACTGACAGACAAACCGAGAATATTAACCACTTGCTTTACATGGATGACATTAAACTTTACGCTCACAATGAAACAGACCTTTATACATTGACTAACTTGACAGAACTGTTTAGCAATGACATCAAAATGGACTTTGGAATAGACAAATGCAAGATAAATTCAGTGAAAGCTGGTCAGTTATACCAACACAATTACACTTTAGGATCTGGTGAAATTATTGAACCACTTGATGAACTAGAGACCTACAAATATTTAGGATACAACCAATCACGCCAAATACATCACAAAGATATTAAACAGAGACTTCAGAAACAGTTCCGACATAGACTCAATATAATACTAAAATCCCAACTTTACGCCCGCAATACTGTAAAAGCCATAAACGCATTTGCTATACCTATACTGACGTATTCTTTTGGTGTAATAAACTGGACTAAATGTGAGCTGAAAGCCCTACAACGCACAATTAATACGACAATGACCAAATCACGTAAACACCACCCAAGATCTTGTGTACAGAGACTGACTTTACCAAGAAAAGATGGAGGGAGAGGCATTATTGACATAGCAAATCTACATAACAGACAAATCCGGAACCTAAGGCAGTACTTTTTTAATAAATCCGAATCTTCTTCATTACATAAAGCGACATCAGATAACGATCGTAAATTCACACCACTAAATCTCCAAGACACAACTACACAAAAAAATGAAAACCTAATAGATGACAAAACAAAACTTGCCGAATGGGCTAGCAAGTCTCTTCATGGCAGACATTGTCACGACTTATGCCAACCTAATGTCGACAAAGAGGCGTCGAACGCGTGGCTGAGTCGGGGCGAGCTGTTCCCGGAGACTGAAGGCTTCATTCTAGCGATACAGGACCAGGTAATAGAGACTAGGAACTACCAACGACACATAACTAAAACCTTGACGACTAGTGATACATGCAGAAAATGCAATAGCTGCCCGGAAACTATACAGCACATTACAGGTGCGTGTAAGACAATAGCCCAGACCGACTACAAACATAGACATGACCAAGTTGCTAATATTATTCACCAAAAACTTGCCTTCCAACAAAAGTTCATTACTAAGATAGAACCATATTATAAATATCTACCCGAGAGTGTACTAGATAGCCCTACAAGCAAACTGTATTTTGACCGAACTATCCTTACTGACCGAACCACCCACCATAATAGACCTGACATTACTCTTATAGACAAAACTTGCAAAACTGGATACCTCATAGATATAGCCGTTCCCAATACCCACAATTTACAAAGTACCATAGCCGAAAAACTTACCAAGTACATTGAACTCAAAGATGAAATTACCCGTTTATGGCGCCTCCAGAAAGTAATAATAGTACCTATTGTCTTATCTACAACTGGGGTAATACCAAATCAGCTGCATCAATCTTTGAAGACCTTAAAACTTCCACCCAGTACATTCCACCTTCTTCAAAAAGCCGTTATCCTTAATACATGCAGAATAGTTAGAAAGTTCCTACAAACCGATCAAGAATCCCAAAATACAACCAGAGCAACCACACAAACCGTCACTAGCACAACCATATCGCAAGCCGCTCATATATCCTTGACTGCTCAGCCTATTATACCATTACTTGCTGAAGATATTATAATTCCTACACTTACCTGAGATGCACTTGGCCTAGGCCCGTGCATAGCAGTACGCCGGTGAAAGCCGAGAAAACAGAAATGTTTACCAAAAATAATAATAATAATAACATTCTTTATTGTGCACTACAAAATACAATAGTAAAAAAAACAAATAAAAAAGAACATGAGATAGTAAGTAACAACAACAGGCGGACTTATCGCTAAAGAGCGATCTCTTCCAGACAACCTTCAGATAGCGAAACAGCGTACAGACAGATAAAAGTTATTGGGCAGTGCAAAACAAAACAAAACAGCGACAAACTAAATATATACTGCTAACTATACACTACATAAACTACACACTAAAATACATTTAAATACTACATAATATTACATAAACTACAATAATAATAAATGTATACAAACAAGAAAAACAACGGCAAGATAGCGCAAACAATAAAACAATTGACATGAATGAAAATAACAGGAGTAGGGGAGGGTTAAATAATATTCTTTAAGGCGATTTTTAAAAATTGAAAGCGATTGTGCACGTCTTATGTCAATCGGCAAAGCATTCCACAATTTTACTGACTGAAAACTGAAAGATTTGTTATAAAACTTACTACTAAAATGGGGGGGTACAAGACAAACAAACATTTTGCTTATTTCTTAAAAATTTGCCTAAATTTCAATATAATTCATATTAGAAATAAATATGCTTTTTAAAATGACGAGTCGGACTTCGCCTACTTTCCGCACTTGTTGCATAGATAGCTATTATTTACCCACCTACATTAAACTGATAATATGTAATGTTGTTACCACTTCTCGTCAACTGTGTTGCTTCTTACACTACTAATTCACAGCGCAAATGTTTAAGATAATCTAAATTCCATTTTAGAATAGATTTGTGTAAGATATCTTAATGTTGTACGATCGTCGGCGCGTACCTACGCAACACATAGTTGTATTAGAATAATTATCTCTTCATTCATTGATGTTTACTACAGATATAGAAAGAGGGATATGCCAAGATAAGATTGCGTAATTAGATTCTAATAATATGTATTAGATTTATGTTTGTAGGTAACATGAGTTGTAATATCTCTAGTTTCTTATTAATTAACGTTAATTATAGCCACACAAATAGGGTAGACTGAGGTTAATCGGGTCATAGGGTGGTAATCCGCCCTCTTCTTGAACCAATGATCAAGATGAGATTCGGCGACCTATTTATTTAAGGTTGACCGGAAATCTACCGATTATAGTGTAATTATAGTGTAATAGCACACTAGTTGATGTGCTTAACTGGTTTACTATTAACAATCTGCTACCTACTTAATGCTAAGAACACTAAATATTGAAATTAAACACTTTAGAACGGATTAATCGCGTTTATTAACACCATGATCCTACGTTTCGAGCCCTTTACAGCACTCGTTTTCACAGGGTTAAGATGATGAGTGAGAGAATGCGAATTCTCCCCGTCAATCAAAAAAGTTACTTGTGCAACTACCTACATACAAAAATATAAAAATAATTTAAAAATAAAAAACAAAAGGTTGGTCTACAATACCCAGAGACGTACGTTGTTATTTTAACATCCACTACCAAATAAATAAGAATATACGTAGGTGATTATCAATATTTCTTTTGCGTTATTTATTTATTTATATTAATATTATAATAAAGTTCGTATTTTAGTTAGTACATTTAAGTAAACTTTGCATAATAAAGCTACGTTTATAACATGGTGAATCCCCGACATTTATACAAAAAACCAGTAACCTAATTTTAAAATAGATCACCACCGAGCCGTTTGATCAATTTGAATGAACGGACGAAGAGTGTTTCACTCAAACGTTGACATAATTCCTCAAATTTCATCCGTTAGGTCTGGCTTTGACAAGCTTTCGTTCAACTTGTTTTGTACAGGGCTCTTGGTATCGTAACGAGAGCTGAAGTTGGACATATAATTGCGAAATTATGTCGAAAATCTTTGCTTTTCAGTAATAGTAATTATCGCCAAAACATTTAAAACTTCAAAAACATTAAAATAATGGGCTTATAATGAAAGGCAAAAATAGTCATAAATGTGTCAGAAAAATGTCGTATTTTATATGTCGGTTTCTACATTAGTCTGACGTACCCTATTTCTTGACATGTTTTTATTTGATTTTTTGGTATTATCGAAGGTAGGTGAATGGCGACATTTTGTAGATTCAATTTTATTTGTTTACTTTTGCATGCCTTTTGGTTGAATGTACCTAATGAAGCTTTTGTAGCTTTAGGATCCATTATGAATGCGTATTCATGCAAATAAAAAAGATTGAAGTTTGACACAACCGCTATGCCTGCATTATAAATATGTAATATCTTCGAAAATAATCATTTAAATTACCTGCTGAGTGTGAACATATTGATTTATATTACGTGTATTTAGGGTACCTAATTGCATAAGGATTAAAAATGTATTGCTTGAAATTAAAAAAGTAATTAAGCCATTATATCTCATAAAAAGTAAAGGATAAAAATATATATCGTGGGTTATTCCTAAGAGATACACACATACCATCACAGATTTTTTGTATACGTTTTTAAGGTGTAAAATACTGTAGTACATGATTTTGATGTATCTCGTAGGATTGAGCTAGCGTTTAAAATGTAAGCGCAACAAATGTGTTTATTTGCGAAAATCCCTAAAATTATCAGTCTCTACTATACAATACATCTCTACAATATTATGCGTGCATTATACTCTACATAAAAAGCCTTCCTCTTCAGTCATATTGTCTAGGACATGCAATCACGGTATTGGATTTATAATGAATCCCGGTATTATCGATATCAAAAATTCTGTGATTGCATGCCCTAATACTATCTATTAAAAAAAAACGCATCACAATTCCGTTGCGTAGTTTAAAAGCTCTAAGCATACATAGGCACAGACAGCGAGAAGCGACTTTGTTGTATACTATGTATTGTCTTTTATATTTTTGTACACTGAAGCGTCCCGAATAAACGTTTTTCTTTCTTTCTAATACCCATCACATTGATATGATTTTATTACTTAAATATGATAGCTCACTTGATTTAATGAAGAAGTGCAACTTGTCTTTTTATCAACTTATAGCATTATCATTATCAGATGACATTCGTGGATAACCAACTTAGGCCTGTATGACCTGGATACAATACATGTTCATGCCTTTGGCGGTGGAGACAGCGGGCTGCTACGGGGGGACGCGCTGTCAGAATTATTAGCGAGATAAAAAAGTTTAACAGGTTACTGTAGTTGCAAGTAAGATGTTTATTTCATACGGTCCCGGAATTGAATAAGCAATTGACGGTTCAAGTCAATTTGGACTTTAATACATATGCTAATTAAAATATACTACCAAAAATTCTAATGTTATGCAGACGACGTCGCGGTATAAAAGCTAGTGTTTACTAATGTACAAAATTCTGTACAATAGATTCGCTATTTTGAAACTAAGTCTGCATTCTTGATAAAGGTTTTTATCTATATTTTTCTTGGTTAAACACGAGGTCTTCTTAGAAAACGTGATCTATTTTCCTAAGTTTTTCGTTACCCCCCCATTTTTCGAACAATTTAAACGCACCTGTGTGCTTTCTAAAAACTACTCATTAAGTCCCATTTGTTGCTAACTATCATTAGCGAAAGCAAAAAGTAGGTACGATGGAGTACAAAACTAAGATCCATTAGAAACATACCTTGAGCTTGATTGTGTAAGACGTTTAAATTGGTGTATATTGTTGCAGTGTCGAAGGCGGAGATCCTCTCGGGGCCGGAGCTGTTCGTGCGGGCCGGATCCGATATTAACCTGACGTGCATCGCGAGGCATGCGCCGGATCCACCTAGGTAATTGTTTTAAACATATCAGTTGACGATATGCCACTTAAGCGGAGGTCTACGGTTGACGGCGTGTATAAAGCCAATTCCTAGAGAAATTTGACACTATACTTCTCTTAATGTGTACGGAGCGTATATTATGTGTAAGCGACACAATGTCAAACTCGGGTAAACCCATTCGAGCCTCTTAGCAAATATCTAGCTTATTGCGTCTTCTTAATACCAAAATCGCATAATCTGACAGATGGATTTACCCAAGTTTTAGATTACGCGACTTAAGTTTCATCACGGAGAACAAGGCAACTTATTGCGTTATGATGTGTGACTTACTTATAATTAAAAAAATAATGGAAAATCCAGCATGTGGAGCTAGATAGAGACTTGTGAACGTGTATCCCACTGATCCTATCATTCAGCCTTAGATGTTCAAGGCTTGGGCAATAAGACATTGCGATATTCCAAAAGGATATACCAAAATATTGCTTGACGCGGTGAATTTTTTTAATTTTAATTATAACTAAAATAATAGTTTCGTTAGAAAAGTTTTTATAATTTTATGTTAATATGTGTTTTTGGTGAACAACATGTCTTCACATTTTTATGTAGTAAGTAGCTTGTAACCCAAATATGTAAGTCTTAAATTTTACGTGCGCTTCTGTTTCTTCGAAAAAGTAACGGGTCCTCAATGGTGTCGGTTGACTAATCTACAAGATACTAGTCACTTAGATGTAGTGTCGAAGTCGGAGATCTCCCGACACGGAGCTGTTCGTACGTGCCGGCTCGGGTATATATTAACGTAATGTGCATTGCACGGCTTTGGACCGGCCAGGTAATGTTTTGTAGTCCAATCAATGCGCTATGTTGCTTATAACCATTATCTGCCGTAGACTTGTTGAAACGTGGTTCGAAATCTACAATAAATCAGTCATTGAAATACAGTGTCAATGTCGCAGTCAGAGATACTCTAACACGGAACTGTTCGAACGTGCCGGCTCGGATATTAACTTTACGTGCATCGCATGGCATGTTGGACTAGCCTGGTGAATTAAATTTTCAGTAGTCCGATCAACGCGTTGTATTGTGGCTATTTTTATGGAGATTCTATATCTACAACATATCAGTCAATGAAATACAGTGTCGACATCGAAATCGGAGGCAGTCTCGCACGGAGCTATTCGTACGTGACATGCCGGCTGATATATTAACTTGACGTGCGTCGCACGGCATGTTGGACTGGCCAGGCTATACTGTAGTTCAATCAACGCAGAAATTGTGCGCCAGATTGAATGAATAAAAGTTTTATTTTATGTGAAAACTCGTTCGGGAATTAAAATCCCGCATTTAAAAAATATGATCTTCATTTCTATTTTGCTTGCGTAAAGTTCGTTTTTGCGAACTAGTGCTTTTTACTTTTCCATTTTTTTTTGTTCCAATTCATGACTGTTTACCGAAGAATTTTATTGCTAGTTAACTTTATTCAGATTTAATTAAACTTAAAACTTGGTATTAACGAAAAAATATTATAGACATTGATGTTTCATATTTCACTATTTAACTCTTCATCATAATAATTATCAACATCCACTCGGTGTACCTCTTCCCCTTACATTTCATTAAATTGTCAAAAGGACTCTGCGTTTTGGCTTCGGCTCCGCGTACACCTCCCATAGGTCCGGAACACCATTGATATGATAGACATACAAAAAAAAGCATTTATTAAAAATAAGAAACAATAAAAAAAGTTCTTATTAATCTGTGTGTACGAAATTTGAATGCTCTATAGACATGATGATACGATTTGTCACCCGCGATGTGCAATACCAAATGTGCCATTTTTTTTAAATGAGAAGTTAAGAAGATAAAATAAACATTTTAAAGAAGTTTTTAATTGTTTAACTGCATTGCAATAGTGATATGAAATAATAATAAAACTTTCAAATTAATTCTTATCCCTCCTTTTATTTTAATTTTTTTCGCATCTGTATTGAACAACGTCGCTCTATACACGTGCGGATAATATGTCATTTTTCACTCGGTCCGAGTATTGCCAAGATACCTTGGCTCTCGTGTGGGTAAGCTTGCCGTGGGTAAGATTACCGACATTACCCACATGTCTCAATCCACAAGTTTAAAAAAAGAAAGCATCGAAATGTAGGTACTATTTTGAAACTGTTAAAGGTTTTAACCTCAAACTCAAGGGCCGATTTTATAATGAAAGTATCTATAAAACGAAGATACCGATCCTCACTATTCCTGCCTCTGCCTGTTTCTCGTTTCATAGACTGGAGTATGGCTTTCTGCCGAGCCGAGTCCGCCCGTAATTGGAAAAGATGAGGCAGTTCGCTCCATTAACGTCCTCCCAAAGAAAAAGGAAACATGTACTGAATTCACACGTTTCATGACGTTTGCTTTTAGTCAGCAGAATAGACTTCAACTACTCGTGATATTTGTACGACCCTTCCCAACGTACAGGTGCCATCAAATATATAAAAGCGTCCAACGGTGCTATAAACTATCTGAACAAGTAGGCGTGATCAGATATTTTTGATCAGTCTTTCTACTGATCACTCTACCATGTTGTTTTGAGAGAAATAATCTAGTTAATTTTATGTTTACCAGCCAAGTCAATCCAAATTACGAAAATTCTTATCCTGTAACAGACAAAATAATAAAATTCTAAATCAGGAATTAATCCCAGCGAAGAAAGATCATTGTCACCACAAAGAAAAACGACCCACTTACGTCAGGAACAGTATAGGTTGACACATTTATTATTACGAGTATAATAGAAATACACTACATATTATGAATATAATCCTATAAGCCAATATTAATGGTTTTAAATAAGTTAGACGGAGAACTAGCCCCGGAAAGTGGTTAATAATTCAGAGAGCACCAAAACTTATGTAGTTAGGTTGCTAAACTATCCCTATTACGAGACAAAATAGCAAATTTCCTGAACTAACAGGTATCCCTCCAAATCTGTTTGTAGCTCACAATTAGTGAGCTTTCTTTACCATTTCAGGTCAAAAACGCACAAACAGATTTACCTACACTGCGATGTCAGCCGTATTTGTGCTGTCTCAAAAAACACCTTTTCGTGTAAATTAACGTGAAAGTTTTAAAACAAAAAACGCGTGTATTGCGAATGTTAAGTGTCGAAGTTAATTTTTAAATGGGTTTGAAGGTTTTAACAGATAAGAGGCATAATATCAGTACACGTTGTTTTCTGTAACTAGCATATATAAAAAAGAGGCGTTTGGAACAGCCACCGGTTCATATTTAGGTATGTTGTGGTTATGCATAACTATGTTCATTTACAGTTAGACGAGTTAGTTGTGTGAGCACTCCTAGAATCCCGCATACCCAAGGCAAGCCTTATTGTGATACGTGCGAACATCACAGTTATCTAAAGTTAGAAGACTCTGTTGTATGAGGATACCTGAAAAAAACTTTCGGGGCTTCTTGAAGCAGTCACGCGTAGCATGTTTATCTTGTGCTGAAAAAGTTTATTGTAGGAGTGTGCCTAGCAAAACGCGTAATTAGGCCTGGGACCGGAAAACAATCTAGTACCTTATAACCTGGTTACTTCTTTAATACCCGCGGCGTGTGACCGCGCCGCAGTTTGCTGATTTAAAATAATAATATCTGGAGGCGACACGAAAATTGCGGAGAGATTAATGATTATGCTAAATTGTTTCAACTACATTTAAAACCGATTCGCATAACACAATTACCAAAAAACCAAAATCGTTTATCTTTAAGTTTGGAATATCTCGGTAACTAAATAAAAATTGTGAATTTTGTTTTAAAGATATGTTAAAAATAGTATCTAACTTAATTATGCACTGGTAAGGCGTATTTTGTATTATTTTCAGATAACACAAATAAGGTTGACACGACAGTACAAGAAAAAGTTGTCTCTCCTGTGAACCATAACTAATGTAACAGCTTGTCCGAAAACGAATGCCATGAATTTTACTATACTGGTTAATTGTTAAAACCAGTCCTTTTAAGTACCTATTTATGATAAACAGGGTTTAATCAGGAAGTTAGATATTAAGGATGCCTCACACCAATCCGATCCGATCCGATCCAATCCGGGACGATCTGTCAGTTTCTATAGAAAGAAGAAAGAATCACGTGTTACACCGTAAAAATGGCGCTTTTAACAGTGCCGAAGTAACGGGAGCTCACAATAACAAATATACCTACATTATCTCGTTTTGAATATTAAATAAATTGATGATAATTATTCAGATAGTGATTTCACTGGCAAATATCCCAGTTTCACACTAAATTATCGCACTAGCTACCAATATAATTATAAAACTATGAGTTAATCCTACCTGCTGTTGGCACACTTCCAAATATACTGAGTACTGAAGTTGGGCCTTGTATTGAGGTGAGTCAAGAGCTTGTAGTACTACAAATCCAATGGAATGGGGTGCTTACACTTTTTAAAACCTATTTGATAAATGGAAAAGGTTTTCAATTCAACTGCGTATTTTCTACGTTTGTACTACAATTATAACGGATTTTAGTTATTCTTTTTTGATAAAAAGAAAATATGTTTAAGTTTTTGGTTGTCAGTATTTGGTACTGATTTAATGACGTCCCCATCTTGAGAAAAAAGGGGACCTCTTTAAATTTACAAGGCTCGTGCTTGGCAATTTTGATATTTTCTTGATTGAGGTAGTTACCGTCGCGAACTGGGACTAACTTTGCCGTGTAATGCAAATCGGTAAGGCATATATCAACCGTCATCTATTGATAACATAGCTCATTTATTATCAGCAAAATCGACTCAACAACTCCTCTTCGCAACTAAACTTATTTACTTTTGAGAACCACCAATTTCCTAATTGTAGTCAGTTTGTCTTTTTTCGTCATTTTTCATTTAATAATACCTGTGTACCCATAAGGAGAGAGTCATTTAAGACCATCAGTGACCTATCTTCCCTCTTATGCGTGAGAGGAGGTCTGTGGCCGGCAGTGGGACGGATATAGATAAATTACTAGGTATATATTTATTTATTTCTCGATACATTCTATTTGGTTTTGTAACGATAGTCCGCTCGCTCTGTAGATAAAGGTAAAGCAAATTTCTCTCAGTTCTGTGGACGCCCCGTAGCTAAGCAGTAAGAAAGTATACAAAAATATATTAAATAAATCCCAACTATAACTATGGGCTATAAAACGCAAAGATCCGCATTTAATTTAAGAGGATATACTCGAATCGAAGAAATAATCCACAAAGCCTTCAATCCGCTTTACATACTTCCATTTGAATTGACTGCAGCGAAAACGGCAGTGGCTATAATATAATATAATAGCACGCGAAAAATTAAATAGGGATAGCAGGTGCCTCAAAATAAACCGCGCAGTCAGATAATTGCTGTTTACAACTAAACGTAATTTTTTGTAGAAAAATTGCTTTTACCAGATTTAAGAACTAGTTAGTTATTTTACACTAGAATAGTCGTTACCGGGTCTGCTGGACCCAGTGGCCTACATTTTAAACTCTAACTTATTCGTTAGGTAATCCACGGCGATCGTCGCATCGATACGTCTATTCGGCTGTCCGCCAGGCGGTCTTATTAAAAAACAACGGACGTGCGTATGGGTCTATTAGACCCGGTAGCGACCATTTACGTAAGCTAAAATTTGTTACTTCTGGGTCCACTGGACCCAGAAGTGTCTAAATACGTGACTGTATTATATTATTTACATTGTTTAAAACGGTTCCATCTTAAAAAAAAATCTAGACTAAAAGATAGTGGCCCGTAAAGATTTGTCTAAACAAAAAAAGACAACAAACATTAAAAATAAACAAATAAAGTATGAAAACTACTCTGAAATTTTAAATAAAAGTGTTTAAGTACTTGAACTTTGTAATAGGTGATATACAGAGTGAATTTAGGGATTTTATTTTAGGATACACTGTGATGTCGTTTTGTCATTTTGAATGAGTCTATAATAATACATAGTTTAAGAAAACATACTTTAAGAAACATGGTACAAAGAGCAATAATAGATTTTAGCTAAAAATTTGAAGGTGCCCTAAAAATGTAAAAAAAATGGGTACTTTGCTTAAATTATTTTAGTATTTGCAATGTGTCGCATATTATTAACATTTGTCATGAATTGTTTTATATCATAGTCAAAAAAACACTTGCGTATATATATACTTTATATAGACTTACTGCAATAGTTTTAATTTTATGATCATTGATCACTCAAGTAACCGGGTCAGCTGGACCCCGTAGCGACTAGAAGTGTTCGAAACTAGGGTGCGACTGTTCTATTGATAACTAAGAATGATGTTTTTAAATTCAAGCGCTACGACATTCTGACCAAAAACATGTAATAAGAACCTATGTTTGAAAAATAAAAGTATCGAAATATCGAGGCTTGGATCAAAAACCGGCCATGTGTAGGCAAAATATAATACCTAGGCTTAGACCCCAATTATCAAAACTAATAATAAACTATAAGAGCTGGTGGCTTCCTGATTAACGAGGAAATGCTGCCAGCTCCCTAGGTACAATGCCTCAAGGACCTATTTTAGATTTAAGGTAGGTAGAGGTAGGTAGCTAGGTTTCAAAATATATACAGTAAGTGTGACTTTATATTTTGAAAATAAAAAAAAGGTTTTGGATAATAAACTGTTTATATTACTTATTAGTTAACGTGAGAACAATTAATTTACTAGCTTCATAAAATATGCACATAGTTTACACAAACACACCGATATCGGGTCATTGACACAGAATATATTAACATAGTCAGTTTATAAATTATGCGAGGTATAACCTGCCCTTAGTAGAGGTAGACCTCATAGACTTTGGTCGAAGGTCGTGCAATAGAACCCCGACTGTAAGTACATTTATGTTATAATTACTATTTGAAACGAGATATTTACCATGTATAGGTATTTGTTTTTGTGAGTTCCCGATTTCAGCACTGCACTCTTACAAGCGCCATGTTCACGGTGTAACTGATGTACTGCCAGTTTTTAGCTGTGGTCTACACCCACACGCCATAGCAATCTACCCTCTTGCGGGTAAGTACGTTTATTTTGCGCGTTTTAACTGCCGCTACTACCATCCACTTTCTCACTTGGAACTCGATCACGTTCGTACGACATACGATACTTACAGTATTGACTGGTGCATTCCGTACAGAACCAGTCACTTTTGGTTTTTTGAACAAAGATGTTTCAAAGCATCTTTTGGAGGCGGGAACAAATCAGTGGATTGAGTTACATAACCCTCAGATACTCTCGACAGAAAAGCATTGCACACAGGATGGTCAAGGAAGCTATAGAAATCCTAAAATACAAGAACTTCAACCGAGAAAATAAGTTTCAACCGTTGAGGGTCTGGATCCAGTGATTCGTATCGTATAGAAATAATCACGTCGTGATAGCTTGGAGCCCTCGGATGTCACCAGACGTTTTCTATAGAAACTAACAGATCGTTCCGTCCCGCCCCGTTCTAGTGTGAGTCATCCCTAAGTCTTATTGGCAATATTGGCTTGATGCTGCAGAACGCCTCTGAATATTCCGATTTGAACAATATGGTAACAACTTGATATAAATCTCGGTGTGCCGCACTTGCATTAACATATTGGTGCAAGAAGGCTAGTCAAGATTAATTTTTGGACGTCGATTCGAAGGAATATTTGCATGGTTCGTTCTGTCTTCGTATTGTTAGACGTCTCAAGTTTCTGTTATATGAACTTAATAGCAATGTTAAGATTCTCATATTATAAAACCTTTACACTTCATTTAATACTGTCTACTCACCACTTTTTTGATTTTGTTACTATGCTACGAATACTAGGACGTAGCATGTAACATATTCCATCAATTAATGCGTAGCAATAGCATTTCGTAGCCATTAACGTGTTACGCGTAGTGTGAAAGTGAGGATATGGCCACATTGGCTAGTGTCCAGAAAAGCCAAAGTTGAACGTATAACACTTTATACGACGTGATACGTTCCACCTTTCTTTGGCATTTCTGTATACTCGCCAGTCGTAATGCGTAATGTAGGTAAAGCTTTCATGATATACAGCGTGCCATCGACAAGTCTGGATGTGTTTTACACGTTCACCACCGCGAACCAGTCTTGACCAACGCCTGGTGAAGTATTTTTTTTTACAAACGAAAAAAGAACGTTTGGGGAATTGCTCAAACAAGGATACCTAGTATCGTAAGATTTTCGAAAAATACTATTTTTTGCACTTCAATTCATACTCGTAGTAAACATACGATTATTATTTATCCCAAAACGTATTTAAAAATTGTCTTTGACGTCTTCTTTACCCTCTATGGCGGAAAAACGCCAAAGTCAGATCATATTAGGCTTATTTAAAAAAATTAACAAGATAAATCGGGATTAATTCGTCTTCATTTCGTCATTACGCTTCACCTCGTCATAATATTTGTTTTATTAAAAGACGAATAAAAGTTCATTCATTTATTACTTTAGAACCAACTTAAGCGCGATACCTAAAATTTGGAAAGTTCTACTTATCTCTATATTATCTGGTTTTGAAATTTATATGACATTCTTACTAGTGGACGTTCTACTTTTTTACCGGCAATGAAAGGCGATTTTCTCGAGTTTTCGGATTTTAGAACATGTGGAAAATTATAAAGGTAGAAATTATTACAAAAATAAACATATTTGTTTGAAGTAGACTATTTGATAATTATTTTCATGTCGGTAAGGTATTTATCTTATTTTTGGTTTTCTACTTTATTTAATCGTATGGCTTTATACAAGAATAGGCAGATACATAAATGTCAATTAAGTAGAAAAAACAAAAGAGTGACCCTTTTCAGCGAAGACAGCCTTCCGATTGACCACTCTGTCACTGTGTTTTGAGTTAAATAATGTAGGTAAGTTTACAGTCATTCACCAGGGAAATAACAAGTATAGGTACTGTACTCATAAGGTAATTCAAAATTTTGGGCATTAACCTCTAACAAAAACCTGACAGTATTCAGCGCGGAGACAGCTCATTGTCGCTAAAAAGGAGAAAGGTCCACTACCGTTTCTCGCATGCATATATGAGCAAGATTTACTGAACACTTAACCTTTACAAATCAAGACAATATTTTTTCAATCTGAATGAAGCACCTCCTCGAAACTAGTAATAAATTAAGTTATTGTTTAATATAGATTAATTATGGTTCTTCATTAAGGTGGATCTCCCCGTGCAAGTTTCATACAACTTTCGTTGCAGGTTTTCTTCTATTCTATCGATGCACCGGAGTTTAAACCGTGATATTTAGGTTATGCGGGTCCTCCAGTTTGCGCAAATAGTATAAAAAATGCTAGAAAACTAACAATAACGTAAAATAATCAGATATAAAAAGTGCTAAATTTCGCTAAAGCGCTTGTTTGTGTGAGTAATCCTGATACTGTCCGTGTAAACTAATATGGCAGCTCAACTGACAACCACTGGTTTTGAGTTTACTATGAAAGATGTCACTGTAACCACCTGTAACACAGGTCAGCGGACTGAGTAGTACCAAATTTCGTCCACAGGTGGACAATACAGTCGCCATCAGATATATCGTAGTGGGCGAGGTGCTCAAATATTTCTGAGCAAGGTTAAATTTCAATAAGTTCTTTACAATAGATCCGCCAATAACATCTGAGCACTCAATTTTTTCATAAATATAGGAGAAGCAATTTTTCTGTGAGTTCTGAACACACAGCGAGGAAAAAATATCTGAACGCTTAAATCGTCAAAGGTATCTAAGCAAGATAAGTGGTCACAAATATCTGAACATTGAATAAAAATATACCTTACGACGTTATCTTAAAGTTAAATTTAATGTCATTGCAGTCAAGTACCTAATAATAGCAAGCTTTGATATTGTGTTGATAATAAAGCAAATTCAAACTTTTAAATTTGACAATCCACGAGAAGAGTACTGAAACGTCAATCGATATGTGTGTCCCTTTTCAAGGACGTTGCCAGCTCGTGTCGTTCGATTATCCAAATGTCCCATAAAACAGAAAAATTTGAACTTTAGAGCATTGACAGGTGAACTCGTTATACGTATGGGTATTTAATTTTCGGCAGTTATTGGAGATGTTGAAATAGCCCAATTAATTTATATTTGATCATAAGAAAATGTAGCAAAGCTTAGTAGTCCGGGTTCAAATCTTGGCCAACCATACCATTTTTTTACTTTTTGTTGGTTATAATAAGCACGTTTTCGTTGATGAATTTGGGCGTTTTTTTTTTTGTTTTTTTTATTTTATTGTTTTCTATTCTGAATCGCGAGCTCTTTCAATCCTAGTAGGAGAAAAAAAGTGTCCCAAGATTTGTTTTCCATTTCGCCACCGTCATTTCATAGATTTAGTATGGCGGTAGCGTCAATGGAAAAGTTTGAAATTTGTATGGAAAATTTAGGACACTTTTTTTTCCTACTAGGATTGAAAGAGCTCGCGATTCAGAATAGAAAACAATTACTTCAATTATTTCCAATTTTCAAAAATGACTTTTCTACAACAAAAAATAAAAATGCCCAAATTTACAACTTTACTGTTGTAATTTTTTTCACATAATTACTATATATTTATATCGTACCTACTTTCTTGATAAAGTAAGTTTACAACATCTAATTTAGAGTCAAAACTATTAATAAAAACGTAAACAAAATGAAAGTAAAAAAAATAATTACCAAGGCAAGTTTGAAAAAGATTTTTAAGACTGAAAACTACTACAAAACGATTGGTTATTTTTTGTTCTTCTTCTTTCACATTGTTTTACTGAACTAGCTTATTATTATTTGGTGATGTAGGAATTTAAAAAACAACCCAAATATATGTAATTACGATGTACGAGTACACCTCTATACAAAGTTGTCAGAGGCTGGGTAAAATGCGTACCTATATTTATGCTGTAAAAACTTCTCAAGATTGGATTCTAGCCACTCAAGTATTGTATGAATTTGTATGTGTAGTACTCGTAAGTCTCGAAAAACGCCATTCTCCTATTTAATTTATGACCCCAAGTCTTCTGCAATGCAATGACTACATTGGTCAAAAATATATTTGCTAAATACTACATAAGCATTTTTATAACGCCACTTAGGTAAACGCTAGTTAGTTTACGAGGAATGACATTCTCCGCGCCCTCTGTGGAATTTTTGGAGTGATGATAACACTACTGACACTGATGACTGACAGAAGACGTGCTAGTGTGCGTAAATGGGTAAAATCTCCATATTTCCACGTTGTTGCAGGTTTTTGTTGAAATGAAATACTGTTGGCTGCAGAAAATCTCGTAGTATACTTCAGATTTTCTAGTTTTTGCGCAAATACAAAAACATCTTATGTATCTGATTTAGTTTTGGAGGAAATTATGAAAATAACTAAGTTTGAAGCACTAGCGCCATCTCTTGGTCGCTAGTCGCCATACCCTCCAGGCACTTCCACCTTAATCTAACAGGGCTGAAAGAAATAGCCTTACAAACATTATTAATGTAAAGATACTCCGTTTCCTTATTAAATTAGTGTTTGGATCTTATTTGAAACTTGTAATAAGTAATTCGGCTTATAAACTTGATAGAAAATTGTATTTTAAAGACGGTTAAACTTGTTAACGACTGTCGAATTAGGTTATATTATTCGAGGATTTTTGGTCATCCAGGACCACAAGGTTGAATTCCTAAAATTTTGAAATTCCGAAATGTTGACTTTCCCAGAATGTTGGTTTTTTTCAGTTTCGCAAAATGTTGAATTCTTATAACGTTGAAATATTAAAAAGTTGAATTCTCAAAATGTATACTTTCAACATACTGGGAAAGTCAACATTTCGGGATTTCAACATTTTAGGAATTCAGCTTTCTGTTCCTGGACGCTTTTATAACATGGGTATTTTTTATATGATTTCTACTCAGAATCGCGAGCTTTTGCGATCCTAATAGGAGAAAAAAATTGTCCCAAGATTTCCATATATTTTTCGGATTGTCCATCCCATTACCGTTTTAGCTATGAAAAAATGGTAACATAATGGAAAACAAATCTTGGGACAGTTCCTTTCTCCTATCAGGATCGAAAGAGCCCGCGATTCTTAGAAGAAATCACATTACAATTACCAAATAAACCAAATACCGTTTAACACTAAAGACCCTGCACCTCCTTAATCTTTCTAGTTTAGCCCATTGGTTGACTGGTAGAGAATGTCTCAAAGCATTAAGTCCGCTATTTATACTTCTGTATTGTGCAATAGAGTTTAAATAAATAAAAAAGTGGGGGTGGTAAAAAAAATACCCAATAGGTACTAATTTAAAATGATCCGACACTTTCCTCACTTTCACAAAACACTTACAAATGTCACTTTCGGGACTTTTACAAAAGTCCCGAATAGTTTTAGGAATAGTATTATATAAATGAATAATTAGTAGCTATCGGGTAAGATTGTACTTTGTAAGACTTTGCTCCTGTGTTTGGTGTTCCAACCGCACCTCGGCGCTCTGTCTACTTCATTATGTGCATGCGTTTTTCGCCTTACCTACATAGGGGTAATATATAAGTATTTTTAATGTTGGTTTCATATTACGTGTAAAATTAAGCAGTATTATTGATGCAGATGCAATAGAATACCTCATTTAAAAAAAAACATATATAAGGTATATCACAAAAAACTATCTAGAAAACATTATACCGACTTTTTGTGATTGTAGGTTGTAAAGGCATTTTCAGATGGTTGCTTTAGGTAATACTTTTCAGATATACTTCAGTACTACTATATACAATACTTTTCAGTTTCAGATATCTAGATATCTGAAACTGCACTAAAATAAAATAAATTATTTCTATTCTTATTCTATTCTAAAATCTAAAACCAGCCCGTCAAAAATATGACCACGATATTGGCTAGGAATTAAATGTTTCTTACATTACTTTTGTCAAACCAAAATACTAGTTTTAAATGTTCACGTATATCTGCATGACGTTATAAAGTGATATTTCTTTCAGCTTCATCTACTGGTACCGCGGACCGCACGTGGTGAACTACGCGCAGCGTGGCGGCATCAGCGTGGAGACGGAGCAGCGCACGCGGACCAGCAGGCTTCTGATCGCGCGCGCCGCGCCGCGCGACTCGGGGAATTACACATGCGCGCCGAGCAGCTCTGGTTAGTATCACACTATATATATTTCGTACTTCATATATCTACTGGTACCAAGGATCGCACGTGCTGAACTATGCGCAGCGCGATGGCGCAAGACGGAGCAGCGCATCACGTCGCGTGACTAGACACATGCGCGCCGAGCAGCTCTGGTTAGTATCACACGTTGTCATCTAGTTGCATCTACTGGTACCGCGAGCACCACGTGGTGAACTACGCGCAACGCGGTAGCATTAGCGTGGAGACGAAGAATCGTGTGCGCACCAGCAGACTGCGCGCGCCGCGCCGCGGGACTCGGGCGGCTCCCAGCAGCTCTAGTTTTTTTTTAAATGGAAAAGTTTAAGCTTTTATTATAATTTCACTTGATGTTAAGTGCTGAAACAGTCTAAGTTGGAGCATGCTTTCTTAAAAGATGTATTATTCACTCGCAATTTAAAAATATGTAAGTTAGTAACATATTTTTGTAAGAATTAGAGGTAAATACGGTTTTGAAACTACCAACGGTTCCGCCAATGAAACAACCAACTAACTACAAATCCATTAATCGGCTGAACAACTAATAAATCAATCACACACTTATTAAAAAAACCTACCTTTAATAGACATAGCACAACATATAAAACAGTCGCATTATATAGAAACTGACAAATAACGAGAAGCCTCAACCGTTATAGGGGCTTTACCATGACGTCTTAACTTAACGCGATTCAGTTTAGGTTCTTAACTAAGTATGGCCGAGCCTTACCATGACGTCTTTGGGTCGTCACATCATTACTCTCAAAGCAAGAAAAAAACACATTATGCCGGATCACTTTGGCAGATAGAATGCCACTGTGCGAATGTTTCAATTCAGAGTCGTTACTAAAAAAGGTCACCGTCTGCGAGCTCCAAACTAGATTAATTTATGATACGAGCGCTGGGTAATGTTACAAGTCACTTTTAAGCTCAAGGTCATGGGCAACCATAATGTGATTTAAGTGAGGTCAACAACTGTATTCTCATTTAGTAGCTGTGGAGGAACCGAGTTACGATTACAAAGAAAAGCACTTGTACAGTAGTTAATCTGAGCAAACAAGCTTGAAATTTCAAGGAAAAATATCGCCAGATATAATAAGTGAACATTTTTCATCTGTTATTTTTAATATTAAGTAGAATAGATGTCTTAAACGAAAGAAGTGACTAAAGCATCGCGTGCAGACATGATTACCTAATAAATAGTTAATTGTGCATTTAGCTTAGCTCTGCCTGTAACTATTATATGTAACCTTTGTTTAAAAACTGGTATATTCCCCGACGCGCTGAAAATATCTGTAGTCGTACCTATACACAAGTCAGGAGACAGAAACTGTATCGCAAATTACAGACCGATATCGTTGTTGCCCACTTTAGCGAAAGTGTTAGAGAAAATTATTAATAAGAGATTGAAAAACTATCTTGAATCAAATAATTTATTAAGCAAAAATCAACATGGATTCAGGGAACGTAAATCGACGGAAGATGCTATGCTACAATTAACAAACTATGTTGTTGATAAACTTGATAATAATAAAAAATGTATTGGCATCTTTTTAGACATTAAAAAAGCGTTCGATACAGTTTCTGTCTCACTGCTCATTAGAAAAATGGAAAATATAGGTATACGGGGCACACCGCTTCATCTTCTCAGTAGTTATTTGGAAAATAGGAAGCAATCAGTAAGAGTTGGAGAGCTATACAGTGAAGGGAAGAATATCGAATATGGCGTTCCTCAAGGCAGTGTCCTAGGCCCAACCCTTTTTCTCATTTATATAGATGAACTGTGTCGCCTCAATGCCACTAATACTGAAATAATAACATTTGCTGATGACACAGCTATTCTGTGCTATGGTGATTCTTGGAAAGAGGTTAACATGACAGCGCAAAATGGATTTAACCAAGTGCATGAGTGGCTCTCCTATAATCTTCTTACACTAAATAACGCAAAAACTAAATATATACCTTTTACCATAAAGAATAATAAGCAATCACTTTGCCATAAAGTTTGTATTAAAGTTCATTGTTGTCAGGACTGTACGAGTTGCCTATGTCCATCTTTAACCGAAACCTCATCTATAAGGTACCTGGGAGTCCTACTAGATAGAAATCTCTGCTGGCGTGAACATATCTCTAATATTGCAAGCAAAATTAGAAAACTGATATATATATTTAAAAGTTTGAGGCATGTTTGCGATAGCAAGCTATTAAAATCTGTTTACTACGCTCTTTGTCAATCAGTTACCACCTATTGCATTACGACCTGGGGAGGAGCATCTAAGACCTCTATGCTAATGCTCGAGAGAGCGCAACGTGCAGTACTTAAGGTTATTACATTTAACAATTACCGGTATCCAACGGCTACACTTTACCAAGAAACATCAGTACTAACAGTTAGACAACTTTTTATAAAACAGCTATTAATAAAACAACACAAGAGTACTCCAAATTTTCCTACCACAAAAAGAAGGTTCGACTGCGTCTATTCTATACCATCACATAAAACGAAATTCTCAAAAAAATTCATAAATATATTAGGTCCATTTTTGTACAATAAAATAAGTAAAGAAATACAATTGCGGACACGAAATGTACATGCATGCAAAAAGTTGCTTGAAGATTATCTACAAAAACTCAGCTACGAAAACACAGAGGAGTTGCTAAAAATCATGGTGTAACACACATACATACATACAAACATATACACATTAATAACACACATACACACACATTACCAACAGGCAATATATAAGTATTTTTATTTTTTATTTTTATTTTTTTCAACATAGCTAATGTATATAGTAAAAACCTTTAAGAACATATAATTGTAAGTTAGATGTGACATAAGAATTAATCTTAAGTTTTTGCATATACTACTTGTTTACTTCTAAGCCAGCATGCATCGGCCGCTGTCCAGATGTGACGGCTTTGTTCTTCACTTGTTTATGTTCATACCCACTAAGATTTAGATTTGTTACCTTGCTACACTTATAAATAAAACTACTTTAAAAAATATATACCTATACTCGCACTTACCGTATACTCAGATACTTTAGTTGAAACATTGTGATAGGGACGGTGAATCCTGACCCACCGTGATACAGTTTAAACTAGTACGGGGGTCAGATACACTTACTTACCTTTGGTTTTTACCATAGTATTCCAATAAGAGTCAATTTAAAACAAAACAATGTAAGTAGTACCTAAGCACTTTTGTCAGCTCAATAAAATACTTTTTACTTTACTTTACTTTACTTTAACAATAAATTACGAACGAGTGTGAATTTAATTTTAACACGAGTTCGTAATTATTGCACCGCTCGTTGGCACACGAAATTAAGCAGAAGGCAGAGAAAACAATGATTATTAGCGGTAGTGTAGGAGCACACAGTTCTCAGTAACTACACCGCCGTGAGCGGTGGCTACGTGCGTATGGGGCGTCTAAGCCGGTCGTCACACTGCTCCGCATCTCGCAGCCACGTCCGTTGATGCATTTTTAAACTTTGTAGTGTAGACAATTAGGAACTGTTTTCACTTTAACCTTCGAATGTGAAATGAACGCGAGACGGAAGTAACAAGGGACGTCGCGCATCGCAGCTCCGGACGGAGATGCGGAGAAAACTCGGACGTCGGTGCGTTGTCTCCGCATGCGAGTCCGTTGCTTGCTCCGCGTCTCGCAACGTGACGCGGCGGCAGTGTGACAACCGCCAAAATATGCTTGCTCATAAGGGCTCGTGCACAAATCACGTGAGTTTTTTTAGCTATGGTTTGGCCCTTTAGATTTTTTTCCCCTTTGGTGATCTTTGGTGAGGTTCGTCCCCCGTCCCACACATAACCTCACATGTATTTTTTCCCTCGACCTAATTTTAAAATAAATATTATTGTTTCGGTAAATCTTATTTAATTAATAATTTCTATTGCTCTATATTTTACAAATCTTGTAAAATAGACTTGCTGTTTTGAAGTGCGAAGTGTTGAGATGTAGGTTTTACCTAATTTTTTTTTGGTTTCGGTCACTGTAGAAAAATACACGTGAGGTCTCCTTGGAGCCCCCTACCCCCCAACATGATCTTTCGTCACTTTTTCGTTCGTTTATGCACAAGCCCTTGAATCACTATTTTGAGCAAGTTTGATGAATAAAATATAGCTGTAGTGTCTTTTAAATATAGTTTTCAAAACTATATAGTCTACTTTTTCGCTAATTGTCATCACATTTGTCAGAAATCGTTTGTTAAATTTATTTTAATACCTACATAATTATATAAAAACCTTTTAAATAATAATACTAAACATACATTCTGGTCTAATTTGTGTTACAATACCTATTTTTTTGAACAAACAAACATGAAAGTTAAATTCAACAAATCCACTTGCGATATTTCAGAAGTTTCCGTTCAAAGACTTCATTTCTATAAGAATAATGTTTCACTTAACATTAATTAGATTACTTAAGTTAAGTACTTTTCCTTAGTACTTAAACGGGACCATTAAATATTAAGAATTGTAAAATACTTTGAAACGTAAACGTAACTGGCCTACTACTGTTAACATCGCAATGTGTATATCCCTCTCTATCGCTTGCCCATTGGAGCGAAAGATGCAGCACGAAGATTTCGTATTTTCGATGTTTGCAATAGGCCCTCTGGACTGTTGGAACAGTTAATAAAGGTGAAAAGGAATCTTTATCCAAGCGAAGCGGAATTAGTATTAATCGTTAAATTATCCCAAGACTTATAAAAGGCTTTCATCGACTTCCTTGAGTACTATTTCAATTGCTTACCAAGAGCAGGGAATAAGAAGAAATTTCTGCTCTCCGGCTGACAAGCAGCCAATTACAAGGCCGCTACGCTAAACACATTTGCCGGATGCCGACTGCGTCGAGCAGAAGGATATATAGTATAGTTATATACTGACTTTGGCCAGTAAATAAGAAAGCCTCAGATCACATGTTTGTCGACCTCAGCTTTGCTTCGGGCGTAATCTAGCTACTATTAGGGTATCAAGTAAGAAAATTGTGAGTATCAAGACTGGTGTAAAGTAATTTAGGAAAGTGTTTTTGAAGGCGATTTTTTTTGTTCTGAGACATTTGAATGTCTTCAATAAAACCACTATTTATTTTCACCCCAGATAGCTTCAAATTCCAAAAATAAATGAACTTTTAAAACAGGTTAATTTTATTCACTAACTAAACTTAGTAAATAATTGTTAATTTCCACATTTTTCGTCGATGTTGTTGTTGAACAAGTTTTTGGACATACAATAGGTATTTTATGAAATATATTATATTTGATCATGTACCTAGTAAAAAAAAAGATCACGAAGTCTAACGAGAACGAATATATCGAATCGTTATACTTTTCACATACCACATTTTCTTTCTTTTTCTTCATTTACATAAATACATATAATAATATTTCTCTTTGAGGAATAAAATAAAGACGTAATTGCGTTTCTCTGTAAAGACAAGAGTTTTATTTATAAATTAAGCTTACAATAACTTATCCTTTGATAAAACACGTTAACAATTGATCACTTACCTGTAAAGACAAGAGAAACAACATTTAAAGCCTTTACTTCAGGGTTTTGTTATTTCTTTTACAGGAAGTTTATTAATTTATTTTCTTACAATCTCGTATATTTTCAACAACTGTCAATGTCAATGTTACACTTGTCATGCTGGCTCTATGGTTTAGATTGCCAGTTCAAATAAGTAGGTCGTTAAGAAAAGCGACAACAGAATGAATGATACGGTTTTCTTTACATCTCCGCCCCTTGAGGGTAACAATTGCAGAGTAGAAATTCAGCAATTGTTTACTATAATACTGGATACAGTTTTGTAATGTGATAAAAATTTGATTCAGCTTTCTTGTGTCCTGCATTCACTTCATAGATTGAGTTAGAGATCTTCTTTAGTATTTTGAATGGTCCCACTCTCAGTTCATCCATCTTCTTCCTGTTTAGTATGTTACCATTCTCTACATAAACATTTTCTCCCTCTTTAAAGTTATATTCTTTTCTGTTTTTGTCGAATATTTTTTTATTATAGTTGTGAGACTTCAGTGTGTTTCTTAATGCTAATTTTCGATCTCTTTTTAGATCTTCATTTGAATGTTTATACTTTAATTCTAGTGGTAAAATATTCACGTTTTCGCCTTCCAGAAGATACTTCGGAGTAAATCTGGTGACGGTATGTTCCGTTTCGTTATACTTGTCCACACATTGTTTTGCAATAGTTGTCCAGGCTATTTTCTTATCATTTTCATTTATTTTACACCTTATTTTGTTGACTAAAGTTTGGTTTAATCTCTCATTGATTCCATTCGAAAATGCTGCATCCACAGCGGTAAAAACCATTCTTATGTTATTTGCCTTTAAAAAATGTTTAAATTCTTTGGAATTTATACCAGGGTATTGGTCTGTTAACACCATATCAATATTATAGCTTTGTGTCACACATTTCATTAATTTAATGAAATCACTAGAAGTTTGGTTTTTAGATGTCAGAATGTATGCATATCTTGTGAAATGGTCCACTAAAAGATGTAAGTATTTTTTTGTTGATCGTGATCCTCCAAAACCTCCAATGGTGTCAATGGATACAATTTCAAATGGTCGAGTTGCTGGACCTAAATGTGACATCAAACCAAATTTAGACTTTTTCCTTGATTTATTCTTTAAACATATTCCACATTCATCACAAACTTTCTTAATATTGGCAATCATGTTTTTTGCTGTATAGAATGGTGTTATTTTATTTATCATCTGGCTTCTCCCAATGTGGCAATATGTATCATGAACATCTTTAATCAAAACTTTACTTCGCGCTTCTGAAAGTATGATCTTGTTTCTTCTTCTATTCTTTTTGTAGTAAACGTTTTTCTCCAACACGATATTTCCCATTTTAATTTGTAGATTCTGATTCTTGTGTTGATCATTTTTAATATCTTCTATAGTTATTAGGTTTACAACTTTTAAACAATCATCATTATTGTCATATGGCTCTAGCACTGGATTTCTGCTTAGGCAGTCTGCTTCCATATTAGATTTTCCTGGGTTATATATTATTTTAAAATTATACTGAGACAGATAATACGTCAAATCACCCAGTTCTTCGTCCGTTCGAGCCTTAATGTTCAAGTTTTCTAATGGTTTATGATCCGAGTATACGACAAATTCATTTCCCATAAGCCAATGCTGCCAATACTTAACAGCTTCTTTTACTGCCAGACATTCTAGATAGATTGCTTTTTTTTCTTTTTTTGAGTCTCAGTCAATTTCTTTGAAAAGTACGCAACTGGCTTACTGTCTCCATTATCATCTATTTGTTTCAACACTGCTCCCACTCCGTTTATACTAGCATCTGTGTAAATATATATTGGCAATACTGGATCAAAAATTTTCAATATTGGTTCTGAGCACAATAATTCTTTTATTTTACTAAATGATTCTTCGCATTTTGACGACCATAAAAATTTTACATCTTTTCGCAGCAGATTGTGTAAGGGGTCCAGGATAATTGCACTGTTTGGTATAAATTTATGGTGAAAATTTACTTTTCCTAGAAACTGGCGGATATTTTTCTTTGTTTCCGGAACTGGAAAGTTTTTGATAGCAGCCAAATAATCTTTAAGCGGTTTGACTGTATTGTTTTCGATTATGTGACCCAGGTATTTAGCACGTTTGTCCGCAAATTTACATTTTGAAAACTTAAGTCGAAAGCCTTCTGCCAAAATTGCGTCAAGTAACTTTGATATGTGTTGTATGTGTTCTTCGAAAGTTCTTGAAAATATTAATATGTCATCTATGAAATTTACTGCAAAATCAGAGAGCTTATATTTTCTTATAATATTGCTCAATATTCGTTGGAAAATGGCCGATGCTGTCTTTAGACCATACGGGAGGCATGTCCATTGAAAATGGCCCTCTTGTGTGACGAAAGCTGTTTTGTATCTGTCTTTTACCTTTAAAGGAATTGACCAAAATGCTGAATTTACGTCAAAAGTAGAAAAATAGTTACAATTTACCGTTTTCACCATTAAATCTTCAATTAATGGAAATGGCTGTGATTGAGGTACGACTATTTTGTTTAAATCTCTAAAATCTATACATAGACGTGTTTTTCTTCCATCTTCTTTTTTATATGCCAAAGTCACCGGGGCCGCAAAAGGGCTATAAGACTCTTCAATCAAATTTTCCTTTAATAGGTTTGATATTTGACTTTCTATTTCCTTTCTATCATCTGCTGTGCATCTATAGGGCCGTTTGTAACAATATTTATCTACCATCAAGTCTATATGAGCTTCATAGTCTCTTACAAAGCCGACATCGTATTTATCCTTAGCAAAGACCGGTTTATATTTTTCAATTAATTTATCAACTTCTGCTTTTTGAAGTTCATCTAGATGGTTTACTGTTATTTTAAATGCATCTGAATCTATATTTTCATTAAAGTTTACTTCAAAATTGTCTTTTCTGATTGTTCTTTGATTTTTAAATGTCTTAGAACAGGAAACATCTTTATCTTCATCTTTGTCACCTGGTAGTTCAGGAATTTTGACATTCGATGTATTTAATGTATTTATCTTTAAGACTTCTTTTTGTAAATTCTCTTCTTTTATGAATTTCTTTTTGTCTTCAGGACTGTTACATTGTAAAATATTCAGTTCTTCATCTTGCATAAGTTTGAAATTTTTGATACAATCCAAACCAATTATGAAGTCTTGAGGATGATCTTCAGTGATCAAAATATTCATTTTCTTTTCAATATTGAATATTTTTATTTTTAGATTTACCAGACCTTTAGTTTTTTTCACACCATTAATAGTATTCAAGTTTGCCTTTGGAATATCACTTGTTGAATTTATTGTTTCTTTTATCCTCAATAATCTAGAATTAATTAATGACACATTTGCGCCGGGGTCATAAATTCCTGAAACATTTAAAGTGTCATTTATTAGCAACTCTACTTTTATTAATGGTGGAACTTCTAGTTTTTTGGATTAAAATCACTCATCTCTACTTCCAATTCCGAGTGATTCACACTTTTCATTACGGAACTCTGTTTTTTTTTTTTAAACCAGCAACTTTCTTGGGTATGGTAACGCTTGCCTTTTTTCTCATTAATGCATATTGGACATGGTTTTTTTTCTTCAACCTTTTTTGGTGTTGAGTCAGTGTTTACAGAGATTTTTTTATCATATTTGTTTTTTCCAACCAGGTGCTCCAATCTTCCTATTTCATTGTACAGGTCTTCCGTTTGTTGCAAAGTTTCTCTATCAATTTTATCAGCTACATAGCTAGGTAGACCTAAGACTATAAGGTCTATAAGTGTTCCCGTATCAATAGATTTCCTCACTTCCAAGAACAATTTTTCTTTCTTTAAAGCATATTCAAGTAATGTCCCTGTCTGGTATTTAAAGGCGTGAGCATATCTTATTGGTGACCATCCCTTGTTCGCGAATGTCTCCCAAAAAATTTTTTCCCACTTATTCCAATCTGATTCCACAGTTAATTTCATCAGCATGCAGCTGTACCAATCTAGACTAGAATATTCTAGAAAGTTTTTTAAAATTTCAATTTTCTTCCTATCCGCAGTGATTTGAAAACGTTCACATTCTTTATTAAACTCCATAATCCACTGGTAAGCATTTGAATTTCTGCCCGTAAATTTATTAATCATGAAATCTTTCGCAATTTTCCCCAAATTTTGTGTTTCAGATTTTTTTTCTTTCTCTGCCAGTAATTTTTCCAATAACTTTTCCAATTTTTCATTTGAGCTACTAGGTATTGATTCAGCACTATTAGCGTTTTCAGAAATTTCTTCCAGGTAAATATCATTAAACTGCAAGTTTTGCTCATCATCCAAGTAAATTTTTGATATCTCATCTGTCAATGTTATCCATATTTTCCTTGTTTGATGCCTTTTGGTTAACGATTTCCTTATTTTAGAGTAATTTGAAGTTTTTGTAATCGCTTCATGTATATGCACAGGCTGGTATTCGGGTGGCATCCCAAAAAACTGTCCAGTCGGCGTAGCTATTGAGGTTATGCAGAGAACGTTTGATTTTCCATCTGCCGCAGGTTTTACAACAAAATCAAACCTTAACTTTTCCATGTTTCTTGAAATATTTGCACAAAATGTTGTTTTATAATAATATTTCTCTTTGAGGAATAAAATAAAGACGTAATTGCGTTTCTCTGTAAAGACAAGAGTTTTATTTATAAATTAAGCTTACAATAACTTATCCTTTGATAAAACACGTTAACAATTGATCACTTACCTGTAAAGACAAGAGAAACAACATTTAAAGCCTTTACTTCAGGGTTTTGTTATTTCTTTTACAGGAAGTTTATTAATTTATTTTCTTACAATCTCGTATATTTTCAACAACTGTCAATGTCAATGTTACACTTGTCATGCTGGCTCTATGGTTTAGATTGCCAGTTCAAATAAGTAGGTCGTTAAGAAAAGCGACAACAGAATGAATGATACGGTTTTCTTTACATACAGATACGCAATACGTAGATCGGTCGGTGGGATTAGACAGACCGGAACCTTTGTTACATTCATCTTTCTAGGGCTTTCCGGCTTTCGCTACCTCTCAAGGAGCCTATTGTTTGCTTGGCAACCTAATTTTAGCGACAGTAGATACATACTAGTTATTTTGTTATATCCGGCTTCCCTATGATAATTATCTACCTTCACCGAAAAGCAACTGGTAAATAATTAAATTATATTTCTTAAAAAACTTTCTAAGTTACTCATTTATACGAGCTGGAGATTGATCCGGTGACTTTCGAATTAAAGTAAGACGCCTTTCTTATTTGCGTAACATCGTCCCATAATATTTATTTATTTATTGTATGACAATGATGACTATAAGATTGGAACGAAATCGGGAGATTCTCTAATAAAGTTTTATCAAAAAAAAAACTACTTTAACTATAATGTGTGTAAAACAAGCAACCATAACTTCTCATTATTGTTACACACAACCATACATACATACATCGAGTTCACAGTTGACTGTGGTTGGCTAAGCTCGTTTTCACCTAAACTCGGCTAGCAATGAGAATAACAGCTGGGACTAGGTCGTAATTTGTACCGGATTCCGAGATTTCCGTGTAGCGAGTCAGCTTTTTCGATACATTTTAAATGCGAGAATTTAATTTCCGAATTCTCTTCTCTGGGTTTTCGTTTGTGCAGTGTATCTACACCACGGATATATCTGTGGGTGAAAAGTGTTTAAAATGTCAACTTCAATCATCATCATTACTGCCGTTTATTGTCCAGAGCTCAGCATAAGCCTCTCTTCTAGTACGCCACTGGTCCCGGTCTAGTGCCAACCTCATGGCATATTGACTTATTCGCGTAGATGTTGTTGAATAACAGTTTCAAACCCATTTCTATATTTTCAGTGGTAGAATAGTAAGAAAAACATTGTAGGTTTAACTTAAGTTTTAGTACAGTTTAGTTGTATTTACATTGTATTAGTTCTATTTTATATGTATTTGTTTGTTCCTTTATGCCCCATTAAAATAAATTTCTCACTAGAGCTTCACGATAGTAGAAAAATAAAAAATATGTTACAGGTTTCAGGTACGTTAAACGGTTTCCGCCAATCAGTATAAAACGCGACTATTTTATATTAAATAATTAGTTTCTTTCTCAGTTTTAACATAATAAAATCCTATTTATTATAGAACGTGACCTCATAAATAGTTCGTCTCACAAAGAACGGACGCTCTTACACTCAGAAAAGCCAAGTCATTTATGCCGTAGGCGTGAGTCATATAATTTGCGGCGGGGTTGTAAAAACATGTGAAACGCCAAATAGTGGTAATAAAGAATGGCAAAGGTCATTTGTGGAGGGACAGAAAGTTGCTTAATTACTTAACTTATCAGACATGGTAACGGTGTGATACGACCCTGTGATTACGAAAATTGAATGTTATATGGGATGAGAGTTGGGACAGCGCAGCGTATCGACTTATTAAATCGTTTATGTACGGAGCGTGACTTCTAACAGTTTAATTATCTAGTTCTAGTTTTGACGTCCCGTTGGCGTAGTTGGTAGTGACCCTACCTGCTAAGCCGATGGTCCTGGGTTCGAATCCCGGTAAGGGCATTTATTTGTGTGATGAACACAGATATTTGTTCCTGAGTCATGGATGTTTTCTATGTATTTGTATATTATATATATCGTTGTCTGAGTACCCGTAACACAAGCCTTCTTGAGCTTACTGCGGGACTTAGTCAATTTGTGTAAGAATGTCCTGTAATATTTATTTATTTATAACTATAACTGCATTGAGCGTATTAATTTTACACGGAGAAAACAAGTGTGACAAAAAGATTTTTTTTTTGTGACAACTATATTTTTTTTACCCATTACAAGAAAATTGTGATCTTTACAATAATCTAGTAACAGCGATATACATTACTTTTAATACTAGAATTCTATCAATGAGTTAAAAAATATGGTTAACACATATAGTTACAACAATAAATCTGGTAAAAGGAACTAGACTTTTTTCTCCGTGTATATAAACCTTTTTTTTAATGCGACGCCAGATCAAATAGTGACGTTTGTAAAAAGTGAGGGTGTGAATTTAAACCCCATTTGAATAAAAAAAACCCTTTTAAATAAAGAACCTTGGTAAATGTAGAAAAATTACCTACCACCTGGCCTGTATTTGTAGTAACACAAAAACATCTTTACATTTGATACAGATTACATTTGAACCGTTACTGGCGGCTTCAGCCAGTAACGGTTAATATTTAGAAAATAATGTTATGACATTGTCAACACAGGCGGCTTACGTCGGTCAAGTGATATTAAGCCAATAAAAGCGATGGAAAATCCTACAAACGCGCGGGTGCCCTAATAAAAATACAAAAGAATATGATTTTTAGGTAATGTAGACTGAAAGGAAAGAACACGTGGATTGAGGCGACACAGAAGGTAGCGAAGTAGAATTTAAATCAGAGGAAAAAGAGGAAAAAAAGAAGGAGGATTTGGAAATTATAAGCGTAACTAACTACATCAGAAAACCGTAGAGAGTAGTCTTATTTTGTCCTGTATATTTATTATACAAAACAATGATGAAACAGTCTGTGATATATAACGAATAATCGCGGTATTACACACCAAACCATTATTTTAGTTTCCTTAAGAAAACATTAAACATCGTTTTTAATTATGTGACTATAGAGCAAAAACTGAACTTCAGAACTCATATTTCATCAATGTGACGGACCGCCGTTTTGTTGTTTGAGGTACAAGGGTTATTGTATTGTGTCCTGGCAGAGGCTATTCGTATCATAAAGGAGACGGCTGGATACAAACCAATAACTTACTCTGTTTAGCAATATGTAGCTATGTCTATATAGCAGTGAATCACTAATTTGCAGTTCTCCATTGAAAGGCACGTAAAACTTGGTATTGACAACCCTAGTAAAACAAAAGAAGACTACCTGTAGAGCAGCATGATATACCCCAGTGACCCCAGTGGTGACCCCCTGCATATAAAGTTTGTAAGTTGTTAGTCAACTCTGCAGCTGACTGTACCTAACCATCAGCTAACAACCCATTATCGTGTTTGTTAGACAGATATAAGTATACCTGTAGTGTAGTAGTATAAGGGATGCGGACTTCCACATCTATAAATTACGATTACCCATTCTAAGTTTAACAGGAGCAAATTACGGGAGTAGAAGCAGGTGAACCTGTCATTTGAACTCACGATTTACAAGAATTACTAGTAATAGATCTTGACATAACAATATCAATATCTTGGCGTTGTTTTGAGCAGGTAGGTATTATTATAGCGATTTAAAAAAGCTTGTTTAGTCGCCGTAGATAGATACTCTAAACGATTTAAAAGCTCAAACCCTGCGTTAAAAATGATAAAAAATCGGTTTTTATAAACGATTCCTCGTGGCTTTCAATAACACTGTCATGATTTTTTTTATCTTTATGTCTGAAAACACCTGCCGTATTTCATTTGTTTATAAAACATTGGTCGCTACTCAGTTACGAGAGATATTTTTCTTTTCAGCTGCTCATCACTAATCTCTGTCCATAACTTCGCCCGGACCATTTGTCTTTTTCGCGCCCCACTCAAGGCCTTTCCTGGACACAAATTCTTAGAATTAAGTATTTATTATACGTGTAAAACACGGATATTATGCTTCAAAATACGTCGCGTTAGAACTCGTAAAATTATATTAAAACCTCGAAAAGTAACTCTGGTATCTCAATCTCTTTGTGACGACACTGATGGTTTGAAAACACAAATATTCGGAATGTAGTTACATTATTCATGCATATAATCAAATCAAACAAATGCATGGTTATCAATGACAAAACTCAAAGGTGAAAATAGCAAAGGATTATTTAAATTACAAATGTTTCTGTTCCTTCGACATAACTAAAATTTTATTCCAACAGAAAGTTTCACTTAGAAGCTTACATTATAAAGAAAACAGTATATAGAGAAGGCTTATTTTATTAAATACAGAATTTGTTAAAATTTCAACCCCGTTTCGCCACCATTGGGATGAATTACAATAATTATTTGAATGGAGGTACACAACATACAACACAAGAATATTCCAAATTTCGCCCGAGGCGTCTGTATGGTGTGTTTGAGAATGCTTCGCTGCGGTCGTTCTGACCCACCGCTCAACGGCGGGCGGCGGGCGGCGGGTGGCGGGTGAGAACGCCCACGCCCAAACATTCCCGAAAACACCATACGAGTACAGACGGCGCGGGTGACGGGCCGCTGCACGCTGCGGGCGGCGGGTCAGAACGACCCGGGCCTTAGACTATATCTACTGTAAAGTAATTTGATTATGTGGCATTTCATATCATGTCACAGTTAATATCATTATGATCCTTAGCGGCTAAAATATTGATAGTCACGTGCTGCGACAAGGTACCAAATGGTACATTAATCAAATTCCTTGACTGTACATTTACTTACTTGACTGTAGTCTATATAACCCGACTGTGTTACATATTTAGGTTGAAAGAGCAGAAAATAACATCAAATATATTTTTGTCATTATTCTTCCCGAAATTTGCATCAGCAATACATATCAAAAAAATTACATAAAGTCTCATTAACTAAGATCTACTTCAGCTCAAATTGACCTATTAAAAATCTCGACATTTAATATGTGCCTGTGGCCCAAAGATATCTTCCTCTATCATATCTTTGTCATTATGTCCCTTGCGAAATGCTTTTGCTTTGTATGGGATGATTCCCACTAAACCGATCCGATCCGATCTGTCAGTTTCTATAGAAAACGTCACGTGACCTCCGAGCTATCACGTGACTCTTTCCATAGAAACTGACAGATCGTCCCGGATCGGATCGAATCAGATCGGATCAGATTGATGTGAGTCATCCTTATTTAGCTTAGCTTAGCTACTTCAATAAAACCCGTAGAGCTCGAGATTATTAAAAGAATCGCATTTCGCGAGTAAGATTTTCGGGGAATACCCCAAATCGTTATTTTAGTGCCCGACATTTTACTTTGCCGAAACTACCGAAAACTTATCGAAGCGGTGGTTTTCCGCATCAACGATTTTATTGTATTGCTTAAGCCGTAAGTTCACGTTTCCCTGATCAGCCTTTGTTCAACAATGGAAACATCACAATTACTTAGATCTTGTGACCTCGAAAGATTCATGATAATAGAGGTTTTTGCGTTATTAATCTTTCTGAAGGTTAGAACCGCAATAGGTATTAAAAATCCCCAATATTTTAATACCTATTCAGCCAAAGATAAATACGTTTATATCATTGATATTTACATGATATCGTAGCATTTGTTGAATGAAATGTTATTACTTCAAGATTCACAGATTAAGAATGTCTTTTCAAAAGGGCATTTTTGCTGACCGATCAACCGACCGGATCGGATTTATACAGTGCGACTGTAGCAGGCAACATTGTGTATCTCATTCTGTCGCATAAGTGCGAGCAATTTGTTTACTGTTTGACAAATGTTTGTGTACGAAAATAATGACATATTTCGTAAGTGGCGTTGCCAGTGTGGCTTGCGTTTGTTCCACTTTTTGTTGCACTGTACAGTGCGTCAGATAAAGGTAGAAATTAAAAAGTGGCAACATTGTAGTGTCGGACCGTTATCACACATATATAAACGTGAAAGTAGTGACACTACGATGTTGCCACTTTTTAATTTATACTGTTTTCTCTCGCAGTTGGTTTTTTATTACTTTTCTCTGGGAACTATAGCATTTGCCTAACCGGATGCGATCAGCTAGTTTTAAATTCGTAGGCAAGTGTTTTTTAAGTGTCTTCTGTACATTATACATTGTTTGAGATTCTATTTTGCGGAAATGCACATAAGCGCTTAGAGGGACCGCATATACTACTTGAGAAATATTGACCGCTATTATTGCTCTGGTTCTGGTTCGGGTGATCTAAGGTTTATTCACACAGGCTCTGTATCCAAATATACCTACCGAGTCTGTGATAAGCCTAAGTGATTTCAACGTCAAATATAGATTTAGGTAGTGAAGCTCAAATTTTAGAAGCTAAATTATATTCCCCGATGTTTGATTAGGTGACGTCATCACAGGTCATAAAAATTTGGTGGTAAAACATAGCAACTTAATTGAATCTGGATTTGTTAAAATTGTATCGCAAAGAAGTAGAATCAAAAATGAAAAAAAAATTATGACAGTTTCGACAGCTTCTTTAGATTTAGTGAATGTGATTTAAAATTATGCTTTTTTGTCCGCAGATTCCGCTTCAGTAGTAGTCCACGTTGTGAGCGGCGAGCGTCCGGCGGCAATGCAGAGCCGCGCTACGAAATTTCTACCACATTACCCAATATTCCTCTTATTATTTGCATTTAATGACACCGACACACTCTTCAATGTCGCAACAATACTCCATATCTTAAAAACATTCTTCATAACCTTGAAAGTAGTTTTCCTTTACAATTTCCCTAGGAAATGCGTCGTAAGATGACCAGCTATTGAGTAATAAAAGCTTTTAAAATCCTAGAAATTACAAGAAACTGATATTATTAAAGAAACGAATTACTGTAAGTATCAAGTAAGCTTCAGTAGGTTACAGAAGTATTGTTACTACGTACCTACAGCTGTGTTACCTTAAAACTTATTCCTCCTGACAACAAGTGTGGGAAAACTGGTTAAATTCGTAGATTTCGTTTTCGTATTTACGAAGACGTAAAGTTTGTACATAGGGTAATGTTATTTGCACGTTATTTTATCTGCCTTTGTGTAGCTAACTCAAAAAAGATGATCCTGTTTATTTTTTATTCGTAGAAGAAATAAATTAAATATCAAAATGGTGACTATAATAACTTAATAATAATTTAATAGGTATTGATTAAAGTTTCCGGCGGAAAGTCTGACATAGTCGACTTCCTACAAATAACGTTTTCAACATCAGTACCTATAAGGCCTGCATTTTTTAATTTCGAATCTGTATGACGAATTAAAAAAAATTTGTTGTACGAATAGTAACAAATTTCGTACGTGAAGTAAAAATGTTATCGTTTTTTATCTACGTATAGAAGCTAGGTTTTGTTTTAGAAATGATTTAATACTTGAAACCTGACGGTAATTGGACTCAGGAAAATAACATAATAAAATGTCAGTTTATCAGTCAAATGGTTCTATCAAATCAAATATTTTCGCTTCATTGCGCTTATATGCCGAGTTACTCAGTCGTGTTAGAATTTCACAAAGGAAAAATTTGGGCAAATAAGTATATTCTTTTCTTATTTTACGCACTCTTAATATTAAGCAGGTACTTAAAAAATGTATAAACGTCCTAAATAATAATTTAAATATATTTTCCGTTTTAAATTTCCTCATCATATTGACAAATTATTTTTAGTGTCGCTTTTGTTAAAAATAACTTTTAAAATTGCTTTTCTAAAAGGAAAAAAGTTTGAATAAGACTCATTTAATTATTCTACCAAGTATCTGAACAATGAAGGTTCTTGACAATGGCCAAAGTAGAATAAATGATTCGACATTATTCTGATTATTCCCAACGTTTCTTCCCTAAACACTCCCAAATTGTAAAATAATGTAAGATAAGTGTAAGGGAACGGCCCCGGTGGTGCATTGCGTTGCGTTACGTCGCGTCATAGAAAATAATATAACGCTATGAAACGAACCAGTGGGGCCCTTCGCTAACTTGTAAACATTACTTTTTTAAGTTATTTCTCATAATGTTAACTAGAGATCAATGTTATTGTTTTTTATTTATTACGTAATTAATGTTACAAGCGAAATAATTGTTCATAATCTGTATTAAATGTAATAAAATTCTTTATGTATTGGTTAAGTGCCGTTGTAAATATTTTGTAAATAAAACAGTTTTATGTGTCATAAAGATTTTTATTAGGCATGGCAGCCGTCATGTGTGCCCATATATTCCCATAAAATGATATTGAAAGCAGAAAATGTTATTTTTGTAGGTTTATGTCTTACATAGAGAACATTTTCTGTCTTCTTGCTTTAGCGAGTCTTGAGCGAATACGGTGGCAGATGCATGTAAAATAAAGTAATAAAACCGGCTAGGAGTATATCGGGCCACGCTCAGTGTAGGGTTGCGTAGTTAACCGACCGTCATCGTCACAATAATCGGACGTAGAAGAGGTTTTAGTAGATACCATGACTATAACTAGCAAAAAGGAGTACCTACGCAGCACTTACGACTCATATATGCCCTCAAAAAAAACAAAAATGGCTTAACTGAGCGCATAAACATCATGATTTTTTTTTAATATACGCCCATATGAAAAAAAATGATTTTTTTTATAATTATTAGACTTGCGGTTCAAAAGTAACCTATTTTATTTAATTTTCTGAGCGATTATTTCCGACTACATTTTATCTATCAACAAATGTTTTTAGACGACCTCTATTCTTTTTCAAACACCTGTCCATGGATATCACACACTCTAGGGTTGAACCTAAAAAAAATAACCCCCCAGACAGAGGAACTTCCTCCCGCGGACGCTCCGGCTGTGGAATGAGCTCCCTGCCACTGTTTTCCCAAAGGACTACAATATGGGGTTCTTCAAAAAAGGAGTGTTAAAGTTTTTAAAAGGTCGGCAACGCGCATGTAACACCCCTGGAGTTGCAGGCGTCCATAGGCTACGGTGACCGCTTACCATCAGGCGGGCCGTATGCTTGTTTGTCACCGCCGTAGTATATAAAAAAAAAACGTGTTCAGGAGGAACGCCAAAGATCTTATTTTTTTCACTTTTTATTTACCGACTTTGTCGGCGTGATTGGCATTTATATTCATAGGATTACCATTACATATATCTCCGAAAACTGTATGCCAAATTATCGTTTCCCATACAACTTTTCCCATATTTTCATTTGGCCGAAATAAAGTCAGATCAGTGATCAGTTGCCAACTGTAACGTTCGGCAGACGTATCTTTGGCATTTTATCACATTCCATTGTTACCCATTCTACAATTAATTTGGTGAAGTACTATTTTGTACCATTTGGGGTCGAAACTCTAGGTCCATGGGGTCCCAGCGCATGCAAGTTTTTTGTAGTAATCGCGAAACGTTTGGTTGATGTAACTGGTGACCGAAGAGCTGGTGGCTTCCTCGCACAACATACGAGTATCAGCATTGCAATAAAACGAGGAAATGCCGCCAGCATCCTAGGTACAATGCCTCAAGCACCAATTTTACATTTAAGGTAGGTAGAAGCTAGGTAGGTAGGTAAGGTAGGTAGAAGCTAGGTAGGTAGCTAGGTATGTTACACTTACTGTATATATTTTGAAAATATTTGGTAAATGTAGGTATGCCAAGGAAATCAGTGGTTGGTTTGGAACCAACTTTTAACTCTTGATTATCCCTTGGGATATTCGACGAAATGAAATTCGGCCAAACGCAGGATACCATATTTAAAGCAAATTACTGCTTTCTTGTTCCAACGGTCACTGAGCTTAACCACGTACAGACAGACATAGCTAAACTATAAGGGTTTTAAGTTCACTACGGATATATAATTATATATTATACTTACATCCAGTAGTGGCCAACAATTGTCATCAAATTCGTAATTCGATATGTACGAACATCTTACAATTTAGTCGCGTGAAAATGTTGGTAAGAGATAAAGGCAAGTTTATTTAAATCTGTGTACGTGCCAGTAAACTATATTAACTTCTCTACTAATGACAAAAAGAAAACAAAGTGTATTAATGATTTTATTTATTTTTCAACACAGCCCTTGGGCCTGTTTTGTCTTTCTGTTATTAGAACCGAAAAAAAATTTAAATTATTTTACCTTCTAATTTCAAACCTTATTGTGTCAGTAACTCCAATATAGCCGATTGAACATTGTTGCCATCTAATTATGTGCCTTTGAAGTGAAAAAACCGTAAAAGGGCAATTTTGCGCCAGCGAATGTCACAAATTAGCCTTTAATTAAAATTATGCCAAAAATTCGCATCATTATTCAGCCCGTCCTTTGTGATTGCGGGTCTTTGTCGACCCTTATTGCATTAAGCGAGGCTATCAACATAATTATAATTACAACATAATCATTTTCAAACAGTAGGCGTATGTATGCCAATGTGACGAGAATAACCGCTAGGGATCCTTAAGGACGACTCATACGGGACCATCTGTCAGTTTCTATACAAAACTTCACGTGACTTCCGAAGGCTCCAATCTATCACGTGATTATTTCTATAGAAACTGACAGATCGTCCCGAATCGGATCGGATCGGACTAGTATGAGTTTAACATTCTTCGTTTTTTTCATTGTTCGACTAGTTCCCATGTATGGATAGTTATCCGTTTGTTCCTTTCGATAGCATTTTTAGCCATGGACTCTATCCTGATGATTTTTGATTTAAAGAAAAACTGTAGCTATTCTGGATCTGCCTCAAGGTTATCACAGTGCTGCTTAAGCTAGCTTCTCGCTTTCCACCTTGAAAACGTCTTCTTCTTGTCACAAGATCCTACTTGTACTTCACTTGCTTCGCAATAGATTTTAGGCGGGTGTGCATGTCAGCTACAAAAAGCTGATAGTCACTGCAACAGTCAGCGTTTTTGCATTTGATATTGATGACCTTCACCTGTGGGCTAAACTAATAAAGTCAATCTAATTGCGAAAATTGTCTCCTGGTAGTTTCCACGTTACAATCTTCTTTTCTGGTGTTAAAAGCAGTTGTTGCTGATTGTCAGATTGTTGCCAATATAAGAACGGTGCACAACACTGTAACATGTTAAGTGGGAGCGGATTACAGTTGAAGCATTCTTTCACATACCTATAGTATTTTATTTATTTAAACTTTTTGCACAGAATATAAACACATTTACAAATGGCGGACTTAATGCCTCATGGCATTCTTTACCAGTCAACCTTTGGGCCAAACAGAGATGTGAATAAAATGGTGCAGAGGGAGAAGTAAGGTAATAATATCGAAATAATTGCAAAGCGAACTGAAGAACGTTATATAATATAATACACAGATAAAATAATATCCCCGGTTTTACCCGATGTAACAGCTGTTCAATTTTGGAGGAATAGCAATTTCTACGCGCCATACCGGCTCTGTGATTCATGAGGCCCTAAGAATTACAGTCTAGTGTTCCTAGAGTTCCCAGTGAAAAAAAATTGACCTTGAAGTGTATTTTTTTTATCCTACTCCCTTCATATTCGTTGCACGGAGCCCTAGGCTTAAAATATTGTGCGCTGCCATCTCCTTTTCTACGATAGTGAGTTTATTAGACTGTATGAGGCCTCTCACATTTCAGGTGCCGATTTGGCGTTTAACCAGGATTGACGGTCGCTTCTTGTATTCCGAGGCATTTATAACAGGAGCCTGATGAATCCCCCCTAAAGAGTCAGGAATATCATACCCAAAGACCCGGTATCGATGGGCGCCGAGTGTCAGACTGGTCGTCCCACATACTAACATGATAGTTGTAGTAACCTTCCATCATTGCTCTTTTGGGCTTGTAATTGGTTTCCCGATGCTTGTTATTTGTTATAGATCTATTCATGAAAGCTGGCGCGAAAAATGTATGAAACTGTCATTAATTTCATAGACATTCCGCCCCAGTTTTAGTGGATCGATCTGTACGTTGTGTTTTTTTGAGGTGATTTAATACCTCAGGGTTCCCGCAACCGCCTCGATGATATTTAACCGCCGCCTGTGGCTCGGCGTTGTTTACCATTTAGCACCACACCGGGGCCACGTGTACGATCTCGAGGGTAAAGCTCGCGGATGCAATCAACTTTAAACTTTGACTACAGGGACTGGACTTTCGGAGAATTGGACATTCGAGGTCACTATCCATCGCAACGAATGTCACGCCATTGTGATAAAAATACGTGGGGTTTTACCGTTGTTGTCAATATAAATACTGTCACGTTATTTAAACATGGGGTGATCTTGATTAAAAAAGCAGTGATAACCTGGAAAAGCTGATGGTCACTGGCAAAGTAGAAGGAAAGAGACCTAGAGGTCGGAGCCCGACACGTTGGACTGACCAGATCCGCTCCACTCTCGACGCCACAGTACACGAGGCTCTACACATGGCTGCAGACAGGAACAAATGGCGTCGGATTATACGCAGCAAACTTTTTCCTAGAGGAGGTCACGACCCTCAACATTGAGGAAACCGACGCGAGGAGGGGGAGGGAGGATCTTGATTAAAAGAACGGTACGCTTTGCGTCAACTCTTTATTCTATTTTACCGGTAATATCCTAAGGGCACCCAGATATGCTTTGACAATGTTCACTTAATTCCACGTAGTGCTGCAGGTTTCAGGTACAGCTCTGCTTTACAAAAGGGGCCTGCTATCGTCAAAACCTGGGCCTATACCACGAAAATCGAACGATTGCGGATTTGTAGCTCCGTCTCTGTCGCACTTGCATATTGGAGCGACAAGGAGGTTTTCCCGTCAATGCCAATTTTCGATGTTCGTGGTAGGCATGCTGAGAGAAACCTTTGATATTGGATTAGTTCGGTTCTCTCGTGATGTTTTCCACCAAAACGAAACTGATATTAAGTATCAAATGATACTTCGTCCACACACGGTCCAAAAACATCATTGGTACGAGGATTTTTCAAGGAAATTGTTATTAAGTGTTACGCTGACCGCAACGCCATGGCAATCACAAAACCGAGGACAATTCAATTCTGCCACTCAATTTATGGGGGACATTTATAAATACATTTATATTTGCAGCGATAAACGGCCAAGACGACGTGAAAACCTTTTCGTGGCACAAATAAATTTGTATAATTAAATGCTTTTTCGTCACACTTGCTCATAAATTGGTGGATTTTTATTTGTTTGTTGTTTTTTGGTTTCACGTTAGTTTTGAGTGAAATTTGGTGGGTAGGTAGAGTTCCTTATTCTATCTAGAAGATACAAAATCCAAATGAGCGACAAAAAATTGTACTAATTTTCCCACTGAGTCCCATGCGAAATCCCATGCGATTTCGTAACTCAGTGGGAAAAAATGTAGGACATACTGGGAAATTGGGTCTATCTTGAAGAGAATAATTTCATTCAAAAAATGACAATAAAATAAACATCCGCCCAATTTATAGTGATATTATCTGCAAGCATACTTAGACTTAATGAGCTGTATTAAACTCATGGCCATAATGGATTTTCATACTACTTTACCGCCCGCCCGGGCCTCCCGGAGGACCCGCGCCTCACGCGGACGCCGCACGTAGCCGCCGCTCACCTCGGTATACTCGTACTGTGGACCATGCTACAAAGTTTACTACTAGTAAGTTTATCTATTTCCTTGCAAATGTGATGAAAAACATTGTATGTACTATTTGACAGGCGACAAGAGTATTTGAAAAATTGCATATACGCGAAAAATTCGCCAGCTTGTCATTGATACCAGGTGACCTAGAGGTCATGACGTTAGCTGCTTAAGCTAAAAATCAGGGTTAGATTCTTGGCTTGGCCTCCGACGGAGTTGGTCTTTGTTTAGTGTAATGAAACCAATGTATTTCGGTTACGGATGTTCGCTAAGTGCTAATAGGTGACCCAATTATTACCTAAGGTCGCACACTGACAAGAGAACATCAATACCTATTCAAATCGTGACACATAATGGTCGTTTAGACAATGGGGATGGGGTATACTCTGGGGACACTTGTAACGGATGTTGTTAAGGCAAATACACACTTGAGCCTTATAAAGAATATAGGATATAGTCTGACAACCACAGGCTGCAGTACGTTTTTATAAATTATGTGCGTCCCTTTTTTAATTGAAAAACATAGGGAGGCACATACATTAAAAAAAACTACTGCGGCCAGTGGCTGTCAAACGACATAAAATTTATAAATTGAAAGAGATGTCATATACCAGAGAAAAAGTGACCAAAGCCCCCAGTGCTCAGGGCTGGAATCGGACCAGCGACCTCCTGCTTTCGCTCCAGACGCCCTAACCCAAACTATGTGTTCGTAAGTGCTTCAAAAAAAGAATTGTATGTTTAATTTGTTCCGACATGATAAAAAGCGTGTTTACACGCCTGTTTATATTGTCAGTGGTTGTGCTGCACTACACTAAGCTGATGAAGCAAAAATGATACCCCAAGGTTATAAGGCCCAGGTTGTTCTGTTGAGCCGCAGTTGAGAACAGCCGCAGCCAAGCATTCCCAAACACAGCATACAGACGCCGCGGGCGACGGGCCGCTGCACGCCACGGGCGGCGGGTCAGAACGACCCGGGCCTAAAAGATCGGATACTTGTGCCTATTTTGTGTCACAGACCTAGAAAATATAAGAACGTGATTATAGTAATATGTGTACAGCGACCACATAGAAGGGATCTCCCTCGACATCCCTAACAACGATTGTCCTAAAATCACTTACCCTAACCGTTAGCGATCTATTGCCATAACAATTATTTTCCATAACGTAATGTTTGAAGCATGTTTACCATAAATATCGGTGTCCCTATTTATAACGTCAGATGCCCTAATAACCTGTATACACAAAATGTATCATTCACAAATAGCTCACATGTTCCACACATAGTGGGCTCAATAAGACTTGTTTTATAAAAAAAACTTTTTTCTAAAATTGAAAATGGACGAGATGGAGCGCTCCGAAGATCAAAACTTTTCAACAGAAAATTTACATCGAGAGTGGCGTCATTATGACATGTATTAAAAATTGTAACGTATAGAACACGTTAAAATTAGCAACTTTTACTTGAGAAGCTTATTTCTAAAATTGAAAATGGCAGAGATAGAGCGCTCTGTAGATCGAAAGTTAAGGCAGGTCGGTGTAGGTACGACGAAGAGCGAAGCGAGTAGGGGTGTTAGGTAGAACTGCAACCTAACAGCGCGCGAGCCGAGTGAGCAAAGCGAGCGTGCCACGGCAACGGCCGTTGAAGCGCCAGAACCGATTTTTTTACATAACACTCTTAACAAACTACAACTTTCTATTAAATAATTAATTTGGGCTATGAATCGTTAAAACGCATAATGTTAGGTAATACGATAATAGGATAAACGTCATTAGGTCATATAAAATTAGGAAAAGTAATGATAAAGATATATGATCTTTAGGGCAAATAGTAATTATGCGAAATTACTATTATAGAACACGACATAAGGATAAGTAATCAATATGGTAGATTACATTGGAACAGAAAATATTAGGGCAAAAACAAATAGTCCATTCGATTAGAGGGCAATCAAATGAACAGTATGTCAAATGAGGGTTAGGACAAATGATCATTATGACGAACAGTATAAGGGTACGCAATAATAGGATAAAAAACTTTATGGATCCCAATATAGATCCCATACAAAATTAAACACAACTGTCAAAAACAAAAAAAAATACTGGTATACATAAAATAGACTAATCTAATCATGATAACGAAGCTCCCAAATAAATGTGCTTGCCAAAATTTACCTCGAGCTTTGTAGGCAGGATCACTTCCGACTATGCTAGTTTATTTGGTGGTCGCCAAATAAACTTGCATTCAACCATGTTCACTCATAAAACAGAAGTTTACAAAGTTAATCCCCAAAACATCGTACTCCACAATGCGTTCACGCCATTACCGCTGACGGGGCGTTATATGTATTAGGCATGTTGGCGTTAACGATGATTTGTACTGTGACGTGTGGTATACGATTTGCTTACATTACAGCTGCCTAATCACTAGGCGAAGTTGACGAGTTAGACCACACGTTGTATAAATGTTCACACACAGGATACTAATGAGGAAGCCGAATAAGTATAAAGTTGCATTTACAAATCTTAATTTTTATTTAAATTTGCAAATCTTAAATTTTTTCAGGGATCTTATTCATTTACTAATGTATTACAAAGTTTTCTTCCACATGGCATTGGGTATGGAGTATTAGCGTAGGCTTACTAGATCCCAAAATATTTAATTATATCATATAATAATTTATTTAATTTCATGAAAATAACATATCTATTTTATTTTAGATGTATAGATTTTGCAGTTTCTTTGCTTTCAGGATTATCAGGTTTAAGTAAAACATATATCTCTCAATCATAAACTATAAATTACTTACCTACCAAACATTTATTTAATTAAAAATATACTACAAAGGCATCATTTTACATGCTATCATACATACTCGTACCAACCTACCAAATTAAAATAATTACCTATCTTTCAAACAATTAAGAGGCATATTCGAAATTCTATCATACCAATTGTAAACCATGAATCAAATCATTTTAGCTAAGCCATGGATAGGGCGTCTACCACGAATATAGAAGAACGCAAGTTCAATCCATGCACTGAGCGCTGGGGAGGCCTTGGGCACTTTTTCAAAAGTATATGACATCTATTTTCATTTATACGTCACTTTATATTAAATTAGTCATAACTCGCAGTACACCTTGATGTCTCAATGACCTGATGACCTGTTGTTGTCCGCTCACGCCGTCACCGTGTGACGTAAATCCACGGCATGACGTCCCAAGGGCACAGTTAGCCGTAGAATGTTAATCGTGACGTTCTGCGTGCCAGCAGCGACGGGTTGGCTCCCGGGTAAGATCAAAGTGTAGGAAATTACAGGTGTAATGATAATGAAATAAACCCTTCGCCCACTGTGTAAGATTGGCATGAAAATTGTAGGCTGAATTTTATTTGTGACATTTAACAACAAATTCTAATAGTCCAGCATGCGTAGGTCACTAGGAAAGAAATGAGATGCTCGAAATCTGGATCAAGAAGAGCGTCAAAATAATCTCTTGGCAAGGCGGAGCTAATTTGACCTGACTTTTCTTTGAGTCGTTAAGGAAAAGGTGCTCGATTGGCTCACTCACGGCAAACCGGCAGGAATCGAGTTCTATGAACGCCCCGCCACTGGTCTCTCTCTTAACACTATGAGGGTTTATTAGACAATTCTTAGGGATGAATTACGCTAGAACCGGCCAGGACGTCACCGGGCCGAGACCGATGTGTCAATTTCTATACCGTCACCTGATAGCTCAGAGATCACCTGACGCTTTCTATAGGAATTGACACATTGAACCAATCCTGTCACGTCCCGGTTCTGTCTAGCTTAGGTCATCCTTTACATGTATCTCATGTAGCTCGAGCACATTCAGAGATCCAAAGTTCACGAAGCTTGTACTTCTTCTACTGGAAATATGCGCACAGGAAAATGTAAGAAAAGGCAAGAAAGGCCAGAAAGGCCAGAAAAATAGTATATACCTAATTGGTAAGTTTATAATCATTAATACTATATTTTTGATTTCTAAGATCACTAAAACGAAACTCAGACGGATTTGAATATTTAATAACCTCAATAATCCTATTTCGCGCCTTTGAAATATTTTCGCTATAAATTTTACTCTCCAGTTAGCAAACTAACAACTGTATAAAAATTTTCCGACAAAATAATTTATATTTATAAATTGAGATTGGGGTTAACTCTAGAAAGCTCTGGATGAATCTAATTTTATTTTAAAATAAAATCTCAGAACCTTTTAAAAAGCTATATCTCTAACCAGATTAAACATTTCGTCAAGCCAGGTAATATTAAATTAAACTAATCAGGGAGTCCTGTAACTGGAAAATAGACACAGATAATCATTCAGATATCTTAAAAAAAATTAGATAACAGAAAAATGTAAAAAAAGTTCACTTTTTCTCCATAGTAAATGTATGAAAACAGTTTTTCATACTGAGATAGTGTACATTTAAGTATGGAGCGTGATACTTTGTGTCTAGACTTCTTATTAAAATACAAGAACAAGATTTCAGGTTATTCTGAAATTCGTCCCACGAGGGTTGAAAATGGTTTGAAAGATTGTATAGAGGATATGGTTTTTTTTTTAGATGCGAGTCTTGAAAGTTTGTCCGTAGATTACTGATTGTAAAACAAGAAAATGAATATCAGCGTTTTTTGATATTTCAACCCAGCGGGGAGAAAAAAGGTTTGAAAGTTGAAAGCTAGAAAGTTGGAATTGGCACAGCGGGTTACTTATACAAAGTGTACACATAATTCCGCAGCACATAATTGTTCAACCCAGATATAATTTACCGCGCACCGCGCGTTCTGTTGCACCCTACCTTCCTTTTTTATTTTATTTTGTTAAATGTGTAAGCGTAAGCGTAAGCTGTAAGCGTAATGACGCATTTGTACCACGCATAAACCTCTACAGGTTTCTGTGGCGCATCTTAGTTTTTAAGTCATGTGTATTCTTTTTTTAATATAAATAAATAAAAGTGAGCTTGATATTTTCAACCCCTTAAGGGTTAAAAGGGTTTTTCGAAAGTCATCTCACAAGGGTTAAAAATAGGGTAAAAAATTGTATGGCGGCTATGTAATTTTTCAGGTGAGTCTTGGAAGTTCGTCCATAGACCACTGATTGTTATATAAGAACACTATTATTCTCAGATAGAGTCGAAAAGTGGAAAAATTTATGACCTCGGGTTGGACTCGAACCCGCAACTCTGGGATACCATCCCACCGCTCTGCCAACTGAGACCAGATACAGAGACCACACCCGTGGCTCCAATTTTTTTCACCATATCCCTTGTATGCGCCTAAGAGGGGCGCTTAGAAACATCTTGTAAGAAGGTACTTCTTTATCGGCAAGTGGAGTCTCAAGACAAGTTATAATGAGAATTCGCCACTAACCATGTTCTTCCCATACTAAATTATTATTTTTTAGCAGAAACATCTGCAAACGATACCAAATTTCTCAGAAAAAAAGAAAAAGTTGACCTCGGTCGGGACTCGAGCCCGGGTCTCAGGGATACCAGTCCACCGCTCAGCCAGAGTCGCGGGTTCGAGTACCGTGAACTACTTATATAACGAAAACAATATAATAATAAGCGACGGTTTTTTTTATTGTCTAAGAAAATAATTACAAACAAAATTTAATTCTACGCGTACGAAATCGCGGGCAACAGCTAGTAGAAACATAATCCAGCTCCACGAATTTCAGTTGGTATCTCTGCGAGTCTGTGGGGAACGGATTAGGCCTAATTACAACACAATTCTGCGTTATATATTACCTACTGAACAAAAACCTTGACATTTTTTGGCTTACTGTGGTAGTTTTAAACTGGCAACTCAAGTATCGCTGCGAAGCTTTATATATTTTTTAATTTAGTAAGGCCCACGTGCACCACCCGGGGTTAGCCACATAAGCCGGAGTTAAGCGTTTTTTTGTTTGTAATTTGACAGCTGAAATCCGGGTTAGTGGCTAACTCTGGGTGGTGCAAGTGGGCCTTAGTGATTAACACCGGATATAAAAGCAAGACTATTTTTGCGAGACGTTCCGTGCTTCCGTGTAATTTTGATGTCTGCTTATCTTATAATATGACAAAGTCGCAATTAAAAAGTAATTTTTTTCTGAGCTACGATGAGAAAATGTTTATGAAAATAATAACGTTAAATTATTATCTCTGAAACAAAACTGAATCATCAAGCTTTATAGGCATTGGTCAGAAATACGCTGATGATTTTTTTCGGATTCTTTCCAAATACGTTGCAGGCGCTTTAACATGACAAAGCAAACGTCTCTTTCGATACCGCTCAATAGAAAGACCGACGCTTAATCACATTTCTCATCCTATCTTGTGCAAATGTAGATCCGACTACTGTTGTTCAAATCAGCACGGAGAAAAAAGTCTAATTCTCATAAACAGATTTATTGTTTCATATGTGACAAAAAGATTTTTTTTCTATCAATATAGAAAATTGTGGTCTTTACAATATTCTCTATTAAGAGCAATATGAAAAAATCTATCTGAATTGACTTCATAATTTCATAATTATCATCCTCAGTTTTTTAAATGAAGTTGCAATAGTGGTGACTAGGAATTGCATTAGTAGTCAGGTCACGTTTAATGTTTGTAACATTGGAGGGAATAAAGTTATTCTCATTACTTTAGATGCCGGTCATGCCCGCCCAGAGGGTTGAGCTATAAAATGGCCACTGAATGTCATAAGACGAGTGAGCACCTGGCAGGCCCAGGAGGTGGTGGTACGATCTGGACGGTTATACCAACGACTGGCCACAGAGTGCACTGAACCTGAATTGACGGAGAGACCTTTACCGGCCCAGCAGTGGCCCCAATATCCACTACATCCACTTCATCTTAGGCTTATATCATAACTTTAAATGTGATGCAGCAATTCTTTGACTAGAAAGTTTACGAGTATTTTGTATTTCACAAATACACATAACATCTAAAAGTTTACCGATTCTCAAGTGGTGTGCCCCTTTTATCAATTAGTAACTATCAGCATCTTCTTCTTCTTCTAAGTCGGTCCCTCACTGCTGAGGATCGTGACTCTGCCGAACTATCAGCATAGATTTGGGTCAAACCCATGTCTATTAGGAACTTTTGTAGAGTTTATTGATGTTATTCAGTACAGATTCATAACGTACAGCTAATTGCTAAAGCGTTACTAATGTTAATATAAAATACACATTAAATTACAAACGATATATTAGGTCGTTACTTTTGTGTGAAACAAATCGCATTCGGAACATAAATCTATGGTCAGCGCTGAGTTGAGGATAGAGGGCGCGGTCGGAATTGGAGTGTTCCGCTGCAGAGCGGAGCGCTTGGGTGTGCGCGCCAGCAACGGCGCGGCAGCGTAGGCGGCACCGTCCGCATGACGCATTATAGTCGCACGACGACGTCTTCAACTAAACCCTGTGCAGTGAGTGTAGTTGCGGATGATACCCAGCGCAAACTTTACTATAGATAGGCATCGCCTTACCTCTAGAGACTCGTACCCGAGAACGCCCAGAAGAAATAACGTCGGGTATAGGTAAGGGTAATTTAAATATTGCTTCTTGTACAAAATTTACTTTGTTCTTATAAGGATGACTGTCACTAACTAGGACAGGGCGGGACGGGCCAGGCGGGACGGGATAATCTGTCAATTTATAAAGAAATAATCACGTGATAGCTCGGAGCCCATGGATGTCACATGACGTTTTTCATAGAAACTGACAAATCGTTCCGTCCCGCCCCGTCCCGTTCCAGTGTGAGTCATCCTTTAGCTATACGAAATGACGGTACGTAAAACAAGCAGACCACTGACGAGCCTTCCAATGGATACCGTTACAATGCAATCCATTGTATGGAAGGCTTCCCATTATTTAGTACACTGATAATCGATCCATTTCATACGTCCATATGAGCTCTTGCTACTTGCTAGTGTGTACTATATCGGTACAATACGCAAATCGATTTGTTACTACTGGCTAAACCAAAAAGGACATGGGCAAAGAAATGGTTAAAAAAAGGTAATCCTATACTCATGCCAACTTATTGAAATAATTGTTATTTTAACCCGAATGGATTGGAGACACTACCTACCTTATAATGGATAAATGAGCTAACCTGCTTTTAATTACGAAAATTTGTGACAAGGTAAATAAAATATGATTAGACCGAATAAAAATGGACGTAGGTAGCATTATACATTAACGGAACCAACGTTTGGAGTGTGTTCAGATGGCGTGGCGCACCTTTGGTGTACGTTTCTGGCATTCACGGCCACTCCAAAGTCAGCCGATACGTTCAAATGGAGTGGCGTGCTGGATTTCAATCCATATAGAAATTCACAATCAAGATGCCGTTAAAAAAGAATATACGGTTTTGACATTCACGGATCGATTTTGGAATGCAAGCCACGCTATTTGCACTGTTGCCTTGTCAGTTTGACCTTTAGAACAGATGCAAAAACTATTCAATACTGCGCGTCATTATCAAGCTTAATTTAGTCTCTGAAATTGAAATACTAAAAGCTTCTAAAATGTAAAATACAGCCAAAGGCTTTTAGCGATTAGAAAAGCAAATTGTTTAAGCAACATTTTCAACGAAAAATAGCCCCTGTCGCGTATAAGTCACCGATTACATCGCGATAACAGAAACGTCACTCATCTAACGCGTTCTAAATACAATTAAACGGGTAATACGTAATTTAATTTGCTTCGCTTGAATTCTGAAGTTTGGACACAGATTAGGTATAACTGCTCAGTGTTCGCTGAAAAGTGATATCAACACAAATATATAGTGTACCTACTCAGAGTATGTACTTGACAAAAGATTGTGAAAAAATAGCGGATACACTATTAACCTATATAAAATCGAACTATTCATCACGCAACTTTCATAACATTAAAAAGTTCAGTGGTAAAGAAACACATTGCGGCATACCCGTTAACGAATAGTGTAGTAGATAGTAGATAAGCTTTGAGATTTAGCAGTAGAACGTTTAGGAACCATGTTACTCGGAGCGACCATTATTTAGATAGATATCTTTTTGTTAAACCGCACAGGCACGGAAGTTAATGTGAAAAAATTGAGAAATGTATAAGTAAAACTTACTTACAGTGAGTACTTACTTTAAAATACGTCATAAGTATGTACGATTCCCATTGCTCTCATTTTGCTAGAGAGTGGCGTATCTTCATTTTGTTTATCTAGTCTGTGTCCATAGAGCTGGGCTCAGCGGATATGTAAAGATTACTGAGCACTCCAACAATGAGATTAAACGCGATAAACATTTTTTGGGCCGACTTACCGCTTGGATAAATAAAAATATTTACAATTCCTGCTTCGTTTGAACAAAGTAAAATTTTTAAGCTCTATTGTGTAGACAAGGTCAGTCTGGACGTTAAGGAAAATGGGATATTTGTTTTAGTTATATGTGTTACATTATGTATAAGATAAAACACATGATAATAATTGAAAATGCACAGGCCGGAGTTGTTTAAATACATTTTCTGTTTATTAATAATACATTCAACAAAAACTAAAAAAATAAGTCCTTGTGGTTTTCAAATTAAAACTTCATAGTGGATAAAGTTTTTAATAGTTTGCACAAATATTAATGCAAATAAATAAAAAAAGTGCGAGAGACCCTAGAAAACAAGCAACAGGAAATTGTATAGGCACCTACACCTCGCCTTTGTTTATCCAGTTGGAAAGGGTACTTGTTTACTCTCTACTTATTTGTAATTCTTGTGCAACGGTTTGGAGAATTCGCCCTCTAAAACAACAAATGGATTATAAAATTTATCATAATAAATGAGTAACTAAATTGAGTTGCGTCTCAAATGCAATTAATTACACTTATGTGTGCTATTTGAAGTAAGGGGCGAATTTCAAAATTGCTGGTACATATTTTAGCCTTAATTGAGTTGTAGTTAACTAAATAAAATAAAAACAAGAAAAAACCAGTTTGCTGTCTTTTTTAATCGTTTTCTGCCCGTGATAATGAGTGAATCTGACGGAGAAAAATACATTTTAAAACTTTGATAGAAAACAAAGGAATGCTGCAAATCAAGCAATGAAAAATCCATGGTAGTGTTAGTAAAAGCGACAAAAAGTTGGTTTGAGGTGATTCAATCAGATAATTTTGATATCAAAGATGCAGGTCACTCTATGGAAGTTTAGTAATTTCATTAAAAATACGAAAATACTAAACTTCTTTATCACACTTGCTCATAAATACCGACCTAGTGATATTATAAGCAAGCTTACTTAGACGTAACGTGCTATATTATGCCCACTATCGTAATGTATTTTTTAAATATTTCATTATGGCCAAGGGAATAATGTATTTTTAAGATTCTGACAGCTACTTTATTAAAAAGGCGATAAGATTTTAACACATATTTTATATTGCGTAATAACTTTAAATTACGAACAAATTAAGGTAAAAATACATTAACATACAACACATACAATACATTAAATACATTTAAATAGAATTATTACAATTTCAACAAGTTATAGTTTGGTGTCCAACTGCCTCAGTAAACATCAAGGTCACCTTGGTCGGCAACTATCAAGGTCACATTAGTCGGAAACCTTATTGTTGCGGAGCGCGGGCCGTGTAGTATAAAAAGCACTTAATCGAAATATTATCCATGGTAGCGCATTGACGTAAAACATTTATAGTTTTTTTTTAAGGGTAGTATAATATTTATTGGAAAATAAACTAAACTAAAACATATTACAACACAAATTTCTAAAATAAAAATAATAAAAACTAAAATAAATTTAAAAGGCCCCTGCGGCATGGTACCGAGGACGCTGGCAACATTTCCTCGCTGGATTGCTAGACTGATCCGTTGAGCGAGGAAGCTGCCAGCTCTTGGGTCTCCTGTGGCGTCTCTGAGTCTCTTCGATAGGTCTTTGCAGAGACTCAGAGCGCTAGGGCCCCACGGACCAAAGGTCTCGACGCCGAAAGGAACAAAATTATATTCAGCGCCGAGACCACTGTACTTTCCCACCTTTGCTTTTTCCGCCGCCTCTGCCGCTGCCGTATATAGTTGGAGGTTGGCGCAATTATTTACAGTTGTATTGTTAATGTTGAATGAAATATTGTTGTTTTTGTTAAGTTGGTAATCACACTTCATCACAGTGAGTATTGACTTCGATCGTTTTTGAAGAACATTAAATAATGGATTCTTCGAAATCTTCTTCCGACGAGCCTAGTTTTCGCCAACTGCAACAGCGCTGGAACATTTTTTGTCAGCCTAGTAAGTTTATTTTTTACTTTGCGGCGTCGGGCTTCTAACATACTCTTGTTTGTAATCCTTTACTTACCGCCCTTGGTACACAATGTACTATTTCTCCGACCCAAATGAACAAAAATATTGCAATTTTTCCAAATACACTAAGTGTTCAATAGTAAGTAACATAGCTAAATACTGTATTAGAAATTGACGTTATCCATAAGAATGACTCACGCTGGACCGGGCCGGGCCTGGGGTCAATTTCCATAGAAACCGTCACGTGATCTGGAAATCACGTGACAGTTTCTATAGAAATTGACCCCAGGCCCGGCCCGGTTCTAGTGTAAGGCCTGACAATTATAAGTTCTATCATTTAGTAATTTTCCTGAAAAAGTCAAACATAATCTAAAACTGCAAGCTCTAAATTATCGATAAATGAATAAATATCAACCATAATGGCAAAGCAGAATTTAAAGTAATACAGCTTAAACGAACAAACCAGGAAAATTACTGTGTAGACAATCATTTTATTATTATTTACTTTGCAAACAATTTGAAGTGAGTAATATTTGTTAAAGGCCCCGAATTCATCTTGAATGAGCATTACAATTTAGAATCTTAACGAGTTTCTCGGAATTCTCCAACTTTCCGAGTTCCCTCGTTCCCGCAATCATCATTTGGACGTCCTTTATATATTTAAAAGTTGAAGTATATTAGATAATTTCATTTTACAAAGAATAATTGGTATCACTTCTTACATTTTTAGGAAAAATCGAGTCTCTGGTTTTAATTTTCTCAATTCAATAGCATTTTTTAAACGCTGTTATATTATCTAACTACTACCAGAATTCACCTTTTTGACGCCAGCGACGGATGTATCCGAACCATGGGTTCAATTTTAAAGACCAATAAATCCGCACAAACCACAGGGAGCATAGACCATAAAACACATGCATTGAGTTCAACTTTAGCTTTTTCACTTTAGTGCCATCTCGTCTTATTGACAGCTATTTAATTGTGTTTGATACGACGTCGAAAAGGTAAATCGCATAGCTAAACTAATTATCCCGTCTTTCTTTAGTACTACTAGTGGGACTATGTCCAGAAAATTTCGAGCTTTCTAACCAATATATTTAAGGGAACGGGACGACAATACCCACGATGTTGCTACTTTTTAATTTCTGTGGTATTTAAACATGCATAAAAATAAGAACCAATTATTTTATTTATACAATTGATTCACTAAAAACACATTTCACACAAATACATCTCGTTTATTAACTGTTGATAAAACTTCAAACTTGTTTTCAATTTCTTAGTAGAATGTAAGAAAACCTGTGTCATTTGCATTTGCTCCCCTTCCCAAATCGATCTGTGAGTCAAAAGGAGCCACCATGCAAAAGGGATCTACTTGTTCATCGTTTTCGAGGCATCTAGGGTACGCTTGACAACCTTAACTAGAGATTTGACATAGCTGCTTGTTTTAACGAAAGCTATTTGTATCAAGACTTTCCGACTCAAACTTGAAACTGCGCATTGGGATCAATCCGTACTTAAAATATTTTATACAAAAACTAAAGGTAATATTCAGTACCAATTTCCAGTAAGGGATCCCTTAATTCTTTTCCCGTAATTTAGGAAACATCGTATACGCCTCAATCCCGCGCCATATAGCCTAACGCATGTGCAATTTGCATGCATATTGCAGATTCATGCGGCATTGTTGTCTCCAGCATTTCCCCGAGGCATCGCTACATTATGTGCCAAAGCTAACAGTCCGACAATATACAGTGAGTGAGCAATGATGAATAATCCATTAATGTGGAATGCCTTTGTAACGGGAAGGTAATTAAACATATTATCCTGGCGTTGGTGGCGTAGCGGTAAGGCTAGTGAATTCTATTCGAAGGTCGCGGGTTCGAAGCTATATATTTGGCCACCTATGTTTAAGTTCGGTTATGGAAGACATGGAGGTGCCAATAAAGAGCTATTTTCCCTATGCCTATGGGTAAAAACCCATAATAATATACATTATTTTGGGGTGGAAGGTCAATTATTGACCAGTCGCGGGCAAAGGCTAGTTTGTCCACAGGTTTATTGTTAACCTTTGCAACACAATATTTGTATTTATATTACATGCGCTAATTATGCGACCATTTAATGGCAGTTTCATTCCTAAAAACGAGTGCATACGTTAAATTTTAAGATCTGATTGCCAAATTGATCCCTGGCACCTAGAAAATCCGGAAAAAACGCTAGGAAATAGATTTGCTGGCGATCATCTCAAATAAACATTTCATCATATCCGGTAGTAGTAGTTTTTCTACATTACGTATTCGACTTGTTTACCCCAAAATTACAATTTTTCGTTAGAAAATTGTTAAAGCGATAAATATAATACTACGAACGAGAAAATTCTTATTCTTTTCCTTCTTCGAGAACTTACATTGAGTACCTACTTTCAAGCTCAAATTTTCGTATAGCTTATGTTATTCCTAACAAATAAGAATACGTAACTTTGTTGTGTGCAAAACTTTGTAATATAGCCCATACATTGACATATAAACCCTTTCTTGCTTCACCGATATCTCTCACGTCACTCGTATGTACCTACTGTATGTCCCTATTAAATATATATGTGCAAATTGTGGAGGTTTGAAATTCCAATTCAGAGGAGGTAAACTTAGAAATAAAATTACCGACAAAAAACAATTGTTGCTTGTTTGGATAACCTGCCCCATATCTACTTGAAAACTTGTACCACTTACATGGAATGCAATACTTCTTAAACCCTATAAGGGATAATATAATGTATATTTTGGATGCGCGAAATATAACCCTAAACTAGAAAGTGATTTCATAACCGCCGACGTTGCAGCGTCTTAGCTAGTGTAAATGCAAATATCACAAAGTGCTCTCAGCTCAGAATTGTTTGAACCGGCTTTGGACCCGCTCGTGCGAGTAGTGACTTGCAATACGCTGTTCTGTTACGCCAAACAGAACCTTAACGACATACGGTTTGCTACTGTCAGAGTCAGATACTCCCTTTTTTCTGAACGCGATAGTTTTGGAGTCGTTGCACTTGTCCAACTCGGAGTAAACATGAGCGCACTCCAACGAAACTTGCATATAAGTAAACGCATCAAATTTGAACCCTATTCTTTAGACTATAGAGATGGTAGAAACTATTTACAATGCATTTAAAGTTGCGAATTGGAACGGGCAATCGTGGAGAGCAATTTTTATGAAATACCAAAACTGCTCGCTCTTTGAAGCCACTTGGATCTAAAACTTCGCCGGGAGATTTTAGCAGCGCTCCATATTTGGTTTCAGGGAAAAATGTTGGTTGGATTTTAGTAATGAAGCATTGTCACACGAGCATGTAGGATTTTGTGTTTTTTACCCTTATTTATTTCGCCAACGATATACTCGTAGCTGCGAAGCTCGACGTCAAGCTACAAAACCTAATAAGCCGGTCTGTAGGGAAAGCTCCGAAGTAGAATTTATGAACATGTCCAACACCAAGATTATCTTACGTGAGTAGGAAAGAGAAAAGCGATTTAGCGAGAACACAGTCAAAATGTAGCTGCAAAAATTTGGGTTGATGCTCACTCGCAAGATGGTGCATGCACCAACAGTGTTTGCGTACCTAGCTATTGTCGTGAGTTGGCCGATTCCTGTAAATGACATACCTAATGAATATGCATATTCCTGTATATGCCAAACGGCTGGTCGACGCAGCCGGGACAAGAGAGCTGGCAGCTTCCTCGCTCATCGCATAAGCATTGTGATCCAGCGAGTAAATGTTGCCATCATCCTCGGCACCATGCCACAGAGGCCATCTTTAGATGTTGATTTACATTTTTAATTTTATAATGTTGTTAATTAAGTTAGTTTTGATTTTAATAGCGTAGTTTTTATCTTTGTTATAATATTTTAATGAAGTTCGTTTTAGTTTATTTAGGTCTTTGTATGTGCCAATAAAGTATTTTTAATGAATACCTGTATTTATATACTTATTGTTGTTTCACTCTCGCTAATGTCACTAGGGTCCGACTAAACTAAGTTTCCTAGATTTCGATAGCACAGACTATGAAAGTGTTAAGTACATGTCATGATTTCATAAAAGTTAGACGTTTAAAATAACACTTTAAAGATTGATTGTTTATTTGCTTGGAACAGATAACGTGGTTTGAGTATAGTAAATAGATCCGCCTCATTTATCGAACAAATCAAATCAGCAGCGATCTTCACTGGCACTGTAGCGATTTCGGTTAAAATAGAATTTTATCCTTTATAACAATGTTACTCGAAAGATTCGAGAAATGCTCTCGAGGGGTCGAACTCCGCTCAAATCACATGATGGATGGCGTTGAGTTGACTACAGTGATATCTCCATAATATGGAGTCCTCTTAAATCGGCGATTTAAGTAAAAGGACTCGGCATTTTTACATTACATTTTCACTCATTACTATTAGAGGGTAGGGGTCTTTACTAATTTTCTAATTAAAAGTCCTATCACCTCTTTACCGTAAACTGCGTACTTACCTATATATATTTTTAGTAACACTTTATAGGTAACTATTTCCCTGACAATAAAAAAAAATCAAGATAGCTACCCTTTTACCCCCGTTATTGAAAAACAGTGGTACTTAATAACCTTTAATAAAATCTTAACAAAAAATTACCTCTCTTTAAGGGATGACTCACACTAGGACGGGACGGGACGGGACGATCTGTCAGTTTCTATAAAAAATGTTCTTTCTATAGACTTTGACAGATCGTCCCGTGCCACCCCGTCCCGTCCCGTCCTAGTATGAGTCATCCTTTAAGCTTATTAAAATGAAAACTTGTTAACTCGAATTAAATAGCGTTCCTCAAAGGTCATATTTTCGGGGTTTCACTGCACTTTATTTAAAGCATAAACTCAAAATTACGTTCAAGTTATGAAAATCAAACACGGCCTGTCGATCAAAATAAATTGGGGGTCTGTCACACCCTGACGAATCGTCTAAGCGACCTTTAAAAACCTTTTTTGACCGGTGAAATTCCCGAGGATATTTTTGTGAAGGTCTGCTTCAAGGTCAATATTTGCTATTTTAATTATAAGCTTTTGTTTAACTTCGTTTGTGTAGTTACCTTGTATGTTTGTTTAGGTCAAATCTTGGGAGGCAATTTTGCCCCGCTAATGTGATTCAATAGTTCCGGAACTCCAATGTAAGTGTAGTAATAGTTCATGCACATTTATACATACATAAGTAGCTTCAAATACGAAGTTACGTACAGTTAACTAATTGGAACCCTGGGTCACTGTAGGACTACACATGTATTTGTTTTAGTGACGCTATAAATACATCAGATTGTAGGACATCTCTTACTGCTCGTCATTTTGACATAGTTCTAGAGGGCCTAGGGTTCCATTTATTTGACTGTCCGTACGTAAGTTGTAAAATTGTACGAGCCCGAATTAAGCATTAATGCATGACAAAATAATTGTTTACAGAAAAGCTTTTAAAAACGAAATTTTCACAAATGCTTTCTCACCCAAGGGGCATTCAGATCGTCCAAAAGCACACAAGCGAAGTTAATTAATTGCGCTTTTGATACCCGGGCATTCTCTGATTTTTTATCAGCACCTTATTAAAAAAGGACAGTTACCCGTAGGTATACAAAGAGATACAAATTATTACAAATGAGGAAATGGCAGTGGATTGGGTTTATTTTTAGAAAACCTGACACGCACTTATCAAAGATTGCCCTGACCCGGAACAGGACCACCCCATAATAGTACCTGGCGCCATTCCGTGAACCAAGAGATGGGATGAGTGTATTGGAGATGGGATGGAAGCAGGTGACCCAACAGGGCCGAAGTCAGTGACAGAATTTAATTCGAGCCCTACACCCCAGCAGTAGTTAAAAAAAGAAGGAAATGGAGAAGAAGACTGTATATTTTTCTGATATACTCGTAATCTCTTAAAGGGAGCCTTAATTGCATTTACACTAATTCATGACAGTCATGACTCATGAGTGATGCTGCATCACGCTGCCTGAATGCAGCATTCAGGCAGCGTGAATGCATCCTAATACAACGTGTCCCAAAACTCAAGGATAAGCTGACATCTTGGATGGAGATGCTTATGATTAGTCGGGAAAAAAAAGAAAAAAATATATCTCAACTATTTTACAAATTACAGAAAGAAAAATAAATTCATCGAAAATCGACATCCCTAATGGTATTTTTAAAGACCATGTCTACAAATATTCAAATATTTCCGTTTTTTGCTTTGTTTTTGGAAACTTAAGCAGCCCTGCTATCCAACACAGCTCTTAAAAATACCATAATACATTTAGTTTTTACATAAAACATAATCAAAACTCCTTTTGTCGCTACAATTTTGAAAGATTTTTTCTTTCAGTTCACTTTCAATCATCATGGTGTAAAAAAATTGTATTGACACCAAAATGGCAATCATTCAAACAAACGGTTATAGTTCTGAGCTATAACCGTTGCATTTTAATATCAGTATAACTCACGAAAGTTTAAATTATATTAATAGATTGTGTTACAAGGGATCAGAATTATATATTTTGGTGAATTCCGAATGAAGCGATGGATTCTACAATAAAATCCCAAACGTAGTGAGGGATTCTAAAGTAGAATCCTAAGCGTAATGAATTAATGAGGGATTCAGAAAGCGTTAACGCCCAAGACGAAAATAATTTTAATACCTTGTCACACATACTACTAGAGGCTTTCATAAATTTATGTCAAATAATAAGGCAAACAGCTCACCTCTGTAGACAACTCCATATTATTATAATGACAAAAAACAAATATTGTTCGCCAGTTGTATGAATAAAAAAGTATGATTTATAATTTTCCTAACCAAAATTAAACACCATTAAATACGTTTATCTCAATGACTTACGTGGAAACGTATTACCCATAATTTACTTACATAACATTCTGTAAACGAATCGTTTCTGTATATTTATACAACCCATTGATGTCCATACCATTACTTTTATTATTTCCAAGTTGAAGATACTCCAAGGAATCATCATTCTGAGTTATATCTCTCATAACCGCCGCATCCTGTATAAACAAGAAAATAAAGGTTTTTAACAAACGCGGGAAATTTCGAAGAAAATGGGATGATCAAATATAATGTAATTTCTGGAAGGAATCCCTTCCAGAACATTTACCGTGTTCTAATGGGCCTGAAAAATATTAAGAGCGAAGTAACAGTTCACCCTTCTCTAATTTACTACGTTTGTACACATTATAGCTTGTTGGCCTTTGAATTTGTTTTTGAGGTACCGTACGATAACCGTAAGATACCTGGCCCCAGATACCCCATCTTCTGAAGCAAGGTAAGAAAAATCTAAGAATGTTGACTGGTATTATTACCGATCACCAGTGTTGGGCGTAATTAATTACATTTTGTAATTTAATTACAAATTACACAATTATTAATTCAATTACGTTAATTAAATTGAATGTAATTAAAATTTCATGTACTTGAAATTACTTTGTAATTTGTAATTGTAATTACATTTATTTGTTAATTAAATTACTAAATTACTTTAAGTCAACTTTTTTTATAAACAATGAGAAGCAAACATGTTTACTTGGTCTGATTGCAATGATGTAATAATCAAGACAATAAATGTGTGTACCTATATTTATATTTATTTGAATTGACTGAAATTTGGCACGCAGATAGTATATTTCCAGAATATAAAGTACCTAAGCATATTTTTTATCCCGGAATACTAAGAAGTTGCGAGCGAATACCCGGATATTAAGTACGAAGGAATGCTCTCAGATAAAAGAAGGAAAATACCTGAAAAACAGCAGAAGAGGGCAGGGGGGGTTGGGATAAAGTAATAAAACAGTTTTATCAATCAAATACGTATTATTAATTTAAAAAAAAAACACACTTTGATTTATGATATAGATTATTTTAAATTAGACTTTAACACTACTCTCATTTCAAACATTTCGTCCGACAACCTGTGGGATTTCGGTAGATTTATCATAGTTTTCACCGATCGTTTATTTTATTCAAAAAATAAGTGATCAAAAATATTCTATAAAACAAAAGTAATGTGTAATTTAATAAGTAATTAATTGCAAAATGTAATTAATAATTCAATTAATAATTACATTTTGTAATTGTAATTGAAACTTATAATTACAATTTCATTTTCCCTGTAATTGTAATTTGTAATTGCAATTACTTTTTGTAATTGTAATTATTAATTAGTAATTCAATTACGTTTTGCCCAACACTGCCGGTCACAACACACTGAATAGACATCTCATGATTTTAGGTGTAAGTAGGGACCCATCCTGTCCGCACTGCGGTATGGAGGAAACCAGTAATCTACATCTACATCTACCGTAAAATGGGGTGAGTAGGGATTGCGAGGATAGTTGGGTCAGGAGAGAGTAGGGGCGGTAGAGGGATGAATGATCGGCCTAATGAGATCGCCACTTCCCTCCTGTGCCGCCCTCATTGGGATTGTATTTTCTAATAAACCATTCAATTTCTCTATAGGTACTCCACCATAAGATTGTTGTAGTCCTACTAATTCCCCAACCTTTGGTCATTGGCAAATAGTTTTTTTTTGCTTTATCTACACTAAAACGCCCTCTTAATAATTATTTTGCCAAGTCAAGCTAGTGTAATGTTGTGTCAATTCTAGCAATCGTCCTACCTCACTCAATTCCATCCCTTCCAACCCCTACTACGGTGTAAGCTGGGATTTCCTTTTTTTGTTTATTAATTAATATTTGAAACGGGTCACTCACATAATTTAAATAAACTAAGTGACCCGTTTTAAGTATATTTCTTATTATACATTGAAATAGATGTCATATAATAAAGAAAAAGATCAGCACCATCGGAGGCAAATCCCAGGGATCGAACTCGGGTCTTCAGCTTACGCAACTACAGGGTAAAAATATATTTAATAAAATAATTTGATTTATTTTAACAATTAAGTTGTATTCTTTAATATATTCGAGTCTCACTAGAGTTCTATAGTTATTTTGTGTTTTTTAAGTAAAGTAAATTAGGGAAGACGGATTTTACAATTAAATTACTTAATTTTTTTTTAAACATAACAACATGCGTACAAAAACTGAACTTAATGCAAAATAACATTTAAAGAGGGCGGAAGATACTTTCAGACACACTCAAGCTGACTTAAATCTCTTTAAAATGGGACCTTAACGGAGGCATAATCAGGACTTCTTTGATCACAGCTTCTATGTGCCGCCCACGTTATAAATAAGTATTATAACAAATTGGGCCTTAATTCCTTGCAATAAGGTTCAAAAGTGTAAACCTATCTTCTACAAACATTACACACTCATGGAAGCAAAGTCTCTCCTAATCATTAGAGTCTACATATAATCAAAGTAAATATTAAACTAATTTGTTTGCTATGCCATAATTTATGTTACACGGGAACTAATTTCCTAATGGATCATAGATAATTAAGTTGTTTCTTGTTTGATAGTTTGGTAAATAGAATACAAGTTTGAAACACGGGGGTTGTAAGGTGAAGAGCCTGGGCCTGGGTGAGAGACTGGGAATGACATCAACCTTATAAATTGAGGTAGATATACTACATATTATTTTTACTATTTTTGTAATTTGTTTTGAAAAAAAAAATTCCACCGAGTTGCCGTTGCCGGCATTAATCATCTCGGGCTGTGGTGTAGGGTTAGAACCGGTAGTAGCTTTCTTCTTGAAGTTCATAAGTGCATTAAAATGTGCCTAAATTGAAAAATAAAGATAATTAATCTTTGTAATTTTACAGAAAAATTGACCAAGGTCGCGGAGAACGCGGAGTGACCAAGGAGCAGGGCTCGGATGAAACTAGATCTGGGACTTAAAAATACAGACAAAGAATTATCATCGATTTATGTTAGACTTTTTGGATTGATTTGACTTGACAATATATACTTTTATCTGTAATAAATAGTTGGTAAATGGTTGAAAAAATATATAAATAAGAAAAGCGAAATCTTCATGCCTGAGACAAAATATTCAACACTGTTTTGTAGGTCTCCATTCAACGATAAACGAAAAAATTAAAATTTATTGAAAAAGAAGACATGATGGAGAGTCTTATATGTTTCTACGATTTTAATTAATTTGTAGGGTTCCGTAACCAAAGGGTAAAATGGGACCCTATTAAGTACTAAGTCCCTGTCCATCCGTCACCAGGCTGTAACAGAAGTCACGAGCCGTGATAGTTAGGCAGTTGAAATTTTCACAGATGATGTATTTCGGTTACCGCTATAACAAAATAAAATAAATATTTAAGGATAATTTATAAAAGTGATTTTTGCCGTGTTTATAGATGTGCCCTTTGTGCGTGAGTCCGAATCGTATTTGATATAAACAGGTAAGTATAAATATTATTTCCCTAATATGAGTTAAGTAATTTTACGTAGTAGGCGTTAGACGACACTTGCGTCAAAAGTCGTTCAACAAGTAGAGGAATCTTTCACGGCTCACCAGTTTTAAATGATTCAATGATTTCACCCAAATAAACGTTTCATAGCATTTAGATAGAAAATGTGGAAATTATCGTAATAATTTAATTGAAAATCCCGTATCTTTGCTGTAATTATTTGAGTGCAAGCAGATAATCAGTTACACATTTTATTTAGGTTATATACATAGAGTATCAAGAGTGAACACTCGGATACATCGCGCTGTGACCAGCAATGGCGGCCGATTTATATGTGTGCGTGCAGCCGAGTGATACCATGTGAATTCTTTTTCCCGAATATAATTAAATCGAATTAATGACCAGGGATTCAACGAAAAGTTAAATATTTGTTTTGATGAAAATTATTTCTGTGCTTATAAATAATTACACGTAAATATGTTATACACTTAATTTACAAGTAAAAGTTACTTTAATAGGTATAGTAAACAATTTCATACGGATTACAGTTAGGTAGGTAATTCTCTTTCTAAACAATGTTGAAACAATATTCATGCGACAAGTGATGATTGGGGATCATGTGGAAGGTAGGTAGTAGTAGTACAGTCACGTCTATAAATATACACTTTGGAACGTACTCCAGGGAAAGAAGGGCCAAAATTTAATACAGATGCAATTACAAAATTTAATATATATATATATATATATTAGGAAAGGTACCATTTCATGGATTTTCATATTTCCATAAGTATGAAATACGCAAGACGAAGCAAGCAATTACGCGACTTTCGTGATATAACCAAACTCAAGCTGCTGGTCACACTACGCGTAATGAAGTTAATATTCGTTTTTTTTGCATAAACACGTGTCAATTATAATTTTACCGATGAAAGGTCATTCCATGTGACTTGTTTTTGAGACCAATTGCGTTTTTACAATGTAAAACTACGCACGTCGGCATTTTCACATTATTTTCACGGAGATGTTTGTTGTCGGTTGGTTTCGTTATCACTGACTGATGACAAGCGTAATGTTTTGTCTGTGCATGTGTGCATTCATGTCGGAACAAGGTGACAGGCGTAATATAGGCGTGATATGGAATCACAGTTTCTTCTTAGTGACACTACGTCTATTTATTTTCTATGTCTATGGTTATACAACGTGTTTTCCGTTAAATTCGACACGTGTCGCTTTGTATTTTAAATAATAGGCTGTCTGATATATCGGTTTTTGACAAATTGTATATTTTTTTGTTTTCCATACAAAATAAATGTGTGTTACTAACTGTTAAATACAATTAACTACTGTTAATTGTAAAGGGTCCTTTAGAGTTACATGAAAGTAAGTGTCAAATATGACAAAGCTGAAACTTTAGACATGACAGCACATGCCAAAACACATCTTAGTAGTAGATGATTTAGTAACCTTTTACACTGATTCAGCGAATAAATGTATTTATTAAAGGGTTGTGTAACTTACCTAGTATACATACCTATTGAATATCTCAAAAACTGTAATAGTTAACAGACTAGTTCCTTTGAGGAATTTAATCGAGTTAACATAAAAGTCAAGCGAAAAAAAAACAGAGTGTAGAGTGGAATTAGCTATATTTAAGTGGATTGGAGCTATGCCTACAGTTACATCAAGGGAAAATAATATTACGTAAGGTTCTAGTAAGTTACATAAACTTATTGACTAAATAAAAATTCATATTTGAAAATAACTACTCATATCCAACATTTAAAAATCTCACATTGTCTCAAGCGAAACGCACTATTTTTTTTCAGTGATACTATAAATGATTTTATTCAACTCGCATACGGTTTCAACTGTTTTTATTTCACCAAGGCTTGTACTACAACCGCTGCATAATAAATTGTGCTCACTATCCGTAAAAGAAGCGTTCCGTAAAATAAATTTATCAGTCTCGTCATCGGGTTTACGGCAATGCCGGTTTTTGCCCAAGAACGTTATAGGAACACTGGAGGATGCACGTAGGTACAACAAAATGTAGTGTCTTGGGGTATTACTGTATTAGTGTCTGCAGCATTGTTAGGTTGCGGTTGTAGCAGGTTGTATGTAGCTTGATGCATTTAAAACTTCGTGCGCCACCCAGGTTTAGGCACTAACCCGGAGATAAGCGTTTATCAAATAATGATTTTTGATATGTAACTCCTGGTTAGTTGGCTAGCCTAAGTGGCGCTTAGTATTGCATTAGTATTGGGTTAAAATTTGCCACGGTGTTGCTATTAGTCATGCCGGCTGCACAGTCGCAAAACGAAATACCGATAACGCGAATGAACAGCATGCATAAGATATATCAGTGATGGAGTGTTGCCAAAACAAAGCATATTTGTCGTTCTGTTTAACTAACCCCTGAGTTTATGGTGCTCATTCATTTCAATACAAGTGATTCGGTGGGAGTCGAGTTCTATGGTTGTCACGTAATTAAGAGAGATTCCCTTATTAATCCAGAAGAAATAAACGTCATCATGTAAATGCGTTAAATAATACAAGATCTTTATCAGTTGTTGTCTTAATGTTTTGTTGTACATGCAACCTCCAGTGTTTATATAAACTTCATGTTTCTGTCTCAACTTTATGGATGAATGGCGTGCCTTAGGCATTACGTAAAACACTCGTAAATCTTGGAGCCAGATAAAGTGTAATAAATATGCGCTGACATTGCCGTTATTTTAAAAGTTAACATTTTAAATTCGAAAATTTATGCGATATTTACATTTTTGCATATTCATTTTACGCCATTTCGTCCACATATCATTTTAAATTCCTACTAAGTACCTACTATTGAAAACCGATTACTTATTTATCAATCCATTATCTAATTTGATAAGTAGGTATTATAAAGTTACCTAAATCACTGATGGTAACTTAGTTAAAATTTTAAAACAGTTAAAAATAGTCGATGACGTTTTTAAAATATCCTTGTCGTTTAAACCTTTAAAGTAGGTATCTAAAACAAATTGATTACAAACTATCCAAAATGTACCTTTCGTCCAAAGTACACAAAGTACGACCGCAACTAATTGATTAAATATTTGATGATTTATTTACACCTAATAAACAAACTTAAACAAGTTATTGGCATACATTGGCAATTGGGTTGGTTTAGCGGCATCTTGATACGCATCTCCGTATTTGATGTCAGTTAAGTATAAATGCTTATGGTTAATTGTAATAATTAAATTAAATAAACAGTTTTCAACAAATTTATTGTAATATATTGCTTCAACTTCTTTTACTAATTATTAGAAAATTACAATATTTTACTATTAACAGCAATATAACTTACCGTTTTAATATAAGTTAATTGCTGTTAATACTAGAATATTGTAAAGAGCACAAATTTCTATTATTGAGTAAAAAAAAATCAACTTGCAACAACCAGGTTAAATGAACTAACAGCGCTAATGACGAAACGTTTTCGTCACGCGACACAGAGGGTAGAGACCCTCCATTTTCGCTATAAAGCGGGAAATCCTTAGCTGGTTGGCGCAAGTTGACTATATTGATGGGACGGGACGATCTATAATTTTTTATAGAAATAATCACGTGATAGCTCGGAGCCCTCGGATGTCACGTGAGGTTTTCTATAGAAACTGACTGATCGTCCCGTCCCATCCCGTTCTAGTATGAGTCATCCCTAAATCTGTTAGAACTCACTAGATTTTTTTCTCCGTGTATCCAAGTAAACACTATGGCCACAGCTATTATTATAGTATATTATAGTAGGGTGGCGGCACCAGCAATGGACAAGGGACCAGTAATTGCATGTGCAGTTTATTAATAAATTCATTCATAAATTTCAAATGCACCATTGAACGCTGTGTACATTCGCTCTTATTATGAGAAAATAAGGTGCATGCATTTAATTTGTGTCAATCAATTGGCAACCTCAAGGTATTTGAATTAAGAATAAAGTGTCCTTCACTGGTGCCTGTTCGCTAAAAGTGTTCATAATTGGTGCCGTCACCCTATATAGTACGGATTGTAGATCAATTAAGTTTTGCAGTTCTCGCAGTACAATGTCAATAACAAAATGCGCAACGAGGAATTTTTAATGTGTTTTGTACTTCCGTTTCGTCTAAATTTAAAGCCCCGTTCAGAGAATTAGAACAATTTTGCCTCTACCGAACAGCGTTAATTGTCGCTTTAGCAAATGCAAAAACCATTGCCACATTAACGCCCGCAGTGATTAACATTTAAATCACAAACAATGTTAACGCGTTTAATATTACGCAAAACCTGCATTTGGCTCGGTCCCAGGGTTTTGAAAAATCTAACGAACAATAGCGTTGAATCATAAAAACCAGACACAATTGCTCGTGAGCCCGCGGAATGGTTTACGTGGAGCGGACGAATTGCGGTGCGGCGGAGATTTGCCGCTTTCCCTCCGTTTATGCCCACTTCAGGGCTGTCATTGCCCTCAATCCGACGAATAAATCCCTCCCCAACCACCCTCTTGACAACGCGTATTAAAAATCCATTACCACCCCTTTTATTCTACGAACTCTTAAGTTTACAACGATTAACAGGAATCTCGCGCTTGCCTCAAAGAAAACTTCAGTGTGTGGCAGCCCTAGAAAAGCTACCAAATTACCGGGAATTCTCTCACAAAGACCGCAGATTCCATGTAACCGTGACTTTTCCCTGAACATGTAACGAGGCTCTATTGAATTATCAGCGGAAAGTTTTTTTTAATACGCTTTATGTAGGACGTGGCATTGTTGTCGAAGTGAAAGACGCAGGATATCTAAAAAAAATCGTGTGGAATTGTAATAAAGACATTATTTTTGAAGTTTATTTCAAAAGTTAGAATATTTATTATTGATTTTTTTTCCTTGCTAACATTTGTAATAACTAAGCACGAGGATTAGCTTCACGCGCTCCTCACTGGGCTAAAGCGGTCGTTGAATTTACATACTAATAATAATGTAATTGCTGTATCATTTCCCCATAATTTAATGTTGTTATGGAGTTTGAATTATATCAGAGCGTGATATACCATTATGCGGTGTTTTAGGTGAACATTTACTAATAGACTGCACGTAATATTCCGAACATTATTTTTGAATGATATAGCAGCAATGGTGTGAGCTCGAATTTGCACCTAGCGCGAAGATTTGACTGCTCCACTTCTCAGGTGCTGGCCCTAAATTTGAAATTACGACTGATTTATTATCTTAAGGAGCGCCAGAAGCTGCGAGTGAGATATACCCCAAATACCACGTCATGATCAGATCACAACCATAACAGTTCAAGATTTTAAAATCGGAATACCTTTTGGGACTTAAGACGCAGACTGTACCGACGGGTACAGTTAATTACCGTGTTAGGTATATATAGAACGTAGCCCATGGCTAACGGGCAATTCATTAACCTGGAACTAAACGCTAATGACTTTGGGATCATTATCAGCGACTCGCCGCAACTAGTGGTAACGCTTAGTCGCGAATTCTGGAATCAATGGTAACGCAGAATGTACAGTACGTCGAATGTAATTTTAATGGATTCTCGATGATGGAAATTTCTTTCTGCCACGCCATGTCACGCCAGACAGTGGCGGTAAATGGGATGTTACGAATGAACCACATAATAAAGTGACAGTGATAAGTGATAAGGTCATGTTTCTCCAGCAGGCAGAAATGTTCTTGAGCAGCGATTGCAAAACAGGTAAGTTGTTGATTTTTTATTTCTGTAATAACTCGAGCATTGGAATAGCCTGATATTGAGAAATAGTGGATATGAAATTCGCATTTTATTTACGTAAGTAGGTAATATGAAATCATATTTTATTTTATCATTAAATGAATCTCTTGCTTCGAAATAAAAATTTATTGAATTTAAAGTGTAACTTTCACTTCAGACGGGGAATATCTGAGAGGTGGTAATAAATAAAAGTGTAGTTCACAAACATTATATTAATTTGATTACCTTACGCCACAGTTACTTACAGAGTAAAATCAAGTGTACAAGACGAAAGTCAGACACGAAGTGCCCGGTTTTTTAACCTGGCCGGGGCTCCATCCATGCACAACACTTTGGAGCGTACGGAATGTGAAGTGGGATGGTAGCCTGGGGAAAACCAGGACCCTTCCGCTACATCAAGTGATTTTACTACTCTGGAATACTCCTGCTGAGTTTGGTCTCCAAAGAGACCGATTGGACCAAGCCAAATCTGAGGTGTGTGTAAGAAATCGAGCTATTGGGAGTTTAATTGCTGTTTCGCTACCCCAGTCCGTTCCGAGCTGGATCAACGCCTTTTCTAGCCTTGAGTAGAATCCCAGACTAGGTACCGGGCTGTTGCTACGCTCACTAATGGCTGGCGGTAAGTATTAATCATGTTGTTGGTTGAAAGTAGCCGAATTGTTACAAAAGTAATATGCAATACCTGTCATTATAGCCATGCTCCTCTACCTCAATTTTTTTCTGCCCTCTCGCCGACAAGCAGCGGCTACGGTAAACAAATTCGCCGCTTACTGTCTGCGTCGAGCAGAAAAATACTGTACAGACCTTGGCCAATAAATAAAAAAGCCTCAGATCACGCTTCGGCCTCGCTTCAGCTTCGCTTTGGACAACAATAACACGAGATAGGACACATTTCTTACTTTACAGGCCTCGGTACGTAATCTACTATTATTTCAAAGAGACAATAGAATAACATTATTTTACCTAAAAGTATTGTAGAAATATAATAATATGGTTAATTTAACTCGCATTTAAGTTAAATTATGTTCAAAAAATGTTTTTGAAATGTAATTTACAGATCTGCAATATACCTAATATTTTACTTTATATAAAAACTGGCAAACTACAGATGTCCGTTAAAAGTATAATCGAAATATTACGACTAGCCTGGCCTAGTTGGTAGTGACCCTACGAAGCTGGAGGCACCGGGTTCGAAATGTTCGAATCCAGGTAAGGGCGTTTATTTTTGCGTTTATCACGAATATTTATTTAACATGAATTTATTCCTGAGTTATGGACATTTATGTATGAATATTTGTGAGTATTTATTTATGTATTTAAGTATGTGTATCGCCTAGTACCCATAGTACAAGCTTTGCTTAGTTTGTGGCTAGGTTGCTCTGTGTTAGATTTTCCCCTAATATACCTATTTATTTACCATCGTGCACCCTAATTTTTTTAAAACGTAATTAAGAGGGCGTAAAACAGTATTGCAAGTTTTAACTGCTTCTAGGCGAACCCGAGGGCGCACGCTAGTTAATAAGTAAACAGTATAAGTGGTATAATAGGTAAGCAGTAAAATTATTTTACTTTCGGTGATTCTTTTATCGATCCCGAAACACATAATTTGTAAAGGCGCGGCTTCTATTTTACCCTTTTTGTCGCCACGTCAAAAAAGTAACCAAACCATCGCCAATAAATAAATAAACATAGGTAAGCTAATACTTGATATGAAGTCGTGGCGTGTGCTGCACGAAATGTACTGACTTGATATCAAGGTGAAGCGGCGAAAAGGTTAATTGCGTTATATTAAAGACTGAGATTTGATGATTTTATTACGTCAAAATACATAACAAAAACAGATTCTTTTCTTATCGCGCTGTGTTCAAAAGTGAGTGTGTTATTTTGTTGTATTTCATATAAAACCTTTTGAAGCATATGCTTGACGTACTTATTTTTTTCTTATTAAAATATTACAGATATATGTACTTAAATAAATGGCAGATGAACTGGTTTGAATCACGGCGTTACGTTTACTTATAAAAGATTACCTTAGGTAATCTGTTACGAGTTCTATAGACAGTAATCTATTCTACTCGAGAATATCTAACTAGGACAGACATGACCCTAAGGAGTAAGTAAGTTGCCCTAAGGAGGGTCATTCCGTTTAAAAATTCAGTGGGACCTTGCCTATTCAGCCCACATATTCAAGCCGATTTGAAAAAACTAGCCTGATGATTTAAGGTAAAAGCAGCTTTTGCCGCGAAAGCAGAAGATCGCTGGTTCGATTATAGCCCTGGGCACTGGAGGAGTTTGTCACTTTTCTGTAGTATATGACATCTCTTTCAATTTATATATATTTGTATAATTTAGTTGAGTAATTTTATGTTTATATTCAAATTATATGTACTTTAATAAAACATAGAACTTAACGTATTCGATAAATATCTTAAAATTATTGTATCATAAATCATTTATTATTTATCAATATTGATATAGTGTGACTACTTATAAAAACATTAAAAATAAGAAATGATTGGATTCGTGCTTTAAAAATTGTATACCAATAATACTATAAATAGAAGTGGTATTTTTATGCAGCTAAATACGGCAACCGGCTTTTTTTTTTCTACCTCAGCACTTCTATCTGTCAATTAGATGACTGACAGCGATATTAAAAAAGTAAACATTATAACCTCTGTGGTATTCCATAAGAACACTGCTCCTATGGATTTTCATACAATATATGAGCCCTATTGTTTTTTTTTTAAATTTCTATTGTGGGCATACAATTTCTTCCACATTCTGCCACCTTTCTAGATTTTGTTTTTTTCGCTATTTTAGCTATGGGAGAAAAACTAGTGTATGCAACAGTTCTTATAACTCTCGGGTCTATTATTACAAAACTCTACTTCGTCTTATTTTGAAACAGCGACCCTCAAGTTTTAAGAACCCTTATTATATCACTGTTGCATAAACTACTTTAAAAATTACTTGTATAACAATACAAATTAAACGGCGCGCGGGCTCGAATACTTTCTTGCTCGCACACTGATACGGCACACTTCGGCCGCCCGCCAAGGAACGCCGAGCGTCTACGGAGCTCATCCCGCGCCCTGGATTTTCCCCAGGCTACCATCCCACTTCACAGTCCGTGCGCTCCAAAGCTACTGCATGGAGCCCCTGTCAGATTAAAAAAAAAGTGTTAGATCACTTAGCTAGGGATAGGTAGGGGAGACTGGGGTCAATTGAAACGTTTTCCGAAAAAACGGCCATAGTGACTACATTTTCTACCAATACCGGCTTGTGATAGGCTTCGAATATACCTAGTTTATCTAGGTTTAATATTGTTAAGGTGATTATCCATAGGTATCAGATACGCAATCACACGCGTTTTAGAAATACTTGAAAATTGTTTCAATTGACCCTGGTTGCGGGTCAATTGAAACAGCGAATGGGGTTAATTGAAACACCTACAAATAAAATATTTGTTTATTCTAAAAATCATTTATATTCCTTTTATTAATCGTAATTGAATCACACAATCTCAGTCTTTGATTATAACACTGTACGATGTAGTTTCTACCAATAACTTGACGAAAAAGGTAGCATTTATTGATACTAATTTAGCAAAAATTTTATATGGCACTTCGTGCCTTATCATTTAGAATAAGTAATGAGATCAACTATTAATAATCTACAAATCTAATCAACATTTAATAAAGAGAGAACAACTATTATTTTATATATCAAAATCAGTCAAGTTAAGTTATTTAGGGAGACCGAAGTATATATCAGCACATCTTATTAAATATTTCGATAACTCCTCTTCCTGAACTTCAGAAAACACTTTATTGTGGGGAGAATAACCCATCTTTACAGATTCTAAGGAATCTTCATTGCAACTGTCCCGTTTTTTCTTGTATCTGAATAATGATGTTAAATTAACTTCATACTTTTCGGCAGCTTGTCTAAGAGGTATTCCCTTGGATTTGCTCTCTTCATAAGCTTTTTTAAATAATTCTATACTACACTCTCCGCGATTCGTGGCTTTTGGACGGTTTCGCGGTATCTAAAACAAAAATTAAATGATATTGCAAAAAAATGCTTAAGAATTACATACAAGTAAATTTTGTTTCAATTGACCCAGGAACGTGTTGGCGAATATTTAAAATCGTAGAAAAATAACGGTAGATGGTAAGTATACATAAACCACCTCAAATTCAACTAGAATAACTATGTAAACAGAAATTTAAATAGTGTTAAAGTACTACCAATAGATATTGATGAATAAACAAAACAAAAACATCAAAAATACTTACTTTTTGTGTAGAAAAAGCAATACATGTGCGTAGTAACGTCCGACGGTCAAAGAGCCGTGGCTAACACTGGCCTACAGGTTCTGACACGAACGCCGATCCCTCCCCCCTCTGGGACCGCCCCACTATCGCTTCTTGTGTCGGGGTTATTGCACTTGTTTCTATTGACCCGTGTTTCTATTGACCCCAGTCTCCCCTACAGTCAAACAATTGGAACCCTAGGCCACTGTAGGACTATGTCATAGTGACGCTATATATCTGATTGTAAGTAATCTCTTACTGCTTGTCATTTTGACATGGTTCTAGAGTGGCCTAGAGTTCCAATTGGTTGACTGTACACTACTGTCCTTTGGCAAGTCTCTCTGAGTCCGGGGAATCCTAGTCGTCTTCTCCCTGACTTCTTTAGGTTAGCTAGGCCTTGGCGATAGGTACACCGATTGTCCCTTGGCATTGGGAGTAGATACGCCAAACTTTGCCGCCTGCTCACCGATTTACTTAGCTAGGAAGTAAGTACCTATGTACCTACAAACTTATGAATACGTATGAAACATTGTACTTATGCTATAAAAATAAGTTTGAACTAATAAACCAAGTATGATGACATTGGGCGTTTCCGTTACTACCCACATCTACAGTTGTTGATTCTGTAATTTCAGAGGGATTTTCAAAACCCTTATGATTTGTAACTTGCGCTGTAATTGTCTCCCTTGTCCAACCTCAAGCCAAATGAGCTCCAGCAAACAGTGCAATTAGCACTAACCGAGCGTTAGTTTAATTCTGTCATTAGTAGTTAGGGACGGCATGTGTGGATAGGTCAGTTCTACTGGAGAACAAAATTATTACACTGGTCAGGAACAAGAGGAAAAGGGCTCATTTAATCCAGTGTTACCTAGACAGATTTGTCTGACTGCTGAAACAGTACTATGTATGTATGTCTGATTCTTCGGCTTGCCCTACAGCCTATACTGCTTGACGGATTTAAACGTGTGAGGTGTTATTAAGTGTGATCAGTTGATTTTAACGTCATTTTTGTATTTTTATTTTACACTCTCCTCTCATGAGCTCCAGAAAATAGTGCAATTGGGATGACTACTAGGTTGAAAAACTATTATTCCATTTAGTCATTTAGTTAGATTATCTAAAATTATTGGACACGTAGTTTTTCCTTTTTCAAAATAACTTAAATTTATGAAGATGAAGAGCATCAAAATTCCGGAACGGGGGCTGGGGATGTCACTATTAGGCAAGAATTGTACCTAATTGTAACGTCACGCGAAACTTTAATGGACTTTATTTCCGCCATTTTTCGATTTACAAACAAAAGAAAAATATGTGTCAAATATTTTTTAATAATCTAACAGACGGACCAATTTGTTTTTTTTGTCGTCTAGCCTATTAGCACTAACCGAGCGTTAGTTTAAACTCGACATTAGTAGTTAAGTAAGTAGCGGGCGGCAGGTGTGGATAGGTCAATTTTACTAGAGAACGAAGTTATTACACTGGTGTAGTACTTACAGCATAGTGCTTAATGTAACTTCTATTCTTTGTATTATTTAAGTAGATATTTTTCACGATTTTCACACATTATAAATTTACTAAAACGGGGCTTAATCGTGTGTAAACTTTGAAAACAAACCTCCGACGTTTCAAGGGCGACATTGTCCCCGTGGTCCCGGACAAATAGATATTTTTCGTCCAACTGTCGCTAGCGTTATTTTTCGTGCGTATGTAGGTATGTTAATCATACGTTTATTGCCTAACAAGTAACACATTTTTATTTTCAAAATATATACATTAAGTGTAACTTAATACCTACACCTCTACCTTTCGCGGCAGACGCCCTGGCGTGGAGGGCGTCTGCCGCGAAAACAGGAGGTCGCTGGGTCGATCCCAGCCCTGCTTTTTCTGAATGAAATCTGTCTTTAGTAAAAACAATTGGTGAATAACCGACCTTTCAATGCCGTCAACCTTCATTTTTTTTTTTTTAAGTATTCAGCGTAAAAATTAAATCCGTAATAAAATAGTCTGCGCCCATCTGTTTGACAAAAGAATTACCCTTCCAAAGATTTACCGATTCATTATGTTTTCGTGACGATAGCTTTTAAAGATTTGTTTGACCTATTTGCTCCTGATTTATTCTTTATCTAAATTCAACATTTTCGCAGATCAAAATGGAAAGAAAATAGTTTTTTTTGGTAGCATACTGATTATTACAGCTTTTAAGGTTCCGTACATGAAAAGGAGAAAGCGGAACCCTTATAGGATCACTCTGTTGCCCGTCCGTCTGTCTGTCAAGATCCTTTATCTCCACAACGCGTATAGGTAGCAAGTTGAAATGAATACCACATGTTTACAAATCTGCGGTCCTTGAAGCTGTGAAAAAACCACTATCTCAACGCAATCAAATTTCCCAAGCATTTGCAATGGGAATCAAAATGTATATAATAATCAAATGGGGACTTCCCGTTGACCTCGAATCACGAAATTTGGCAAATAGCAAGAGCTTGTAGCACAAGTACAGGATAAAATGTGTACCTAAGGTCATAAATGGGGGAGGGGGGAGAGCATCCTTTGTGTGGAACCCTCAGGCGACACGAACTTGGCTGTTATTTTTTATAATAGCAATTCTAAAAATATCTAAGTAATTCCATTAAAAAAAATTGTCTTCTACATCTTCATTAAATTCTATTTTTTTATTATAATGCCTGAAGCTTAGGCATTAAGAACATTTTTTTGTAGCTGTTTCAGTCACCTAAAATTCTGACCCCATTAAGAGAAAGAAAACTAGTCTGTATTTTCTTTTAAGTCTAGAAAATGAAATTTTCAGTATAGAGCATCTACTGAATATTCAGCACCATAAATTAACGGTGTAAGTACCTCACAAACTTAATTAGTCAAGTTCTGCTATTAGTTGGTGAGTTCTAAAGATGAAATTTAATCTCTCGAGTACATAATATATGGTGCTATATTTAATTTACTAAACTTTTGCGGTCTGCAAATATTTACAATGAGGATGAGTAAAGAAATATAAATTAGAAAAGTTATATAATCTTAATAATCACAGACATCTTCTTCCTCAAAAAATGTGGGTAAATACGACACCACCAGGAATAGATTTATGTGTCTTTTGAATATATCTTCTAAACTAGAAATATTGAATATACTCACATGTTGTTATTGCTCTAAAACGCGTTCAGAAATCGTAGGAAATGCATTACCTCAATCAATATCACTATGACAGCAGCAGGACCCCCGGCGGGCCCCGGAGCGCCGGCGCGGCCCCCACGTCTATACTATTGAATCATAAAAAAACTTTTTTTTTCATGTTCAGTATATAGCCTTCTACAGAATAAATGAAACACTTAAACATTTTCACACAAAATTAATGAGTAAAAAATTTTTCTGGCTAAACAGTAACTTTTTTTACATAAATAAATATGCAGTTATAAATTTTATTTAATACTCTATCCAAAAATAATAAATAGTGTATATCTATCTCTACTGGTTTTTTTCTTAAACTCCACTTCAAATCGCTCTGTTTAGCACTATAAAATCTGCGACATTATGACATTGGCTTCACGTGCCTTCGGGGGCTCTCAGAGAGAGGTCATGTCGCTCCGCGGTCTGACAATATTTACAAAAATGAGAGACTGAGAGTATTGAGGAACGTGTAAGTAGTGGATATCGAGATATTGGGTGGCTGAGTGGCCCCTTTTAATAGTTGGGATACGAGTACTTGTTATATTTTCGCGCGTGATTGTGTAAAAGTTCCACGCTCTAGACTATTACCTCAAAAATCGCTCCCTTCAAAGACCGAGCGGGCACAACTCTACTGTTCTAGAATCCTTAAATATCATAGACGGTTACAAGCGTTACTTCGGTATGTTTTTTAATATAAACCGTACGACATTTAAACTCGAGTGATGTGAGAATTAGGACTTCATTCGTTACGTTTGTTCACTTAGTTGTCTAATTAAAAAAAAAAAAAAACTTTGTGGCAGATTTGTTGGATGGCGCCATTGCCATTGACGCAAGCATTAGTACCGTCGGCTTCTGAACCCATTTAAGAGCACTAATAATATGTGTGTAGATAAAGTAGTATGTACAACTACTCACTGACGCTCGTTTCATACCACACTCGTGTTTTAAGGTCTCTTGTTATGTAGCAATAGCATAAACTCCTACTGATAGATGCATTAATACCAAGGGACGTATATATCTACTGAAGTTAAACTTAGTTGTTTTTAAAGCAAACCAAATGTTTTAAAATCTCGTAGCGATTTATTATGCCGCCCCTACTTTCAAACATAAATCTGAATGTCAATAAATCTCTGCAGTCTGCGATGCATCCATTACTTTGCATGGCATAGCTATAAAATGAAACAATTTTCCGTCTGTAGGTACCTATAGCAAAACTTGTTTTCCCATAGCCAATCTTTGAGCAGAAATTACGGAACACCCATAACCAGAGCCCGTAATTTTCATGCCGATGACAGACAAATGACGTCAAGCTTCATACATCATGTTTTAGGTTTTACGTTTGAAAGAATAATGCTGTCATTGAATAGTGTCAAAACTATTACGTTCGACGTTAGAATCGAACGTTGATAGACTTTATCTGTCATTAACTCTTTTCGTATTAAAACATCCTGTTTATAGACGTCATTATGACGAAATCGGCATGAAAATTACGGGCTCTGCCCATAACCCTTTGCAGCGAATGATTCGTATGATAGCAGCTGTTCAATAGATTATCTGTCAAAAAATGACATTGTTGACAGATAATGTGTTGAACTGACAGCTCTCATAGGTACGCTTAATCATTCGGTGCGATGTGTAATAGAATTGTTGATTTTGCGGACTTCCGGTTTATACTCGAGATGGCGAAGTCGTTTAGGATATATTATTTTGTACGTTAAAAGTTGTGTAGTTGTTTGGTGGCTTATTATACAGTGAACTAAAGAGGAAGCATGCAGCTAATGAAGAATTTTTGAAACATGTTTAACCACTCTTTTGTTTATCACCCGGTTGTCCGGGCCACGTGCTATTTGAAATCAGCGTCGCGTTCTGATATCCTCTTAACATTAGCTGACTAGACCGACAAAGTTTCCCTAATCGGTAGCTACCTACCGTTTAGTACCGTGTGGTATTCATGGAACTGTTAAGCCAACTTGGATTTCATATTCTGTAGTTAGCCAGAAGTTTAGGCAACTTAGTACCCTGAACATTTCATTTTGCGCAATAACGTATCCAGTTGCGAGTTGATGTTGATATTGAGTTGTCAGTTGTTCTAATGTTTAAGCAATAGATTAAATATAGGTGTTGAGGGTGATTCTTATTTTGTCGAGGTTAAATATTTAAACAGTGCATCCCGTTATTGTGTTCAATGACGTGAAACAACTACGTATGATTTTTTTGGATTTTTTAAACAAGTTTTAGGGGTCGCTACCGATTATTGAAAATTAAAAATTCCCATTAATGAAGTAAAAATAAACATTTTTTTTCGCTAGATGACGTGCCAGAGTTTAACTTTATAATAAATGACGTTACGTCATCTTGCAAAAAAAAATTTTTTTTCTTTTACTAATGGGAATTTTTAATTTTCAATAAACGGTAGCGACCCCTAACATTTGTTTCAAAAATCCATAAAAATCATACCTAGTTTTTTCATGTCATTGAATAACGGGGTGCCCCGTTAAAATACTTAACTTCGACATAATAAGAACCACCCCAGTGTTGACTGATGCAATTTGTATTAATTATTAAATATTAGGCAATGAGTTTAGGCACGTAACACTAGCCAAATAAGCTCGGGCCCAATGTTCTATTTTAGAACGACAAGATTTAAGTGTAACGACCAACAACAAACACACAACGACACGTTCAACTTTCGCGATTGAAAATAGAACTTATTTTTGAAATTCTCAAAACTTTATCTTTTATCTAGGTACCATAAAAGTGTACCTACTATAAAAGTGTCAATAAGACAATGGGTCAACATTTCACTTGTCCTAAAACATATTGGGTCTTACGATGTGAAGGCAGGTGCTGCATTCAAAGTATGAAAATCCAGGCGTTTAGAGTTAAAAATAATGAAATAAATATTTGGGGACAATCTTACACTGTTCAACTTAGTCCCAAAAGAAGCTAATAATAATAAAAAATAAATGTCTCTCTTTGCGGCCCTAACCACCGGCAGCCAGGGCCCTGCCCTGTTGCCGGCGGCACTCTAGGTTAGGTTTTTTATAATGTGTATTTGTTTTGTATTGTTTTTTGTATGTTGTTTTGTATTTTATTTTTATATACATATTGTAAAAAATCCTAACCTAAGAAAGAAGATAAATAAACGAAATAAAAAAATAAAAATGATTTATTCAGTAGCAAACAAATTAAACATAGTACAGGTTGGTGTCCCTTTTTAAGTATGAAAATACCTGTGTTAAGGAACACCGCTCTTCCTTAGTGATTAACTTACTTATATAAGCTAAGCTTAAATTAAATTTTTCATGCGACGCACGCGATTTTGCACGGCATGTCAATATTTAATCGGGATAATATTTTTGGAGCATGAATACACAGCTGTGGGTTTTTAAATGGCTAAGGCTGAATTTGACCAAACTATTTGACCAAACTTTTTAACCAAGAGTAACGCTTACTTTTCGATACTAATTTCAAAATTCCATAGTAACTTGATGTTATTATCTGAGAGTAAGCGTTATTCACGGAAGAAAAATTTGGTAAAACGCAGCCTTAAACGCTTTAATATCTTATATCTTTTATAATCTTATATTATCATCAGTATCCATGGCATTGTTTATCACGACAAACAAATCGAATTAGGATGCTGTAACTTCCACCGCATCTCGACTTAGCGAACTTAATTTTGTTTTTGTAACTCAATACGGACCCCGAGAAAAATCTTTCGTTGAACTTTCTAAGACACCGCCGTAAACAAGATGACATAATTTGAAATATAATACAGTGGAGCCCGAGGTGGTGTTGCTAGGGTTACGACTTACGAGACGTAAGTAAATTTGGTTAGGGGGCGTCTATGATTACATTGATTACCGTATAACGTTTAGGCGATTTCGCGGCCCTTATTTTGCATGGGATGTACTTGACTCTCATAAATTTAATGATACTTTAGTAGGAGCTTTGAAACGGGCTTACGCTGAATTTATTACATAAACACAGTTCAAGTGCGAGTAAGACCCGCCCACCGGAAGTTCCGCACAAAGGATACTCCCCCCGCACCCATACAGGCACGGAACTCGCAGTGCGCAGCAATTACACGGTTTTCATTTTTTTCTCTGTATTTGGGCTACAAGTTCTTGTTTTTTGTCAAATTTCGTGATTCTAAGTCAACGGGAAGTATCCTAAAAATTTTGATTACCTTTATAAATGTACGCTAAAATACCCACACAGGCGCGGAACCCTCAGTGAGCGCCAATTCTATGGGTTTCGGTTTTTTTCCTGTACTCTTGCCACAAGCTCTCGCTTTTTGCCAAATTTCTGATTCTAGGTTAACGGGAAGTACCTTATACATTTTGATTCCCATTGCAAATGTATGGGAAAGGAGACTTAAACGGCCGTATCTTTTGATTGCTTTGACGTAAGGCTTTGGATTTTTCACAGCTTCAAGGGACCGCCGACTTGTTTAGGTACGTAGTATTGATTTTATCCCGAAATTTAGAAAACAGCTCGTTTTAAACGAAGCAGCAGCAGATCTGAACGCACCTTTAGACTAGGTAAGCTACTGGAACTACATCTTGAAGACTATTCAATTATAGAGGTCTTGATCAAACAGCCGCCGGCCGCGCAATCAGGTCTGTAAACACCGAGGTGTCTGAGGACGTGACCGTAGAAAGGGCAGCACTAGTCGACAACTATACACACTACTCATGGCTATTATCGCTACAAATATTGTATTCTATTTATTAAAAACTATAGCGGGTTTTCTATTAAAACTGTGACAGTTTTTCGCATAGACACGTGCCCGGGTAATGTTTTTCAAGCGACTTATTTTTTAATCGGTAATATACAGAGTGTCATTAAAATACTTCTGATCCATTTAAGTCTACGATACGCCCTTAAACGGATTACCAGCATTTTTGTTACATCCCTGTATTGATGGAAAGTACTTTCCACCAAGTGGATGCTTACCTAAGGTCTTGCTTGATTCTATCAATGATTTCAGGTGAATTTTTGTCATAAAACAGCCTGTTAAACTTAAATTAGCCATCCTTCTGCGAATATAGGGTAATAACACGCTCGTATGCAATGGTAAGGCAATGTTAGGTTTCACAAGCCATATTAGGCTTATCCCTGTAATAAGGCTGACCAAGCCGCTAGTAATATTGTGCCTAGGTACCTAGTAGAACAATAAACTGTAAATTCAAAACGTTGACGTAAATGTATTCCGTTATATAGCTCACGGCTACACCGTAGCCTAAGGACGCGTTCAACTCTTCATACGCGTTGACCCTTTAAACTGAAATAGGTAAACGTTTTTAGGGCTTCCGTATTTCAAAAGGAAAAACTTTGTTGTCCGTCAGTCCATCCGTGCGTCGGTCTGTCAAGACCCTTTATCTCGGGAGCGCGTAGGGGTAGCAAATTGAAGCTGTGAAAAATCAAACCTCTACGTATGGCCGTGTAGCACAAGTACTGAGCTAGTACATACCACGAAAATCGAACGATTGCGGATTTTTATCTCCATTTCTGTCACACTTGCATATTAGAGTGATAAAGAGGTTTTCCGTTAATGCCAATTTTCCATGTTCGTGGTGTGCCTGCTGGAGAAAATCCTAAAGCCGTCATAAATAGCGGGGAGGGGAGGAGCATCATTTGTGCGGAACCCTCGGTGGGCAAGTCCGACTCAGACTTGGGCACTTTATAATAAATGTTTTGATTCATGTTTTTAAGTAGTCACACCACTATATATAAATTATAAATTGAAAGCAGCCGCGAAAGCAGGAGGTCGCTGGTTCGATCCCAGCCCTGGGCACTGGGGGCCTTGGTCACTTCTTCTGTAGTATATGACATCAATTAATAAAAGTCTCTTGACAAAAATTCAGTAGAGAGTTCATTCAGCTAGAGCATTCGCGGGAGAGCGTTCGAGTGTGTGAAGAATGTGAAGATGAACGTCCTGTTTTCAGGGAGCAGTTCGATTTTACTGTGCAGTGTGCAGTGTCGGTAGGTAGTGTAGTGAGCTCTAGAGCGTGCAGCCAAAGTTCGGCGTGGCGTCAAACTGTCGAGGGATTTGAATTGAGTGGCATGCACGTTTGCCACTTACATACGTTGGCAGTCGTTTAAAAGCGTTCACTCAGATTCCACTCATAGCAGCAGTCGCGCCGAGCAGGGACGAATTGTTAATTTGTATAGAGAGCGTCACGTTATCTCTGAGCTGTCACGTGACGCTTTCTATACAAATTGACACATCGTCCCACAGTTATCGTTACTAAACAAATGAACTCTCGTCGTATAGCCAGCTTTTAGCCTAGTAACGGAATTACTAGGCTTTTTGCGCGCGACCCACGCATATTTTCTGCCTGATTTCAGGTGGGTATGTATAAGTATTCTCTTGAATTGTTTATTCAAGTAGAAATTAATGAGACAGGATAAGTAGCAAAGGACTTATGAAAACAAACAATGTTGAAATGAGATTGTCAAATAATGGTTGTGTAGGAGCACCTGTACCTACCTGAAATAATATTGGAGGCCACTACGCTAAACAAATAGTGTACAGACCTAGGCCAGTAAATAGTATCTGATCACATGTTTGTCGATTACACAAGATCGCAGACACATGGCGTGTCGAGACATTTCTTACTTTACAGTTACAGGCCTCGGTACGTAATCTACTATTTTATAAATAACTAACTTCCATTTCTGCTAAACTAGTTCAAACCTTAATAGGCTGGGATAGCGCAAAAATATAGAATTTATCTACAAATATTTTCAATGATACTTCTAATCTAACTATTGACGATAAACTAGAAAATGGGACTACACACTTCGTATTTAGAGTTAAGGAAGAAATTCGATCTTTATAATGAACTTAAAGGTCATAACCGCCCTGTATGGCTTCCTACATGTCTTTGATAATCTAATTTAAATACCTACTTATTAATAACAAAAATGAAGGATGTAATATTATGCGTCTATACTCCAGTCGACGACTACCTAAATATTTTGAAGAACTTTGCTATTAGGGCTACAATAGCTCAGAGTTTTGTATGTCATATCCGAAAAACTTATTCTAACAAAGCCTTATTTACTTAGTTACTTATAATATTTTATTACCGACGGCTTTGAATGACCGAGCGCGAAAAGACACGTCTCCTTTTCAGTTTTGGCAGAAACATCAGAGAGGTTAGTTTCTTATGTATAATTAATAATTATAATATTGATGTGATACATTGTTGAAATTTAGTTAATATCTATATTGCCATTCAGCCATTGTTTAGTATAATAATTGGTAAGTAGTTGTAGTTTTATTTCTTATAAAATTATCGTTATTATACTTAAATTGTAATTTCTCCCTCTTTGATTGACCTTGGATGGGCTTAAAACCAGCTAAGCTGTGCCCATACCTTTTTCCTTTGTCAGTGCCTAATTATGTATTCTATGTTCATTGTTTTGTTCAAGTAAATAAACGATTTGTATTTGTATTTATTGAAAATTTTATTTTAAAACCGCAGGTATATGGATACTTACGCACATATTTCATACCGTAGATATACATAGAAGAAGAGATATAGAATCCGTATCGAATTCATAAATTCATACCATACACTGACATACGAGTATTCATGTTTGCCGGATGTCTGGTGGAGATATATTAGGCGGCTAATATACAACCTCGTTGATCGGTCTATATATTAAATATTTCAATCTCATCAACATCGAATAATTGACATAAAATTATATAAGGCAAAGTTTGTGTAAGCGACCCAGTCAATGGTGCACGAAAATGAAACCAGAGCCGAAATTTAACTAGTAAACGACACGCGCTGGAAATTATCGAACACTCCACACAAAATAATTTGTAATTACGAAAACAGAGGCAAAACGTGATCGCGATCGTTTTGCGTGCATACAAAGAAAGTAGCTGTTAAGGGTTGTGTGTAATGTGCGTCGAAATATCGTTATTCCTATCCTTATAATTGGTTGCGCATTTCCTTGCGTGCGTTTAAACGAGACGCGCTAGCTAAGGATTTACGTACACCATTGTTGGCTTAGACTGTTATAAAATAAAATTGTGTTCACAAAATGTATTAGCTTCAATTCTATTATTGGTGGCAATTGTAGTATTATGTAATGCTGTACAAACAATAAACGAGAAATATCTACGTGTAGATACTAGTTTAGAAAATTAGGCATGGCTAGAACTCCAAAACCATAAGCTTGAGTCCGTAGGATACTTTTTTCTGAAATAGCTTTAGTATTCATTATTGTTTTAAGTCTACTACTAACTTTGCATTATGATATAACTTGCAGTATAAGAATAGCTAGCACCTTTCCCTTTATTCAGATCCCAAATCCACAAAACTCCCGCATTTTTTTTTATACTACGACGGTGACAAACAAGCATACGGCGACTTTAACAATACTTTTTTGAAGCAAGTCAACCAATTGCAGCCACTGTAGGACTATGTCACAGTGACGCTATTAATCAAATTTTAAGAAATCTCTTACAAATTTTCACTTTGACAATGGTTCTAGAGTGTCAGGGTTCCAATTGGTTGACGGTACTTACTTCTAAAATCATTAGGTATTCTATTGGTTTTGCCGTTTTACATTCTTTCAACTAGAATTTGCACCGTCCTACTTCTTACCAAAGGATACTATTGCTCTCTTTTTTTTCATTTTTACAAGAAGAATGCATATAATCCTAAACAAAGCACAACATCGCACAAGAAAATGTAAAAGTTTCACCTCAGGTGCTACAAAGCACTCAACTGATATTATACGTAAACTATGTACAAACTCCTGTGAAATGCATCACCTTTATGAGACATGCTGGGAGCTTATCACACATTCGTCCAATAATTTAGAGTTTTAGCATTTATCATAGCGCTGTGTGTAAGGGACATTACAGCATGGATAAATAAATAATAAGGATTGTCTTTTATTCTCGTTAGTCTGTTTTAAAATTACGTAGGATTTTTGTCAAACTTTTTTTGTCAAATATTTTCTAAATAGGTGCCTTTCCCATCACGGGGGCATACGCGGAGCCGAATCCAATACGCAGAGACTCTTCCGACAATTTAATGAAATGTAAGGGGTACACCGTGCGGATGTTGCAACTGCATGAGTCATGAGACACACGCAGAGGGAGCACCCGCCAGGGTGTATGGACTATTGGGAGTTAATGAAATGGTGAACTAAATACTGGGTTATGACGGATAAAACCGGGTGCTTGCCCAATAAAACTGTCAGCAATTTTATTTCCGGCAGCCGGTGACTCGCCCACATAATATAGGCCCCCACAAAAAGTGACAAGACGGCTCAAGGTCAACATCGGTGTGGGGGCTAGGGGTAGAAAGGTGTCTCTGGACTTTCAACATATATCCAACTCGGTTATTATAGGAATGGTTGAATAAATGAAATACAATATCTTTATTGTAACTAAGGACCACTTGCGCCAACCAGGGCCCAACTTACTTGGAGTAAGGTGTCAAATTCCATACTAAAAACGCTTAACTTCAGGTTAGTTGGATGACCCCGATTGTTGTAAGTGGCGCTTAAGATATTACATAAATCATTGGTATCTGACTCTCTAACTTATCATCAACTTGTTATATTAATTTATCAACAATTAGATAAGTCGCGGACGGGCAAAGGACGCCTCTTAATGTATAAGAGGATTGGAGCTATTGTGCCTACTCTGGATCAATCCAAATTGGGATCACTAAGGTAGACGGCCCAGTGGATGACACTGACCCAGTGGATGACTTTTTGCAGTTTAAAATAATAAATAAAAATAATGCTATAAACAAAGCTAAAAAATAGACAGCTTCTAACATTTGCGAATTGTGTTCAAAAACTTCCATCGATTCAATAAATTATTTACTATTTTAGAGATAGGTAGCTTCCGTAAATAGGTGTTTTTAGCGAATCTGTTAAGAACTTGTACCGTGAAAGTCAAGATCATAACCACAATTATGTGTTTTTTAGTAATTGATTATTAAAACTGTTAGATAATTTATTAAACTATTGTTATTGCATGTTTGTATCTAATTATTTTGATTAAATTACTTTTTTGGAGGCCGGATGGTGGGGAGAGGCATTTTGCCTGTCATTCACTGGTACAATTTCAGAGGTAGCAGAAAAATAAAATAGCTAGACAATGGTAATGATATAATACATTTTATGGTCTGCATAGCATGCAGAAAGAAGTGGTTTACATATTTGCACAAGCATGCATTCGGTATGTTTTATAATTCAGAAGTTATTTGTAAAAAATTGTGAATTCCCTCCATAAAGTTTCATCCACTGGGCCACTTAATCTTTAATTTCTTTGCTGTATAGGATGAAAAACAACTGATAAAACAACATCGCTGCTGTTGTGGTCTGGCTGCAGTGGAAAAAGTGCAATGGCACCTGTCAACTTTCCATGATAAATTAAGTACCAAGGTTAAATGTTCCAGTCAAGGAATACTCCCACTTTGATACCACTTATTTTTTAAGTTACCATCTACACCAATAGAGAACCTACCTATCTATTTGCAGGAAGTTTCAGCCTTTATTATTCACATGTCTTTATTCCGGAATAAAATAAAGGGAGTCTGCGAGTGCTCGAGTGATAAAGATTATGTTCTTAAGCCTATATGTAAGAGTAAGTGGTACGGATACCCTTGCGTCGTATTCTGGAGGTGGAATTGAAGAGAGTTTATGGACTAGTTTATATAGGTTGTTTTTATTTAATTCCGTTAACTTCGTCAGGATACTTTTCTTAGATAAATTCAAGTATCTACGTAGTGTATTTATTTCACTCGTATGCTAACTTATTGTTATTTCGAAGATACTTAGATTTGAATATTGACAATAAAATTCAAATCTAAGTATTTTTTTTTCTTTCTTTGAATCCAAAGGTCGTGGGTTCGAAAGCTGGTAATTGAGGATGCAAAATATGTTATGGTTGAATGAATAAGTGGTTATTTGTCATATAACCGGTTATTTCCATCCGGTTATAAACAGTTTTGCATTTCCCGACTGGAACGTATCAATGAGTTTTTTTACTTACAATACAAATAATAATTCGTTATTTACTGAGTGGTTTGCCTCGATCTTTAACTCGCGACCTTATATCTCGGCAACCCCTTGACTGATTTGGCTCGTATACAATTTTTTTTTATCTAACGACATGCCAAACTTCACGAAGTATCGATCTACTATACTCAAGTTACTGTCGAACAAGCATACATAGATAAATACATTCAAACGACGGATTGTCCAAGTAGATTGAGGGTCGACTAGGTACTTATCGCTTTTCGTTGAAGGTAAAATAAATATTGTTAGAAAGTCAAACTAATTCCAGGAAAGGCAATATATATACCCCTCTAGCGTGGAAGGTCATGGCAATACCTGCGTCATATCTTTAGTTTATTTTATGTGAGCCGTAGCAAAAACCTGAAAAACACTGGAAATATCAGGAGTGACCTCGACTAGATAATAGAAGTTTCTACATAAAAACTTACCCTTTCAGTCGTAATAAAAACTTAAGAAACGTAAATGAATTTATAACTTATCTTCTCTTCCTTTTTATGAAACTTAAATGTCCTACTGAAAGAGACGGACGAACAATTAATTTGCTAACTGAGGCTTGATTTACGTTTATTAACAATTTTAATGCAAACCAAAGTTCCAGCTCATCGATAGACATGTCAATAATTTCAATAACATTATTTGATTCGGTTCCTTTTTTTATTTTGTACTTAGGGACTGATAATAAATAACACATTAAGACATAACTGATGTCTATAAAATATCCAGAACCCAGATATACCTAGATTAATACCCCAGATTTTGTGTTATCAAATAAAATCAACCTGTACCCGGGTATTACGCGATACACAGGCCTCGGTATTTAGGGCGCCGTTGTTTTACCAAAAAAAGTTCTAGCTTTCTGCTAAATTATTACAACACCTGGGCCCTTTAATCCGGAATGTCAGATTATGTAAAGGGTATGTAGGTATTAAATAAATTTGTTAAACGTAGTAGTGCTACAGATAAACTGATTGATAGGTTTTTGTTATAGTCTAACTATTTTAATCTTCATGTTTTCTTTGTACCTACCCTACTGCGATTAGTACCTACCTACTCGTTGAAATGAGATACTTTAAAATGGATTATTCGCATTTATTATATTAGTACAAATATAGGAGGGGTCTCGGCGGCGAATATAACTTTGTTCCGTTCGGCGTCGAGCCCCTCGACCCATGGGGTTCGAGCGCCCACACTCTCTTTAAGGATAAATTATCTCCAAGAGGCTTGTGGACGCTACCGGCGATCGTAGAGCTGACAGCTCGCCCAACGCATTAGTATTGCAATACAGCGAGGAAACGCTGCCAGCGTCCGTTACCATGCCGCAGGGAGAAAATTTATTTTAACATTTATTTTATTGTAGTGTGTAACTTGTGTGTATTGTGTGAAACTGCTGTTATTGGAATAAAGATTTTTACAGGGATAAAAATATGTAAACTACATTGCCTACGTTTTGAGACCTTTACAGCACTCGTCGTTGCAATGGAGCGAGCCCACCTTACAGTTTTTCTGATAATGATACTGATACTAGATTTTTTCTAAAGTCAAGTCCTTTAGGATAAAGGAGTAAAAATGAAAGTCACAAATCTAGTTATTTTATAACGATAGTGTAAAAAGCAGTGTCAATAAATGGTTTCAATTTGAATTTGATTCATTTGAAAACTATTCATTCCAATAATACCTACTTCAACAAACATTTCAATTCATATTCGAGGATTCACGAGAATATTTGTCCAATACACGATTTACCAAAACGGAAACTATTTGACTGGTTTTCACTAGTGTTTATATTAGAGACTCATATATTTGTTCGATAAAATACAATGGGTTTTATAGTTTTATGCTTTGACTAAGAAGTGTCTATTAGGGTGTGCAAACCGGTTTTTAAATGAATGAAAAACCGGTTAATAACCTGTTATTAACCGAAATTCCATACAAATGAAAACCGGTTTGCACACCCTAGTGTCTATCATCTTTATTGTGTTGGTATACAGGCTATTAAATGGATCCAAAATGGGTAAGGACAGAATTATAGGTCTGCCGTTTGACTGCATGAGTTGCGTCCCTAGGATTGAGCGCGGCTGATGAGGCGTGGAATATTGATAGGCCATCATTAATCGACCATAATTATGTGCAGTGGTAATGGCAAGATTGCATAACATGATGTAAATGTAACCCTGCTCCGCCTTTCCTCACATACCTAGGGAGACGCCTCAGTTAAACGGTATATAAAATACCTTCTTTTTAAAAGGAGTAGGAACAAAACGTCCAAAAAAGTTAACAACATATTTGATGTCACCTGTACATTTCTAGAATCGCGATCATCTGAGATATTAAGCGCGCGACTACGGCTACGGTATGATCTTTAGGTTTATAAGTTCTAGAGCACCAAAAAAAACGGAGCTTTATTTTCGCCTCGTCATGTGTGCATTCTGCACCAAAAAAATCTAAAGCGCTTTCGTTGCTAGAAACTGACAAAATAGAACAACAAACGTAACACAACACAATTTTACCACAACTAAAGGATGACTTACACTAGAACGGGAAGGGACGGGATGGGACGGGGCGGGACGGGGAAATCTGTCAATTTCCATAAAAAGCGTCACGTGACATCCAAGGGCTCCGAGCTATCACGTGATTCTTTCTATAGAAATTGACAGATTTTCCCGTCCCGTCCTGTGCTAGTGTGAGTCATCCTTAATGGTATACATAAAAAAAATTTGTTTTTATTTGCTTTTGTTTGCAAACATTATTTATTTTAACTTTATAATCAATAAAAAACAAAATTTAACACCATCTTTTGTTAAATTTGGTGCAATTTGTCACAGATCATTAAAAGCAAAATAAAGAATCATTTTACGCTGAAACATTACTCGAACAAAGCTCTTAACACCAGCAAATTTGTCTGCCGAGTCCATCAGAATAGGCCCGGGGCTTTATAGTTCCTACAGCTCACTAAGAGCGGCGAGTCAACGCTTCAGACAAACTAGATTTCGTAACAACTTGACTTGGCTAACGCGGTATACCACTTAGGCTGCGTTTTACCAAATTTTTATTCCGAGAATAACTCTTACTCTCAGATAGTAACGTCAAATTACTATGGGATTTTGACATTAGTACTCGTTACTCTTGGTTAAAAAGTTTGGTCAAATCCAGCCTTAGTCGAACGAATGTAAAAATCTACGTAGGATATTTTAATTAGATTTGATTCTTCCACGCCGCACCGCGCCGCCGGTTGTCAATTGTTTTTTTTTGTGGTAGTACAGTCAAGTGCAAAAATATGGTTCGACATAATCGACTCATAAATATGGTACTAAGTACGCTCTTATTACACCGGCATAAGGTGCTATGGGACACATTTTTGAGTAAAATGTGCACCACCATATTTTTACACTTGACTGTACAGTGTCATAAGCGTTGGTGGCCCAGTGGTAAGGTATGCAATTTTCAATCCGAAGGTCGCGGATTCAAATCTTGCCGGCTCGTACCAATGGGTTTTTCGAAAATCGTGTACGATTTCGTATCATTTGATATTTACCAATCGCTTTACGGTAAAAAAAACCATCGTGAGAAAACCGGACTAATCTTAATCAGACCTAGTTTAAACTAAGTAGTTTAGTTTTCTTAGTTTGTTTGTTTTTAGTTTGCAGGTCAGATGGTAGTCGGTCACGTGAAACGCCTACGCTAAGTCTTGCGATTAGTTAGATAAGCGGACCCAGGGTCCCCGAGTCGTGGCATACGCCATAAGCCATAGGAAGAACAAGGCAATAAATACACCGGGATACTTATGCTGGTACTCATGAGCATACACCTCTCCGCTATTTTGAAGGGGATTGGAATGAACCCTGCAGGTAAGACGACGAGCGAATATTACGTCCCATAAATTAGAGCGACGTCGCACCAACATTCCCTCCAGTCTCGTATTCTTGCAATTGTTAAAATGGCACATCAACATAAATTGGCACGATGCTAACCTACAAGCACTTAAATAAGTGATGTTTTACCTGAATGTGGGGCTTTGAAATCTAAAAAACCGGTCAGGCTTTGGGTAAAGGTCTGTAGCACAATCCAAGCCATCCATCTATCCATCCAATCCATCATAAAAGTTAAGGTCCTTCCTCTCGTATTTACGAGGCACTAATGTTTTTTACTAAGAACTTATAACTTTTAGCAAAATTCTTAAAGTGGTTCAGCATTTTTTTTTGCTTGATACTAACGCAAAATTCTAAGGAGATAAAAACAAGCCTTTTTCCATGGTAAAAGTGGAAACAGGTATGTATTCCCTTAAAAGGCTAACAACAGGTTAACAAAAGTTAACCTGTTGGTTAACCTAAAGGTTAACAAGATTATTGGTTGTAAAACTATTTAAAAAATTCCTTATCTCCACACGATGCGAAAACCCAGAAAGCCGAAGAACCGTAGGTACCTTCAAGGCACTTACGACCTTTTGTTAGAAACTATTTTTTGTTTTAGTAAAACACTACAAACGATATTCCACTAACGTTCAAAATAATTTTCCTTATAATTATAAGATTGCTCTGTGCCCTATCTTTATGACTTTTTTAAACTTTTTTGAACCCTTGGTGCAAAAGTTGGGACTGTCAGAGCGTTTCTATTTATGAACATAACGACGTAATCTTATTATTTTATTGTTTTAAAAACTCGGTTATTACTAAACTCGGACCTTTCGAATGACATATCACATCACACGCTCCCATATATACATCCAATTTGTGTCCAAAAGTAAGTAGTGGCACACAAATCACACTTATGGATAGACTTTAACTAACTTGCGCTTTATGGTTACTGAGCAAAATGGCTATGCCGTACGGAAAGATAGACAGACATGACGAAATTATGAGGGTTCCGTTTTTGCCATTATGGCTACGGAACTCTAAAAACATACAGTCTAAAAATACCTCTTTTAATTTAAAAAGTCCTCGCTCCTCAAGTAAATTTACTTTTATTAATACCCAACTTATTTGATAAATAGTTAGATATACAAGTTAGACTCAAGCATCCTTACGCAAGGTTATTAAATACTGCTGGCAACGAGTACCTACTACGGGCATGCCCGAATATATTTAAAAACGAATTTTTGAGGTAAGTATCCTTACGAGTACATTATTTTTTTATAAAAGAAAAGTGTGTTTATTCGAAAAGTGTGCAAATCATTGTGCTTATTACTCTTGTTGTCTTTATTGGAAACAAAAAAATAATCTTACTAAAGTAAATCAATAAAAAACGATGGCGATTTCTACCGTTATTTTTCTTATCCTAAATAAACGAGGTAAGAGTACCAAAGTATACGCCTGTAGGTGCGCCGCAACCTCTCACAACCTTGGTGTGTGTTAACCCTTTATTTAACCTCTAAACGAACAAAGGCACCAACCAGGGCTTGAATGCCGGTATTTTCTCCATACAAAAGTACCGGTATTAGTTCGGTTCTTTTTCGGTGCCTTGTTTGTTTTTTTTGATGGGGTTGTTTAATTATACGAATTAGCTACCTAAATGCATGATCGAGAGCTACATGAAGAACATAAAATAGTTCAGAATAATGGGCAATTAAGAGGCATTTGACCACTAAACCTAATACTTACTTTTATTATGACCCATATATGCCCAGAAATATTTTTGTTCTCCGATTTTTTTGATTTTTGGATATGTAGAATAAACTACCCTCTGAAGGACGTGAAAGAATGCCAAAAAAAAGAAAGAGGGTACTATGATTACCAATTGGATGAAACTAACGGGATATGCGCTGTTAAGTGGCATGATAATAGCGTCGTGACATTATTATCAACCGAACACGGTGTAGAGCCTATGTAAACGGCGAGACGATATTCTAGTGCTCTGAAGTCGAGGATTGATGTCCCACAACCAAATGTAATTTCCTTATACAATCAATTTATGGCGTGGATCGACTGGAAGCTAACGTGGGAGTCTTTAGAATTGGTGTAAGAGGGAATAATCCTTTTTTTGTGCTGCGCACTCTACTACCCGTGACAAATACGTTATTTTCTTTCGTGTCACTCACCAATGGACAGCCCAGTAAAAAAATGTTCGCAGTAAAAATATACGTAGAAATCTGTACCGGGATGTCCGGGATACTCCTCTTGAATTTTTATCATAAGTTTACTGGTAACATGACGCCCTAAGCCCGTCTCAACACGCTCAGAGCGCCCTTGATAAGGATCTGCATATAAACAATAGCCCAGTCTAGTCTCAGCCATCCACATTTTGAAACCGAATCTTGTTGGTTTTCCACTTATATGCTGCTTACAACCATGTCTACCGTAATATGAAACCATGGATTCATTAATGATTTTTTTTTTCGATAGGGGCTTTTTATTTCATATTATAGAAGATTTTCATTGAGCTTATGAAACAACGGGCGCATTTTCGCCATTTTGTCGTTTTATGGTAGTTCGGAGTTATTAGCCACATGAAAATCGTAAAAAGTAAAAAAACTTTTCTTTTTACTTTTACTTTTAATAAGGATACCAATAAAGCAGTACATTTCTTTGTCAGACAAGGAAACATTCATATTTCCCGATTAAACGGCATATACAACTGTTTGTCGAACTAGTAGTAGTAGTAGGCCTTTTCATCTATGTCAGATGTTTAAAGCAGCATCTCCAGAACGACACTTGCGTTCGTGGCTGTAAAGCCCTATACGGGAGAGCATGCCTCGTCCACACACACGGCAGGTGTATGCTCCCCCAGGTGGATGGGGGTTGGAAGCCTGCTCATGGCGCCTCGTGCGTTTTTCCTTCAAGGAGTGGAATCAGGCCACGTCGTGCTTTGATTGACCCTCGTGAATAACATGACGCCATATGTCGAACTAAATGAACTAATATTTCGTGATCCAGAAACAATTCTAAAAATGTGACAGGGTCAGTATTTTCGGACAAAGTTGTAACGGACCGGGTTAATGGCATACTAAACTCACGGTTTTCCTCGGGAAGGTCTGTTTTCACTCAAATGCGCTCACCACCCGCTAGACGTGGAGCAGCTGTTGCTCGCCCCCTTCCCCGCCCCTGCATCATCAGTTACTTGCTCCTGAATTTCGGAAGGTGCATAAGGTTCCACGTCCTCTATCACGGCCTCTTCCGCGGCCTCTCCCGCGTCTTTTTTCACTCCTGGTTCCAATGTTTTGCTGAAGTTGCATTGATGGTATACTATCCGGTTCCTCATTCTCGCTGGACGTAGTTTTTTCAGCAAACGGATGTCTCAAAACTAGACTGGCAGGTGCAAGTAGCTGACGAGGTGATAAATCATGGAAATATACATCTTCCTCGTCGGAATACCATACCATCACCAATAGGTTCAATATAAATTAAACACTTTAGAACGGATTAATCGCGTTTATTAACACCATGATCCTACGTTTCGAGCCCTTTACAGCACTCGTTTTCACAGGGTTAAGATGATGACTGAGAGAATGCGAATTCTCCCCGTCAATCAAAAAAGTTACTTGTGCAAACTACCTACATACAAAAATATAAAAATAATTTAAAAATAAAAACAAAGGTTGGTCTACAATGCCCAGAGGGGCTTATAAAGCTAGTAATACATAGCCTGAAGGGCATTCTATAATTAAAATAAAAAATGTTTAAACCCTGTGAGGATTAACATACATACAACTTACGAACGCTTCCCTAACTGGCTTATGGAGCAGAAAGAAGCGACAAGAAAACTACCCCATTTTGCCTCTTTTATCCGTTTTCAATCTTTTCAAACAAAGTCCACATTAAGGTCTTCCAGTTCTGTGTCGTGCTTTGTTTGAAAAGATTGAATGATGAAGATTGAATGTGGACTTTGTTTGAAAAGATTGAAAACGGATAAAAGAGGCAAAATGGGGTAGTTTTCTTGTCGCTTCTTTCTGCTCCATAAGCCAGTTAGGGAAGCGTTCGTAAGTTGTATGTATGTTAATCCTCACAGGGTTTAAACATTTTTTATTTTAATTATAGAATGCCCTTCAGGCTATGTATTACTAGCTTTATAAGCCCCTCTGGGCATTGTAGACCAACCTTTGTTTTTATTTTTAAATTATTTTTATATTTTTGTATGTAGGTAGTTTGCACAAGTAACTTTTTTGATTGACGGGGAGAATTCGCATTCTCTCAGTCATCATCTTAACCCTGTGAAAACGAGTGCTGTAAAGGGCTCGAAACGTAGGATCATGGTGTTAATAAACGCGATTAATCCGTTCTAAAGTGTTTAATTTCAATGAATAACAATCGCGGTAACAGAAGACAATATTAGGTTCAATATAAACATCGACTCCTTGAATTTCATCTTCAAAATGTATATTTTCCAACGCCTCAATTTTATCATTCATTGTATGTACTCGTCTGGACCTAGAAAATATTATACTCAATTTAATGCAGATCTACGCATAGGGTCGTTATCGTATGCTATGCCTATGGACGCTTGAAAAGTCAGTATAATTCAGTAATTTTAGGAATTGTTACACTTGTCAGCGTAGTGAAATAGGGGGCCAGGGTTGATTTTAGACAGTCATATAATATATTATATGGTCATGGCTGTCGCTCGCGTATCGGCCTTACGATCGAGTCATCTACGTAAGAGCAGCAATTCTTCGGGCGCTATTTAATTCATCATTATGTTGATGTATAGGCCAATGAATGATAGATGATTGAACCAAAACGCTTTTTATTCTAAAAATAAATGCCCTCCAATTATTTTTCTATTTGAAATATCACTTCGGCTTAAATTAGCTACCAAATTTACATACTTAATTAATACGCCTACTAAACTGATTAAACTAATCAATACTCTGCCCCACTAATCCACTTTCCTTCTCCCCTAAAATCAGAGATACTCATCTAATTAAAAGTCTAATATTTTACTTTGACGGAACTACCGGGTGATCGTGATCAAGGGCCTTAAAATTTGTACGGCTTAATCGAAGGGGGTCACCATATACTATACACACGTGAAACTTCAGAGGTGTAACTAATATTATGTTGCGTACTTTATGGAACAAATGGTATCTCCTGTTTTAACATACAGCCCGTGATATTGTTGTTCTGCTTTACCTTCGCATGTTACTGCCAATACTCGAAGTATAATTTTCATAACCTACAGTCTTCTGACCGTATGACAATCGGCCAAAAAAAATCGCGTCATAAAAGTGCAGCAGTTGTGACTCTTTTTCATATAGGTAGTCTTGTTTGGAACGTGACGTTCCGTAAGTGCCAACCGCCTTTATACTTTTAACAGTGTTGGTAGATCTGTGGATGAATTTGACACTTAATGGTAAAGTCAGTAAGCTCTTTTCCGTACGAAACATTTATGGTTTTGTATCATCATCAATGCAAGTTCGCTAATGTCATCCTGACCCACATTTGTTGACGTTTTTGTTCTGCTTTGTGTGTATATTTCTTTTAGTAAGTCTATGGGTATACCATACCATACAGTAGCCATATACACCTACGGTCTTCATTGACAATAGAGATAAAACTGTTCCATAGTTAAGTGATCAAGATAATATTTTTTAGTGCCTTCTAGAAATTAAACACTCAATACCAAACGATAGCCACTAAGATTTATTAAAACGTACTGACCAAAATCAGTTATTTATATTTTTCTATATCAGATCTCTTGGTCGGAGACACCCGGTATATCTACGTCTGCATTTAAATTGCTAACCTCTGTCACAGGTACTTACAGGATAAGGAAAAGGAAGTCATAGAGATTTACGAGCCAGTTCGTGACTTAGCTCGTGGCCATTACAGTGGATGATAAAACGTTCAGGGAATATTCCAGAGGGGCTACCGCAAACCTTGGATAATGTTTGCGTCTCTTTTTGACTTGTAATTTTGTACGTAAGCTCGATAGAGACTCAAATCTGTCGTGGTCAGCGGTGGGCCCTGAGTATTTCCTCTTCCACCTAACCACGGCCGTAATCGTTTGAGGCTCTGTAAACTAATTTGCAGTGCATTTCGCTCGTCCTGATAATTATGTTGGTGCGAGACAGATGCACTGACATTGAGGTGCTATCAAATACGTCCGTGTTAAACTCATGGTAAGGTATACCTATATATGCTATAGCGTATAGATCCTCCACAAACTTGAATTTAAGCTATCATTTAAAATCATGTGTGTAGTGGTCGTTGGAAACGGTAAAGGATGACTCACACTAAAACGGGACGGGACGGGAAAATCTGTCAAGTTCTGTAGAAAGCGTCACGTATTAATCCGAGGGCTCCAAGATATCACGTGATTATTTCTTGCCCAGTAATCCGGCTGTTAGCGACTCAGGTGGCCCGCTCTGTACTCCGGCAGTTTTACAGCCAAACGCCAGATTACAGAGTGGTTGTATTTGATTGTTAAATCGGGTAGGTTATATTTTACATACAAATCCCTAAATCCGGCCGTTCCAACAACATAGACATCGGTTAAAGAATAAAGGGGCCGGATTACCGAGCGCTTATTGTGTATAAATATACACATATATATATTTATGTGTGGCTATCGAATGTTCCATAGATGAAGGTACCGTCAACTGTATCTAGTCCGGTTTTGGTATTATCATAACGTTTTAATGTAGGTATATTGCTTTTTTCTTTATCCGAGGTCCTTTTCCATTTAAAATAATTGTGATAGAGATAAAATCCAATACCTACAGATGTAAAAACGAATCTTTTAAGACAATCTTTATATAAGGGTTATTATTTGAAGGGATTCTATTTTGTTCAGACTCAAATTTTCAATTATAATTTGGAAAAGTACAGGTTATTTTTATAAAAGTGATTTTTTTTTTCTAATTAATCTTTGGTTTGATAAAATTTTAAATTTTTGTTTGTGAGTTGAAGTTATATTTAACTAAGTACTTCATTCCTAGATAATTAAAAGGTTACAAAAATTATAATTAGAAGTCGTCATTTTCGTGGTCAAAATAAAGTTATTTTTTTAATATAAACATGGATTGTTTATTTCCGTTGATACATTATTAATTGACTAATACACATATTTCTCTTTAAAAACGGATTTTCATTCAAATTGTACAATTACGAGAATTAAAAATCAAGAAAATGGTCTTTTTCGTGGTCATAAAGCTCTTTGTCGTTGCCATTAAAATTGGAGTTAAGCTTTTTTTAAAGCAAATTAAGGTTATCCTTATCGGTCAATATTCTTTCAAAAAACACACAGACCACACCAAAATGTTAGTTTTTTATTTTTGAAACATTTATCTTATAGCTCAAATAATGATTAATGATCCATAAAATCTTAACATTAATAAATATTGACATAAAACCATATTAGGTACTTACTGTAAAATTCATAAAATAATTTCGTACCAAGCTACGCTAAGCTAATTAATTAGTTTAGTTATGATACCTTAAATATCACAGTTTATGAAATTAAAGTCCCTTTTCGACAATTTATTACTTACGTAGGTAAATTCGTTTTCGCTCAATATTACTCGGTTGAATAATTAAGAAGGTTCATTCCATCAAACTATTAAGAAATAGGGCGAATATTTTTTTCTTAAACATACCAGTACCTAAGGCGTAAATACAGGGTGAGTTTGAACAAGTAGAAAAACTTTAACCATAAATTCCTTTGCTTAATACCTCTACAAGCTTGTTTTATCCAATTTTGCGAGATGTAAAACATCGCCAAAATAACTTATTCTTACAGACTCAACGTCAGAATACGAGGTTAAAGTTGTTAAGCGTTATAGCGCATTAGCTTTAAGTAGACCACTCACGCTATGGTGTACCGGAGCAGTCAACCTGTGCAGGTACATCTGCGCAGGTCAACCGGAGCATGTATTCGAAGACGTGTGTAGTTATTTTTTATAGTCTGACAACCACAGGCCTCAGTTTTTTTTTAATTATATGCCTCTCTATTTCACCCACATTTTAGCGCTGCACATACACTACAACCTTATATACCGCATTCTGCGGTTTCAGGAACAAGAACTCAATATCGAGGGCTTATTTAAAAGCTATGGTGACAAATCAGTCGTTGCCTCTCTAAAGTATCTTAATTACTGCTTCACAACATTTTAAAAATCAACCCTCTTGCTTTTCACTCTCACAATTAATGTTTGTGTGTGTGAGCGAGAACAATATAAAACAACATGCGTAGAAATTCAACACTTTTGAACGGAATACGGGGAGAACGCGAATTCTCCTCGTCAATCAAAAAGTTACTTGTGTAAACTCTTGTGCATTCTCTCAGTCATCATCTTAACCCTGTCAAAACGAGTGCAGTAAAGGGCTCGAAACGTAATATTAAACAACATATTTAATAAATTAAATTGAAAGAGATGTCATAATAAATATACTAAAGAATAAGTGACCAAGGCCCCAAGTGCCCAGCGATTTTTTTTTCGTTCTCACTCTAATATGCAAGTGTAACAGAGACGGAAATACAAATCCGCAATCGTTTGATTTTCACGGCCGATGAAGCCGAATCGATGCAGCGACCTCCTGCTTTCGCAAGATTTTACAAAATGTGAATTGGCTCTGAATTTTTAAGACAGCAAAAAACAAAGCCAAAAACAAAATAAGCTAAAAGACAAGAAAATATACGTGTGCGATTTTAAGGTCGCTATTCAGAGACGTTAAATGCATATTTTGAGAGTGTAAACCTATAAAGCCTACATGTTTTCTAGTTTAATTTTATTAATCCTTTTTTTAATAACTACAATATTTGTAAAACAAGTATTGTAGTTATTAATTAGTGTCTAACCTCTGTAGAATATTGTCTTCATTTATTTAATCTATCTCGGTCGAACAGCGTCTACATTCGTTCTGTACAGCAATCTGGGCCCTTACCATGACGTCTAAACACGATTCAGTTTAGGTGCTTAACTGTGCTCAGAGGCCCTACCATGAGGTCTTAACGCGATTCAGTAGACGACCTAATCTGAGTCGCTTCCATACAACTGAGCCTTAACTGAACCTAAACTGAATCGCGTTAAGACGTCATGGTAAGGTTCCAGGGGCTTACCATGACGTCTTAACGCGATTGTAGTGACGCTCCCTTCAGCAAACTAATCGAATAATAACCGCTTCGTTATTGTTCGGTAGTCTGCTTAGTCGGTATAACAAAGCTTTATAGTTTTTATTATTAAAAGTAGTAGGTGCCTTTAAGTGCCCGAGGCATGCAATTTTTAAACATGGGACCGTGTACTCAAAGTATGTCGGTTAAAAACGCGGGTGTGAACAGCTCGTTTGCGAAAAACGGTTGTATGAATCATTCTCACAAATTATTAACTGTCTGCCGTTAACATATTAATGTTAACATGCACAGATTATAAATGTTCTTAATAACAGATATTTATCTCTCATAAAAACAATTGACGCTCGGCCTCTCGCCCCCGCAACAAGTGTGAGTATTTACCAATGGATGCAGTATGTATGAGCAACCCGTTTGTTGGTACCGACAAGACGAAAGACAATCGATTCGATTTCGCGCGGAGAGTCTGGTCTGGTAGTTAACAGTAGTTGACAATATTTGAGTTCAGTAGGCTCTCGCTTCTCTACGAAATTCCTGAAGCAAGTTTCACGCAAGACAAGTTAAAGAAGCAAACAAGTGGCTTGCGTCAGAAATTTTGTAAAGCGCTGAATTAGTTTTCCTTTTTTCATGATCCATGCTAAAGATACTCAACTGGCACAAATTCAGGCAAGCCAATTGCATAGAGTTCTATAAACGCTCCGCTACAGGTAAACCGTGTCAAAATTTCATTCAAATCGCCGAGCAGCAATAATACAAAAACCTGCAATAAAAATAATCCCACCCAAAACATTGCAATAAAACGCGACCGAAATAAAAATGTAAACGACTACCATCAATTTAGATGTAATTAACATCAATTATTTTTAGTCCTTTTTACAATTTCACGTTCAATTTCAGGCAAATGCTCTGTAATAGGGTAAACAGGTGCTGTTAAGGACATTTTCACTTTCATAAACGTTTTTGAGGGCCGAGGGTAAAAGGGTCCGCTGACTTAATAAGGTAGGGTAGATCACTATAAAAGTGGCCGCTGGTAATATTGCAAAACTCTCTTTTTTACGATTTATTTTACATGATGTACGGATAGTGACCCTTTTTTATGGACTTCGTATATCTTTATAATTTCATTCGCCTGCCGAGTATCGAGGTTCGAAGTGTCGGTCAGAAAAGATGGGAGCTTCAAAATGTGTATTGACCTGATTATTTATGGATAACTAAAACCATTATTCGATGCTTCGAGGGCGACATTGCACCCGTGGTCCCAGAGAAAGACTGACCGAAGTTGACATTAACATCTTGCTGCGAGAGTTTTACGAACTATCCGCACTTGGTCTTGACTATCAACTTGAACATTTTTCGCACCAGGGATGTGACTATGAACACACTACACTCACGATGTCTGATTTTTGAGCTGGCAATATTCGCTTATCTATTGTTTAATGACTGGATTCCATGTGGATGAGACTCCCATCGTCCCGTTTACAATTGGGGTATTTCTTGCCGTGCTTTTCATCTTTACCGTAGTCTGAGGTTAGGTTAAGAGGCTAGTTTTATGCGATTTATTAAAATAATGTGTGAAAATTGTGATAGTTTAAATATAGTAGATTATGTACCGAGGCCTGCAAAGTGAGAAATGTGACAGATCTCGTGTATACAATTGCGGGCCGAAGCGAAGCTCAGGTCGGCAATCATGTGATCTGAGATTTTTTATTTACTAGGCAAGGTCTGGACACTATTTGTCTGCTCGACGCATTCGGCACTTCGGCAGTAGTGGCCTGCAATTGGCTGCTTGCCGGCCGGAGGGCAGAAAAGTATTTTACTAATTAAACTAGTTTAATGCAGACAATGCATTGTCACCAACAAAATAACACATCGATATGAAAGGCTTTTGTCTCCGTTCGGTCCAACGCGGTAATCGCGAGTTATTAATATTTTTTAATTATTTGTGGTGTTTCTTACCTAAACTTTCTGAATATTAATACTGTTTCCATTATTAATAAAATTCGTGCCATGTTAGCTGATAAAATAAAATAAACCTGAAATAATATGAATGTCACTTTATTACTTTCTTGGGTCGGTATTAAAAGGCTACACATTGAGCAAATGACTGCGGCTTGATTATCGTAATAAGATTACATCCCACGAAACAGTAGTTAGTATACAATTAAACCATTAATTTAGTGATTTTTTATATTATATGCTTATGCTTATCTAAAATGTATTAGTAATATAGGCGTAGATAGCATAATCCAATTTCAAATAAAGATATGAACTAGTTACAGTTAGGTATTAAGAAAATGTTTTTTTTTTACAATATTCATATTGTCCCCCTCGAAACAGATAAAACTAAATTTTTACCTATAAAAACACTTTAATCTATTCAATTCGTTCAAATTTCACAAGCCTTCTATTTAAAACTATCTCTCAATCTAATAGAAATATTTTACGAGCTATCATGATGCTTCGCAAACAGTTGAAATTGAAACACATAAAATGAACATAAAATCGTGCTTTAAAATACGAATGCTCGCTTCCACGATTGTTAAGTTCTGCAAAAGACTCCCTCGGTACATATCGTGTCGCTTCTAAATCCTATATTTGTCCCGCGAGAGTTTTAAATAAGAATAGGTACGAAAGAACATCTTTTGAAGTGAATGGTTATTGATCTACTCGTACGGATTTGATACGTGTGCATGCATGCTGGTTTTGTGGGAGGTGGACGAACAATTTGGTCAAGATTGCGGGTAGTTGATGTGGGTGGTTCATCTCTCTTCTTCTTCTTCAGCGTCTATACGCCCACTGTTGGGCATACGCCTCTCCAATTCTCTTTCACATTGCCCCATTTTTTGATTTTATATCGTGCTCCCATCTGATTGGAGGTCTATGAACCGGCCTTTTGGAACGAGGTCGCCATTCTTGAACGCGTCTGTTCCATCTCCTGTGGTCTTGGCGACATACGTGTCCAGCCCAGGCCCATTTCAGAGTAACAAAGAAGAGTTGCAGAGCAGCAGTTCAGGGTGGTAATAAGTATCACACGGAGGAGATTCGGTCTGTAAATCTTTAATTACCACCTAGGGCTGTAAGTAGGCGACGCGGGCGGTATATAGAATTTACCACCCACGTCGCTCACTTACTGGAAAACGTTAAAATTTCAAGCTACGTTTCATGCCTAAAGTAAAGTAAGTGTGATGAAAAACATTGTGTCTCCTACGGGCGGTACAAGAATTACGAACTCGTTCGTAGTTTCTTGTTTGATAGTCCATACTACACAATGTCAATTGTACACGATTAAATCATTCATATACTGTCTATGAAATTATGAATGCGATTGTTTGTTCCAGTCAGTAATTTTAATATACTTGTACTTGCTATTCTATCAAGCTTTAGCTATGTACCTAAGTATGGTATGAAACCCGCACCCGCTCTTAAATAGTACATCACAAAAAACATAAATAATAATAGTAATTATGGAAACCGCCTTCAATCAATCAATCAATTTCCTATTTCCGAGCAAATAGTGATACACAAGATATAACAAGAACGCCATTTTTGCATAGGAGCAATCAGTCAAATGGCTCCAATAAATACGGAACATGCAGCGCAAGCAAAGTTTTTATTCGCAGACAAATACTAGAAAATGTAGCGCGAGTAATGTTTCCGAGGAAAAACTGTCTATCGTGTTCCCTTGGGGGCTTTGAGCGCAGTCACCATTTTGGGTGCCAGTGTAATATGGTCTGTAACAGTACCATGTTACTCCGCGCAAGCTCAAATCGTCTTTTGTGTAGTCGATATCGACACACGGGCTGCCTACATGTCTTGCGCCCGCCGGTGTACGCCACCGTATTCGTGATTGTAGGCACCTCTAAGCATTGTGCGGGGGAAGCGGGGGGGGGGGACTTTCAAAACGGGTTTTATTCACTTTTTCTATGAGGGATACATATCTATTATATGGTATGTGTCTGTAATCCATTTGCAATCAATATCTGTAACGGATGGATGAAAACTAAAGTTATAAAATACATATAATGAACTGTCACATAAAACCGATTGATAGGCAGGCGCATGCGTTTAAGATCCCCCCTACTGTATTTATTAACACAGACGGAAAAAGAGGTAGTTTAACACGACGACGTGTGTATCTGTGTGTCCGTCCGGTCGTAGTTGCTATCAAAGCGGTGATCCGATTTAAGTGAAGGGATATAAATTCTATAGTTGTCATAAAAGTAGAAGGAATAAATATATATAATATTTAGCTCAAAATCAGCCAATATTTAAGATAAATCCCTAAAATTTGGTTTAAACGGTTAGTTTGAATGGGATTTTTTATTTCACCGTTATGTGTTTTAAAATTTATAATTTTATTATTTTTATACTTCTTGTGTAAATATTATTTTGTTAGTTAACCTGTCTGTTTGACGCCCTATACTCGCTAAGATAGCAATAGCACTCAGTGCGGAGTGCAGAACTAAATTGGAATGTAAATCAAGCCCGCCCGTTTCGTGTTTGTTCGTTTCTACTCGCACCTGATTGCCTTGATATACGTAAACAGAGGATTTTAAAGTTTTTTTTACCAAACTAAAAGGAGAATCTTTCCTATTTGGGTCAAACACAAAACCATGTTCGGGTTCCGGTGGACTTTTCAATAGTTGAGGGCTATGACGTTAGATTTTCTTATCTAACCCTTATCCATATTTAAAAGTACTCCTTTTCTATTGCATTGTATGATAAAAAAATATGACAGATTGGCTCCACAGCTCAGCTGAACATGCACTTTTTCTTTCCTGTGGTCAATATTTAACAGCTTAAGGTCATGCTTTTTATCATACAATGCAATAGAAATGAAGGCTTAAATAAGAAAATCAAGCTGAGCCCTTAACTTTTGAATTGTCCACCGGAAAAACTCCAAACATCGTTTTGTATTTGACCCATTTGTGAGTACTTTAAGTACGTAAAGTGAGCCAAAGCTCGTGAGCGAATTGAACCTGAGGGAAGAATAGTGAGTCTTTAGATATTAAAAAAAATTAAAGAAACAATACATAGTGTTAACTGGAGTAAGACGTTTTACATTATTATGTAGGCGTGACATATTTTTGTTGTACTTAGGAACAATACCCTGTGATTTTTTTAACTGCTCCGTTAATTTCACACTCTAGGAAGTGTGAGACCTCGCAACAGCGAGAGTAACAGACACGTGATACGATAATCTACGGGCTATAACAAAAGTCCAAAACTTTTTTTTTAATTTCTAAAATTCTCTGCTTGCATCGTACTACGGGTCGTTGACGTTACCAGCTGTTGAAGTATCATTCGGGACTTTCGTTACAACCTGTATAAAATCACCATCCTAATGGTTCTTTTTATGAGAGACGCAATTTCTTTTTTAGCAATTTTGGAGTGGGACCGAAATGTTGTTTAGTTTTCTAAGGGCATATTAACCTGGCGGAATACCTAAGCGTAAGGGATTTAAAAAACGCTTATTGTAACATTTTTGTAAAATACGTATTTAAGACGTTAAACAGAAAGTCGTGTATACATTTTATAGTCTTCAGTTACGAATTCTTAGAATATTTTACAACACTAATCGTAAAAGATGGGCATTTGATAAGCTTGTATGTAACACCGCATTTTATATTTGTAACTTTACAGCGAACATAAATATGACCGGTTATTTTTATTAGCCTCGTAAATAAGCTTATTTAATAACATAGTTGCAGCGGTTGCAATATGCTACCCGTGAACTTTGGTACCAGAGACATAGAGGAATAAAAAATACGAGATCGTGTTCTGGTATCATTTTCAACACCAAACTGAGTCAGTCAGAGTATACCAATTTACATGTTACCGGCCATCGCCAAGTCGCGATTTCTAACTCGACTCGAAACAATCATTGTTTTAATTGCACTTTAAACAAAGACGCATTATCTTTTGACAAACTTGTGCAGTTCAGCGCCGAAAAACGTGGTTTTTTCTTCTATTGCTCGAAAACATTTACTTTAAGTCGACGCTAGGCGATATTAAATTGCTTTTTATGGTCTAGAGCATAAAGTAAAATCGCAGGCAGCTTACGTACACCAAGACCCCCCGGCTGCCTGCGAGGAGCGCGAGGCGGGTGAAAGCGACCGCCAACCTAATATTTTTCTTACAATCGAAGTGAAAAGCAGATTGTATTGTAAAGCTCAGGCATAACAACCGATTTTGTCTACTATATTGGTCATCGTTGCACTCGGACCAATAAATAGCCTCGGCTATAAAGGGTTATTTTATGCCCTTCATATACACGAACTATTTCTTGCTGTCAGTTGCTTCCGTTAGATCATGGAAATTACACAGAAACTTGGAAGTTTAGTTTAGTTTATCCCCACGTAGCATAACTTACAGCAATCTTACAAAACTTAGAATAAAATCTAGCAAAACTAAAAATATTTCGGAATCCATCATTGCCAAATTCGGTGCGGTTCACAAACGTTATGACTAATTATGAAAGTCTTTTGACCAGTATCAGTGTCAGATATATTTATTTTTAACATATCAATATGACTGCAGTCTTTACTAGCTATTTGTCTCTAGTGAAGACAATAAATTTAAGCCGAAGCAACTTAGCATACAAAGTGACTGACAAATGCCTCCGGACATCGTCAAAGCCTCCTGACCGTAATGACTTTGTTCGTGTTCGTGCCAAAGGTAAAGGGAGGAACGCTGAGGTACATGGTCTAAGGAAACAAGATCTAACATGTAATTAATTAAATAAAACCTGAGTACAATAACCATAAAGTGAATTTGTTATATCTAAGGGCGTGTCCCCAATTGATATTATTATAATAGTTTTCGGCATCGTTTTTAAGCACAGCGTGTACGCAGTGATTAGTGATTAAATAATCGCGGGTCAAAACTGTCAAATGCGCTGACAAAAACATCATATGCAAGCGTAGTATACGAGTATATTATACGTACTTAACAGGTTTTACTTTGGCGCCGACCTCGAAATCGCGAAGATATATCTTTCGCAAATAGATTTGGGCCGATCAGTTGTTACTGTTTTTAAGGATAACTCACACTAGGATGGGACGGGACGGGGCGGGACGATGTGTCAATTTCTATAGAAAGAATCACGTGATAGCTCGGAGCCCTCGGATGTCACGTGAATTTTTCTATAGAAACTGACAGATCGTCCCGTCCCGCCCCGTCCCGGCCCGTTCTTCCCGTTCTAGTGTGAGTCATCCCTTACGGGGCAGCGAAATTTTTTCACATAGTGAAAGTTGTTCAGTAGGTATAAGACATTGTCCAAAACATTCTAAGAGTAGCATTTTAACTCTTCATGCATCTAACGAAAATATCTATACAAACATTCGTGATAAACATAATAAATAAACACAGAATTCGAACGCAGGGTCACAACCAACTCGCTCGGTCGCTAGAAGGCCGTCAAGCCTTACTTTTATATACTGGTTTTTCATTGATCAACTTGCTCAATAGCTCTACGTGCCCTATTCTACCATACATGTCTTATCTCTGACACTTAGGTATTCAAAGTTTAACATTTTTCAATTAAAGTATGCTACAACTTCACCGCGATACGGGAAAAAAGTTGCCAAGTCGAAGGAAAGAAACTTGGCAAAGTATTATTTCATTTCCCTGTCGTCCGTATAGTTGACGGCAAAGATTTTTTGCCGTATCGCGTACCTATTGCAAAGAATAAGGTGTAAGTGTTATTATTAGGTTTTACGTAAACTGTGCCTGCTGCACTGCGATCTTTTTAATCTTAGGTATTTTTGTGTTGAATGTTGACGAATCTAGGATTGATCTTAGTCGAAAAACGATAAAAATCTCTTCGTATAAAAGAATTGGTTTTGATTGTAACGATAGGAATAAATACAATTTTTGTTGAAAACAAATGAAATTATTTAATTAAATATCTTGAACAAGTTTTTTATTTGTAAGTTTAGTTTTAATTTTAGTATAAAATTTTTTTTTGCGTGTTTCTGGGACCCAATGTGTTACCAATAATTTTATGCAAAAATTAGTACGGGACTGTATATGTGCAGTGACTGCGAGTTGTCTTGTATGCTTTGTCTAGTTGAGGTGGTCTATGCCTCGGGGTCAAACATAATACGATGTTACAATACATATTGTACATGTGTACCTAAAAGTTGTTAATTTTTTCCCACAGGAGAAAAATCTTGCATGTTCCTAACGTTTTCTTTCCTGTGGACAATTAGTTCACGGCTTGTGGGCATGTAGAGGTAGTAATGATCTTTATCATACAACTCAATAGAAAAGGAGTTCATTTTAGGATTAAATAAGAAAATCAACTTTTGTAGCCCTTAATCTTTTAATTTGGTAGTCCACAGGAAAGACTGGAACATCGGTTTGACCCCTATTATCTATCAAAAAAAAATTAAAAATATTTAAGGTCGTTTGCCGAGTTTAACTAACATGCTCGAAAAAAGAAAATGTCGAATGGAAATATGCAACGAACTCAAATAACTGTATCTAAAAATACGAGAGAATGACCCGTGATATTTGAAATTGGTTTACCGGACTATACCTTTAGTATTTCTAGAACTGACAAGACATGACAGGGGAATTTCCTTGGACTTTCGTTTTTGTTTTCACTACATTTCCTCCAAGGGTCGACATAATTTAATTGACTCCTCAAAGGGAAACTTTCCGCTTCATAACCGGAAAATCTTCCGAACTTTTTTTTGTATCGTTTATGTGGGCCTGGAAATTTTGTGAATAATCTTTATCTAGGATATTTTTTTTTTCATGCAGATTGTTAAAAGATAAAGCAAATATACGTAGTATGTACATATATCATGCAATTGCCCTACGCAAAAAAATTTCATTCATAAAAAATACAAAGAAACATTTGATAATTGGATATCTCTATTATAGTTATAGCTTGGCCATCCAACAAACGCAGTAACAGTACAACAAAAATACAGGTACAGGTAATACTAGGGAACGAAAAACAGTATGATTATACGGATAACAACAGATACGACGACAGATAATAACAGATTTTTTTTACGTGGAGGAATGCATTTGGCGTCCTGCCTAGCCGGGGAACTAGGACGGGTATGAGGGACTCGCAGGCCTAGGCCCGCCCTACCCACTATACCATCCACGGTATGCCCGTCTCGCAGCGGTGGCGACGATAAACACGAGATCGCCTTAGGTATGCAACCGCGAACAACTGCTGCGACAGCCGAGGGTATCCCCTCCTTGGAGCCGAAGCCCCCCCGCCAGAAGGTAGCGTGCAGAGCGACACAACACGCTGGTACCTCATGACAACCGTCACACCGGGAGTGAGATGGGAAAACCCCGGGTTCCACCCCCTCAAGTTGCCTTCGCGATTTAGGTGGTTATCCTTGCAGCCGCCCCGCCGGCACCAGTCAGCAGTGTCAACCCCCGGCCCGTCATCATAGTCCCTCTGCCTACACAGGGTACGGGGCGCAGTTATATACAAGACAGTGTCATTCTTGTACCTCGGCGGCATGCGCCAGGCCCGAAGACGCCCTCTAGTCAACACTCGGAGGTTCTCTCCCTCAATGAGAGTCCTCCCTGTGCGGAACAACTCAACTCCCCTAACAGGATATTTGCAGCATAGGTAAGAAATCCTCGGAGTTTTCCAAGAGATCGCTTTCCGTTGCTCCTAGGGAGCACCACCCTGAAAGCTTTCCTTTTCTCCGGGATCAACCGGATCAAGAAAAGAGCCCTGGCACTCAAGGGGGTTTCCCGCTGTAGTTCCCTAGATAAGAACAGACCCTGGCCAACCTATATTAATTATTTTGTTGCTTTATAATCATCGGAAGCAATTCGTGAACGGATGAGTGATCTTGTCGGATCGCCAACAAAACGACATTGCTTTTGGTTAAACAATGCGTAGTAGTAGCTGTCAGTGACGTTTTGTTAGTGGAGGACACCACGGTATGTTCTTTGTTTCTAAAGATCTTTTTTGTGTGTAAAAGTGTCAGTTTCTCACAACACAAGAGAGATGAAGCATTCTTTGAGATGCTTTGGTATGCATAAGTCAATAATTAATATATGCAAAAATCGCATCACCTGTGAAAGTGTGACCTGTGACTTGTGTGTGTGATAGATTTTTAATAAAATTAATTGCAGTCCTAATAACGTGATTATTACCGTACCGTATTTTTACTCTTTGACTTTGACTTCTATTTTTTTTTATGATGGCGACTGCGTGGATTCCAGAACAAGCACCCAAAAGTCCCAAGCCTAGTTATATTTTAACCTCTCTCCTGTAATTAATTATATTGTACACCTTGCCCACATACCCATACCCTTGGTTACATACCCATTATGCATCTTCATAAAAAATATCTGACATATATTTTTACACAAATTCCCAGTTTAGCCTAAAATATATAACAATCACCACCCGAGCCATAACACATTTTCTTATGAAAATAAATAGACGAGCTCAGGTAAATGCGTGTCTCAATTTTTGCGCATGCAGCGCTTTGGCAAATATGAAATTTAAAATATAAAATATAACCCGTGGATTATATTACAAATATAGGCTAAGTTAGGATTAAAGCAAATTACCAAGTCTAACCGTAGTGGTGCCAAGTTTTCGTAGCGAGTGGTTGAGCCTTGACCATTGCGAAAGTTTTTAAGGCTTAACTTTATATTTTATTTTGTTCTTTATTTTATTTTTTCTCTTTTCTTTGTAGAACCACGAATTAGTCAAATATTTGAAAATATGTATGTAGGTAATTTGTTTTGAAAAAAATAGTTTCTTAATAATCTTCTTAGGCTGTGGTGTAGGGTCTTCTTCTTGGGCCGGTGGTAGCTTTTTTTTGCGTTCATACGTGCATTGTTTTGTGCCTAAATTGAAAATAACGATTTTTGGTATTTTGTATTTGTAATCGAGAGACCAAATTAATGCTAATATATATATTTTTAAAATATTACTTAAAAGTTGCTCCTATTGGGCCCACTTGCACCACCCAAGGTTAACCGCTAACCCAGAGTTAAGCTATAAAATTTCATACAAAAAGCGAGTTATGTGGCTAACCCCGTGTAGTGCAAGTGGCCTTTAGATAACGTAAAGACACAAGTAGACATGCGGTTTGTTGAGTATTCCATTTGATTAGGACAGGTACTATACTGCCCAGTTTATATGCGAAGTCTAATAATTTTCTTGGCCATTGATATTTACATTGTTATTTCCCACAAAATGCAGCAGGTTAAATTTACATCGAAATTGCAATACAACAATGTCGTTAAACATACTGATAATTTTAAGATGCAAGGAAAAATTTAATGAATTATATAAATTGACCTTAGCCATTGGCCGGCCATATACGTTCGGACATATGTGCTCGATTTGTCAATCAATGTATGAGAAATTCGTCAGGCGGATGCTCGGCGGATATACTCACTATGGAGATCTGACGGATTCTCCCAACGTATAATATATGGCCGACAATTGGACGAAGCCGAACAAATTAAAAATAAATTAACAAGTTACTGTTTGTTACTTTTTGTATGCACCAACACTCATGAATATACACCAACACTCATACCTACATCATGTATGAAAAATTCTTCGTCTTTTTTATTATCGTTTTTATTTATGTCACTTATAACGTTTTGATTGTTGATATGTCATCATTGCCAAAAATTTACGTCCTGACATGATGACTAACACGATATTGCCATAAACATCATGTATATATAAAGATCTCACAACATAAAGCTTAAGCTTTGGTAAGATATTAATCTGAAAAGTACCTAAGCCCAAATTTGTCTCATAATATAACTTATAAATGAAAAGCGTTTCAAGTCTCATATCTCAGGCTCGCGACGTAAAAATCTTGTCGACCGCAAATTGAAGACGCGGCTGTTATTCTGAAACGTAAGTTGGGTAGGTACTAATCTAATAAAAGTATTGCATTTCAGCGAGTAAACGCTGCCAGCATTTATGCAAAAAAAAAATTCTTAGCCCACTTATGTATCCCACTGTTGGGCAAACGCCGCCCCTCTTTCAAGAAATTCGACTGGCGAGTGCACACTCTTGCCACTGCTTTTTGGTCTGCCTCTGCTTCGACCATGACATGTGCATCCTACCTATCACGACCGCCGACACGCCGTTTAGCGTTATACCTGGGATAACTCGAGGAAAGTTGTAGAGATTTAGAGATAGAATCCTGCCGGCTCGTACCAATGAGTTTTTCGGAACTTATGTAGGAAGTATAATTTGATATTTACCAATTGCTTTTCGGTGAAGGAAAACATCGTGAGGAAACCGGACTAATCCCAATAAGACCTAATTTACCCTCTGGCTTGGAAGGTCAGATGGCTGTCGCTAGTACTTAATAAACTTACACATATACTTTATATCATATACATGCATACATATAAGAATTATATTTTCGATGTGATTTTAATACGTCAAACTTTGTTTGAAAATAACGTCTTTTAACTTCAAACGCGGCGGCTGTCGCAGAGCGGCGGAAAATTAAAGAATTCTAACCTACTCATGAGAGCTTTAGACGTATTTATTAAATTTTCAAATCCCTTATTAAAGGGATTTTACGCATACGTACAACCGCGAGACAACAAACCATAACGGAGATCTGTTATGGTTTGTTGTCTCGCGGTTGCGTTATACGCTTTACGCCTTGAAACGGAAAATATATTAGTAATTAAGAATTAATGGAAAAATGGAAAATGGATGGTAGGCCAAGGCTGAGTGGATTCCCAAAAATAGACCTACGTTCAGCAGGCTCCTATAAGTTGATGATGATGATGGGGGGAAAATATAAGCTAATATTGAAAGAAATTTAAAACACGATACGTAATTAAAGCTGAAGTAAAAGCTCAAAACGTGTTTTAATTAGTTTGGAGTACCTCTGGCAAATTTGAATAATACAAGCTAGCTGTTCAGTCTTAGTGTTAATGGGATTTTGATTGCAGTAATAAATTAATTATTTTACTTTTTCATCACACTTGCTCGTAAATGGTGATATTGTATGCAAGAATTCTTAGACTTAATGAGCCGTAGAGAGTGTATTACACATGGGTGTAATACACTCTCTGGCTTTTCATATATTTTACCGCCCACCCGGAGCTCACGGAGGACCGCGTGGGGCGCGCCACGCGCTCGACGCTTGTAGCCGCCGCTCACCATGGAGTACTGTAAACTGTGCTACCACTAGTACGAGTACACTACTGCTAATAATTATCTGCTTACTAAGTTTATTTATTTCCTCGCCAATGTGATGAAAACATTGTATGTATCACGGGCGGTACAAGAATTACGAACTCGTTTTTATTAAGTCCTCGTCTTTGACTCGGGCTTAAATTCACACTCAGTCGTAATTTCTTGTTTACCACCCTTAATACACAATATTATTTTTCATGCATGAGTTACACTATGCACACAATAGCACTAGATTGTACTTGAAAATTATTAGAGTAACGTGGATTGTATTTAATTTCGGAAACAAATTACAAAGAACAGGGGCCTTAACATGACGTCTTAACGCGATTCAGTTTAAGTTGTCAACTGAATCGCGTTAAGACGTAGTGGTAAGGCCCCGGAGCACAGTTACATATTGAGTGCCGGGAACCCGCTAGGCGAGTTCTCTGCGGGTGGTCGCTTTCCGCTACAAAGCGGAAAAACAACGGAATCAGCTACGAGCGTAGCGCGTAGCACTCGCTGATACTCAATGGGGTAAGGGACCTGAACTGAATCGCGTTAAATATCACTCACACCAATCCGATCCTGACAAATCGTCCCGAATCGGATCGGATCGGATGGGTGTGAGTCATTCTTTTGGCGATTGTGGTAAGGCCCCAGGTTGTTCGACCATGATGTCACCTGTCTGTTTCATATAAACTTTATGGTGATTGTGACTAATGTTTTTGCCTGTTCGAAAAAATAAGCTTTAGACAGTAGTAAGTGAAAATTATTTTTTTCAACAATCGCGGAAGTTTTGATAAGATAGCTTTTAATCCTCACATTACTCACTCCTTTGTTCTGAGCATTTAAATAATATCCATAAGTATTAATAGGTCACTCGAAAAGTTTTGAGATACAAAAAAACTATTGAAGATATAAACACTATTTATTTTACATTTTCTCAAAATACTCTCCATCGTTCTTTATACAAAGTTCCATTCGTCTAAACCAACTTTGGAAACACTTTTGCCAGTCTTGATCGGATAGGTCAGAAATCGCTCCTTCATAGGCAGCCACGGCTTCTTCGGCACTCGAAAAAAACTTGCCTTTTATTTTTTCCTTTACTGTTGGGAACAAAAAGAAATCGCAGGGAGCGAAGTCAGGGCTGTAGGGTGGATGACGCAAGGTTTCAACCGCAGTTTCTGCAATAAACGCCTTTGTTCTGAGGGACGTATGTGAAGAGGCGTTGTCGTGATGCAGCATGATTCCCCGAAGTCCAGCCTCCTCTCCCGCACTGCTTGGAAAACTTGCGGCAATGCTACTGTAGTGTACCATTCCGAGTTAACAGACCTATGATTTTCCAGCACTGAAGTCGACAGATGTCCCCATGTCACCATTTTTTTGCTTACGTTTCGAGGTCTTTGTAATTTTGTTGGTAACTTGCCCTCTGAGAACACCCATACTGACGACTGCCGCTTACTTTCCGGATCATATTGATAAATCCATGTTTCGTCACCAGTAATGATTTCAGAAACACGTCTTGATGTTCCGTTTTCGAATTTTAAACGCATTTCATGACACCAATCCTGTTTCATGACACCAACCACACGAGCCTGTTTCTCAGTTCCGGAGAGCAAACGCGGGATCCAACGGCAACAAAGCTTCCTTACTCCAAGATGTTGATGTAGGATGATATTAACACTCCCCGAACTAATGCCTAGGATCTTCTCGATGTCCGTGTATGTACTCGTAATTCGTGGGTCTTCTCGCACTAACATTTCAGTAGTCCATACGTTTTCTGCAGTTACTGCTGTTTGAGGGCGACCACCTCTGTGTTCATCTTCGAGGTTGGTTTTGCCCCTTTTAAATTCACTAAACCATCTAAAAACAGTTGCCCGGGATGGAGCAGAGTCTCCTAATGCCGATTGTAATCGCTGCAAAGTCAGTTGTTCTGTTAAACTAAATTTAAAATCGTAATATATCATAGCACGAAAATGTTCGCGGTTCAGCTCCATCGTTTCAAAGAAAACCCACGGAAAACGTTGTAGCAAAACAACTGGAACCAGCGAACTTAAAAAACATGGAAGAGGAGCTTCAAACAAACTGTCAACATAAAAAGGGGTAAACACTCGATATGCGCATGCACGCTACGCTGCCAATCAAACTCGTCAAAATTTTCAGTCGGTTTTAATAACTCAAATATCCCAAAATATCATTGGTCAACGTCAATATGGTGCGGTGGGATTGGTCTGAGCGCTGACACTTATAGATGACACAACAACTGTGACATAGGAAACGTATTGTTAGTAGACGGGTGTAATGCAATAAAGAGCAAGTTTAACATGATATATTTTTGTTGTGATTAATTTTAATTAAATTTTCAGAAAACAAAGATAACTTACTTTATTGATCTCGTTGGTTTGCTGTAGGATTATTCATATATGTAATTAATATGAATAATATTGTAACGTCCATAATACCGCAACCGTGCTAATTATTCGCGATCTCATTTTCGTAACCTGGTATATGGTCAAACGTACTCTTAAATTCATAGGTGGGTGTGTTAAGTCACATAAATATATCAGATAAAAAAAGAGATTTTTTTTTGTCCATGAAGTTACAGGCAATTATAAGAACCCTTAGACACGTATTTTAGGAATATGTAATGCCCCTTGCTGTCGTTAAATATGTTGAGCCTTGAACAGCATAATTCAATTGACATAAGCAATATATGAATGAAAATAAACGCGTAAACCAAAGAAAATAATAACTACTTCCCATTAACATTTTCACATATTTATAAAATGGATGTTATAAAATTATCTAAGACTTTCACTACACTATCTATACCTAAATCTTAAACTTGGAGTCCGGTTATTTAAAGCCCTAGCTGAGCCATTGAGGTATTCAGTATTGTTGTATAATATGTTTTTTTTTAAACATACCGTACAAATTGGGATTGAACCCTTTTTTAAATTTGTTAATCCTTTAATTGGTATGTACATGTCGTCCGCGTCGAAATGCATAGAACAAATATTTGTGGATTTGGTCGGTTGCCATGTTCGATCATGCCTTTCTAATCTAACGGCATTGGTCCACATTTTCCATATATAAGGGTTGGTCGGAAATCTGAAAAAATACCTATGTTAATATTTAATCATAAAAATATAAATTCTGATTACACTGATACACTATTTATTTCACTTGTTTGATACGTCGGGATTGTAACTAATTTAATTATAATAAAATATATATCCCTGTATTATAATTTCAATGGTTGTCCAAAAGTTGGCATAACACCATCCCCATATAGAATTGTCCCGGATCAAAGAAATTTAAAATAATATGTAAAATAACTACTTACAGATGAAAAGTAATGCCATCTATTTTGTGGTGTTTATCCGTGCGACTTCGACACCATTTCACAGCGCAACTGGGTATTTTTATTATATATTATAAAATTTTACGCTATCTGTCAAACTGACCACATCGCTGACGGCCATTTGTATACTAAACAGCACGCTGGCGTGCCTGTGTAAGTCCCGCCTCGCGTGGCGTGCGTTTTGTGGGGTCATTATTTAGAGCTTATTAGTCTTCCATGTTTTTTAAGTTCGCTGACTGGAACTAATCTATTTTTGAAATTAGAGTGTACTGAATACTAGTGTTTTATTTTTAAATAAATTTGCTTTTTAAAAACATATAACATGGGTGCGTTCCATTTTCAAATTTCGAGCATCTCAAAATTTATCGAGTGAGCTACGTATATCCATATCCATACTAATATTATAAATGCAAAAGTAACTCCGTCTGTCTGTTAGCCCTTCACGCTAATTAATACCGCTGAACAGATCCAGATGAAATTTTGTATGGGGATAGTTTGGCTCCTGTGAGAGGGCATAGAAAATTCATTGTCATTAGACCAACTTTACTACGTCGAGGCTCGTAAAAAATATGACATGAAGTGCAGTTCTCGTATTGGGATTTTACTTTCATGATTATCTATTGAATATTAATTGGTCTACGTCTAAAGCAGCGCTTTTGCGGTTGTAAAACTATAAAACTTTCCAGACATTTGCCGTTTAAATATGAAATGGAGTTAACCCTGTGATATGAATATTTTGAATATGAATCCTATGAATGATCCTGTATGGAGTTATCCACGATAGCGACATTTTCAAGACTACTCGATTGAAGGAGACAGAAATGAGAAAACGAAGGGTGTATCTTTTAGAACTGACTGGCAATACTTATGAAGGTGATTATGTCGGGCATCCATAACAATTATAGGACCAATTCCTAAATTGCATCAAACAAATTGTTTTGTGTCGGCAAATCCAATGTCGAAGTATATGTGAGTGCGTAAGGTGCTACGAGCCAAATAAAGGTAAATTCACGATTTGACGAGTTGGTCTCATAGTAAAAGATGTTTCGATTGACCTCGTCATAATCACCCCCTTAATTATTGCCAGTTATAAAATATATATATCAAAGGCCTTTAAGTCTTTTACATACTATGAAAACAGTGTTTAGGTAGAGGGACAGCGTTTTGCATGACTATGTAAGCCAATGCGGAAGCGGAAGGAACGACCACACACCTGGCACGTGTATTGTGCCGCCTGTGGCGAACTGGTCACAGGGTGATGTTGCTTAGCTAGTTTATCTGCCAGTGCCTTAAACCAAGCCTCGTCGTGGATTTTTTGTCCCTCGGACACCAGTTTGCATAATCACCTCCTTAATTATTGCCAGTTATAAATGATACATCCTGTATAAGTATGATTTATTTTCAATATTTCCATCGGACGTTACCTACACCTACGGACGTTACCATTAAGTACACCTAATGAAACGCTTTTATTTTGAAGTGAACTTTTGTTTGCCTGGTAGTATTTGACACGAACAAAAACAAAAATGTCAAGATTTAGTATAATACAAACATAGAACGCAAAAATGTCTGTTCGATTATCATGCAAAATGTATAATAATTATAAGTGTATGTATATTTTGCTCCGTTGAAATCCGTTTGAAGATATTGAAATGTTATTCTAAAATGAGTTAAATAACGAGTGGTTCTACGAGATAAAGTCCTAGGAAAAAATATTATAACCAGAGAGGAATATTATTGGCTGCTAGGTTATATCAGAACGTCAGCCACTGAATAATGTAGGGCGGCAAATGGGCAACGCGCTTAGCACTTTGAAATAGTTGAAAGTCAGCTGCTAAGCCTTCTTAGTGTACGATGCATTTTTGATAGGTACCCGTTGACGTAGCGAACTTTAAAAAGTGGGCAAGAATAGAAAACTTGTACTTAAGTACATGGTTTTCAGACTGATACGGATCCGCACGTCACGCTGGTATGTGACGTGAGAAAAAGAAATCCATATGACAGCTCAAAAGTGCCACGAAAGTTCCGGTCTCTTGTTATCAGTTATTGATAGTTTTATTACTGAAGATATTTATATGAATTATTTTAAGACTCAGCAGGTGGCGCTGCGTTTGGGTTTTTAATAGAACACGATCTGTTACTGTTTTATTTTTGTACCTTGAACCTCGTAGGTACATATACAGGATGATTATTTTATCACCAGCCAAAATCTACGAGTACATAGTGAAATCGCGAAAAAAAATTGCCTGTTTCATACAAATTGGCCGCATCACACCAGCCGTAATGTATGAAACAGGCAATTTTTATTAAAAATAATTATATTTTAATGTTTAGAATCAATCAGTAGTATTTATTTCCATTTTTAAATATTATAATAAATCTTTTAATTTAGAACATACCATGTCTAGTGTCTATTGTTTTATAATTTCTATGTCTTTTATGAATTTCGACTACTCTGTAGTGATAATATTTTTTTGAATATGTCGTTTGACATACAACACGATTGATGAGATTAATAGAAAGCGTCCTTAGTCTGCCATCAAAGCTGATCCATTAAAAAAAAGACTGTCAAGGTGACAACTTAATCAATTCGACTTTGTGATTTTTCGCATGTTTATTTACTAAGTATAACTCAAGTGCTTTATTTTCAAAATTAGATTTTTTCCTAAAAACAATTTTTTTGCTTAAGAGAATTGAAAATAATTAATTGGGGGTAATTTTAGGCGACTAGTATAGGCATTTACATATTTAAGGATATCATTCTGGGACATACAGTAACCCAAAATAATATCTGACACAACGAAAGACGCAAAATCTTCTTCGTCCAACTATAAGCTCGTCATGTCATATATTTTTGCATGCTAAAATAAAAGCACCAGTGCCGGGCGCTGCACTAGTATTCGACATGGGCACTTTATGTCAAAGTAATATAGGTAAAGGTAGTAATATAGGTATAGGTAGTAATATAGTTAAAATATTAGAACATTCGATTAGAAATTAGAGGATTCGATATTCGAATTTAAACCTTATCACTTTGACATAAAAGTAACATAAAAGTGATGACTTTGTGCCGCATATGAGAAAACTTAATTTTCCAAGTTAATTGTAACAACACCAGTTGCGACGCAAGCTGAGGATAATAAATATAAAACAAGTTACATATCATATGAATATGGACATCACAAGGTTAAATGCATCTTAAAATAAATAAATAAATATAAATCTGGTTTCATACTAATTTATATAGATGTTTTTATAAGCAAATATTAATGTCCCGTCACCAAAATCCAATATGTCGCTGTCAATCGCAAACACAGAAAAGTTGTTCAACGTCACATGTGTCATTTTGTCATCGTTTTATTGGTTTTCTATCAAACACAGCAAATAGCGTGGGGGAGCTTGCAAATTGAAAGTAAACAGACTAGGTACACTAAACAGGTTCACTTCTATTTTTATGGATACATCGAGGGACGTACCTCAGTTTTATAAAATTTTAAATCTTAGTAGTATTATTTAATGTTAAAGGATGCCTCACACTCACACTAATCCGATCCGAACCGGGACAATCTGTCAGTTCCTATTGGAAACGTCACGTGACTTCCAAGGCCTTCGAGCTATCACGTGATTATTTCTTTAGCAGTTGCTATTCAGTTGTCAGTTGAAAGTTCGTCCCAGATTGGAACGGATCGGATTGGTGTGTTCCCATAATGGTACAAAAAGATGGGGAAATTTACCTACTGGAAGAAGGTTGCCAGGCATTGCTACAACCGAAGGAAGATTGTAGAGGAGGCCAAGACCCACAAAGGGCTGTAGCGCCAACGGAACTAATTATGTTTTTAAAATGACTTCCGTAATAAAGAGAAACTGAGTCTTTAACTTTACCATTGTAAATAAATTTATTTAAGGACCGTGGTGCGTCATGTACAACATTTAATTAAATGAAAAGGTTGCTTCGTCACGACTAAAGTTGCTGTACACTAGTTGGGATTTTCACAACACATGCATGCTTATAAAATACCACTGACTTTGCAGTGGTACACAGATTTAAAACAGTAACGAAATACTTTTTTATTTTATTGTAAAGGTTACAAAGCGGTAGCGATGTGTCAAACATACCAGTATGACATGCTGGAGCTAATTCGGATGAATTATCTTTGATAGCTAAATAAAAACTTTTTATTTATAATTATTCTTAATAAGAATACATGTCAACATAAAATAGTAAAAATAAAACTTAAGATTAGCTTAAGCCTAGTCAAAAAGCCCCCCTCGAGTCGTCCCTGGCGCAAAGGTACCCATCACACTCGCGGCATTCCCACGCTGAATAGCGATGGACAACCTTTGCACCAGGTACGAACCCGCGCGGGCGTCAGATCCCCTTTCCCTTATTCGACGTCCCACTTCCCTAATGAAAACAATAGCATCCGACCCCCAACACCCAGTTGTCTCAAACGCGAGGGGTACAAAATAGTAATTACCCCCAAGGGCCGAATATTTATCCCGCTTTGATAGTGGTTAGTATAGTTGATTGTCTCAAATATGCCAAGCCGACTGTAATCTGAATTTTATAAATGCCATGCCACTGCAAGCAAGATGAACCCACAATCTACCTAACTACTTAGTTGAACAAAAAATGTTTCGTTTTACGTATATTTAAACTTCACCTGACCAGACTTTTGTTTCACAGAAATATTTATGGGTAAGAATATTTGTTTATATAATACTAGGTGGTGCCCGCGACTGCGTTTGCGCAATATCTTTATAAATTGTAGCCTATGTGTTATTTTAATCTAGCTTTATTATTGTAAAGTTTAATTAAAATCCATTCAGTAGTTTTTACGTGAAAGAGTAACAAACATCCGTAAAAAATTTGCATTCCTAATATGGATTAAAAACATTTATTTTCGAAATATATACAGTAAGTGTAACTTACCTAACTACCTACCTCTACCTACCTTAAATCTAAAGTAGGTCCTTGAGGCATTGTACCTAGGATGCTGGCGGCATTTCCTCGTTGCATCGCAATGCTGATACGTTGTGCGAGGAAGCCACCAGCTCTTCGGTCACCAGTAACATCAACCAGACGTTTCGCTTATAATATTAGTAGGATGTAATTTTTTTATCAAGCGAAATGTGAATGTATTTTGAGAAATACAGCTCTTTAAATCTAAATACTCCCATTTAACTTGCTCATCATATCACATATTAATTATTTTACTTTTTTTCGAAGTACCCAACTAGCGTGATGTGGCACAGAACAGGGCAAAGTTGCGATCACTTGTGTCAGAGAACAAGATCTTCTTTGAATTTTTGAGGCAGTCTTCTGTCTCAAAAATTCAAAGAGGATCTTGGCTCAGTAAGTAACATTATTGCACGTTTACAAGAGTACCTACGCTTCCCTGCCGCAGCATTACGAGTAATGTAGTGCAATGAAGCCAATTAAAACTAGATTGTGAACTGTAATGCCGGACGTCCGTCCGGCCGGATGATATGCGTTGTACGAATCCCGCTTTTCGACAGAACACATAATTATGTTGAATGCACTACTTTGTACCACTATGTTGGCTCGTGGAGAGATTCCAAGCGCGCGTTAAAAAATAAATCACTTAGAACTTACAAAGAAATTAAAACTTTGACTTTCGTTGATAACCATATTCAGAAACGGTTATGAAACTTTTAAAACTTGAGTGAAAGCGACGCATTGTTACACAATCAGAAAACTGATGAATTGCGTAAATTAAATACTGATGAAGTATATATATGTAAATACTTAGTAACGATGATTAACCGCCTACAACACCACGACTATTTCTAAATCCTACAAAAATCATCCTCAGTTTCAAAGTCAGTCAAATTCAGCCCAAAACATTTGCTTGTATTCCATTTTATCGTACATACATTATTTTACATGCTAAAAGTGAGTTTTTTGTCTTTCAACTGGGGAATCCTCGCTTAGATACAGTAGATAAATACAATTTGAAGTAAGAAAGAGAACACGGGATTGTAAATATTAATGATTTTTACATGATCGAACTCACGAGAGGAGGGTAGTTTGAGACATTGTGAGATTAGATTTAGAACGCTAAGATGCCATTCAAAAGTATATTGGCAATTTATAAATTAGTTCCTTCATAAATGTCACATACACTTGTGAACGCCAGAGTACACCATGCAGAAGAAGTACCTATGTGTATATGGAGCTTATTTACTCAAATGTGCTTGTTCTTCATTACTAAAGTTTTTATTTCATATCGTTTGGAAGGTTGATATTGCAACTGTGAATGCACTTAAATTAATTTTCTAAATATCATTCTCATGCTCTTTTACTCTGTAATAATAAAATGATCTCTATAAAAGATGGCGTGGTAAAACTTTTGTGAGAAAATTTTCTTGAAAAATAACTTTGTAAACTTGCATTTTTCGGTTGCGCGGATAGTTTGTTCTAGTCGAATTTTAAATTTGGTTTGAGAATACTTTTTAGTAGATCGGCCGAAGTTTTACCGTTTGATACTTTATAATGTAGATGAAAGCAAACTAAAATAGGTATTGTAAAATGCATGAGTTTCAGGTTGTACAAGTGTTAACTTATTAGATTCTTTATGAATAATACTATCAATTGTACCTAATGGACATATTTTTATTTTTTTGTCGTTTTTTCTTTCGCGTCAGATTTGAATGAAATTTGGTGAGTAGGTAGAGTTCCTTATTCTCTTCAAGATAGACCCCATTTCAAAGTATGTCCCACATTTTTTTCCACTGAGTTACGAAATCATATGGAATTTTCGTAACTCAGTGGAAAATTTCATACAATTTTTTTGTCGCACATTGGGATTTTGTATCTATCTAGCGTAGAATAAGGAACTCTACCTACCCACCAAATTTCATTCAAATCTGACGAGAAAAAAAAACGACAACAAAATAAAAATATGCCCTAATATGACTTTAAGCTAAATGCACGCTTTTTCTACTCTACTAAAAATATTTTTTGTCAGGGATATGCCTATGCCGAAGTAGTAGGATCTTACTTGTGTGGTGTGAATTATTTGGAATCCAAAAAGGGACACGTGACGCCATTACGATAAAAATACGTGAGTTTTTACTGTTGTTTCTAATAACAATATTCTATAAGTGTTTTTGAAGTTCGTTCACTTGAAATGCTTTGTATTATAATCTCTCAACGATATAAATGCAACTATATTTTAATACAACAAATAGATGAGAATTCCTGCATCATATTCAGTAGCAAACGTCTGAAGCTTGTTAGATTCAATATGACGATATCAGGCACAAAGTTCCACAATGACATCTAAGTTGCGAACTGGGGCAAATACTCCGGCATCATATGTAGTAAAATACGGTCTTGGGAAATAACATATCACACTACATTGTACGGAGTAAAAAAATCGTATATACAAAACCGCTCTGCCCTGTCATCATTATATGACAGGGCAGAGCTTATCACATATTTAAGTAGTGATATCATTACTGCGGACTTTTAACGCAAAAATGTCTCTGTTTACTATATGTAGGACTAGGTGGTGCCCGCGACTTCGTCTGCGTAATACCTTTATAATTGTAGCCTATGTGTTATTCTGATGTAAAAGCTAAATTATTGTGAAGTTTTATTAAAATCTATCTAGTAGTTTTTACGTGGAAGAGTAACAAACATCTATACTTACAAACTTTCGCGTTTATAATATGAGTAGGATTAAGAACACACGATCTTATTCGTCACCAGTGCGTACTTAGGTAATTAATAATTTCTATTTATTACATGCGGTATATGGATATGTTCAAAATATAATATTGTCTTCTGTTGTGTGATTGTTATTAATTGAAATTAAATACTTTAGAACGGATTAACCACGTTTATTAACACCATGACCCTACGTTTCAAGCCCTTTACAGCACTCGTTTTCACAGTTGGTGTTAATAAACGCGATTAATCCGTTATAAAGTAAACACTTTATAACGGATGTTCCAAATAGTTACTGTGGCATGAAATAAACTGTATTTTCTGTTCACTCTACATATTGTAGAGTTTAACAGGGTTTAATGTTTGTTTTCAATATCATTATTGCGTGCTGTAAAGCGGATGTCACACTGGTTGCAAATCGCACCGCGCTCCCGTTTTTTTGAGTGAGATATCGCTACTCGCGTATACGTGTATAGCGCTGCCCCCTTGCACGCCGCCGTGCGGTGCGAATCGCACGGCGGCGTCTGTTGTGATAACCGCCTAAACGAACAAAAATTTCTGTGATACTAGATAATAAAAAAATAGGTTTATGTATATATATAAATATTTATTAGTATATTATTATTTATTTATTTTGGTAATATGTAGGTATGTTTATTTTTTATTTATTTTTGTTTCTATAAAATTACTTCCGTTAGTTTTTGCACCTTCTACTGTTTCTTTCTGTTACATTTGGCTCCACTACCCTAAGGTTGTCTGGAAGAGATCGCTTTTTAGCGATAAGACCGCTATAATAACGCTGCTAGCCGGCCCAAATTATCAAGGTACATTTGGACCGGGTACGATTCGGGGCCGTTCATGTAACTAACTCTAATTAGTGAATAAGAATGACAAAGTCTGTTGCGGATTTCATCATTGTTTTGTATGAGACGAAGCTGATTTTATTCTGTAGCCATGCCTGACAAAGCCTGCGTTGCTGATAAGAAGGTTATGATTTGGATTATTTGAGTATTGTTTTTTTTATACTACGACGGTGACAAACAAGCATACGGCCCGCCTGATGGTAAGCGGTCACCGTAGCCTATGGACGCCTGCAACACCAGGGGTGTTACATGCGCGTTGCTGACCCTTTAAAAAAAAGGAGGATTCGCTGTGTTGACAGCCAAACGGGCCAAGGACTTTGCTCCGTGGGTCCTTAGCTGTCAACACAGCGAATCCTCTTGGAGCTCTGGCGACATTACTCACCAACAGAAACACAACACTATGAGTAGGGTCTAGTGTTATTAAACTGCGGTTTTCTGTAAGGTGGAGGTACTTCCCCGGATGGGCTCTGCTCCAGATTTGAGCGAGACGACATTGTATTGTTTTTTTTTTATATTTGTAATCAAGATGTAAATATATTAAGCTTTTATTAAAATGTATATATCACTGCTCGATTAAACTTTTAAATCCTTGATAAATGGGATACTCCAGACAAGAAGCAAACGCGCACGTGCTCTGCGGAGCGGACACTGTACACTGCAATGAGTAATTGAAATAAGCTTTAAAAGATGACTCACGCTAGAACGGCTCCGACCAGAGTGCTTAGTTAGATATGTGGCCGTATTTGATAGCGACTGTGACATTCGGGGATAAGTCCGCCTCGCTCTTTTCGTCGGGACATACTTTTGAGCGCCGCAGTCGCTATCGAATACAGTTGTGTGCATCTCATGGTAAGCAGACAATGTAAAAGTATAAGGAGCGCGTCAAACAACCAGAACACCCATTTGTAACGCAATTTACCTGTGACTCAGACTCCTCCACCATGTACAGCCTGCATATCCTGGCAAAATGATTAGGTCTGGATCACCTAATACAACTCCTGCCATAAGCCGGACAATCGGACTTCTTGCGCACGCCACCGCAGTGGCCGCAGCTCCGCCCTGCACGCTGCGCGTACGGCGCGCGGTGCTCAGCGCCGGACGGGCCCGCTGCCGCGCGCGCTGTACCATTCGATCTTGGTTCAGCTTTTGTCCAGTTTCGTTTCAACTGGTATACCTCTTTGGCACTTTCTGAACGCGCTTCCTTATCTTTCACCTCGCCATCAGTATCTATTTATTAAAATTCACCTTGTTGACGAGTAAAAAACCGATGACACTCGACCGTTACATTTTTTGCGCTTTTCCACCACCAATTGTCCACCAAACCTATTAACGCCGTGAATGTCGTATACCACTTTGTTCCACTATTTCACGACACTGTTCCCCAACGACGTGTAAGAAAATTTTCATCTGAATTTTTTCCATTTTTTACTCAGTTCACAGGCCTTAACGTAAATTTGAAAACCTTTCTTCCACTTATCCCAAGATTCACATAAACTACCAAATGCCATGTTGGTTACGTTTTCCTCAAACTTAAACGACAACGGAGGCGCAAGTATTGACTCCATCTTTTGTTTTCTATACGCCTTCTTATTATTATCAATTCTCCGTATTCAATGATCTTCTTTTATGCACTATTTATAATTTTAACCGGCTGCGCCATGTAAAAGTATAAGGGGTACGTCAATCAAACAACCAGATCGAGTAATGACTGTCTCTTTATTTCTGAAGACGGGTAGACCTCCCTAATACAATTCTGGTACGTCCCCACATCAATAATATGACACACAGAAGGGGTAGCATGGCTGCCGTTTCATCGGCTATCACGCCAGGCGTCACTTTCACATTTTTTTCTACCACAGTACTTAATTAATCGAAGGCGAAATTTAGTGCAACATAGTAATGTCGTTCTTCATAAACGCTCATCAAACCTCTGTTAACTTATTTATTGTTAGTTCTTAACAGCTTAACACTTGCGTTTGTTAAAAAGGGTAAAAAAAAAAAGTTAATGACGGTACTTATCTAAATTGAAACACTTCTTACACATCTAATTTATAAGAACTTCACTATATATATATTGTACCTCGCAGACTGCATCTGTTATCTGTTTGCGCACCGCCGGAATTGAATTTACTAAAATACTAATAAACCTAAAAGCATAACCAAAATGTTAGAGGTTTAGCTTCAACTTTAGCAGAAATCATGTAACCAGTTCTAGTTTGTTAATATCTTGGAGACGACTGCTACGTCTGCTACTAAGTATACCCACCAACCATCCTGAAAAACAAAACTTTCAATTTAATAAAAATCGTTCTCCAATTGAAGTTCATACCTCGATAAATCTTGATATTTATATATATGTGGCACGTTAATTTACAAAGGTAATAAGTACTTAAAAAGTGTTTCGGTTATATGAATTTTATTTATTCATTGATAATCCATCTTTTGATTCCAAACTCCCAGCTCACCCCATATATTTTGGGGTTAGAATCTATACAAACTGCGAGAGAAATGAGACATTTGCAAGAATTAACACAATCTTCTCCCCATTTATGACCTACAACTAGTTACTACCCTCGCAATCGAATCCCTACTCACCCAGCAACTAGAAAAATAATGAGGAGGGTGTGCGGGACGTCTAATTAGTATCCAAATTCAGATAGCAGTGTAAGCTCTCCACGAAACTTCCACGTACAAATTTATGGGCTCAGGTTAGACAGTTGGCACTGGGAAACTTTTAAAAAATCTATCTACGTGCGCGCTTTGTAATCCACCACTTGATTGCCTTACCGGAAGCCGGGTTTATTGCTAATGGAAACCAGAGCTTTTGTAGCTCCCGGGTAAAATAAACGGGTAAAGGTGTGTGCGGGCAAAACTAAGTTTAAAGCAAGTGTAGCATGAGTTGTGCCAATTGAGCGGCAATTAAAAGCTGACATACGCCAGAGCAGCTAGCGATCATGCCTCTTATGATCGACCTACTTATGAAATCAATATCAATATCAATCGACCGACTTATGAAAGTGTCTTATTGTTGTCAAATGAATACGAAATCTGGAGTAGTAGTGTTGGGTCATTTTCATAAATGAGGTGGTCCAATGCCATACCTCATTTGAGGTGTGGTATCTACTAATAGATTTGCAGCATCACAATTTATCGGCAATGAAAATAGTTAAGACAAATTTTGAGCAACTTGACAAATAAGAGCAATGAGTCTTTGAGCTGTGATACAATTTTAAGGCGTGTGCCATATTTTGAGGTCTATGACAAAATGAGGTGTTATTGAGACGTATGACAAATCCAGGTGTGGGACAAAATTTTTGAAGTGATACATTTTCGCTGTTTGAGGTACTGTGACAAACGAACAACATGAGTGGTACAAATGAAGTGCCTCACTGGTGAGTGTTAGGTTACTCACTAATCTGGTGGGTCAATAAATCAAACGTTATTTGATGTTTTTTATGATAGTACCAACGAGATATAGAAAAAAACTACCACCGCCAAGTGTAAAGCCCGCCCGCTTGATGATAATTCGTTATCAAAAAGTATGGACGACTCTAAAAACCTGTACACTCCATTTTTAAACTTTACGTAGTAGCACTCTCGAGAAAAACTCTCGTTGCACAGCATTGCGTTTGAAGGAAATTGAGAGGAATTACCACCTATGAAACTGTGAAGCACACGACTATTAGGGTACCAGGATGTCAGAATAAACTATCAATGGCAACTTCCGACAGAAGTGTTTAAAGACTTGATTGGAAGGACTAAGTACTTATGTTGGTAGTACTCTCGATATCCGATCCGAGCGTACTACCGTACGGCTTAACGCAAGTTCCGGATTTTACTGCTGATGGGAACAAGCTAGTGCAGTAAAGAATTGCAGTTTGTTTTGGCTTAAACAAACGGGATTTAAAAGTATAAACGGAATAAGTTTTCACTGGAAATAGTGTCGCTAGAAAATCCTGTGAAATACAAGCACTGTCTCTGTTGAAGAATACTTAAATAAGTTATTTTTTAACTATTCTAAGTTTCGTATGAATGGTGGAGTGTTGCGGAATTTTTTGCTAAGTCTAAACTACCTTTTCACTCGTTTGACTTTTAAAACTGCCAAACCAATTCAATAAGGACTACTCTTATTTTCCACACATTTCGGCAACGATTTCTTGGCTATACCGTATGAATAACATTCGCCCAAATATCACATGAGAACAAGATACATCCACAAAGATTTCGTACTTGTGTGATGATATAATTATGAGTACAATTACCAATTGTGATCAATTTTACTGCATCTTTTTGCCCTACTGCCTAAGGACAGTTATGTTTTCGAGCGCAATATAGGTGTATGTGATGATGATGTATGTATATGTTCATCTTTTTCCTTTAGTATTTTTGGATTTTTATTAAACGGAACATAATTCTGGGCTACCTGTACCATCCAGGGTGTAGGGTTAATCAACTAATCTGGAGTTAATTGGTAAATTCTACACTTTACAATAGCTTTACTCCATGTTAGCGGCCAACCCTCTTGGTACCTACATCTTAACTAGCTGTAAATTCGTATAACAATACCCTACCGTGTATGTCTTCAACTTTTGGGTTCTTTCCAGAAACTTTGTTCGTGATTACATTTAGTAAGTTTCAAAACGTATTAAAAAACATAGTTTTGTTAGGTCAGTTTCTCCCTTATTCTGTAAAGAAAAAGTAAGTTCCGAAATTGAAAGGCTCGTTGACATCTCAAAGGGGTTCAATCTAAGCATGTCAAGGAAAAAAGAATAACCAGGAACGAGACAGTCAAAAGCTATTAGTTCGCAAATAACATGTCAGGATGTAACTGCTTATGTCACACCTACGTCAGAAACTTTAAGGATCATGTATCACATTAAAATTTATGGAGCTATTGATTTTAGAGCCAACTAAAAATAAACATGTTAAAAATGAACAAATATTTACAAACATTATATACGATTAATACGATCGTTTGTACCTACCAATAAAGCAGATTATTATACGAGTATGTTCTAGTTTAGCCTTACTTTTTTCCAACCAGTTTTTTTGTCGCCTGTTCCGAACTCGAATTAAAAAGTGGCAAAAATATTGAAGAATTGCAATCTACGGTAAAACGTCCATCCAAAATAGTTACCATTTCAAAGTAAGTGACTCACTTTATAACCTAATAGAAAAAAGAGTCTCGCAGGGTAAAAGAGGTTATTATTATACGTAATAGAGGGTCCTGCCTAACGGTGCGGAAGGATAGATTAAACGTATTAGTATACACGACGCGTTATGTCCTACATATAGTACCTACCTACACGTGGAAGGGTTATGTTATTCAGGGCACGTGACGGGAACTATTTAGTTTGAGAACCTCTGAATATGAAGGTGAGATGAAAAGGCACGTTTTTCATACCCACATCATATTAGGAGAGTAATATATAAAATAATTAGTGAGAAGTGTTTTGGGAATATTTGGGGTAACATTTACATTGCGCGGAATTAATGTAGGTACCTACCTATCTACACACACAACGAATGATGGAATAAAAAGGGAAATGTTGTTGAAATGTGCACGGGGAAATAATTTTCCTTATTATTTACCCAATATAATTAAGTGATTAATTTAAGGAGTACGAAAATAGGAAAATATTGTTTGTTTCCATTTCATAAGTCTTATAACATAACTTATAAATAGGCTTATTTCCATTTTCAAATTTCAGCGGTAACCCGATGCAGTAAACATCACTGTGGTAGTACAATGGCAGTGTAGTTAAATAGAAAAAAAGAAAGTAACAAATGTATTTTTTTCATGGCTTTGCAAAATGGTTATACAAAATCACAGATAAAAAGTATACTGATCCTGAGCCACGAAATGGTCCCACCTCAGCATGACGCCGGCCTATTGGCCAACGCTGATCTTCCGTCGGCGCCATTAGTGTATTGTTTATTAATTAAACAAAAACACATTTAGAAACAAATAATATACAGAATAGCTATTTGAGCTGTCATTTAATCTCTAATTAGTACTCAAAATATATTTTCTTATTCATATCTTTTTCTTTTCGTTATCTCACGTTCGAAACGGACATAGAAAACGTTAATGTAAGTAAACAACTTTAGGTTCACATAGGTAAATAATTGATGTAGTCGGTATATTCAATTAATTTAAAATAAACATGTCTCCCTTCGATTCGGTGGAAATATGTGCGGTGCTTGAGTCTCTTCAGCGATGCCATGTTGACTATCGGTACATCGAAGTATTCAAGTGTTTGTATAGTACGCCACTATGTCGGTCCGAGTGCAGCAGCAGAGCACGAAGGTGATTCCGTTGCGAAGAGGTGTAAGGCAGGGAGACGTTATCTCTCCGAAACTGTTTACCGCAGCAATGGAAGACGCCTTCAAGCTCCTGGAATGGCAAGGACTTGGCATCAACATAAACGGCGAATACATCACTCACCTTCGGTTTGCCGACGACATCGTAGTCATGGCAAAGTCGATGGAGGAACTCAGCACGACGCTCGATGACCTCAACCGAGTTTTTCAACGGGTAGGCTTAAAAATGAACATGAACAAGACGAAACTATGTCCAATGCCAATCTTATGCCCATCCCAGTCTCTGTTGAAAACTCGGTACAGTACTCGAAGTTGTTGACTCGTACATCTACTTAGGACAAGTAATCCAATTAGGTAGTATCAACTTCGAGTAAGAGGTCAAATGAGGAGATCCGTAGACGAATTAAAGTCACCGACATAGCCCTCCGGATTAGCAAGCTGAAGTGGCAATGGGCAAGCCACATTGCACGCAGAGCAAATGGCCGCTGGGGTCAAAAAGTGCACGGATGGAGACCACGGCTTGGCAAACGCAGCGTAGGACGTCCACCCACAAGATGGATAGATGACCTTATGAGGGGAGTACTATGTTCAGCAGTGAACGTTTTATGGCTGATGTGATGATGATGATGAAACATGTCTCATATTTTCCATTTCAGGTGTAGGCAAAGCTTTCCACTTCCACTTATGATAATGTACCCGAAAAGGCGACATTTTGCCCCAGACGACGCGTCAGCAATGTTAATCATTACAAGACCCAAATCTAGGTCCCTTCTACAGTCCCCACATACATACCCTCATACTTATTCATGACCTTATCCAAACTCTTTGGCATTTTGGTATTCGAGTATGAAGGAAACGTGACATTTAGATCTATTCAAATTTATGTCACGTCACGTTTAACAATAACTCATAAAATATCCACTTTACCTGATTTCAACGTCGATATTCATTTCACATTATTAAAATCTTGGTTCCACGCTGGGCTTCAATGTAACGATTTAAAGATTTCTTTGTAATTAAAGTTGTTGCCTCGCATAGCTTAACTGTGAAATTAACTGTCGCCTGTGATATTTCTGGGCCGCCATAACCTTCAAACCTTCAAGAAAAGAGCGTTCTCACATCTTAAAGGCCGGTAACGCACTAAGAACTACCCTGGTTAAGAGTATCCATGGGACGTTAATAGTTTACCATAAGGCAATTTGTATGTATGTATGTAAACTCTTTATTGTACAAAACACAGAAAAATTAAAATTTACAAAAGGAAAACAGTAAGTACAAAGGCGAACTTATCCCTTTAAGGGATCTCTTCCAGTTAACCTTTGAGTATGATGATTTGTCTGCTTGTTTGCCTCATATATATTAAAAATACTCTACCTGTGACTTATTGCATTTAAGTATGTTCTTCCAGTTCCTCCAGTGGTTCAATTCACTTAGATATTAGAGTAGGTTTGTTCCTTTTATCAAACCTATTTTGAAGATTTATGCATTGGGTGCAATTTCGATTATGGAAGTGGCTCAGCCTCAACACGGCAGCTTTCCCCGACTTTATAATTCAGTCATTCCGTAAAATTTCGTATTCGTGACCAAATATCTAAATGACGGTGTTAATCCTATTCCATCGCAATCCGCCGCGAAGCATCATCGGTATTAATTTATTCTGTTCACGCCTCTGAGCGCGCATTTTCGTAGCTTACCTACCTGACAAGCGAATTAAAATGTCATAAAAACCATTTTATAACGACCTCAACTTCAGTGACTAAAGCATGGGTACGTAGCTTTAAATAATAGTGGTCTGAATAGCGATATGTTTCAGACGCAATGACGCTTTTTCAGAATAGTTGAGCCGATTTTAAATTTAAAAACATATCCAATGCAGCTGCCCAGTAAGAGGACGAATTGGTGAGTTGCACCGCATTGTTGATTGCTTTACCGCAATATTTTAAAAACCTAAAATAAACCCTTTGTTGTATTATTATACTGTACCTACCTATATTTCCAGTTATTTTTCTCTACTCTAAATTAAATACCCGCCGGTAGACTACATTTATTTTTCGGATGAAATAAATCCATAAAAGCTTTTGTCAACAAGCACTTAAACTTAATATTTGTTTTGTGATTGGTACCAAAACAAAGGAATTTAACTCTATTTGAAAAACTTCAAGAAAATATAGCAGATTTTAAAAATGAACAAACAAGGTACGAAAACTATTCTGAAATAAAAGATGTGACTGTGTTGTTTACTTGAATTTTATATAAGGTGAAATATTCGGAGTGAACTTACGGATTGTTTAAGAAATATATGCGTATATCCGAGTTACTGCAATCATTTTCATTTTTGTGGTCACCCACATCTCAGGACCAGTGCTTATTAAATAAATAAATGCTCTTACCGCAATTCGAAACCCGTAACTTCAAAGCGTTGCAAGCAAAGTCTCAATTAACTGGGATAATGGAGGCCGTATAAACTTAAAGTATATTCAGATTATGGACCAATAATTTATTTACATTTAAAATTACCTTAAATTTGAAATTATCTTATATATATCCTATTTAAATTATCTTATTATACATCGACATGCTAACCGCCAATTTACAAACCAAGCAATGAATATACATCAACCCACCTGGATTATTTAGGGCAAATCAAAAGGTCAGTAACTAGATATACTTCTAATTTAAAGTGTTTCAAGTTACATTTACAATGATGTAATAGTATAACTCTTCAATTTAGAGGTTAAGGAGCGGTTACACTAGCGTTTTTCCGGTGTGTTTAACAGCGCACCCAGGCAACGAGTAATAAGAAAGGAACAATCGCCGCGTGCGTCGCATTAAAAAACACTGCGAAAAACGCTGGCAAACGCTAGCTAGTGTGTTCTCGCCCTTAACCATAAAGTAAAAATATTCAGTAAGTATTACATTTTATAAGGTATTCGCCGCCTATCTAAAAAGTATTAGAATTACCAAATACAGTCTGGAAACAGTCGCAATCCAACTACAGAAAAAATGAATTAGTTAAATGACCGGTGAGTTCTAAAAGCTATACAAAATGAACATAATTATTATTTGCCTTATCACCTTGCAATAAAGATTATGAATGGCCAATAAACTGCGTCATCAATACAACAAGGTTTCAGATTCCGAAACCGACCAATATGTCGTCGCCGCGAGGGAATTTACTCCGAAGTTATCGTATATTTAATACAACTGGTTCACAGAGTTATACAATACGACTCGGTTTACCAAAAGTAGGTTTGCCAATAATAGGATATTATGAGTTCTTATTTATTGACCACAATGGCAATCGAGAAAATCTTAACTTATAAAAGGAGGACTTAATGTACATACATTTTTTAAAGCAAAGTAGAGTGATTAAGTAGTAAAAGTTAGGCAGACCATTGCATTAATTTTAAATTTAGTGATATTGCAAATATTGAGAAAACGGCAATGTAAAGCCACGTGTAGTATTACCGAATTAGCAGCTATTAATATACCCATTGTCATAATTATATTCGGCTAAAAGCCCGGAAAATCGAGATACAATTCCAACAGTATATATTTTCAGGAAAGTCAAGGTCAAGTGTACCTATTCCGGAAACTCGGCGGGGAATGCTCTGGGGCAGAAAATTTTCTAATATAACGGCGAGTCTTAGAGGCTTTGTGGAAAGCGAATTATAATCAAATAGAATTCTTCGCTAAGCAATTTGTCTAGATGAAATGAATACCGGTGTTAGAGAAATGGTTGGAATAGATTATGCTTCATAAAATCATTATTATGCCTTGAGGGTTGTTCAACTTTTATATCTTTTGTGGCCCAGCGGCGAGAGCGTTCGCTTTTTAATCCGAAGCTTCAAACCCCGGCTCGTATCAATGAGTTTTTCAGAAATTATAATTAAATAAATAAATATTGTGGAAATTTTTCACCTAGTCACAGATCAACTAAGCAAAAGATTGTACTAGGCGACCATTATACATACTTAAATAGATAAACTTAGGAAGAAATGTTTGTTTTAAACACACAAATAAATGCCCTTACGAAGATTCGAAACCAGAGGACAAACCACCTTCATAGGCAGAGTCACCGACTAGGCTAGGGAGCCCGTCATGCCAATGCCAATATTTACCAATCGTTTCCCGGTGAAGGAAAACATCGCGGGAAAACCGGACTAATCCCAATCAGGTCTAATTTACCCTTTGGGCTGAAAGGCCAGATAACAGTCGCTTTCGTAAAACTAGTGTTTACACCAAATCCTGGGATTAGTTACCAAAGCCGTGGCATAAGCGAAACGGGAAAACGCTAGGAAAAAGAAGAGTTTATTTTGTGGTATGTAAAAAATTTAAAACCGTATGACGCTTTGACTAAGACTGACGTGTACATTACTGGTAACTATCAGCTTAGTGTCCAACAGTCGTACCATAAAGGATGACTCACAGTAGTCCGTTCCGTTCCGATCCGATACGGGACGATCTGTCATTTGCTATAGAAAGTATCACGTGATAGCTCGGAGCCCTCGGACGTCACGTGACTTTTTGTATAGAAACTGACAGATCGTCCCGTATCGGATCGGAACGGAACGGACTACTGTGAGTCATCCTTAACCCTACCATAATATAATATATGATACTCATATTATGTAAATATTGTGCAAAGTGCATGGTGATTATTGAACAACACACCGCGTGAACTTATAAGTTTTTGCCAACATTTTGATACACAGCTAACATGCAGCCATGTGATCCCTACATAACATCTGGGTCACAGCCTTTATTTCAACATTATTCCGGTCTTTCATAACGGCAAGTATTTGTTTCGCCCGCGCAGTGCAGCGCACACGAAATGCGAATTCGTACATTTATTCATGACGGCTGTGGGTGGCCACTTCACTTCGCTTTGTTTGGGTCTGGGAATAGCAGCTAGTAACACGTAGCTGGGATGTTCCTAGTGGTAACCGAGGAAAGGTACCTCTTATAAACACATTTAAATACAAAAAAATTAACTAAACTTAAAAATTACTTGGGTATAATCAATTGCTTGGTGGTGGCCACTTCGCTTGCTTTGTTTAATCTGGAAACTTTGTTGAATTTCGGTCTGGTAGTTGCTAGTCACACGTAACTCAGATATTTCTGCTAGTTAACTAACTTGGTCTAACCACATATGTCCATGGTTTGTCATAAGGTTCTATTCACGGTTCTGGTTCTATTTACGGCCGCAAGTGGTCACTTTACTCGATTTAATTGGAACTGGAAATATTTCTCTCATAAATAAGGATCGTGGTCAATTAAAACCTTCTTGCAAGAAGCAGCCGCTGTGTTTGTTTAAGTTTAAACCGCAATAATGAATAAAAGTTCTGTTACAAATTATTTCACAGTTTGAACTGCAAAAAAATCTGGTTGCCGTTGATTATTTTTTACGGTAACGTTCGACTATCTTAAGTATTAATCATTAATAAGTTTTAATTATTACAGGTCTTGTAAAAGTTCCCGTGTATACCGGTCCAAGCAAATGAAATGAAATGCTTCCTATCGCATGGCAGCTATCACAATAGTTACAGCCGTGCTATATATATAGCCGTCAAGCGAAAACAAGCATTCTTATATTTGTGGAACAAATTGCTACCATGGACAGTCAGCAGCAAAAGGCGAGCGACCAAAGTATTTCAATGTGTTATGATACGTATGTATGTGCGTGCATGTTTAATGCTACTATATAATGAAATATGTTTTCGAGAACGTACCCAAATATTACTCGGGCTGAATCATTATGTAGAATTCGTGGAATCCTTAATTAATTCCTCATATAAATTTCTTGTCTCGCTTATAACAATATACCTACATTACATTGGTAAGTATGTCCAATTTTGCGCAAACAATTAAAAAATTGATATTATATCTTAAATACTTCTCTTAACTATTACGATTATGAACTTAGAAATTTAAGAAGCATTTACATAAAAATCGCCAGACTCCGCCGTCGAGGGAACTCTTAATACTACAGCTTTCAAATTTTTACTGAGCACATTCCAACTTCAAATCTCCGAGGCCCTGTTTTTACATGCCGTTTTCCATATTCCAGTACCCAATCCTTCGGGTGTTAAAAAGTATTCGTGTTTCGTAGATAAATGGCGTTGTTCCTGTTTTGAGTCTCGTATTGGATGTTACAAGAGAAACGTATGGATTAGAGTTCGTAAATCTATTTATTCCCATGTGTGCTTTGTGAAAGAGACGTGGCAGTCAATAGAAAACAGTATGCAAATGGCGATATTCAACTATTTTACCTCGGGAATTTGGAACGGATTTCTTTTACGTTTGAATTCTGTTGTCATTGGACAAATAGAGTTATTTTTTATTGCAAATGGATAACGGATTTTTGATGCAAAATTTAAAATTTGAACACCGACTACGAATATGTGTATTTTCACTTCTCTTGCTCGAAAAGTTCACCTTTGTGTCGTGGCTAGGCGACACAAAATCGCCTTTCATGCACTAGGGCATAAAGTAACATTGCAGGTGGAGCGCGCTCGCCGCGGCTTCGCCCCCTCACGCGCCCGGCGGCCTGCAGGCGGCGCGCGGCGGGGAGAACCCAAGCGCGCGAGTACGGATGTCACATTTTCTATGATTTAAAGTGATATAAAACCTAATATTTTCCTTACAATCGAAGTGAAAAGCAGAGTGTATACCTCGGGCATAAGTACCCATTTTATCCTCGACTACTATATATTGGTCCTCGTTACACTCGGACCAATAAATAGTCTCTTCTAAAATGGGTTACTTTATGCCCTTGATATACAATCTATTATTTCATCACACCTACTTACAAATACAAATTTATTTATTTACTTAAGATATATAACATATCGTTTATCTGTAGCCCTCACACTAGGTCGAGCCTGTGTCGTGGGGGCTGGTACAGTAACATTAGAATGAACAGCAAGTGGTGCGAAGATATTCACACTTGTAAACAATTATAAGAGTTCACTAATAAAGTTTTAGATATTGATTATCCTAACTAGTTAACCAAACATGCAAGTAGGTATATATTGGTGAGTGTGTGTGTGTGTGTGTGTGTGTGTGTGTGAGAATGTTTAGAAATTGAGCTTACTGCCAAGGTTTCAACAAATATTCAACTTCCTTATAGGTTAAGAGAGGCTAACCACTTACGGACAACTCTCCGCTATTCTTTAACTGTCATAGACTGTACGTTAAGAACTTTTACTATATGGTTGTAAATAAAATGGTGTAAGAATTGCGGAAAACGTCGGGCATAAAGCGTTTTCATCTTAGTTTGAGGGACGCGGAAAATTCTTCTGTTGACTAGCGATTTGAAGCCGAGGGACTATACGGTCAGGTCTACTACGCCAAATTGAAGGTTTCCGGAAGAAATTGCTTAAGTCAATTCAGAAAACACCGAAATAATCATACACGTGCCTTTAAACATTAAGGAGTTCACTTGATTCCTCGTGGATTCCGTCATCCAATCTGGACCAAAATCCTTTGGGACCAACTTGAAAGTAATTCCTTTTGAACCAAAAAAATAATTACTCAAATCGGACGACGGGGCTCGGAGTAATCGGTGAACATACATAAAAAAAGAATATAAAAAAAGATTCCGACGAATTGAGAAGAAAAGTTCCTTTTTTGGAAGTAGGTTGAAAAGTACATCGGTTACTATTACGGGAGAGCGGTGTTTAAATATAATGAATCGGGGTACCTGTCTATGGCATCCCTAAAAGATAAACTAATAACAGTACGGTTTTTAGATATTGAAACGGAATTTATGATTTGCCGGCAAGGCATAGACACTAAACCATGCTGAATTTATTATTTAAGTAACTGGTAGGTTCTATACTTCTGTAAGTATATTATATTATTAACGTCATTTCTGTTCTGTATAAGGGAACTTTGTTCCTTAATAATCTTACAAGACAGAATTACGTACAAAATTCGGCAATTTTCCTCTCCTAACATTCATTATTTAATAAGGGTCATGATCACATTAAACCTAATCCTCACGGGACAGAAATCTGACCCGACCTTTAGGTCCTGGAAGTTAAATGTACAATTTCACGAGACAAACACGAGGTAATGTAAAATGAGGTGGCAATCTCAGACCCTATTGTGTATTCAACAAGGTAAAATGTGACCTCAAATATTACGAAAAAGTAGATAATAACATACCATAGACACATGGAATACTCAATTACTCACGCAAAAACGTCAGATTTTTATCTTAAGAGGCGGGTATATAAATTTGGCCGATTAAGCTTAACTTTTGCCATGAGTTTTCATAGTTACAAAAATATGTGTACATATTTTAACACAATAATTTAACGTTCAGAATAAATGAAATTTTTTTTCAAAATTATTGTCAGTTTTTGAAAAATACACCTTTTTCGAACAGCCATTTTTTGATGAGCGAGCTTCAAACATCTATCTAGTTTTGACCTTATTGCTATTCAATCTTAATCAAAAAAAGAGGAATTAATCAAACACTTTTGGACATTTTCACTTTTTTTTTTTTAGTTTTGGTAAGTTTTGGTTATACACCCAAAGCCAAATTTTTTTGACATAAATGAATATACAGTTGTAAAGTTTAAAAGTCTCTAGTGTTTTTTTCTCAAACAGCACTTCAAATCCCTCTGAATATCGCTGTAATATTGGGGACGTTAGGACATTGGTTTTAATACTTTTAATTGCTCTCGGAAGCTTGCAGAGAGAGGTCATGTCGCTCTGCGCTCTGACAATATTTACTTACAACGATGAGAGACTGAGAGTAAAGAGGACCGTGTGAGTACTGGATATCGAGATATTGGGTGGCTGAGTAGCCCCTTGTATAGTTGGGATCCTTTGGTATGCCTATTTATTAAAATAACGTGTTAATGTTGTAATTTTGCGCGGTATTGTGCAAAAGTCGTATCTCGCGCATATTTGAACATACACCGGACTCTTAATAATAAATGAGAAAAAAAAAATACTACCACTGATATTCGGGATAAAGTAGTTACCAGAGTACCAAAAACGGGCGGAAAAAGTACTAAAAGGGATTTAGAACCTCCAGCTTATAAGTAAGTGTATTTAGAGAGTGCACTTTATGTGTAACGAGTTTCAACTGATGTGAGTAGGAAAAGTGAGGAGTCACTCACTCACAGTACCATTTGCAACAGTCGCTTTCACTAAGAAGAGTGCTTTGCTTAAATAGCTACTCTAATTATTGTTTTACACTGGTCCTACTGTGCGACACTAAACTTGGTGTGATATGGTCTAAGCTAAGTCAGCATAGAGTGCATTTTATTTATGGACTCTATGACGTGTTCAAAGTGACGGAAGTCGAATTTGAAGTAAATTACCACTTCCTCACGGTACCTAGGGAAAACTTTACGGTAATAATCACTATGCATTAGAAACAATATTTTTTCTTTGATCCCTATTGTATGATATTATTTGCTATGAAGTTAAACAGCCGAAGCCGTGTCTTCAAAGAGTGCCTTCAGTTTAATATTATCTAGAGGTGACGGGAGCAGGCTTAAGCCATGCAAAATGACCATACACGGCTCTAAGGAACCGTGTCCTGTTTTATCGTTTATATCGGTCCAATACATACGTATTGTTCCATACAATAACATCTCGATATTTAGGGTTATTGTAGTATTATAATGACCCTAAACTTTATACTTATCCCATCGAGATGTTATTGTATGGCCTATTTTATATTTAGTACCTACACTGATCGTACTGTGCAGTATTTGCTGTGATAATATACGGCCGAAGCCGTGTCTTCAGAGAGTGCAGTTTATTCAGAGGTGACAAGAGCAGGCTTAAGCCGGCCATGCATAACGGCCGGATTACACGGCGTTAAAGAACCGTGTGCTCCCGTTTTATCGGTTATATCGGCCCGATACGTTTATGATGACTTCATTGGATAATATACCCCTTCGAGGGACTGAATGGGGTTTACAAGTGGGTGGTGACATTAAATGGTCTTTGGTCTTTGACATTTAATGTCAAAGACCAGGAACTTAATATCAAATATTGGTATGTGTGTGTGCCATTATGATAACAAATTCCTACTCAATTTAAAATTTATATCAGACTTTTACGATACAATTTTTTTTTCTTCAAAACTAATATAAATTATTTTAGCAATCAAAAATAATATGATAGGTGCCAAGTTAAGTTGCAATTGCGGTTCTGAGACCTTGTAGTAAAATTGTACTATGTAACTCTTTCGAAGTAAATCCCTTGAAAGTAAAACTCGGAATATTATAGCACATGTAGAAATTTGTTTGCTGTCGAGAACGGCAAAGTTCAAGTGAAACTTTTACTCCCGAGCCAGCCCATCAATTAAGTGGTACTTAGTTCACTTAAGTTTTTTAAGGAAAAATGGCTGAGAAATACTGAAGAATGATCCGAAATTTTGTTTTTACAACTAAGTAAGTAAGTTTACAAACAAGGGATTTCATTACCTTTTTTCTGGACAGTAATACTTTGGTAAGTAATCGGAGCCCAAAAATTCGGATATTTCGGTGCTTTGTCAATCGACAAAATCATATATTATATATTTTATTTTTATTTTCAATGAAAAATGTCCGATATAAGAGGAGCAATAAATTATTAGGGGTCATGTGGGGTATCATTTGATAGGCTAGTTAATCTACTTTCTTTTACACTGAAAAGTTTTTGATTTATAAATGAAAATGTAAAAAAAAACAACCATCCACCCCCTAATATCCGAAGTGTACGAAGGATATTTGACAAAACGTTAACATTATCATAAATATTAAAGTAAAAATATCATTTTGTGCTTAACTTCATTATTAAAACAAAAAATTTTTTGAAGTAAAGTTGAAATTTAGAATGTTTCTTGACGTCAAATATCTGCTTCGAGATGCAGTTTATTGCATAATGTTTATGGATTAATGCGATAACTAAAAGTTTGTACGGAACCGTCTGTGTGCGAGTCCGACTTGCACCTTACTTACTTGTTTTTTAGTCCCACCCCCTGAATCGAGAGACATGGTAATAAAAAAATAAAAAACGTATAATTACATATATCCTTAAGGGTCTCCCTCGACAGCCCTAATATCGTTTGTCCTAAGACCACTTGTCCTAACTGTTAACTGTGTGTTACATAATTTATAATTCATTTATTGCATCAATTATGTGTTACATACGGTCTTAAAAATAAGCATCATCACAGCATGAGTTCAGATAAACCCTGTTAGGGTACATAGCAATATTAACACTTAAAAAAATCTAGTTTGATAATTCATGCGTAGATACATATTTTTGAAAACTATTTAAATAACATAAGTCATTTTCATAAAATCATATTAGTTTTAAAAATTATTTAAATTCAATTATTGACATACTCGTACTTTACGTATTACTACAGTTGGGATGATTGGTGGCAATGGGTGAACAAAATGCAATGGAGTAGTTGTTATATATTTTTATTTTATCAATCGTCATCAGTTTTTGAATACCTATATAGCCTCCTGACTACCCGCGTCCTAAACGTAGTACATAGCCCACAATGAAAATTTGACTCTTTTTCAATTTGAGAGAGTTAAATTTAAATATAAAATCATTTATTCTCGAAATATATACAGTAAGTGTAAATTACCTAACTACCTACCTCTACCTACCTTAAATCTAAAGTAGGTCCTTGAGGCATTGTACCTAGGATGCTGGCGGCATTTCCTCGTTGTATCGCAATGCTGATACGTTGTGCGAGGAAGCCACCAGCTCTTCGGTCACCAGTAACATCAACCAGACGTTTCGCGATTTCTACGAAAAATTTGCGTGCGCTGGGACCCCATGGACCAAGAGTTTCGACCCCGAATGGCACAAAAAGGTACTCTCTGCCCAGGCTCTTATATTTATTACGTTTTAAAATTTCGGCGCATTCAGCCGCTCCGCCCGCTTTTACATTAGTTCGTTGGAGATGGGACGGCGCCAGCGTGTCTACACAGGTAGCTTCCCATACTAGCATCCGTCCCAAACTCCAAGGAACCAAGGACACCCCATCAGGTCTCTTGCCATCATCCCTGAAAATGCCAGTCGGCTCAAGGAGAGCAGGCACGTTGATGGTGGCAAGAGACCGACGGATTATATCATTAAGAGATGCATGTCTCGAAAAACGGCCTGCACTTTTTTTACAACACAATCCATGGTGTCCCAGTCGGTCCACGTCTGTGCCACAAGGACATGAGTGTGGCGCACACACCGAAACCCCCAGTCGCAAACCAGTCGCCAGTCTAAGGGAGGCCGGATCCAAGAAAGTACCAGTATTGGGCGAAGGATGGGCATGAAGCCAGTAACCAGCTTCCCGGGATCCGACCGCCAAAAGCCTCGCGCGATCTGGACCTGAAGAGTTATTTAAAAGAGTATTGTAAGTTAAATCGCAGTAAACATTATCCCAACTCCTTTGTGATTTTGGGTTGTCTGGAAAGTCTTTGCCCGGGCAGGCAATTTTAAAAGCATTTAAATTGGCAAATTTTGATATTCGGTCGTCAGGAGGCTAAAGATTCCACACACTTTAGAGTTAAAACACGAAAAATACAAAATACACCCCCCACTTTAGATGTTTGGGATGTACCTTAAAAAAAAACCCTTTTATGTTACCACTCTGTTGGCATGATTCATACTAAATTACAACTTGCAACTACTAACGCTCAATGAGCTAAGCCGCAGACGGACGAACGGATACACAGACATAGCGAAACTATATTTAAAGGTTCTTAGTTGACTCTGGAACCCTAAAAAAGGAAGAAACAGTTTTTTTTTAAGTTTTGTAATGCGATATACCGAATGTATTTTGATTAAGTGTTTGTTTTAACTTATAATAAACCATCTTAAAAAATACCTACCAAATGGTCAATCACAAAACCTTTCTTTGAAAACAAAAGGACATTTTAGCTAATGTTGGAATACAAAATATCGATAACAATGTGAGGTGGCCATGACGTCACATTGATGTCTGTTGATGTCACTACTGTCACTAGGCGATAAATAACAAACTTTAGTAGTTTATTAGTTGGGAATAGTTCGGAAATTATATTTATTTTATTGAGTTATGTCAACTCAGGATCGATAGCTGTCGGATTTATTGAGTGTAGGATAACTTCAGACTGGATTCTCTAGCGACGCCGACAGATTGGTTGGCACCAGTTAACTTTGTTGTTGGTAACTAACAGTGGATTGTCAAAGCCGTATAATATGCTACGTAATCGCAACAAGGATTTTCTTGACTGACTGTGTGACGACGACGACCACAACGACTCGCTGAGGCGATTTCGAAACGCGACAACAAATAGAAGTTTCGTGACTAAATTTATCTAGGAAATAGACAAGTATCATTGCAAATTACTTACTGCAGTAGCCTCTGGAGATTTATATTTAAAGATCTGATAACTTTTTCCACACAATCGTAAAGCACGAATTAAATCATTTTTTATTTATAATAAACGTTATGATTAATGGTTTTTTTAAGTGGTCAAACTGCTATATATAAATTATAAATTTAAAGAGATGTCATATACTACAGAAAAAGTGACCAAGGACCTAGCCCTGCTCACCAGGGGCATAACTTGTTCAACCATTTTGTATCGAAATCTTCCGAAAAACAAGCTCTAGTAATGCAAGTATCGTAGTAGCAAGTATAAGTTTTGCAAGTTAATATACCTATGACGAATTCAAGTAGCACAAATGACAATACTATAGCCTATAGCGAATGCTTATTGATAAAACAAGATACTATTTTGTTGTTCTTGCTGAAATTCCAATATTGCTGTGGATTTGTGGGATTTTCAAATGCTAGTCGGAATCGGAACGTTAACGTGAATATTTATTTACTGCCGAGTTTATTTTCGAATTTCAGACGTCTAAAATGATTTGTTAAAAAGTGTCGTGTCATGAACCAAAGCATTCTGAGTTTCCAGTAATAAAATAAGACTTCAGTTCCTACTAGCATTTAGACATTCGAATTTTACTTTATTTACTGTAGAAGATAAAGTAGCAATGACTTTAAGGTAACCATTAAACATTTTTGACATTTATTTGCCAGTATCAGTAAAGAAAAATAATACATCGTAGGGAACCTAAGCTTTCCGATTAAGGTTTCTCACTAATTATCGCTGAAAGGTCAGATATCAGTGACTCGATCGAATACAAAATTTTGCTACGCTTGTACTACCTGCGCAATTTTTGGGAACAGTATCCATAAAAACGTTAATTCAATTTAATTCAATTTATTTATTTATGTTGACGCCGAGAAAGAAAGGCATTGCGGGTGAGTAGGTTATAAACGGCTGAGCGAAGCGAATACGCATAGGCTATGAAGCCGTTCAGCTTTTTTCACTGCCAGGCATGTATAGGTGTTTTTCTGAAACAAACAATGAAATAAATAAGTAAAAATACTCCAAAATATAGCAGTTTTATTTCCAGAAAAACTAAGTCTTAGGCCACCTGTAGACCTTCTTACCCTGTCAGAGTAAAACAAAGCCTAATAGAAAGATTTAAAAAAACCTTTTGTTATGCTTTTGTTTTTGATTTTACCTTACCTTTTTTTAGTCTAATATGTAATGTTTGAACTGGACGACTTATTAACATTAAAATATGTCAATCAGATCAGCTATTTTCCGTTTTACGACCAATTTCCCTTAGCTAGGCCTTATTACCCTTCGGTACCTTAATTCTAATCTTCGATAACGGCAACAATATTATCAGTTGGTAGTTCGGCATAGGCCTCCCCTATGCTTTTCCACGTATCTCTGTTTGCGGCTTTTCTTTGCCATGTTGTTCCAGCTACCTTTCTGATATCGTTCTCCCATCTTGCCTTTTGCTACCTTCTTCTTCTTTTTTCCATATTGAGAGTAAACTCGCATTATTTGGTGATACTTCTAATTCGGTGATACTACAGAGTTTTTTTTAAATACGTTGCAAAAAAGGTAGAAAACTAAAATATTGTACCGATACTTGACTTTTAAAAAATTCAACCTTATTGCAACGGTTTAATGTATATTTTTCGGTGTAGTATCACCAAATTAGAAGTATCAACAAATAATGCGAGTTTACTCTACCATACAGAAACGTCCTTTGTCCATTTTTCCCTTTTATTTCTAATCATATGGCCTACCCAGTTCAATTTAAGCTTTTTCACTGTGTAAGTAACATCTTCTACCTTTGTCTTGCTTCTTATATTATGCGGACATTATAATGGAACCTAAAAGAAGCAGATTAAAAATCTTTAAAAAAAGTATTACTTGAATGCGCGGTAAAGCACTCAAGAATATTGTAATTACTAGGTTGTTGTGATACCTACTTGTGTTATATTTAATTAGCTCCAATAGCATAAACATTTTTTGTCTGGTTGATGTAACTGGTGACCGAAGAGCTGGTAGCTTCCTCGCACAACGTATCAGCATTGCGATAAAACGAGGAAATGCCGCCAGCATCTTAGGTACAATGCCTCAAGGACCTATTTTAGATTTAAGGTAGGTAGAGGTAGGTAGGTAGGTAAGTTAAACTTACTGTAATATATTATTAAACAACGATGAATTTATATTTTTTTTTTTACCAAATAATTAAAATCATTTATTCTCGAAATATATACAGTAAGTGTAAATTACCTAACTACCTACCTCTACCTACCTTAAATCTAAAGTAGGTCCTTGAGGCATTGTACCTAGGATGCTGGCGGCATTTCCTCGTTGAATTTATATTTTTAAATACTTGTCGATCTAATACAATTCTAATACATAATATAAGACTGAACTCTGACTTCGCAGTCAAACTAAATGTTTAGTTTTGTGGAACATAATTATAAATAGCCCAACACATTATAACCTACGATTGTAATAAGTAAAATAAATAATAAATATGTGCTCACTAAGTTATACGTACTTTACTAATCCAGTTTCCACAATCATGCGTCATCCTACATGTCAAGTATCAAGGGCATATGCACCCCTATAATTTACTTTCAGCTTATAAACTTGATCTAATCTAAGCCCAACGGTCGTGCTTCCATAGTAAATTATATTAGGAAACGCCAACAAGTAGAAGCGCGAGTCATATTATATTTATCATACTTAATGTAGAGACTGATGAATGTGTGCGCCATAACTAAATTGGACTAATTAGGAAGTTCTTCTCGGACGCTGTAAGAGCACTCTCAGGTATTTCCTAATTAACTTTTTTATTCAATTGGTATCTTATACGATATTAATACCTAGAGAGATGTGCCTCCGGTAAAGAATAGTATGTTAGGAATAGTATGTTACCAAGGAAAAAAGGCACCCATTTCAGTCGAGGTATCTTAGTGCTTGAACGTAGTGAAATATTTCGATGGTCTGTCTAGACTGAAGTGCTTCTTTCACCCGCGTTGAATACTCTACTTTTCACATCGAGTATCAGGAAAGAGTGCAAGTGTATTTTGTAAAATATAGCGAAACATAACCTTGTAGTATGAGATGTTCGAGAAAAAAAATGACTTACGGTCATCATTTGTGGATTTTGGAAATAACTATAAAAATGGATATCGTATACGTTCGGGCACTCCATAGTAGGTATGTCCGCCGCCATATGGCAGATATTCCCGAACGTATATGGCCAGTTATATATAATGTATCCATTCTAATAGTACATAACGATACTAGGGCGACAAAGAGCAAATTCACAACGAGTAATATAAATCGACAAAAAATAACGCGTTTGTAAAGTAAAAAGCTCTAGGGCATACATTTTCCACCCGCTTCATAGGTTATAAAGACCTACTTTTTTTTTATGCTAATAGGGGGCAAACGAGCAGACGAATCGCCTGATGGTAAGCGATTAACGTCGTCCGTGGACACCCGCAACACCAGAGGTGTCGCAAGTGCGTTGTACTTTGAGAGCATGAGATTGAGATATGAAAATAAACTGAAAAATATTCTGTGATGAAATCAGTTATGAAACTGCGTAGATGAATCATTCTTCCCAATACACCAATAAACTATCGTTCCTAATTAAAAATAACATTTATTTTAACATTCGCAAAAATCGCTAAGTATTTTAAACATACGGTAAAATGAGGAGATTTTTGGTACCTCGCAACACACCAGATCTTGATCCTTGCTTGCAGTGCTTGTAAAATCGCAAATGCTTTTTGAAAACGGTTAGTCGTAGGTACTCACTCAACATAACACACTTATTTCACGCGCATTACACTAAGTGGGCCCTGCCCAACTGTGTTATAGTCAAGATATAACAGCTATAGTCACACAAGCAATTAGCATGATTGTGCAACAATTAGAAGAGAGGCACTATCCTCCCCAAATGAAAAGAACGTATAACGCCATAAGTGCCTCTCGCTACTCATTACTCATACTATTATATGCTACACGCTATTATGAGTGACCCTCATCAAAAGTTTCTTTGATGCCCACCCTCGTTCAACAACGCGGATTAATTTTCTGCTGTTTGCGAATGTAAATTATACACATTAACCTGGAAGGAAAGATTTATAAGCGTTTCACATTTATCAGCACCTGTGCTTGCTTTGAAATTCTAGCCTTAATTAATTTTTACATCCTTGTCTTACGAAGTTATAAGATTTATGCATGATGCCTGAGCCTTAAGGTTGCACTTGAGCTCAAACCATAATTTTGCGCTGCTATAAGGCGAACTCAAGGTGACGCAGTGGATCATGGATCGAGCCATGCTCAGCATAACGTTACGTGACCGAGTTCTGAACAAGCACAGACTCATCCGAAATCGCATGAAAGTAGATCACATTGTCGCCAGGCTAAAACGACGAGCGGTGGCGTTGGTGCATTCTAGAACGGAGACCCCAGCTAGGCAGAAGAAGTGTAGGCAGACCTACCCGACGGTACGATGACATATAGGAGACAGCAGGACTAGTATGGTTGCGATACACTAAAAACCGCTCGAAATGGATAGAAATTGGAGATTAATCCCAACGGTATGCGAACGCACGCTGAAGAAGAATAAGAAGAGAAGATAAGGCTAACAGAATCTGCAGAAGCTGCGCGTCAATGTCAATGCATTAGTGATAATTTTTATGAAATAATGTGATACTCGTATGTACTCGTACTTTTCTAACTCACGGACGGAGTCACGACACGATTGTTGCCGCGGTTGACATTCAGGTCGTATTTCCAGAAAAAAACGTCTTTGCAATCAACCACAGCCTGACAGCAATGCTGTTACAAATCATATGTAACCTTTACACGGAATATTTGAAAGATGTAGCTCTAAAGCCGTAAATATTCCAGACGTGTACTTAAGTTTTACTCGTTGTTTTAATCACAATTAAAACAAAAAAATTGCCGTCGTGCGTATTTTGAACCTGAGGGACTATTTAGCATTATGAAACTCATTAAACATAAGCCCAAATAGCCTACCCACCTGACATTTCATACCCACGCAATAAAGATATGTATCCCTTATATAAATTACGCACATCAAATAAAAAAGGATCAAGGTATGTTTACTAATGAAACGGTATTACGTATACAAGAATACCGTACCTACAACAGTATTTTTGTATACGCTAATGGCAATGGTATTTATGGTATTATATAGCCCCATAGAAACGAGATGTTTATATTGTATACTTATGTTGCTACTAAAAAAATTGCGTTGCCAACAGATCACAGGAAAACTTTGAGTTCGCGGTTTTAGAAACCTAATTATGGAAGTTGTAATTCAAAGATGCGTAGGTTTCTTATTTCTGAATGGGATATTATGTAAACGACATATGGGATCTGTGTTCGATACACGCCAATAGGCGATACGATGAGATATTATTTTTTAATCCTAAGAACCGAAGTATTGGCTAGGCTTTCTTAATACATCTGTGTGTACCTACGTGTTGTGCCCTTGCGGACACGTTGATTACTTTCCTCAGCTCATTAATCATCGTGCCCCTCGCGACCTGATGACCCCTAATTGCCTTTCGCAAGTGGAACCTACCCGCGACCGGAACTGCGTTGTTGAGTTTTGATGATGATAATTTACGGATACTGTGTCAAGAGTTCAGTGTGCCTATTTGTTAAAAAAGGAGGACTGGTTAGTGGTAGCGGATATATTAGTAGTTTATGTTACAGTGATATAAAAAGGGTTCTTAAAACTTGAGGGTCGCCGTTACAAAACGAGACGAAGTTGAGTTTTGTAATAGTAGACCCGAGAGAACCGGGACGGAGAACGGGAACGGAGGACGAAATAGAAATTGATAGATCTTCCCGTCCCGTCCTAGTGTAAATAATCCTTAAAATAAATATGCGCAGCTTTGTTGAATGAAATCATTCACTATAAAAGTTGGCTGCAGATTCTTTTAGCGCGTCTTGTTAACAAAAACATAAATTTTTAGCCAAGTCTTCACGCAAACATGCCCGAAAAACAATTTATCTTTGAGTAAGGCCATCAACAAAGGTGCTTGACTTTATATACTGTGGGAGTAGACTGGGGATGATAAAGTCATTGAACTCTCCAAAATAAGTTATACGTAGTTATTTACAAAATCATTAACATGTCTGTATTTCCGACCTCATATAACCCGACAGCCTTCAAATCAAGGTCAACGGGAGCTTTACCATGACGTCTTAACGCGATTCAGTTTAGTTTCTGTTTAGGCTCAGTTGAATGGAAGCGACTCGCCTTAGGTCGTTAACTGAATCGCGTTAAAACGTCATGGTAAGGCCCCAGTTGTATGGTAGCGACTCACTTAAGGTCCTAAACTGAATCGCGTTAAGACGTCATAGTAAGGCTCTAGGCACCTTCTGGGCGAGCTCGCCCGATCGTAGGCCACGTATTTGCTTTCAGCTAGTATGTGGTCGTGAGTAAGCCAATTTTAAAAAAACATGGATTAATTTGTTTGCCTTAAGTTTTGACCTTTTTTAAAAGGTCATATTGGTCATAGTCGCGGACAAGTAACGTTTTAGCAAACGGGAGGAAATACAACTTAACTAACCGACAAATCTATGAAAAAGTGACATGATTATACTTAAAATTAAACAAAGTCTGTAGGGGTGCACTTGTTTAATATTAGTGAAGTGATTTAATAGGTACATTTTATTTGACGTTTTGATGAAACGTACGTATAGATAAAATTGGCCGTTATTTTTCGAACCTTAAGAAAATAATGTGTAAATTAAAAAAAGTATATTGACCACAAACACTAAGTTCAAAGGGCAGGTGCACACAACATGTTTATGGCATAAGGCTGTGGCGTCTCCTCTGGCAGCTGCTGTAAATCCACTGTATCGCGCCACAACACTAATAGATGGCGACACAATGGCCACTCCCATACAGCGAGTGTCAACTTCTATGAAGCGCCCTAAATCGCGCTATCGAAGTTTCTAACGTGCGTTACATAAATATAAGTTCCAACTTTCTCTCATTGGACTTCGGTCATATACATAACGTTGACTATTATGATGCTTACAACTTACAGGTTTACAACGTTAAATAATTTAATTCTCTCAGAAAATAGGGATCGATAATACCGAGACAAGCGTTTTTTTTATAAGTTTTTACAGTCACAGAAAGCCAGACTATGGTGTACTTGGCCGTGATTGATCTGTTACTAACTCGAAACACGCTACAATGTTAGTTATCACAAAAATACTGATGTCATAATCCGATAAGATCCTATGTGTTCCGACGAGATTTTTGGGGACCAATTGGACCTTGACCATGATTAGCCACTAATTTAAAATCTACTAGAAATATCTCCAATTTATAGCATAAACCTAGCAATCCAAATGGGATTTAAACGTTATGCACCGAAGTAAGTATAGTTGTGTGGGTTAAACGCAGTTGATTTAACGCCAAGAGCGGGAAGGCGGCGCCGAAGCGAAAAACACGCAGAGCGAGAAGCCAACAGAGTTCAGAAGACTCATTACACTTGTCGGGCTACGGAAGGTAGCAAATAAATGATAGGAGTACTTTACTCAGAAAGCTTCACCAAATATAATTGTATTTTTGTATAAGTTAACGGCCTCTGAAGTCTAGTCGGTAGTGCCTGTGAAGCTAAGGTCCTGGGTTCAAATCCTGGTAAGGGCATGTCTACACTCACCATTACCTAGCCTATGGACGAGAGAGGGGTCAAGCGCGCATCGAATTCTCAAATATTTTTTACACATTACCCGAAACCAAAACTCTATGGAACAACTCGTTATTCAAGGAGTAATGGATGGCAAACAACCCCGAGTACGCTCACCTACGCGCTAGGCAGACCTGCTCAAAGCTGTGACACAAACCACCGTAGTCCAATGTTCCCGTAACGCTGAAGATCGTAACAAGTGGAGGTGCATTCACATTCGCCCCGTCGGTATGCACCCACAACCACTCGTCGAGAGTGAACAACTAAGGAGGAGGAATCCTAGATGACCACAGCATCGATTAAATAACTTTTTAATTATATTTACATAACATAACGTGCCGTCAAATTTTTGAACCCACACCACTGAAATTGCAACTGCCTGTGTAGGTAGGGGACAAAGTACAATGGCGTCTCGCCGCTTCTTGCTTAATGTGTTAAGTCTAAGTAGCATTAGTTCATTCTTTCAAAACAAATGAAGCACCTCCATTACATTCTCTATACCATGGATATCGGGTTATGCTACGTCCCAGCGAGACCATTCAGAGCAGAGAATAAGGGGCAACTAGAATTGCTGGCGTCGCTCAAAACCCGCGATATAATTACGGTATAACCCGGCTTAATGGTGTGCATGTGAAAAGGCTTTTTCAGAGTCGTTGGTCGCTTTGTGGATCGAAATAATATTAGGATAGACTGGAAAAAAATGAACCACAGCCATAATATTAGAGGTACACTACATTTATAGGTAGGATGTTATACAATACAATACAATACTCTTTATTGCACACCTCACACAGATGAAATACAGTTACAAGAGAAAATAATAATACAGAACAGTAACAGTAAGGGGTAACAACAGGCGGTCTTATCGCTAAAGAGCGATCTCTTCCAGACAACCAAAAATATCATTGTGATAACTGAATAAACTCAAATCAAATACAATGTTAATTTAACAGCTATTAAACTTATACTAAAAAAACAAAACCGGACAGTTGTTAGTATCAATCATCTCATACAAACCAATGCATAAATAATTACGACATCAATGCACAAAATTGCAATAAAGATATGATATGATATGTTATGATATATATGACATCCGCTATAGGCCTCGTCATCCTTATTTACTAATAACAAAACTAACTGAAGGAGCCGTCCAGATTATCGTACCCGGCTCAAACGTCCCCATAAGGTTGGCAGCGTTACCACATCGAAAAGACAGGGAGATCTATTAAAAACACAATTTTTTTATAGTAAAATGTCAAGCAGTGTTATCAAGCTCATCTTGTCCCACTTACCCGATTTAGGGTTCTGATCAAATCACGAACTCTATTAGGTGAAATGACAAATCGAGTTGGCTTTTCATATCACCCAAAGGTTTGAGCAAATCAAGGGGTTTATCTAGGGAAATGGCAAAATTAAGTGGCAATTTTAACATTGTGCGTTGTTGGCGTCTTTAGGGAGCTGATTAAACCCTAATGTTGATCATTTCCCTGCGCAAATCCTACACTAGAGCCCTGGGAATTCCTATCTGTACCAGTTCACCACTCCACCACTCAAAGCATTGCAATAACGACCAAATATCATTGACTTCGAGCTTCGGTGATTATGACATCTCTTTCAATATTAATGGCTCAGTTAAACTGGCTCAAAATGTTGTTAATTTATATTATATATGTTAGTTTACTTTATTACAATAAGGCAATTTGTTTAAGTATAGCTCTGCTCAAAATTACATTTTATTCCATTTTAGTTGAGTGTTGACACTCACCGCAAGGAGCCCATTTGAGATAATGTCACGTCCCAATAAATGGATAGATGACTGATAGCCATAATAATATTCCATCGATAATTGTGCCATCAGGATAAAAGCCAGTTAAGTACCTAGTAGACATCGGAATTCGTGTAGTTTATTTAAGACATTTTGGGTTATTGAGGCCAACAGTTTCATTAACATAGAGAGGCGATTATAGTGTTACAGATGCTCTAAATACTTTTTTAAACCTCAGCAGCTGAAAAAGATAAGTATTATTTAATAGATCTATTTATTAGATTATCTTTTTTCACTTTATTTGCTTTCTTTCTTGAAATAAAACTGCTCGGCTAACGTAAGTAATGATTTTAATCGACTTCAATCGAAAGGGAAGGTTTTCAATTGTCTGAATCTCAGTTGTTTTTATGTGCGTTCACATAAAGATTCGAAGACGGCTCACTGTCATCAGTATATAAAACACTTTCAATAGTATGTATTATTTGCACGCGTGATTTGCATTTCGATTATGCATTTCTTCTCGGCCAGCAATTAGGTAGGACTGCGGATGCAGACCTTAAAACTATGAGTTTTAAACCAGACGGAGTACTCGTAGCAACTGACAGGCCTACCCCTCTGTCAAATGGGTATCATACTCAATATACTCATTGTATGAACTGACGGATCTGACAAAATAATTGTATGTTTACGTAAACATGGCAGACTTTTTGTATAGGAAATGACAGGCGTTGTCAGTCCGCTTAGTTAAAAAGTCGAAGCCTTAAAATGATCGAAAACTGTTATGACATCCCTTTTTTTATATCGTAGGAGTTTGCTAAATACAAATTTAATAGACTCTGAGATTCAAACTCACGGCCTCTGGAGAATAAGGCAGCTGAAATTGTTGAAGTCCCTTAACCCGCACGGAGTAGCGATATAATTACACTGTAATTTTGAGTTAATGGTGTTTTCAAACAGAGTCCAATTTAATTTATAGCAGATGGGTCCTCTTTTACAGCTGTTGATTGATTCGCAGAATTTTATTAAATTAAATCGGTACCTATAATCTAATGTAAATAAAAAAAACTGTCGTAAAGTATGCAATTCTTGATTATGCATAAAAGTAAGATAACCTCGATAAAACTGTCTGTGTGTAATAATAAAAAACAAGTGCGAGTCAGACTCGCCTACCGAGGGTTCCGTACGTCATAAAAATGATAAAAAATGCGGAATACGGTTTCAAGGCAACGTAGACCTTAGTATGTAGGTACATAGTTTAAATTTCAACTCGATACCTCCACGCACTCCCGAGATAAAGGGTCTTGACGGACAAACAAACGGACGGACGGACGGGCAACAAAGTGATCCTATAAGGGTTCCGTTTTTTTCTTTTTGAGGTATGAGGTATGTACACGATTAACAATTGCATTTTATGTTTGATAGACTTTTTTGAATAACGCCATTAAAATACAAAACTGGCTGTTAGCAATAGCAGAAAACACTTACTGAGACCCCGATTTAAAGATAATGCGGGTCTTCTAAAACCTATTCCTTACCCACCTGCGTGGGAAGTAAGATCGATCTACATTGGTAAATAGGTTCGATAAAACAAGCTAAGCGGACACGGCTGCGTGTGAAGACCCCGGCACATTCAGATAAATCTACCGACGACAATTTAATGATCCCTACACAACCCTCGCCTACTCTGACTAAAGCAGTCGACGGAAAATCGATCTTCTATCTTCACTAGCAGATTGAGAAGAGTGAAGTGGAAGGAGGATGGAGTGAGGTGCTGTTTAATCTTGATGTTACGGTAAGGTTTGAATAGGTCGGTATAGACAGGACCATCGCGGTGATGTGATAAAACGTTGTATCTCGAATTACAGCGTTATGTGTACATTTACGTAATACTGTTAATATATATATATCTATATCTATATATATAAAAGAAAGTAGTGTTAGTTACACTATTTATAACTCAATAACGGTTGAACCGATTTGGCTGAAAATTGGTAGGGAGGTAGCTAAGAACTGGGAGAAGGACATAGGATACTTTTTATCCCGTTCCCGCAGTTCCCGTGGGACTTTTTTTTTGCGCCTCCAAGTATAAAGCGATACGAAGTATTGTACTAGCCGGGCAGCTAGTTATGTATAAATTAAAATAAATTAAATAAGATTGAAAAGACCAACCAGGACAAACCACTGCAAGTAGGTACTATTACTTTTATTTACTTTATGACCAGCCTTATTTGTTGAATGAATTCAACAGTTTTCTACTGTCATAATAATACTGTCTCTAATAGAGCGTGCCCAAAAGCCCGGTACAAATCGCCATTCAAGAATATTTTTTCTTCAGCTGCTATTCATTAATACAGCAGTATTTTCTTGTTTATTGTTTTCCTATGATCTGTTATCATTTGTGTATCGTCAAATAGAGTCATGCTGCTTATTTGTTACGCTAGAATATGACCAACCCAAAAGAGGGCTGAAAATATAGTTTTAGCAATATCAAGTACTTCCATTAACCGCCCAATATTTTTTTTTGTGTTTGGGTAGTCACGTGACTGTGAGTATGTACCTAAACTATAAACTGAAATAGATTTCATAAACATAATTATCTACTCCCTCATTAGCTAAGATTTTTCTTTGTAAGTATATTCATTTTAATCCATAATTATTTCTTAGAAACAGTAATTTTTCAGATACATCGTTCTTTGTTCACCGGCCCTTTGACCGGGCTAGAGCCGGCCTCGCGAGCAATGGGACCCATTTAACATGTCGCCCTGAAGGCCTCGATAATTGGATTCATTACCAGCCCCGAGAAATATGGCCGCCGTTTATTGCAGCAGGACTTATTGGCGATCGCCGATGTTTGTACGGTAATATAATATTATTGGAATGTATTGAATGTAGGTATTTAATTATAGTATTGAAAAAAAAAGCCTCCAGAATCCTAGTTACAATGCCTCGAGGGCATATTTTAGATTTCAGGTAGCTTGTAACTTCCTGTATATTTTAGTTACAAATACATGGACGAGATAGAAAGAAAAATAGGTTTTATTATTAATGGGACCTTGTAACAACAGTGATTTTTTATGCCTTTATTACTTTTCCTTTACACGTCAACTGTTCATTATTTTTTTAATTGCACATTATTCATCAAATGTTTAATGCAAAACATTTTACAATACCCGATTATAATAGCAATTATAATAGCATTATAAAATATTTATATTTTGTACAAATGTACAAAATCCTCTTGTGAAATCACTGATCGATGTAAGTACCTACTAATTTAATTGTTAAGTATTTAAATCGAATTTTCTACAAATACGTTTCAGTATACATTTATAATTTAATTGGTTCTTTACTATTGATTACATTACCGGAAAATCAGTGGACAAAGAGGTGCTTATGTACCCAATTTAAAACCATCTATAGTCGACAAATAAATTCTGTCAAAAGGTTTACGACGAAATACAAAGGCTTGAAGTACAAAATGTGCTCATAATTTTAAGCGCGTATTTTATGTTGAACAAATAAACAGGTATACCTTCATCATGATCATCATCATCATCATTATTTCAGCCGAAAGACGTCCTGCGCCACCCGCATCCAGCCGACTCCTGTGACCTTCACCAGGTCATCAGTCTACCTTTTGGGGGGCCTACCCACGCTGCGCCTTCCGGTACGCGGTCGCCACTCGAGAACCTTTCCGCCCCAACGGCTATCGGTTCTACGTGCAATGTGGTATACCTTAGCCATTGGATAAACCCTGAAATCTCAAATCGGGCTTCATCTTAGAAATGTTTTACTATAAATATTTTTTATTAGGACTATAAATAATTTCCAAACAAAAGTTATTTTCAATAATCGACAGCAAAAAAAAAACATACGTACCTACTGTAATTAGGTAGATTAGGCTGATTTTGACAATCGTTGTACATTTTAAATTCCAATTTTTTAATACGACAAAAATACTGTTTGAAAAAAAGTTTATTTTGTTCTTCTGAATATTGTAATAATCGGTATTTTTGTCGGTACTCAGGCCGAAAAGTATGAAGGAAAAATTAGATTCAGATATTAAATCGGTGTTTTGTTACGAATGTGTCATCCAAATCTCCCCATCAACTCGCCCCGCGCGTGACGTCACGGCTGTGCGTGTGCACAGTGCGTACGCGTTTGTGTTTTTTTTGAGACAGAATGAACGGGGTAAAGTCTAAGTAATATTGAACGAAATATGATATTTGATGTTTTATATTATTTTTATATTTATAACCAGCCCATCATACCCAGAAAATATTGCCGGTTGTAAAAGATACAACCTGTATACTGGACAAAATGAGTAAAAGTTCGACTGTATTACGCCTAGCTCATTTAAAACTACGTTGTGTTTAGTAAATACCTACCTTGAAGATTGTTCCTTTATATTGAATTAATTATACAAGACCTATTAATTATTCCCTAAAAGCTATGAGAAAGATCAAGATGGCTCGAGTTACAATAGCCCCGAGTTATTTAGCTCTTCGGCCATTATTTCGTTAAATTAGTTTAGGCTGAACGGGGACCTTTTATACCTACATTACTCGCTTTCTTAGTATGAAGATATCACAAGACAAAGTTCTTTTTCTATTATATTTTATTTGTTTACCTTAATGTATTATACAAGGAAACCGAAAACGTCAGCAAATACGCTGCTGTATACATATACTTAGGGGATAAAGTGTACATATAAGTGTGTACACTATATCCATTAAAATTACAACTACCCCTTACCGTCCGATCACATGACATGTGAGCTGGACTACCACCAAAGTAGTATAAAGAAGGTTTATAATTAGGTACCTTTATCCGGGTCCGTTTCTAAATTTCTCAAAGTAAAACATAAACCAAGAAAAAGAATGCGTTAGGAAACCTCCATATATATTTTTTATGTTACTTATTAACAAAGCATATTTTTATGTAACATAATAGTTTTGATTTTAACCATACCGTAAATCCTTTTTAGCGAAATATACTTAAATAACTTGCTCGAGGGCAAAACGTTGTCAAATGGGCATATACAAAATTGAACATTATTTAGATGAAAACATTGAGTATTCTCCAGCAGCGAGGATTGGAAATAACGAAGTCAATTTAATGCATAAAAAGAGTTACACAGATTACATCTCATAGAATCCACATCTTAAAATGTGTTTCAGAAGATCCGAACACGAGTATTTTCTGAGCTAAATACGCTTGTATGTCCCATGACTGGTTTGACGACCGGTTGGCGTAGTTGGTAGTGACCCTGCCTGCTAAGCCGATGGTCCTGGGTTCGAATCCCAGTAAGGGCATTTATTTGTGTGATCAACACAGATATTTTTATAACATTTAAAACTTTCGCGATTTAAACACATATTTAAACATAATTATTAAACGGGTCTAACGCGAATTAATCGTAAAACGGTAACGGTCGTACGTCGGTAAATAAGGTAAACAAATTAATTCGCGTTAGACCCGTTTAATAATTATGTTTAAATACAGATATTTTTGTTCCTGAGTCATGGATGTTTTCTATGTATTTATGTATTTGTATATTATATATATCATTGTCTAAGTACCCGTAACACAAGCCTTATTGAGCTTACTGCGGGACTTAGTCAATTTGTGTAAGAATGTCCTGTAATATTTATTTATTTATGACTCTGTACTATAATTATACCTACTCTCCTGCAAGCACCCGTCGTCGCCGAGTATTCGTAAATAAATAGACCCGACCAAAAGGAAGTAATTAGAGAAACTTCTGTTTAAATGTTTAATTGCACTTGCCTTTTATCGAGACATAGAGTATTTTAAATGAGAGATTTATAATTTAAGATTTGAATATGTTAATAACATGTATTTTTTAGTTTTAAGTTTGTTACCTAACAAATGTAGGTAATAAACTCAAATGCACAATTTGTAATTGGTTGAATGGTTCACCGCGATACATAGGAAGCCTAGTACTAAGACCCATGTAAAATCATGTAAACAATTTTGGTGAAGTAGGGACTTATTTAATCAGCTTCGCAAGCTCAAAATCTAAAAAAGGAAGAATGCCGAAGCTCGACCGGCATGGATTCGTCTATATTTCTATATTCAGTAAACTAAAATAAATGCAGTGTGTTTGAATTATAGGTACCTAAATAACTTTCAAGAGACTTATTAAGAATCACAATTTTTAATTTTGTCCCTTGAGTTGCTCCATTTAAATAAGTGATCTGTGGAGTGCTCTCAGCAGGAGTCTTGTTTTAATGAAATTATCGACGTACTTCCGACTGATTTCAAATGCTGCTCTTGCCCGCAGTGTCGCAAAGGGAGCAATTGCACGAGGAAAAATAAAATATCAGCCACGACAAAGACCAGCAAATAAAAGACTTATTTATAACTTATTTTCCTACCAGCAGTGTTTTAAGGTGGCCACTTGACTGACGGGCCTTCCAACAGTCCCAATGGCGTGGGTGCATTACAAAATCGGTCCATGAATGTCAAAAACGTATGTTTTTTAAACGACAAGGTGATCGTGGATTTCCATTTGGAAACCTATCTAGAACGCCACTTCATTTGGACGTATCAACGGACTTTAAGGTGGCCACTGACGAGCCTCCCAACAGTCCAAATAGCGTGAATGCATTCTAGAATCGATCCGTGAATGTCATAAACACTGAACTGAACACACTCCAAACATTTCGTGAATGTGTAGTTGTGTGTCACAAGGGATCAAAATGATTTATTGCCGGCGAAGGCGTGCAATGAATCCCGAATTAATACAATTCAAATACTCTTTCTTGTACATCTCGATAAAAAATCGGTTCAGAAAATACAGAAAACAAAGAACAGGTAAAAATGTATAGTCCTTGAATAGAAATTGCCACTTTGGTCCCTCCTGGCAGGGAAGAAAAAAGCCATTTTCAAATAGGTAGCGAGAAAAACTTTTTATTCAGCCTGACAGCGCTATGCTGCCACCAATTAATGTAATTTATTTTCTATCTAGGGAGTTAAGATTGGCTCATCTTTTCTAGGGTATTTTCTCCAGTCAGCGGATCCAAAAAACAATTCTTTCAATCAGTCGGTATAAGTGTAGGATTGCATTTTTCAACCATTCCGTTTTTGATTTTTAAGCCTTTTAACATAAATTATCTAATCCAAAAATGTTAGAAAATTACAGGTCAATTTTTCGAACGCGAGATACTTTCAAAATTTTAATTCAAGATGATTTATTTGAGATTTCTATATATACTGAGAACTCTTGTGCTAGGACTACAGCCCCCTTACGTACCATGACATCTTAAAGCGATTAATTTAGGACCTAAACTGAGTCGCTGCTATACAACTGGGAACAGTAAAGAATCTAAACTGAATCGGGTTAAGACGTCATGGTAAGGGCCCAGCTAGCTGATACCAGTCTTTATGGCTTAATTTTCTCTGTCATTCAGCAAACATTTAACCTTTTTACTGATACTTGTCTTCAAGCAGGCGTGACGCACTCCGCACTTCAAGCACGAAGCTGTGACAGCCAAGACCCGCATTTCCACTGAAAATAAGAAAATGTTATAAAATTTCTAATTAAATAATGACCTCGTTTAGGGTGCTTGGAACCCACTAGGAAGGTTTTTTTGCTGTTGCTTCTTTCTACCTACAAAGAGGGGAAACGGGGACCTGATTACAGTGGTAGCGTGTATATAGCGGACTGCGCTGCGATACGGAATGTACCGAATAAGTTCGATAACGACCGTGCCTACAAAGCTAGATGTTCTGAAACTTAAGAACAAAAATTAATCGTGATAAAACTAAATTATTTTTACTAATTAAAACCTACTTTCCTGTCTAAGTTTTCAATAGTAAAATTAAGAACGTTACTATAAAAATCGGCCAAGTGCAGCCACCGAGGGTTCCGCACAAAGGATGGCATGGAACTCTCAGTATGCAGCAATTATACGGTTTTCGGATTTTCTCCAATATTTCTGCTACAAGCTCTTGCTTTTTGCCAAATTTCGTGATTTTAGGTCATCGGGAAGTACTCTATACATTTTGATTCCCAAAGATGAAGTAAAGAATTTTTTTCCCCAAGAAAATAGAGACAGCCGAACCCAACTTTCTTCAACTATGCTTTGTCCGGCCCCAAAACAAGACATCGCGTTGTTAACGGCAAAAATAACTTATAGAATTGTAAATTCGGAGTTACTCGAATAGTTGGTGAGAAAAACCTTTTATTCAGCCTGACAGCGTCATGCTGCCACCTCGAGTAGTAAATTTCAAAGCCAGAGATATTAACTTATTTATTTGAGTTGAGCTAATTCAGTTGTCCCAGTCTATAGCGGTCGTGTTAATGGTGCTTTAATGTTCCATAATGTTCTGATTTTATTGTACTGTTTTGAAATCGTCTAACTCATTGAGGTTAGACGGCGTTAGAATTTATTACCAGCTGAGCCTGGAGATCAAGGCAGCTCCTTCTTATAAGCTGTTAGTAAAAAGACTGACGGATTTGCACGGCGCGCACATTCTAGCGCAGCATTGAGGTTAGACGGCGTTAGAATTTATTACCAGCTGAGCCTGGAGATCAAGGCGGCTCCTTCTTATAAGCTGTTAGTAAAAATACTGAAGGATTTGCACGGCGCGCACATTCTGGCGCAGCGTGCGAAGCTAAGATGCCAATCGCTCACGCTTAATAACGTATCGTAGCTACCTTTCTCTATCATTCTTCCTTATTAGTGTGACAATAACAGTTCCATTTCATTAGCGACTGAGCGTGAGCGATTGGCATCTTGGCTACGCACCCAGGAGTCTCAGTGACAGATTTTACGAGTATAGTACCTGTCCATCCAGTTAGTGATCGGCCACGTAGGCTGCTGCCTTCCTCTTTGCACCAGCCGTGCGTGTTTGCGGCTAATGTGTCCAAATAATCAGATGATTCGCAGTTGCACCAGCAATGACAGGCGCTGTTTAATTTTTAATTCTTTGAGTATGGACACATTAGTCCGATGAGCGGTCCAGCTTATTCTGAGCATGCGTCTCCAACACCACATTTCTAGGGCGTCGATCTTTTATAAAAGTAACGTGAACCACGTGTACTTAAGTACCATTGTATTGTTAAACTATTATTAAGCAAAAAGAAGATCTAGATTGTCTCTGAAACTGGTATCAAAATAAAATACGTTAAAGGAATCCCTACCATTGTCAAAGAGCAGGCAAAAAACTACAACCTAAAGCAGCCAGCACCCAAGGATTCACAAAAGACTGCACATCACACTGAGTCACTGACCACTACGACGACATCAATCAAGGATCATTGAAATGCCCCTACGCCAATATGCGAAGCATAATAAAACCGGGCAAACTTGACGAGCTCTGCTGTATCGTGCAAACGTTTCGAAGTATAATACACATAATAATAATAACCGAGAGGTGGATTAAATCTGACGGAGAAGCTGCAAGACACCAACTGCCTGGATATACCTACATACTACTACAACTATCGACCAAACCAAGTATTTAATTAGCTTTAAAAAGAAACTAAAGAAGCATGTTTTGAACAATATAGATGTATAGATGTACGCACTCATAACTATTTAAAAAAAAAATATATATATATATATATATAATGATTGTGTACCATCTACTTCATTCTTTTAAGTTCAACGAATTAATAAAAAACTAATTTGTATTAAATATCCAAAACTATTATTAATAACATATAATTATACACTTTTTAAAGGAAATAAAGTACAAAATATTTTATGCAAATGTAAAATAATATTTGTGTTTCCTATGTTTTAATAAATGAAATAAATATATTATTTCATATATAATACATACAATTGAACATATACCTATATAAAAACGATATTATTCTAATAATAAAATATGTCTAACCACTCCTTTATACGAGTGATAAAATAATATTATGAATTAAATTATGTATATTAAAACCATAAAATATATTACTAACTTAAAATTATACTATTACAAAAAAATACTTATAAACCCAAACCTAACACCAACTTAGTTGCATCGTGAGCGTACTTGTAAGTAAGACACCGCATGTTGCTTTGTATCCGTGTATTGTTGTTGTTACCGAGTGCGCTCGCGCTGCGCACCTTCTCCTAGCGGCGTACCTGTGTCTACCCGTTTTGTTTATAATTATAAATATTGTATTGCGGCACAATATTGCATGTTTATTTTTATCGCTCACTCTGTAAATGTTAAATTTTATGTAAATTTAAGTTATATAAGTTTCTCATATAAGTGAATTGTAAAATTCTTCTGAGAAATAAAGATCTTTGAACCGAAAAACGTCTGCGAATGATGCCTCGATGCTATGCACATCGCATAGGATAGCATAGTTTTGGTAGCTCCGTTGGACGAACGATGGGCTGGTATCCCAGAGTTATGGGTTGGAGTCCCGCCCGAGAGCACAAATATATTCACTATTCCTCTCTTCCTGAGAAAGATTGTTTCAGAAACGTTGTTTTGCACGGAAGCATATTTACCAATTTAAACTTAAAGTGTGATTAAGACCGTTCTATTTTTAACATGTATTGTAATAATTATTCTTTAAAATGTGCTTGTTGTATTTGTAATGAAGTTGTTAGTTTTATGTGTAATCTTATGATGTGATCCCTGCGGTGTGCTACTACTAATTATAGTGACAAAAAGCCTTAATTTTTTTAAATTTCTAGTTATATTATGTAACTGGCGATGCTCACTAATTTAGGTACTTTAGTTTTAGTTTGTATTCTCAGGAACTAAAATATGCAATTTCTTTTGAGAAAATATAGTTCGTTTAACACAAAAATGCTAAAAATTTAATTGGTGTCAAAATACAGCACCTGGTTTTTTTATATTTTTAAATCGACCTGTTACTGCACTAATCTTATTCAAATTAAGCAAGACCATTAGGTATATGCCGGTGCCAAACGCAATGTTTTTTATAACGATGACTTTCTTCTATGCAATATTTACTTGACACAGCTAGTATAATTTAAATTTTATTTTTCCAACAATATTTTTATATTGTTTGACAACCGAGCTGAACTTTCTTCAACACTGTTTGGGGATTTTTCGGCCACAAAACAAGACATCGCGTTGATAACGACGTAAAAACTTTTGTTTAAAAGAACTTGTAGAAGTGAATGTTCGGAGTAATTCGAGCAGTAAATTTCAGAAGCAGGAATATTCCCTTGTTTATTTGAGTTGGGCTAATGCGTTTGCTCGTCTAGAGCGGTGTCAATGTTGGTTCAGACAGATACATTTTAGACGGGTAAGGGTGTCTGAGCATTGCAGTTAGCGAGTGTATACTTTGTATATTTTATCAACTTTTACACTGAGTTTATTAACAGTAGTATATGCAACAACAACAAGTGGTAAAATAAGGGTCATTTTTTATAATAATAAACCCGAGAATTTTAAAGACCAATTATGATGTGTAATGTTGCATACACTAGTTTTGCTACGACACCAAAAATAGCGAAACATGAGCTATAGCTAAAGAGAGGTCACTAACGACTACGGTTACGTAAAGCTCATGGCAACCACAAATAATTCTATATAATTACTTACGTTAACTCACGTGTAAGCAACCCAAAAACTAGTTAAGTCATCGTTTTTTAAGCCGTTACACATATATTATTAAATAATATTTTAAATTACGTAATTTTGTCGATTTTCGTTGACCTCCGCGTTGCTACCAACACCTGCTGCAAGTAGCAGGGCAGAAAGGGTGCTACCCCGCAGTGCACGAGTTGCCCCTGTCGCTGATGGTCGCTCCTGATGACGATCTTCGTAAAGATCGAAATTTGTGGAGTGAAAATCGATTAAATTACGTGAGTGACCCGTTTTAAATATGTTGGAGTCTCACGTAAGTTTCATCGTTACACATAGGTCTATAAAGGTTCTAAAAAAATACTATGTAAGACTTTGTCTATGAAGAACTAGTTCAAATTTTAAATCTCGTTTCCTTCATAAAATATGACTCACTCGTCCCTTCCCAGCCCGGCCTGGCCCGTTTCAGCGTGAGTCATCCCTCATTAAGATCTCTCTGAGATTATTATGTTATGACGTTCGGACAAGGTGCGGCTGAATTTAGTTTCCTTAGCCCTTGACTAAATCTATTAAATTACTTAAACAGGCAATAGGGTGTTAGGAGATTCGTTTATTCGTTGAGTAGAAAAATATGGGGCAGGTCAACAAAAAAGGTTAATGTACCAACAAAAAAAATTGTGGGTTAATTTGCCAAGAAAATATAAGAGGAACAGTTCCAATGATAGATGTATTTTCTAAAAATGCAGTGTTGTATTAATATAAAGAGCACCAAATAGGCAGAGCAAAGTTGAATGTATCCTCAAATAACTAGTAGATCTGTGTAGATTGTTGAAGTAATTTGTAAAGCTTTGTAAATTTGTTACCAAACCGCACAGCTGCCCGACGCCATACCAGTACAGCGTGGTTGGGATGATGTGGGGGCGAAGGACGCGCTGGCACGGCTAATGAGTGCGGCCACGGGGGTTGATTTGGCCAGACTAAAGTCGGTGTCATGTGTCGAAGCGGGAGCGTGGTTGCAGGCTTTGCCTGCTCCTCACCTGGGAACACTCCTGGACAACAACTCATTGCGGGTGGCAGTTGCTCTTCGCCTGGGCTGCGATGTTTGTGTACCTCATAAATGCATCTGTGGCTCCATGGTGGAGGCAAATGGCCATCACGCGTTGAGTTGTTGTCGTTGTTCGGGAAGGTTTCCTCGTCACCACGCCCTAAATGACATCGTGCGAAGGGCTTTGGTATCGGCCAACATCCCCTGTATCCTAGAGCCTCCGGGACTTTGTCGTTCCGACGGCAAAAGGCCGGATGGCTTAACTTTGGTGCCGTTGCAGAAAGGCAAGTGCTTACTCTGGGATGTGGACGTGTCAGTACTTTCGCCGCCTCACTGCTGGTGCTGCTGCGGATTTTGCTGCCGCTAAAAAACGAGACAAATATGCAGCCTTGGGTACTAGGTATTATTTTGTAATTTCAAAACATCATATAAATAACTTGGGGTCATGCACTTAATTTTGTAAAACTTGGCAGACCACAGTTTCCGTATTGAAAAGCGAAACCTTTCACAGTTTACACGAACTTGACTTTGACGCGTGCTCAAAGGCGCGGGCAAAAAGGTGTCGCTGTAAATTAAAGTTTATCCAAAGGAAATTCTCTCCAACAGTTCAAAGTCACGTTTAAAAGCGGTGCACTTTTATTTGAGAATTTCCAGTCTGGCGCACAGATCAATTTAGTAGATGGCGCATATGACACGCTCACCATACTTTACGGCTTCCTTGGGTGAAGAGGGTTTTTAAGTTAGTAACGACATGTCTAGTTTTTATACCGTAACGAATCGTACTTTCTATGAGCGCTTGCAATATTTTTGATAATATTTGATACGTTGATAATATTTTTAAGATTCGTAGTATGGGAACCATAAGTTACATTTGTTCCACATTTCCATTACACAATATTTCATAAAAATAAATAAAAATTTGCTTGCAACGACGGGAAACGTGCAAATGCAACATGTGAACTTGATAATAAAATTTTAAGTTGGTTTAGTTGTTGCACTGCCGTCGCAATTGGTCACCATCACACGTTGCCGATGGTACCCGCAATGCTGTAATAGCCACGCCGCTGCTGTCACGAGCGGAATAATACCTTAATAATTTGTGTAGTGGCCCGATTGCGAGTTTTTTTTAACGCTAAACAGCGTGCATAGCCAAGATGCCAATTTCTCACGCTCCGTAACGTAGTTTAGTTATATATCTATATAACTCTTCCTTATTAATGCAACTATGATAGTTGCGTTTCGTTCGAGATTGAGCGTTAACGATTGGCATCATGGCTACGCACGCTGTACGGATTCTAATAGAGGAAGTCTATACTCTGGCTTAAGCAGCTATGTCAGCTCGGGAAGCATTAGAACCTGAAAAATGCTGCGCGAGTTAATTTGTTGGGTGCTAGTTTAATTTTTATTTCAATGCAGTTGCTGGTGGAAATGTGCTTGCCACGGCAATGAAGTCTTAGTAAAGTGCTTTGCGCAATATTATCGAGTCCGAGTATTACGGTATAAGTTACTGAAGTAACGAGCTATTGGCTATATTATTATTGATGTCCAGAATAATTTAAGTACTTTGGTGACAAACTAGGTGTGACTGTTGAAGTTTGACGCAAAGATTAAAGTAACTTTATTTTATTTTTTATCTCACATTGTCAATCTGGATAATGTAAGATAGACGGATGATCTGGTATAGACCGCGGGTATCGATCGGATGCGTGCAGCGCACGATCGTATTGCACGCATTGCATAGCATGCAACATGGCATTCTCTGAGGCTGAGCAATGGACGTATTTTTGCTGATAATGTTTATAATAATGAGTCAATCTGGACAGATTTGTATTTTCCATTCATTGGCGCGAGCTAGACGCATGAGCGAATATTATTTATGATTATTATTTTGAAATCAAAAGGCTAGTTAAAATTGGCTCCAAGGATGCTGCTGTTTGCCAAGAAATATGCATGCAGTTTGGCAAAGATTTATTATAAATTAATTCATATCTGTGAAAAACTTGGGGAAAACTGGCTTTAGCTTGAATGTACCCGAAAGGTTTTATTTCGTAAATACAGCCACAAATTTATAATTTTGGGATTTATTATACAATTAAGAATTTGTTATACACTTATAAGCATTTTTAAGACGTAACAGACACAATTAAATCAACCTTTTTTCTTGACCTGCCCCATATTTTTCTAATTTAGTTCTCTAATTAGGGTTCAGTAGTCAACTAGGAACCCTTATAGTTTCGCCAAGTCTGTCTGTCTGTCCGTCCGTCCGCGGATAATCTGAGTGCCTGTAAATACTAGGAAGCTGTAATTTTGTACAAATATGTATATCGGTCATGCCAGCAAATTGGTAAAATAAAAAGGGTTTATAATATTTTTTTAGGGTACACGTAAAGTGGTGGGTGTTTTTTTTTCGTTTCAACCCTAGAGTGTGACATATCATTGGATAGGTATTTGAAATATAATGAGGGTTTTTATAAACAGTTTTTGATAAAGTTAATATTTTCGGAAATAATCGCTCCAGAAGTTTAAAAAAAACCCAACATACATAACCCGTCTAGTTTGTATAAATTAGTAACCCCATTTCCCGAGAGATGGCTCGGTCGGATGGTCGGGACGGGTGTGATCAAAAGTATTATCGAATTGTTAGTTATTATGAGCATATTGAGCATGGTATCTATTAAAAAACTTTTTAAGGTTGCCTATTGTGACGGACGGTAATATACGGAACCCTACACTGAGCCTGGTCCGACATGCTCTTAGCCGATTTTTTTCATATTTTTCTAGTTAATTCGATACGAACTGTACCCATAATCGGGCCTTCACTATATTTGTTACACCTTGTCGCCTAATTAGGTAGTGATGAGGTCAAGAGCTCCAAGGCCTTACCGTGACGACTTAACGCGATTCAGTTTAGGTTCAGTTTAGGCTCAGTTGTATGGAAGACTCAGTTTAGGTCGTCAACTGAATCGTTGAAGACGTCATGGTAAGGCCCAATTTCACTACGGCGACAGGTCTGACAGTTGTTAGCATCATTATTACTGGTATTACAAGCGTGTATGCTGTGCGTGTGCGGGTGTGCGTTTCCCGCCAACATGATATTTATAAATAAAAACAGCATATCATACCCTTAAAAACTTATACTTCTGTGAAGAGCTCTTGACATTTGACGCAAGAAACACCACATAATTATGTCCTGAAATTCCGACGCAGGATCATTCTCATACCAAAAACATCCGACAATTCCTTAAAACATTGAAAAACATTTGTATAAAGTGCTTCATCAAGAAATCAATCTGTTTATTGACGATACTTTACGATTTTATTAAAATTATCAAAGTGGTGGCAAACAAGGACACAGCCTGCGCGATAGTGAGCGGTTTCCGTAGCCTATTACGCCAGTAATTCAGTAATTTTAGGAATTATCACACTTGTCAGTGTGGTGAAGGGTATTTTCGCGGTAAGAGAAAAATGTTTTTTAAGGTAGGTAAATGTTTTTCTTACTCAGAATAACGAGCTCTTTCAATCTAGGAGAAAAACCCACGAAAAAAAATTGTCTCAGAATTTTCTAACCTTTTACGTACTCTCCATTTTGTAACCGCTGTACAAAGTGTTTGTAAAATGGTAACGAAATGGAAAAATAAAATTGGGACTCTTTTTCCTCCTAGTACCTAGGATCGAAAGAGCTCGTCATTATAAGTACATAGGAGAAACATTAAAACCTGATTTAGAAGAAAAAGTTTTTGAATCTCTTCTCGACATAGAAAATTGTTTATTAAAGTCAGGGTACAATGAGTATTGATATGGCGCATGTTACTAATAAAACTGTTGGACCTTTATCCCTTCAACACTGCTTTTTACTTTCCAAACTTTACGACTTACGGGCTGTATCACGACCGCGCATTTGGCACGCACATTCGTGTACTTTACAGGTATGTCTTTTAGGGATCATAATACCCTGTCACGTGCGCCATCCCTGTTCGTATGGACGTGCGTGTAAAGTATTACCATTGCTACACTTGAGCGTGCCGAAGATAATGTACCTGGATAATTAGCAGATGGTCAGCGATTACTGTAGCCTGTTGACGTTTGTCAGGCAAGGGCTATCTGTTATTTTTTAAAATACAACTAAATTTAATAATCCATATCTGTAATGTATTCATGCATTTGAGTTGTATTGTGGGCCTGCGTGTGCGTGTGTGTTTGCATTTGTGTGCATAGTTACACGCACACAACGGGTATGATATAGTATTTAGTCTAAATAAAAAGGCTATATTATCCAGCTGTAGCGGCAATGTCTAGCTTGAGAAGCTTTTTGGAACGAAAAAGAAGTATCCTAATTTAAATAACCTCTTTGCAGTGGTCCTTGAGTAAACTCCCCAGGGGAATATTAAATAGAGTTTTTGCGTAAAGAAATTTCTCAGAAACCACACAGTGCACGGCTATGTACATAAGGCTATGTATATAAGGTGTGAAAATGAATGCCGGCGGCGAGCAGCGCGGAAGAGAACAGCCGAGGGCTATAGTGGAGAAGGCCGATCGAAACTAAATGTAGACGTCGCTCTTCTATATTCCGTACGACGAGGGAAATAGACAAGATTAAACGTTTGACTACAGTAAAGCCATCTCTACATATCTACTACGAAGGCCGCATATTTAAATATCTGTCACGATATTAAATAATATTTAAAACGGGTCACTCACGTAATTTAGTCGATTTTCGCTCTGTCGCGAGTGGGCGCTCCTGATGACGTTCTTCGTAAAGAACGAAACATGTCGAGCGAAAATCGACTAAATTACGTGAGTGACCCGTTTTAAATATTATTTAATATGTTCGAGTCTCACGAGAGTTTTATAGTTAAAATCTGTCACGATCTTATTTGCACAGCCCTAAGAGCGTGTTGTTACAGTCATAGCGGATGACGCTATTTCAGGTGTATGTACGTAACTACTAATGTTTTATGACGAACAGTGAAAACTGGTTCTAGCTGCTAGCGGTCTAGTAATGATTTTGTCACTGAACAAGGTACGAAATGGTACATAAATCAAATTCCTTTATCGTCATCGTTTTCGCAGAAATATATGAAAAACTAATATCCGTCACACACATTAAACTGGTTCGCCTGAAGTAATGCCTCGCCAAGCTATCGGAACGATATCCATAGAATCGATGATACGCATTCCTTTTTCGCACATGTTTATCGCTTTTAGGTAAAGTGTGTGCTTTATTTTCGTACACACCCTTTATTCCATATTTCGGTTCGAATTACAAACCAGTGAAAGCGTGATCTCAAGAACTACCATAACTACGCGTAACCAGAGAACATGTTATACTTGTTTATGAGGCGATTGCTCGCTTGTCGTTGGTTAGCTTTGGGAACAATAGCCCTTGGGAGATAACGGGTAATGGAGTAACGTAGAAAAATTGATAGGGTTTTTTTCAAATCGTGAAATGCGGAAGATAAAATAATGTGACGGTATGACAAACAACGGCATTTACTCTGTAATGGAGTGCCGTTGGAATAACGGGTATTTTACTGCATTCGTTTTCCGAAAAACCAAAATAATGTTTGCTATTTGTTATTTTCTTATCAAATTCATTTTACGTAAATAGCATTTACATTAAATGTAAATTATTTGTCTTATTTAACTACGACCATAGATTTTTCGTTGTTCGTTCGGTCGTTGAATTTCGTGTAATGATTCTTTTAGACATGTTTTTTTAATAATAAAATTTTGATCAAAACACAATTATTATGTAGGTGTGATTTTGGTCTACAGGGCAACAGCATTCAAAGAATTCACCAATTAGAACCTATTGACTTAATCCTCCTAGACAGGAAATGCAAACATGAAAAATGATGGTGCATATCAAAAAACATGAAAAACGATTAAAAAGATAATGGAATCGCGAACCAATTCACGGCCTTAAGGTATGAAATGCAACGTACTTATAGTAAGACCAAACACCAAATGAAAAATCAAACACCCGTGCCAAAACGAGTTTCAACTCAACCATCCCCTATAAAATAGAGGATACAATCAATATCCCTATAAGAAAAACCCATTCCGAGATGCCGATCCCAAATCCCATAAAGGGGATGAAAGGTTGTGGTCAAGATGACACTGCATCCCTGCTTTTGTTTTTTTTAGGGTTCCGAATGCCGAAAACCCTTGGCAAATTTGACACCGGTGCCGCTAATGCATGGCAATGGAGTGCAAACGAGATAGAACATCGATATTTTTAGTGCTGCTTTCTCACTCAGTCGTCCTGACCTGTCTTAAAAGCGCAGAGCAATCGCGGCAAGCGCTTCTCACTCATGATTATGGGGCGCGGACCGTCCCGAAACATGTCGAGCTATTTTCGACTTTATAGACGTGAGTAACCCGGTTTAAGTATATTAATATGTCTTAAAAGCATCGTAAATTTCAAAGTAGGTTTAAATTTTCCGAGGGTGCCTTCCAAACTTTCTCTACGATATCCAAGCATGCTGTCGAGCTGATTCATGAAACTTATTTAACTTATAATAACTTATATACATAACTTGGATAACTAAACTTATATGAGTATTTTGATCCATCCAATCCATGACAAGACCACACAAAATGTATCCTTGGCAAGGATACATTTTGTGTGGTCTTTGTTCTGTTCTGTTATGTTCTGTTATGCAAGGATTCCTTGCATAACAGAACCGGGAAATTCAGTCAATTCGGTCAAATTCTAATGACGAAAACTGCTTCTACGCTAGCGAAATAAGGTGACTCTTAAAATTAATTCGAATTGTAAATTTCTGAGTGCTCTCAAGCTACTAAGATATTCCTTAGATATGTACTATTTTTTGTTACCGATGGTTAAGTTGCAGTTTCCAAAGATTCATTAATTAGACCCTTAACATAACAACACAATTAGTCGTCATAATTATACTTATTTAGCTGCTTACAAAGGTTCGTCAAGTAAAGGTTACAATACAAAATCTAATAGGTATTAAAATGCTGTATTTTTTAAGGAAATGTCAGTTTGAATAAATAAATTGAGAATTTTTTATGGACAGCTATACACGTCTACTAGCAGACCCGAAGTTGGTCTGGCGGAAGACCCTAGAGCTAGACTGGCCCGACACTATACCGAAGACATCCCGGACATCAGCCTGTACGAGATTAGTATGGCTCTTAAACAGCTCAAAAACAACAAGGCGCCTGGTGAAGACGGAATTACAGCCGAACTTCTGAAGGCGGGTGGTAAACCGGTCCTTACGGCCCTTCAGAAGTTGTTCAATTCCGTCTTACTAGAAGGGAAAACGCCAAAGGCATGGAGCGGAGGTGTGGTGGTACTGTTCTTCAAAAAAGGCGACAACGCCTTACTGAAGAACTACCGACCCATCTCACTTCTGAGCCATGTCTATAAGCTGTTTTCAAGAGTCATTACGAATCGTCTCGCACGCAGGCTTGATGACTTCCAGCCTCCCGAACAAGCCGGTTTCCGAAGAGGCTTTAGTACCGTAGACCACATTCATACGCTTCGTCAGGTTATACAGAAGACCGAGGAGTATAATCTGCCCCTCTGTTTAGCGTTTGTGGACTACGAGAAAGCCTTTGATTCGATCGAAACCTGGGCGGTACTACAATCTCTCCAACGGTGCCAAGTAGACTACCGCTATATCGAAGTGTTGAAGTGTTTGTACGAGAGCGCCACTATGTCAGTCCGACTCCAAGACCAGAACTCGAAGCCTATTCCGCTGCAGCGGGGAGTCAGACAGGGAGATGTCATCTCTCCTAAGCTGTTTACCGCTGCACTGGAGGACATTTTCAAGACTCTGAACTGGAGTAGGCTAGGCATCAATGTAAACGGCGAGTACCTCACTCACCTTCGATTTGCTGACGATATAGTAGTCTTGGCTGAGACCATGGAGGATTTAAGTACGATGCTCGTTAGCCTCAGTAGAGCCTCCGGGCGAGTTGGTCTTAAGATGAACATGGATAAGACGAAAATCATGTCGAATATCCATGTAGCACCAACTCCAGTGACAATCGGAGACTTTACACTCGAAGTTGTAGACGATTATATATACCTTGGACAAACTGTCCAGTTAGGTAGGTCCAATTTCGAGAAAGAGGTTAATCGTCGAATCCGACTCGGTTGGGCAGCGTTCGGGAAGCTGCGACACATCTTTTCGTCCAATATTCCGCAGTGCCTGAAGACGAAAGTCTTCGATCAGTGTGTGTTGCCAGTGATGACATACGGTACTGAAACGTGGTCGCTTACAATGGGCCTCATAAGAAGGCTCAAAGTCACCCAAAGGGCAATGGAGAGAGCTATGCTAGGAGTCTCTCTGCGAGATCGTATCAGAAATGAGACCATCCGCAGCAGAACCAAAGTAACCGATATAGCTCTCCGAATCGCTAAACTTAAGTGGCAGTGGGCGGGGCACATTGCACGTAGAACCGATGGCCGTTGGGGCGGAAAGGTTCTCGAGTGGCGACCGCGTACCGGAAGGCGCAGCGTGGGTAGGCCCCCCGCAAGGTGGACTGATGACCTGGTGAAGGTCGCAGGAGTCCGCTGGATGCGGGTGGCGCAGGACCGGTCATTGTGGAAATCTTTGGGGGAGGCCTATGCCCAGCAGTGGACGTCTTTGGGCTGAAATGATGATGATGATGATGAATAAATTGAGTGAAGACTAGAACAGCATCGTCGTCGTAATTGAAGATTACGGCTGAAACTACCCTCACTAAATGTTAATTTTGACAGTAGCATTTACCGTAAAAATACAGATCTTAATGCTGCAGCGAGCGTAATCGCGTGAAATCTGGCATGTAAGTATTATACCTATTTACTGCATAATTTTTAAGAAAAAGAAACCTACTTTAATTGACTTCCCGGTAAAAGTTAAATTATGAGTTAGTTTGAACCAACCACTTTCCCTTCAAAATATCTATCCAACCCACCAGTACAATTGAAAATTGAGGAGTTTTCTTAATGTCTCATGGTTTTCATCTAGATCTCAAGCAAAATCAAATGGAACTACCCTGTAAACCTCCGAGGTCACAAATAAAAAAAAAATGTCTCAAATTGGATTACTGAGCTGGAAATTATCAAGCAGGTTCAATATGCCATCCCTGGTCTTGCAAATCAGGTCCACTGCAGCAAAATGATGACTTCAGTAAGAAAATGTCCCAACTAATTATGGAAACCGTCCATCACGATTTTCGTGCCGTTCAAATTTAAGGGTTGTCTGAATCCCTCAAAAACTCCTAAAACAGAATAAAAATCAAGTCAAAAAGATATATATATATATATTTTTTTTATACTACGACGGTGACAAACAAGCATACGGCCCGCCTGATGGTAAGCGGTCACCGTAGCCTATGGACGCCTGCAACTCCAGGGGTGTTACATGCGCGTTGCCGACCCTTTAAAAACTTTAACACTCCTTTTTTGAAGAACCCCATATTGTAGTCCTTTGGGAAAACAGTGGCAGGGAGCTCATTCCACAGCCGGAGCGTCCGCGGGAGGAAGTTCCTCATAAACCGCACGGTACGAGACCATTTAGGCTCCAGGGTATGCGGGTGAACACCCTGCCGACGGCGAGCGGTGCGGTGGTAGAATGCAGCCGTTGGCATCATATCAAACAATTCCTCAGAGCACAATCCATTGTACAAGCGATAGAATACACATAAGGAGGCGAAGTCTCTCCTTAGACTTAAGGGTTCGATATCGCTCGTGAGTTTGGGATCTTTGACAATTCGGACAGCACGTCTTTGGATCGAGTCAAAGGGGCCCAGCTGGTATCCAGGTGCTCCCGCCCAAAGATGGCAGCAATACTCCATATGGGGCCTGACTATATGTCATAACTCGGATGATACGTAGCTAGGTTTACCGACCAGTTCCACTTTGCCATCCCTGGTCTTCATTATCAGGTCCACTCCACCAAAATGTAAGTCCCCAAAAAAAATTTTCAAGTTATTTAAGGAAATTCTTAAATCACAATGCATGTGCCGTTAAAGTTTGAGGAGTTCTCTAAATTTTTCATGAATTTCACCATCAAAATAAAGTTATAATCAAATGGCTACCTTGAAGTTATTTCCTTACAAACAAAAGATGAATGTCTCAAATCGGATGATAAAGCTGGGAATTACCAAGCAGTTCCACTGTGCTATCTCTGGTCTTCATCGTCAGGTCTACTCCACTAAATCGATGATTTTCTAATAAATACTCGAGTGTCTTAAGAAAACACCCAAATCATCATGTATCTTTCAAATTTGAGAAGTTCCCTAAAAAAAAAAATTTTTTAAAGCGAGTCAGTATTAATAGTCTGAGGTAACAAACATAAAAAAAATCAGTCGAGTCGAGATTTAGCCACCCAACTAAGACTGGCACGTAAATATGGCCGTTTTGCGGCATTGTAAATCTTGAATTCTCGTAAGAAAAGTAACGCTTCAGGGTGGTACACATAAAAAAATTACACGAATTAAAAACCTCCTCTTTTTTGAAACTTTGAAGTCGGTTGAAAACTATAGTTGTTACACAACTTATTAGCTAAAGTTGAGGTAAAAAAACTTACGGAACCCCACACTGGCACGGATTAACATACACTTGACAAATTACTTAAGGGTGACCACCCTTTTCTTTTTTTGAATGTTTGAAATTCGAATGCGCAAATAAGACGTGGGGTGAATTTGATAATAAAACACTTTCTTTAAATTACTTTCGATAAATTCAATGTGGTGAATAATGTGGTACGTGCCTAGTGATGCTCACGTTAAAGTACAGGGGATATATTTTCCTATTATCTTAAATATTTTAACTGATTGCGAATTATCAATTTAAAACTCGATTTTGTTTACTATTTATAACAGTAGGTAAGTATTGACATAAACTTCATGAAAATCGTACATCTGAACCTACATGATATATTATGCACTAGCAATTACTATTCCCAGGTTATTTAATTGTTCTGTGTGGTAGATGTCATTCAGATGCGTTCAGCTATTTTTGCAAGACACATCCAATTATCCAAAAATAATAATTACAAATGAATAAGAAAATTTGACACAAAAAAATTGTGGCGCGAAAAAATCAAAATATGGTGCAGGCCGTTAATATTATAGGCCAACTATAACAGAAAATATTAAGAAAAACTACTTTTAATAAAGAATACCATATTGATGGAATATTTCTCTGATGGCCCATCACTATTCATGCACGTTGAAACATTTACCAAAAAAACGTAAAAACGTAATCGTGCCTAGTGGTACCTTTTCGTTTGTGATGGACTGTCGCATTTAATATTCTACGTAACGATAGTTATAAATATATGTTATGTTCCAAGTATATTTAGTTTTATCTATGTTATTTTATTTTAGAACAATGCCTGTTATAATAAACGGTGTGAACGGCCTCCTAGCCTAGTTGATAGTGACCCTGCCTACGAAGCAGGAGGTCCCGGGTTCGAATCCTGGTCAAGGCATTTATTTGTGTGTTTGCTGCCATCTGACCGTCTAACCCTACTGGTAAACTAGGCCTTATTGTGATTAGTCTGGTTTCCTGACGATGTTTTCCTTCACCTAAATATCAAATGATATTCCGTACATAAATATGCATATCGTTTAGTGTGGTAGGGCACAGCACAACGAATGTCGTTTCGCTCAAATCTGGAGCAGAGCCCATCTGGGGAAGTACCTCCACCTTACAGAAAACCGCAGTTAAATAACACTAGACCCTACTCATAGTGTTGTGTTTCTGTCGGTGAGTAAGGTTGCCAGAGCTCCAAGAGGATTCGCTGTCTTGACAGCTGGGGAGCGGGGTGTACCCACGGAGCTAAGCTTGCCCCTTTAGCTGTCAACACAGCGAATCCTCCTTTTTTAAAGGGTCGACAACGCGCGTGTAACTCCCCCGGAGTTGCAGGCGTCCATAGGCTACGGTGACCGCTTACCATCAGGCGGGCCGTATGCTTGTTTGTCACCGTCGTAGTATTAAAAAAAAAAAAATTCCGAGAAACTTATTGGTACCTACGAGCCGATTTTTGATTGAAAGTCGCACGCTTTTACCGCTGGGCCACTAACGCTTATTTTTATAGACTTACGTGTAATATAAAACCCTTATTCATTGCGTTAAACTGCAAGTCGTGTTAAATTCTTCCTACCATAACACACTCAGACAAAACACTTTTCAACCTTAATCTAAGAACCGGTTTCTATGTATACCTACCTCTTTATAAAAAGCGTTGAAATAATTATTATACAGTTAACAAAACGAAGCATTGCAAATATTGATATTAAATTGCAACGGTTAACACTCACGTACTTTTATCACAATAGGCGTGACATGTTAAAAATACGTGAGTGTTAACCGTTGCAATTTAATATCAGTATGTCTCACGAAAGCTTAAATTATATGATTGCAAATATTACCCATGTTATTCTACTAATTAGACGAGTAATTTCCGCCTCCATAAGCTACCTCGTGGTTTGTGGTCTCCGCGGTTCATACTGAATGCATGAAAGACGCGCCTGTGGTGTCAAGTGGCTTGCCTACTGAGCTAAATCTAAGCTATTTTCAAGTAGACTTTGTGTTTAACGTTAATTATATTTAAAGTGGATTTTGTGCACCATAAATTCTCTACCTTAGAATGGAGACAGTGTATGCGTTTGAGATTGAAATACTAGTTCGTGAGTTTGGTATCTTTACGATCAAACGTGTATACTCATTCATTGCGTTTTCGCATAAGTTAGGTAGGTACTTACCTACGTGATACACCAGTGTACATTGTGTATGTACCAGAAATGGTTCTCAGATAGAATTAACTCACTAGATATTTCACTGGTATAATTACCTTGTGGTATGTCTTTCATTTTGATTGGCATGCCAATAAATTTCACTCAATATAATTAATTAAATTAACCAACAAAATATTATTCCTATTTTATAATGTGAATAATATTTTGTTGGTTAATTTATCTATTGGTTGGTTTGTCAATTTTAGTTGTTTATACTTATATAGTTACAAACGGGCCCTGCACTGAGACCATTATTTCTGAACTTTACATTTTAACTTATGTAATTTACTAATTGCGTCATAGGGACGATTCCGCCTAATACTCGCCTACGTTGAATATAAGCGATATAGACTGAGTCGACAGCGCTACGTACTGTATTTATATTCAACGCAGCCGAACAATAGACGAAATAATCCCTATGACGAAATTAGCCACATTGACCTTACTCATGAGTTACAAAGTTCTGACAACCTTTGAATCTTGATATGGATGTAGGTAGTGGTGTAGGGTATAGTCTGAAGACAGCAAAACTATACAATGTTGACCTTATGTCATTGAAATAAGGTTTAAATGTGTGTATATGTTTATGAACTTGAATACAATTTGCGAAGGATGCGAGATTATCTTAGCAGCGTGGGTGCGATAATCAACTTATTTCCTTTACGTCAATCTATGTAGCACAGGGTTGACGCGTTCTCTATTTGTAGGCCACTCATGGCCCTAAAACATAAGCAGATTTAAAGTCTGTTTCCACTAAATCGTTCTTAATATGAATGTTTCAAACATGAAGAGAAACAACTTTTAGTTGCAACAAATCGAAATTATTTAATTAAATATTTTGATTTTTATTAACGTAATAACACTACCTACTATAAATGCGTAAATTCGTCAGCTTTTATTGAGACCAGGTGGCCAAAAGTTTATGGCGTTAGCCGCGTAAGCTGAAGACCCGGGTTCGATCTCCGGCTTGGCGTCTGATGGGGTTGATATTTGTCTTTAGAACATATATTTCGGTTTAAATGTAGAACGAAACGTCCCGCGTCTGCGCGCACTATGTCCTATTATTACGTAAATTAATGCCCAGTATTTTGCATCTGAAGGGTACATTGCATCTTTGATGCGTCGTGTGCGTGGCAGCGCCAACATTCTGCTGAGTGTGGTCGCTGAAGCATGTGACAGCCCGATTTTCAGCCAGTGGGCGAAGTCGCACTTGTTACATGCAAATTTATTGCAATTATATTACGTATATGATATGGACAATTGTATCTGAAATAAACTATTTCATTTCATTTTATTTCATTTAATTTATGTCGCATTTGCCATACATTTGCAATGGTAATCAAAATGTATACGGTACTTGCCGTTGACCTAGAATCACGAAATTTGCCAAAAAGCAAGAACTTGTTATCCACAAGTACAGGAAAAAATCCGAAATCCGTATCATTGTCGCATACTGATAGTTCCGGGGCACGAGTGTTCTTAAGTACCTATTTAAGGTCATAAATGGTGGGAGCATCCTTTGTGCGGAACCCTCGGTGGGCGAGCTTGAATCGCACTGGGCCGGTTATTCTTATATTATTTGGTTCGGATTTAATACGGGTTTTTATATGCGTGAATCACCAGTAGTTATAATGCACCTACTTCAGTCGACAACCCTACTTGACAAGGTTAGTTCCGTCCCTTCCGGTCCAATCCCAGCCTGGATTCAGCCCGGGGCTGATTTAAAAAACTATACTTTCTTATATAATTTTCTGCTAAGTTTGATCCCAGTAGTAGAGTTTTATTCGTATTTGCATCTAGTTTCAACTTTAGTATGAAATATAAAGTAAAAAAGGAACTTTTACAACACAGAACAGTTATAACAAATAGTCGTGCCAAGCGAGGCTTTAAAAAGCTGAAGCGCTTTCAACCATCAATGGATATCCATTAGCGGCCGTTACACATAAAACTAGGAAAGCGCAATAGTATTTTATACAATCGTGACATAATGAAGAATTGAAAAACTTAATTATGTTACGATTGTAAATATACAATATTTTTCTACGAGTCGTCATCAATATCATCTATGGAGGAACAATTTCATCTTTTAATTTCATTGACTTACCACGGATGTAACACAAAAAGCATGTAAAAATAAAAAATACCTTCGTGGGTGCCTAATTGGTGTTTACTTGGTTTTAGAAATCAAAATAAAAGCCGTGGAATTACATTCCATTCTGTAGGTAAGTAAACGAAAAAAAAACATATTTTAGATTAAATTAAATTATACTAAAATGTGACCTTAGAAATTCACGGTCCGATGCCACATGCGCACAGAGCACGGACCTATTTAGTCTGACAACCTTACCTTATAGGCGCGTCGGCCTACGACTTCCAATCTCTTTGCACATGCGGTTTTGTTCGGCGCACAGAATAAATTTCGCAGATGAGACACACGTTCGTACGTATTATTAAGAATACTTCCTAATGGTTTACGTAAATTATTTCGGAATTCTTTCGGAAGGAGGTTATCGAACTTCTTTGCCGTCGTTGATTACCTTACTAACCACTTAACTGTAAATCTGTATTTTTTTTTAATACTCTTAGTAGTCTTAGTTGTTTTTCTCTTTCATGTATGGGAATTTTGCTGTTATATTATACTTTTCATTTTTAGGATAATATTGTTGTTCTCGCTCACTATTGTTTGTCATGCTGAGCATACATGCTTTGGGTAACATTCCCAACCAAAACCTGTGACTAGTATAAACCTACCATGTAACAAATGTTATCTGTTTTGTATGCCTAATAAATAAAAATAAAATTAAAGTTAACTAGTATTTATGCATACATGTTTATTTCTTTAAATATTTGGTTTTCAATTCAATCAGACATAAAACGCAAGGACCTGTTTGTCATACAGCCATAAAAAGATTATAAATAAATAATTATTTATTTCAGAAAAAAAAAATCCATAAATTATTAGCATCTTATTATTAGTCTTAACCTATGTTAGTGTATGCGTAAGTATATTTTAACTTTTATATGCATGTAGGATTATGTAGATATATTTATAATTAATTACAGTATGATTATTACCATTGTTATTATAAGTGTTTATGTAAAAATAATGAACATTGAACATTGTCATAATCAGACCCCGTTATCAGTGGTGAAAATTTATTGAAACGAGGGTTGCTAGTGTGAAAATAGCTACCCCATTTCTATTAAATACTTTTCTACTCCAGCACTTCTATCCGTCAATTACATGACTGACAGTGATATAAAAAAGTATACATTATAACTGTCTATGGTATTCCATAAAAATATTGCTCCTATGGATTTTCATAAAATATATTAGCACTGTTGATTTTTTTATTTCTATAGTGGACATACGACATTTTCCACATTCCGTCACCTTTCGAGATTTTGCTTCTTTGCTATTTTAGCTGTAGTAGAAAAACTACAGTATGCAACAGCTCATAACTGGTTCTTAAAACTTGAGGGTCACCGTTTGTTATAATAGACCCGAGAGTTTTAAAAACCCTTATTATATCACTGTTGCATAAACTACTATTGTGCACGAACGAGCCCTACCTAAGGATACGAATAACAACAAAATGATGTTTTTGGCATATACTTATAGACATAACAGTTTGTAACCTCCTGAACCTTTTACATTTATTATTTACGTTATCTATACCCTTCTCACTCATACAATCTTTTTATTGGCAGAATTCGAAATTACTGAAATCCTTCGTGAAAATAAAATGTGTAGGCCAGTCTAAGCTACATGCGGGCCTAGCGGGTATATTCATGCATTTTGTATGACCGAACCGTGCATTCTGATTGGTTGAGCAAACACGGGTGACTTAACTTTCTGGAGTTCCAGTGTACCTACACTTGCCATCTACCCTAAGCTCTCCTACCCGCTACCCTATGGTTGTAGTAGCGATAAGACCGCCTGTTGTTTACATCTGCATGTTCGTGTTTTTTTTTAATATTCTCCATTGTTATTGTATTGTATCGTATTGTATTTAGATCCCAAAATATCGAGGACGCCTTGACAATAGAGACGTGTTCATATATTTGTGAACACTTTGGCCGGTTCGATATGTTTGATGGTGACTTTACAGCGTGCGTAGCCAAAATTTGACGAGTTACTAATGTATCGCCAAAAATTATATGCCAAATTTACATTTGCCAAACAATTTATCCCAAAACAAATGTTTGCCTAATATTCATTTCGCAACCGTATCTTTCGCCGAATATCATATCTACCCTAGTTGGGAAACAAAAATCGGCCAAATGTCAGTTGGCAAAAAAAATAATTGGAAAACGTTGATATTGCCAAGTGAATATTCTCCAATGAAATTCCATGAAAAGGCAGGATCCCAATTAGACAGCTAACTCCAGGCCATACCTCGTTTTTTTAGGATTAGAGTACTAACGGTCGAATTTGCTTACGTTTCTTCAACTACATCAGTAATCATATTTAGTATTTTCTAGAAAATATTAAAATAAGATAACTTATTTCCATTAATAATGATGATTAAGAAGAGGACTATGAAGAAAATAAGAGGTGGATGTGCTAGTTTTGAAATCGTCTTCCTAAATGTCATACGTCGACAATAGCAGGATTTACTCTAATCCTAAAATAAACCGTTATAAACTGGTTTTGCATATTAAAAAGAAGAAATGCGATAGAGCATCAGGCAACAAGCCGTGAACCGCGGAAACTTTGCAATTTCCTACCTCGCGTGAACACTCACGCCTGGTCACATGTTACTTAACGTTCTAAGAGATACACCACCAAAGAAAAAAAAACCGACCGCGATCGGACCTAGCTGAGTTTCTTGCTGGAATCTTCTCAGCTAGGTTAGGGGTAGCGAACCAGCAATAAAACTCCCAGTAGCTAGATTTCTTACACACACCTCAGATTTGGTTGGACTTGGTCCAACCGATCTCTCTGGAGCGCAAAATCAGAAGGAGTATTCCAAAGTAGTAAATATCATGTGATGTCGCGGAAGGGTCCTGGATTTTCCCCAGGCTACCGTCCCATTTCGCAGTCCGTACGCCCCAAACGCCCCAAAGCTCAGTGCATTGAGACCCTACCGAGTAAAAAAAAAAACACCAAAGAAAGGAAAAATTCATGACCCTAGGCGGGACTCGAACCCGTGACTCTGGGATACACGCCCATCGCTCTGCCAATGGAGCTACTGAGAACACATCCGTGACCCCAAATTTCTCCACCCTCTATCTTCTTTCTATCCCTCGTATGCGCCTTAGAAGCGCTTAGCAATATCTACCGTAAAAAAGTACGTCTTAATCGGCTTTCTTTCTTTTTAAGTACTTACCGTAAACTGGGGTCAAATTGATCAATTTTAAAGTTTAAACTGCTCTACCTTTTACAATTAGGCGTTAAAAAATAAAAATCAAATTGGAACATCAACTTTTTTTTAAAACCTTTCGCCGCGAAACAATTTGAAATGCTATCTTAAAAATACATAGATAAAAAAAACGTTGTTATCAAACCGAAACTAACATTGGGGTTGCTTTGATACCCTGTTTTTTTTTGAGGTTAATCGAATGTGACCCCTTATAGAAGTATTTTATCGCAAGGAAAGCGAAAATTCAGGATGCAGGTTCAATAGATACAACTGTTTATGGTGTTTTGGGGCTACTTTGATCTAGAATAAAATTTACCATCTTCCAACAATCAACTTTATTTAAGGCAAAAAAACAATGATTCTTATCAAAAAGAGGTCAATTTTCTGTTGAAACAATCATCCTTTATAAATACAGTAGCTCCCATTGCGTGAACACAATATTTTTTGTGAAGCCTTTCGGATCACGTTAAGTCTCAGATAGATGTCAACGTTACATATCAATAAGCTTCACGGAATAGGGATGCGGGCTGTGATCCACGCTCTGGGCCATATCTGGTATAAAGGATTTCGTTGGCTTTTGCACCGGATGCGATTTGAAGCGATCCCTTTTTAAATAATTTGATTTTAGAATAACAAGCGTAAGGGGAAGATCACGAAGCTTGTTGCGAATTGCTTTATCACTCGTGCGTCATAAGGACACCTGTTGCTAATTTATATTTTTTCATTACACTTGCTCGTAATAGTGTTATAACGCGAAGGCGTAAAGTGAATGTCATTGGACTTTCAGGACTATGTAAACAAACGGTGTCACTTTGATTTATCACTGTTACTCCTTAAAGTTTCACACCACCTCATCAAAAGTCATTGAAAACATACACTATTAAAATTAGTGCTCCTGGTCGTGACCGTGTTTCGTGAACCCGTAGCCGAATCTCCGTTGCTGTGTTACTCGGCAACGGAGATCCGCTCCGTTTGCTCCGTGTGATTCGGCTACGTGTAATTAAGAGACGTAGCTACGTGTACACGGAGATACGTATCTTATTTATACGTAGATCGGATCCAGTCGTGACCGTGACGTTAAGTGTAGATTTTATGCGTGTTATTAAACCCCCGAATGTAATGCAAGGGGCGAGTTTTTAATTTCAGTTTCCATACTTTTGCATTTTAAATAAAAATTCATTAGATCAAAAATAATTAGATGCAAATATTATGTTGGAGGCAAAAATAATAGACCAGTACAAATTGTAAAAGATGTGTATTAAAAGAAGCCGAGCGGAGCCGAAGCCGAGATTCGCGAGAACGTAGCCGAATCCAGAAACGGATACGTATCTTTGACGTGACCGTGTAGTACGGGATCTTAGCACCGCCGGTGCTAAGGCTACGTAGCTACGGTTCCGCGTGTAACACGTATATCACAAGCCCTAATTAAAATAGCCTTTCTCGTAAAAAACAAATAATATAGGAAAAATTAATTAATCTTGGAAATTTCATTGAAAATTCAATACGATTTAAAAGTGACGTTATTTCGACAAAATGCAATGACGTTTTTGTTTCTTTTATATTCTACGTTTGTCTATGACGTTTAGGGATGTGACTAAACTTAGTGACATTGTAATGCCGGTACTCACGGTATCTACCTGATATAGGCATAGTGTACACTAAACAGTAAGTAAATGAGTAAAGGATCTTAGCGTAAGGTATAATATACTTAAAATTAAATAAATACCTAAATTCAGATGCGGATGCATGCAGTGGAAGAAATGCGTGGATCATGTAATAGGAGAAGAGCATAAAATGAAAAATTTAGACAGCATCATCGATAGGGTATACCAATGATGTAACGCCACCTTTTATAATTAAGACTAGTGACTCTAGTAAAACTTCAAGCACCGATTTTTCAGAAGATTGAACCGATTAAAAATATGAAGATGAGATGTGTTTTACTTTTGGTATTTTAGTAATCGATTTATTTTGACTTAAAATAGCACTTCCCCATCGCTAGTAAATTCATCATTCAAAGACAATTTCAATATGGCGGTTTGTTTACACAGTCCTGAAAGTCCAATGACATTCTCTTTATAGAGCGGTTAGACCCGATTTAGTCCCCTAGGGAGTTATGGATTGTAGTACAATATAACTCCCGAAGGAGTTATGAGTTTAGTTTTAAAATATCGTACGTCATTTCACTTCAGACTAAGGAGATTTTGCATCAGCTAAGGCTAATTTCAAATCTTTAAACTTGGCTATAAACCAACTTTACTGTGTATTATTCAACTTTAATAAAAATATTTATTTGTATATTTATTTCTTCCCTTACAGGTGTGATAAAAAACAATGTATGCATCACGGTCGGTAAGAGAATTACAAACTCGAGTCATTAAAAAGCCCTCCGCCTTCTGCGTCGGGCTTCTGAAAACCCTCGTTAGTAACCCTGTACTTACCTCTCTAGATGCACAATGTACTATTATTACTCATTGGACGAAACCTACGTTGCGGATTTGAATTTGTCTGCCAAAAAAATAATGTGTATTTTGTCAAATGAATAAATCACAAAGAAATAAGCATAAGCTAAACTGAATGCTCAATCAGTTTTGAAAAGTTTGGTACAGCACCAAATTATCTGTCACGTCCCGTTTGTATGATACATGACTTTCAACGTGGATATAATTTTCGTAATTGTTACTTCATCAAATAAATGACTTGCTAGTTATACGTTGTTTTATTTTAAACGTGAGTGGTTCCACACAAAAGTAGAACGATCAATTAATTCTGAAAGAGGAGTACCTGCTTAATTGTATGTAATCTGTGGTCTAGTGCTTTCAGCTGTTAAGCTGTGAAATACTTAAATAATTTAACATCAAATTGCAGGTAAATGTGTAGTGTAAACGCGTTTTTGTTGTGGAAACGCTTAATCTGGGCTCTGCAAACAAAAATAAGAGAACCTATATTACAAATAGTATGAATAAAATTGGTAGGTAACAAAATGTAACTTTTTACATAAAATGGCATGAGGTTTCACTAATTAACAATGAACCTTTAATGTAAAAACAATTTATTTCAAATAACTATTTCAGATAAAACTAACAACCTTAGATCTAAAATAGGCCCTTGACGCATTGTACGTGTTGCAAGTGGCGAGTGTAGTTGGTTTATGAATAGGGAAAAGAGGGATAGAGGGGTGAGTTGGTATTTTTAGACTAGAGTTGTCATTTTGTTACTTTATTCCCTTGGCAAGTCAACCTATTGTAATAGTGTCTATTCTACCAATTGTCCCATCTTACGCAGTTCCTATCCCTCCTGACCCCAACAATCGGATTTCGTAGGTTTTATTTTGTGTTTATGTTAAAATCTAGAAAATTACAGATACCATTTCAAAACTCATATTCATACAACCGGAACACTTTCTCAAGTAGGCATATAAATTAACGTGCCGCATATAAATATCAACTTTTATCAAGGTTTGAAATTCAAATTCGTGCCAACTCACCCCACTTTACGGTACCCCGGTGCTAAGTAAAGTGTATTCATTGCAGGGAATAGTTTTACAAAATATAGAAAAACTTTGTTATAAACTCTCAACATCTCTATTAATTAAAATTATTTAAGTAGCTGAGGTTACGCTTGAGTTTTGTTTTTCAAACCGAGAATTCCGTCTTTTGTTAATTTGTTTACATTTTGCAGATTGAAAATTGCATAAGCAGCATAAAATATAACAAGATTAAAGGATGACTCACACTTTAACGGGACGGGACAAGACGGGAAAATCTGCCAATTTCTATAGAGGCGACACGTGACATCTGACGGCTCCGAGCGATCACGTGATTCTTTCTATAGAAATTGACAGATTTTCCCGCTCCGCCCCGTCCCGTCCAGTCCCGTGCTAGTGTGAGTAATCCTATATTTAAAAAAATAAATAAACAGTGATATTAATAATGCATCCTTAATTTTTTGTAGTTGGAAAAGTAAAATTAATTTAACGGTACCTTACCCTTTACTTACTCATTTACCTTTAAGCTTAAAATATTGAGTAATTTTGAATTCCCTCATAGGTAAGGGAAGGGAAGGGGGTTAAGGTGTGTGCGCCACACTCATGTCCTTGTGGCTCAGACGTGGACCGACTGGGACACCATCGATTGTGTTGTAAAAAATTGCAGGCCGTTTTCGAGACATGCGTCGCTTAATGACACAATCCGTCGGTCTCTTGCCACCATCAACGTGTCTGCTCTCCTTGAGTCGACCGGCATTTTCAGAGATGATGGCAAGAGACTCGATGGGGTGTCCTTGGTTCCTTGGAGTTTGGTTCGAATGTTAGTATGGGATGCTACCTGCGTAGACACGCTGGCACTGTCCCATCTCCAACGAACAAATGTAAAAGCGGGCGGAGCGGCTGAAAGCGCCGAAATTTTAAAACGTAATAAATACGTAGCCTGGACAGAGAGTACCTATTTGTACCATATGGAGTCAAAACTCTTTGTCCATGGGGTCCCAGCGCACGCAAGTTTTTCATAGAAATCGCGAAACGTCTGGTTGATATTACTGGTGACCGAAGAGCTGGTGGCATCCTCGCACAAGTCGCACAACTTATCAGCATTGCGATACAACGAGGAAATACTGCCAGCATCTTAGGTACAATGCCTCAAGGACCTATTTCGATTTAAGGTAGGTAGAGGTAGGTAGCTAGGTAAGTTTCACTTTCTGTATATATTGTGAGAATAAGTGTTTTATCGCTTTTTGGTGAAGGGAAACATCGTGAGGAAAGCGGACTAAACCCCATAAGGCCTAGTTTACCCTCTGGGTCGGTAGGTTAGATGGCAGTCGCTTTCGTAAAACTAGCATCTACGCCAAATCATGGAAATAGTTACCAAAGCGGTTCATGCTCCCTAAGCCGTGGAATAAGCCGGGAATATGCAAAGAAAAAGAATAATTTCGAATTCACTCCAATTCACTTCAAGAGTGATCGGCGTTTTTCCGATATTTGTATTAGTTCAGAAATCGACTTTCTATTTGGTTTTTTTTTCAGCACCTTTGACTTTATATTATAAAGCGGTTTAGTTATGACCTATACGTACTCACTTTACAGATAATATGGCTTAGGGCTGAAACAAAACATACTGTATAAGTTAACATCAACGGTTACATGTAGAACCACATATCATTGTAAATATTTTTTCCTCTCACTAGCTCGGAAAGCGCTGTTTTGTCCTTTAAAACTAGCGTGGAAAAACGCATGTTATCCACATCTGGGGTAAAGTAACCTAATTCCTATCACTTACCATCAGTCCAGTATAAGTCAGTCCTATATGCCCATAGTCCATATGCGCCAACGATTGGTCGTCTTATCCCGCACGTGGTAAGCTGTTGGCAATATCTAAGTACCAGGAGCGTAAGTACCTACTCTATGACAAATTTTGAAATTTAATTTTGATGGTTTCTTCAAGATAACTTAAGTACATGTGGATAAGACTTACACGTATGTAGTCTTTATTTTCAATAGTGAGGGGAAAAATGTTGTATTACACTCGGCGGCAAAGTTTGTTCAACTCTCGTGCCTTGAGACTCTCGTAAAGCTCAAGATTCCAGTTATTGAACCACTCGCTACGCTCGTGGCTCAATTTTGGAATCTTTCGCTTGCTCGGGTCTCAATATAAGCCCGAGAGTTAAACAACAACTTTGCCCCTTGTATAATAAATAACTATTACTACGTTTGTAATTCGTTTTGAAAAAATAAGTCCCACCGAGTTTCTTGCCGGTAATAATCTTCTCGGGCTGTGGGTCAGAACCAGTCGTAGCTTTTTTTTGACGTTTACAAGTGCATTGTAATGTGCCGAAATTAAAAAATAAAGATATTTAGGTATCATTTATAATTTAACGCCTTATATAGAAACTGGTGGGAGACAGTTTAAGTTCGGGATTTGCCCAGCAGTGGGACACTTTAGGCTCATACAAAACATAGTTACATACGTAATGTCGAAAAGCAGACTGTTTTATAAATTATATTTAATGCCTAAGATTTTACTAACTTTGTGCCTCCCGTTAGCCTATTACAACCAGCTGGCTTTAATGGCACTTGTTTGTTATGTTAAGTACAGAATAATCATACAAGGTGTGGCCTGCAGGCGAATAATTAAACGGATGACTCGTTTTAATACGGCAATTATCCTCCTGCGAACCTCCCATATTTGTGAGTGTTATAATCTTAATGGTATGTTCACATGCTTGATACCATGGTTAGTATTCATTTAGCATTTAACGGCCTCTGTTACCTAATTGGTAGTGACCCTGACTAGACCTTGGCTGGAGTTATAGCGTTCGAATCCCTGAATATTTGTGTGATGTTCATACTATTTTTTCTGTAATATTTACATATACAATAATATAAGCTTTAGATATTGAGCCTAGTTACTCAGGCTAGATCGATCAGCGAAAGAATGTTTTTTTTAATTCTCTAAAAAATCTTGCTTAATGACTTACTTTAACCTGTGAAAAATAAACACAAGACAGGACCCGCTTTGGTACTTGAAAACCTCTGTTAAATAATTATTCATCTAGGATTATACACAAGGCATTTATACATGACTTAATATTGTCTTTACTACAAGCTTCACTCTGTATGCCGTGCAAGTGTTACGCGTTTAACCGCGCTTGGCACGGAACCCAAAAACCGACGTCATTGGAATAAAAATGCAATAATTCTAACGTTACTAAAATAAAGCTAGCGTCGTAAATCGCAGTGGTTTGCTCATTTGTTTGGTTAAATGCTACGCTATGCGGTGAGGACATGGATTACTTAACTAATAGATACAGTTTGTAAGACGACTCGAGCCACGGTTTGACGCAGGGCAATAAGTGTCAGCTCCATTATGACAGTTGCAATTTCAGCTCACTCTATGGATGTTTAATGCTTAGGTAAGAATTATAGTATTAGCGGAGTCCATATTGAGGTAGTCTATGAATTAAATGCAACATTGTGTGGTGAGGGCAATAAACAATTCTGCTGTGACTGGATAATTATCCGATAAACATCTACAGCGGGTTGACAGCTCGAAAATCGTCCACTGCTGAACATAAGTCTTCCCAAGGGATCTCCACAACGACCGCTGTGTTGCACGTAAAATTGCGCGAGTAAAAAAATGTCGATTGACTCCGTACCAAGTCGGCCTATGATGTATCTTTCCTTATTAAGGATGACTCACACTAGGACGGGACGCGACGGGACGGGACAGGGCGGGGCGGGCGGGACTTGACGGGCCGGGGTGGGAGGGGATGGGGCGGCATGGGATGGGACGATCTGTCAATTTCTATAGAAAGAATCATGTGATACTCGTAGCTCGGCACTTTCGGATGTCTCGTGGAGTTTTCTATAGTAACTGACATATGGTTCCATCCCGCCTCATCCCACCCCGTTCTAGTGTGAGTCATCCCTTATACGGCATCTTGCGTGTTACGCCCCTGAACTTGCAGACATTCATAAACCATAAACAATATTCTTGTTAGCCAATTACTTCATTTTCTCAATCAATCGCGATTCTACATACCAACTTATAAATTAGTTCCGAACGGTCTGATTCATTATTGCCTCGGAGTTTTAATGAAATTTGCGATGTAGGAGCGAACGAACGACGGCTTATAAAATGGGGAATTGGTAGTCTACACGTGCTAGTTTTCATTCGTCGGATAATTAGATTTTCCGGACCGTTTTTCACATGTAATTACTACTCTCACGAGTCATTAAAGGTCTAACTGTTCGCATAAGAATGTTTCGTGTTAATTAGAATATTGAAGGTAACAAACCAAATTGCTTAGTAGATTAATAAAAACTCTATATCCCTCCCTTTTTTTGAAGTGGCAATACGAGCGTAAGAAAGAGACGGTATGACTGTCGCTGCCTATGCACGAATGAGAACAAATCCTGGTAAAACTATTATTATGTTCAAAGTTTCAAAACTGCTTTTTGCTACTTCTAGAACACAATAGCATAGAAACAAGATCTAGAGATCGTCAAAGCGTTAAGCTTAGAGCGTTGCGTTTGGTTTGGAGCGTTGGTGGCCCAGTGGTAAGAACGTGTGACTTTCAATCCCAAGGTCGCGGGTTCTAACCCCGGCTCATACCAATGACTTTTTTAGAGCTTATATACGAAGTATAATTTGATATTGTATTGCAGACGCATTGCATTGTACACGGGCTGTAAAACCTAATAGAAATGATGTTTATTAAATCATTTGATATTCTATTGATATGATATGATAACCAATCGCTTTTCTATGAAGGAAAACATCGCTAGGAAATCGTACTAATCCCAATAAGGCCTAGTACACCAACCCAGAGGTTGGAAGGTCAGATTGCAGTCGCTTTCGTAAAACTAGCGCCTACGCCAAATCTTGGGATTAGTTTGTTGCCAAAGCGGACCTCAGGCTCCCTGAGCCTTGGTATAAGGGATGATTTACACAAGAACGCGACGAGACGGGGCGAAATGGGACGATCTGTCAATTTCTATAGAAAACGTCACGTGACACCCGAATGCTCCGAGCTATCACGTGATTCTTTCTATAGAAATTGACAGATCGTCCCATCCCGCCCCGCCCCATCCCATCCCCTCCCGTCCCGTCTCAGTGTGTGTCATCTTTAAGTCGGAAATACGCTAAAAAGAACAAGAAGAAGACTAGACTGGAAGTTTCTAGTAATCATGTTTGCTTGAAATCTTCGACTAAAAATCTTTATTCGAATCCAAGCTAAAGACGAAAATAAGTATATTTTCCACTTCAAACAGTATTCCAAGCATCGCGAAGAAAATCCAAAAAAACTATTCAAACTTTCCTTCAAGAGCTAACAAAAGTTATGCATCTGACAGTTCCTAAACTAAAACTTTATAAAGTTATTTGACAGGCGACGCTATTCAAAGTTTCGCCGACTCAATTTTTCATATCTAAATGGTTTATATTACTAAGTATTAAAAAAGTAAATTAGAGTTACGAGTGTTAACGTTAAATGATTAAAAGTCCTTCGGTATAAATATTGAAGCTCTGATATTTGAAACACATTTTTAAAGCAATTAAATCTCGTGACGTGGCGTCTGGTTTTATTTCGGTATAACATTTTTCGTTTTTCATTATTAACAATTTGTGCCGCGATAAAAAACAAGTACCTACACTTAATTGTGATACGTACTTTTGAAATCTACTACAAAATAAATAAAAACCAATGCTTATATTGTTGATGATGTTTTGTAAAGCTGCAGATGATAACATCACTGTCGAATTTTTACATCAAAACGTGCAAAGCGGACATTATGTAAAAGTTCAGTAAGCGGCATACGTGGCTAAACGGGCAACGTGTTCATAATTGTCTTAGTACGAACTTATTGTTATGACAGTAAGAGTGTGTCAAGATCATTTTGAACACCCCATTCGCTGAACTACTTCTGCTGCTGACTGTCCAAGAGGTAGAGAACTACCCTCCATCCCCGGGCTCCACGAAAGACAAGCATCGTGGCTTCTTTGATACCAAGGCAATGCTGAGTGGCGTCCAATTGCAGCCACTTTTAACACCAATATATAAATTAATTAGCGTTTTAGCATGAATTATTTTGTTTAAGTGTAAAATTTAAAAGTGAGTTGGTGCTGCATATCGATAGAATTAGGTAATGCATTAATTATTATTCTTTCTTTACTTCAAATAATTAAACTTGCCATGCTGCAAAAAACCCATTGTACGATTGGTTGTGCTTTGAAACTGCTTCTTTGAATGATACAAAATAGGCAAAGACATAGCTGGGCATTAACTCGTTAATCCATTAACCGTTAATTAACAGGGTTAACATTTTCATAAACGAATTAATGTTTAAGTTAACTTTAGAATATGTTAACGGAATCCTTAACTTCCGTTAAATGTTCCCAAGTCCGTTAATCGTTAATCCAGTTCCAAAATATTTACCGAGAAGATACCGCACATATTTACCACGCCACATAACAAGTACGCTTAGACTGGTGATAAAACAGGTACTTAAATTATAATAATAATATAATTAATTTGATTGTTTCATTATTTAGCGTCGCAACCGCTTAGAGTGACAACTTGAGAAGCTTATGAGAAGTATAGAACTATATTTTTTTGTATTAGTTTGTGTATGTGCAGTTTGGCCCGTGATAGTTAGTGTATGTGGAATGTGTTGCATATGTAAAATTAGTGTCCTACACAAATTAAAACAATATTTTAATAGAACCTTCTGTCTGTCACTTTGCACAGCGATATTTTTGGCTATTTTTTCAATTTATACATGGCTCTAGATGCCTAAAACCGCTTTCTTTTAAACAAAAAACATCAAATTACTGTGCAATAGTGTGGGCAGGCCCAACACTGAACAAATAATAACATATCTTTTTGTTTCAGACGTTGCGGCCTTGTTCGGCAACGCCATGTCGCTCTGACGGACGACGTCAACTCAAAATATTACGAACTATAAATATTATTATTTTTGTTATTTTGTGTTTAAGCATTTTGTGTTTTTGTTGTGTTTATGTGTGTAGTGTTCTGTGTTAAGGTAAGAGCATGCACGCCGCAACCCAAGGCGATGGCACGATACAACTAAATTTTAATTGTATTCAATGCAGGAGCTCTTTTACAACGCGGCGCGGTTTAAACATTCATATTTCTAAAAAACACCGTCTCTGCATCAGCCAAAATGACGCTGGTCTAAATTTAGCCCCATCCCTTTTAACCAATTCCCTTTCTGATCAACCAAATTCTATCCCTTTCCATGTATACCTCAGTGAACTTAAAAATAACGTGCCCGTTGTTAAAAGAGTTCCGCGAGGCGCAAGGATCACAGTCGCTAACCACCTTTCAGGCCTAGTTATGAAATGTGTGGAAAAGAATCAAATTAATGATTTCACAATCTTTTCATTTTTTCTTACAATACCCTGCATGCCAAAAAGGATGAGGCACTTTCTTTGACACAGAAAATTAAAAACAATTGCGTTTTGAACACCATTCCACACATTTCTCCTTCTAAAAGGTGTGCCTCATCTACCTTTAATAGAACCAAAGTAATTGAAAATAAAATTAGCGAAGGCGATCTCAAAGGTGCCGCTCGCCTTCTCTTTTCAAGTGACGTGCTATCGCCAGATAGTCCAGATACCCTTTCGGCCTTACTTTCAAAACATCCCCTGGCTCCTTCAGTACCTCATTTGATAGCCCCACCTGCAGTAGACCAGGCCTGCCTCCAAATTGAAGGCAAAGACGTTATTGACGCCATACTTTCATTCAAAACCGGTTCGGCGGCCGGCTTGGATGGGATCTCACCCCAACATTTAAAAGACCTTATTTCCCATTCCGTGGGCGATGCAGGTGAGCAGCTTGTCTCTTCCCTTACTAAATTAATAAATTTTATGTTTTCAGGCAAAATTAATACTGAAATTGTCCCAATTTTATACGGCGCAAACCTGATCGCCCTTACCAAAAAGGACGGAGGGGTGAGACCCATTGCGGTGGGGTCTACAATAAGACGTCTTGCTTCCAAAATTGCGGTTAGACACATTCGATCAAAATTGCAGGGCCTTTTTGAACCTGTACAGCTGGGTTTTGGCACGAAAGGTGGGTGCGAGGCAGCCGTCCATGCCCTAAGGACCTACCTTTCCTCTGATGATTGCGAAATTGTAGTCAAAATTGACGTTAAAAATGCTTTCAACTCGGTTAATAGGGACACTTTGCTGACAGAAATTAGGGACAAAATTCCTGAACTGTACAGTTACCTTTTCTTTTGCTATTCGGACTCTTCTAAATTAATGTACAAGTCAAATGAATTATCTTCTGAGGTTGGATGTCAGCAGGGTGACCCTCTCGGCCCAGCAATTTTTAGTTTGGCTATAAATCCAATCATCCAAAAATTGAAATCAAAATTCAATGTCTGGTACCTAGATGACGGGACCCTAGGAGGCAACGTAAATACTGTGCTCTCTGACTTGTCTCTCATTAAGAGTAGTTTCAAAAATATTGGTTTAGAACTGAATTTTGCAAAATGCGAACTCTTCATTCAAAATTCATCTTGTATTTTTGCCGATTTAAAACACAAATTTGACGATCTGGCTCCTAATATCAAGTTAGTAGACAAACGTTCTCTTTGCCTCTTAGGCTCCCCTATATTTGAAGAATCTTTTCCCGACTATATTTCTAACTCGATATCAAAATTCAAAAGTCACACGAATCGTTTACTCGAAATTAGCCCTCATTATGCTCTTGTGATTCTTAAATTCTGTCTTTTTGTCCCTAAATTTACATATGTGCTCCGATGCTGTCCTTTTTGGAAATATCTAAATTTACTATCACCCATAGATGATTTGATCAAAATTAGTTTAGAGATGATTCTAAACATTCAGCTCAATGAGCCTTCCTGGTCTCAGGCGTCCCTCCCTATTCGGTTCGGGGGTTTAGGAATTCGCAAAATTTCCAGTGTGGCATCCCCAGCCTTTTTAGCATCCACTCATAGCACAGCCGGTCTCATAGGAAATATTTTAAGGGCTTTGCCCACAAACTATGAGATCGCAAGCTTTGAGGATGCTAAAAATGCTTTTAAAATTGCCTGCCCGGGCAAAGACTTTCCAGACAACCCAAAATCACAAAGGAGTTGGGATAATGTTTACTGCGATTTAACTTACAATACTCTTTTAAATAACTCTTCAGGTCCAGATCGCGCGAGGCTTTTGGCGGTCGGATCCCGGGAAGCTGGTTACTGGCTTCATGCCCATCCTTCGCCCAATACTGGTACTTTCTTGGATCCGGCCTCCCTTAGACTGGCGACTGGTTTGCGACTGGGGGTTTCGGTGTGTGCGCCACACTCATGTCCTTGTGGCACAGACGTGGACCGACTGGGACACCATGGATTGTGTTGTAAAAAAAGTGCAGGCCGTTTTTCGAGACATGCATCTCTTAATGATATAATCCGTCGGTCTCTTGCCACCATCAACGTGCCTGCTCTCCTTGAGCCGACTGGCATTTTCAGGGATGATGGCAAGAGACCTGATGGGGTGTCCTTGGTTCCTTGGAGTTTGGGACGGATGCTAGTGTGGGATGCTACCTGTGTAGACACGCTGGCGCCGTCCCATCTCCAACGAACTAATGTAAAAGCGGGCGGAGCGGCTGAATGCGCCGAAATTTTAAAACGTAATAAATATAAGAGCCTGGGCAGAGAGTACCTTTTTGTACCATTCGGGGTCGAAACTCTTGGTCCATGGGGTCCCAGCGCACGCAAATTTTTCGTAGAAATCGCGAAACGTCTGGTTGATGTTACTGGTGACCGAAGAGCTGGTGGCTTCCTCGCACAACGTATCAGCATTGCGATACAACGAGGAAATGCCGCCAGCATCCTAGGTACAATGCCTCAAGGACCTAATTTAGATTTAAGGTAGGTAGAGGTAGGTAGTTAGGTAATTTACACTTACTGTATATATTTCGAGAATAAATGATTTAAAAAAAAAAAAAAAACAATATCATATCGGATTCCAGTTCCACGCCGGCCGAAACCGTTAGCCACATTTGCTTGAAACGGATTAGCGATTAATGAATTAACTATTTGATTAACGGTTTCCAGCTATGGGCACAGATAAGCTCCGTGCGGAATATTTGCCATGATATTACGCGTGCAATTCCTATTTTGTTCGTACAAAATAAAGAGACGGTATTTATATACTTAACAAGCAAAAACAAAGATTTTTATAAGAGTGCCGATATTTTTTGGAATTTTGTAAGACATTTTATCAAAGAACAATCGTAATCTCAATATCAGATTATTTTCAAGCAGGATAAATGGAGTTACTTTAAGATAAGTTATTTGTATTAATTATTTAAAAGGAGCTTTCCTTAACTCTCCCTTTTCCCAAGTTTTTATTCGCAATGAAATGAAGATAGACATAATCGATGCGTTTAATTTCTCTGATTGCTTTCCAGGGCGATGTTATATCTACGATTTACTGAAAAACCACCTCTTGCAAACTAATTTAGTTGTGACCTTCGTTTCTCTGACAATCATATGTCATTGAAGTCTTCACTTATTTTGGTTGTTCTGGATCAATGGCGACAGCCAACAACTCCTCTGATTGCGGGTAATAAATGGAGTTTTCACATTGCACTGATGAAAACGTTAAGCTACTTTAAAAATTAATTGCTATGTTGATAAGAAAGATTGTGACGTGCAGATTTTTCAAAGATTTTTTGTAACAGTGTCAGGACACATTCGTATTGACTCCTCAGATGTTTCAGTACCTAGTTACTTTTGATTTATGAAATTGTATTCTTATTTTTCCTAGCGTTTCTCCGGCTTATTCTACGGCTTAGGGAGTCGTAACTAACTTGTGATTTAATTTCATTGTTGGTCTCATTTTCTCTTTCAACGACAAAAGTTAATAAAATTGCTTTACTGAAGTACATTTGATTATGATTTTATGGGCTTGCTACTTGTATTTATAACGAGTAGATTAAGCTTTAAGTTCTAATATAATTTAGTTTTTAGGGTTCCATACCAAAATTGTAAAAAGGAACCCTTATGGTGCGACTCAGTCTGTCTGTCTGCCACATCGTTAAATATCTCTAAAAGTGCTTAAGCTACCGATTTGAAATAGTTATGAACAAAATTAACGCAACGCAAACACATTGAGAGAAGATTTATTTTATATTTCAATTTATTTTCAATGAAAACTGCCCGATAAAAGAGGGGGGAAAATTAAAAGTTTAGTTACTGGGTCATGTGGGGTATCATTTAAAAGGGCTAGATTTGCACATTGTAAAACATTTTTTAATTTTTTTTATGATGGTAAAGCCTTGATTTTTAAACGAAAATGTAAAAAAAACTAAAAATACCCCCCCCCCTTTATCTTCAAATTAACCTTAACTTCATTAACTTTTTTATATAAAAACAACTTTTCGGAACAGAGTTGAAATGTAACCAATTTAGATCGTTTTTTTAAGCTTATGTGATATCATGCTGAAAGTACTGTCATATAACTAAAGTTAAATAAATTGATTTACGTCATAAAAAAAATATACTTATAAGGACTCTATACTATAACTCCATGCTGTACAAACGACTGACCCAATCTATCGTTACATGTGGCTGACGTCAAATTTCTAGGTATAGTTGCAACATAAAGTTTATACTTACGTAACCCTCGGTGCGCGAGTCCGACTCGCACTTGGCCGCTTTTTTTCATTTGTACTGGATAGTTCGACTTATTTCTACGGCGTCTGTCGTCAACGCAGATGATGCTACTTCAATTACAGTCTGGACCCTTGGTTTTTTTTTCTTCATTAATTCATGCTTAAATACAGTACGTATCAGAACGAAAGGCAAAGAAAGAAACCCGTTAATGTTTAGATCATAAATATGAGCATGGTACATAATTCATCAAAAATACGACAGTTTTTACGTGAGGTATAAAAATATTCATTAATTATTATTGTTTTACACCTCCCCTGTATAATTTATTTACAATCTTATTAATGACATTTCTTAAATTACCAACTGATAGACAGGCGTCAAACCTTGTTGAAGTTTGGATTTTTACCTAGTTACAAATAAACAGTTAACAAAGCGCTTGCGCGTTGCTTATGACTACAGCCATTATTTAAATGATTACCTAGGTTACTTATAAACAGAACTCAAAGCGCATGTGCGTTGACATAACAACGTCAATGTTTATTAGTTGCCCCTAGCTACATATCAACAGTACACAATACGCTTGCACTGTCAAAAATCAAAAACGTAAACAAACCCTATAGGATGTTACAAAAACCATTAACCGACTGCAAAAAGAAGGTTCTCGAGTAATCCATTTAGTAATTTTATGCCATAAAACATGTATTTAGGCACGTGAAATGCACGTCATTACTTTGTACTCCAGTTCCCCGTCAACCAGTTTTAAGGTTTGCTCTTCGTTGTGATACATACTGTATAGACGTGACGTACGTTAAACGAGAACGTAATTCATCTTTAAATAGTACAAAATAAATGAATTTTAAGATTTTTTCATAAACAACGTAATAAAACCCGTATTGAGATCGCAATTTATTTGATGATTGGAAAATTGGCGTAGCATTGTTTTGAAATTGCGCGCAACTCTGAAAGTAACCGTTCACATTAGATGCTATTGTACGAGTATTTACAAATATAAAATAGCATTTCGTACATAAGTTCCTTTGTTTATTGCTACGAGACTCGTACTACTTAGGCTGCTCTGTAAGTAAAAGAAATTTAATACTTATGAACTTATTTTTGACACGTATTATACCTTTCTATTATACTCATAGTTTCATTATCCGAAAACACTGGCCACTCAGAGAAAAAAAAACAATGTTCGTTTTTCAATTGTTTTTTAAAGTCATTGAGTCGCTAGTGAAAATGGAACTGTCCCATGAAAGTTTTAAACCTATTATTTATACGACTTTAAAAGTGGATTAACACAACACAATGTGGGGACCGATTGACTACTGCTTTTAGTCACCTTCAAAGACGACAATATACAGGTGGTATTCGGAATTTCAACGTGGCCGTGTATCCCAGACGGATGACGTGCGCGAAAGTCGACCAAAATCGGCCGTCACTGATTATAACATCAATGTTGTTACTGGGAAATTCAGGACACTTTAGGTATTTGAATAAGTCAGATACAAATTATTTTTCAGCAAGAGTTGGGTGTGAGGAAGTTATTTTCTGGTCGTCAGATAACAAGTGAGGAATCGCTTGTTATCTGACGACCAGAAGACGTCTCGTGTCAACTGGTGCCGCAAAACCTTATTATAAATAGAATTAATTTTTAATGTGTTGGCCAGTTACTGAAGGGTGGCCAGTTACTGAAAACTTGGGCGTTTTTATTTTTTGGTGTACAAAAACCATTTTTTTTTTTTTTTGTTTTCTATTCAGAATCGCGAGCTCTTTCAATCCTACTAGGAGAAAAAAAAGGGACCCAAGATTTTTTTTCCATTTCGCCACCATAATTTCATTGATTTAGTATGGCGGTAGCGTTAATGGAAAGTTTGAAATTTGTATGGAAAATTTAGGACACTTTTTTTCTCCTACTAGGATTGAAAGAGCTCGTGTTTCTGAATAGAAAATAAATTTAAAAAAAATCTGTTTATAAGTGAACAGAGTTTATTTTTAGTATAATATTGCCAGTTACTGGCGAATTAGCGTACTGTATTTTTAAATAATCTCTACCGTTATCATTTTATACATAATTAAAAATCCGAGAAATCGAGAAAATCACGTTTTACTGTCGGTAAAAAAGCCCTCGAGCCTTTTATCCATGCCGATAATTGAAACCATACTTTAAAGTTGCCATCTTTTTAAATCAAAGACGTAAACGGTAACTATTTAAATTTCCATATTATATCGCCTAATGGATGACTCACACTTAAACAGGACAGGACGGGACGGGGTGAGACGGGACGATCTATCAATTCTTATAGAAAGAATCACGTGAAAACTCGGGGCCCTCGGATGTCTGGTGACGTATTCTATAGAAACAGACAGAACGTCCCGATCGAGTGAGTCATGTTTAATGAACAGTTCAAGTACGAGTATAATGCCTTTCTCATCCTTGCGAACTAAATCGAAAACTTAACCTTAACATTTATTAGTACAGTTAACAACAATAAATAGTAGGCTCTTGTACAGTTCACACACACACTCCTTATAGTCACTATACACCAGCAATCAACTCTCTCGTGCTCACTCATAGGTATTACAAAACCTCTTTAATCTAGTATGCTTTTTTTAAATCATGATCCCAAATAAACAATCTATGATTGCACGAAACCAGATAAAGTGTATAAAGAATGTTCTTTAGTTTCGATTTAGAGTAGAATTGCAAGAAAATTGGCATTGGGCCAACACTGACGTTTGGAAATGGTAGCGGATAATTTGTGTGGCAGGGAAAATTGAAAACTAAATTGCTGTATTAGCTTGTATTGAAATTTGATTCTGCTTTCGTGGAAACTAGTCTAGATTTCCGTTTCAAATTTGGTTCCTGGAACACAGTTTTTACGAACAAGGTTCTACACTATCATAGTCATAGTCATAGCACCATCGGCTTCTGAACCTATTTTAGAACACTAATAATATGTGTGTAGATAAAGTAGTATATGCAGCTGTATGGAATTAGGCCTTAAAACACTCGTGTGATCCTATTATGAACCATACTACTCTTATTATGTAGCAGTAGCATAATAGTAGTTCAACAATGATACAATAATAGTTCCTAAAACTTGAGAGTCGTTACAAAACGAGGCGAAGTCGAGTTTTGTAATTATCTACCCGAGAGTTTTAAAATCCAATTATTAGCTGTTGCATACGCTAGTTTTTCTAAGACAGCGAAAAAAGAAAAATCTCGAAAGGTGCTAATCAGTGCTAATAATTATATTGTTTGAAAATCTAAAGGAGCGGTGTTCTTACGATGAATACCATAGACAACGTTATAATGTATACTATTTAGAAGTGCTGGAGTAGAAAAACTACTATCGAGCAACTTCTTACCCGCACCAATTCCGAACTTTTGTAACCTAAACAGTTGTAGATAAAAGACGATTTCGTTCTATCGAACGGTTTTTTTTTTCATAACAAAACTGGATACGTTTCGTTTTCAAGACGAAGCTAATGCTGTATTGGGTTTAATGGATTGCCTCAGTTTGGCCCTATTAGGTTGAAAAACTATGATTCTAATTAGTCCGTCAGTTAGATGATCTAATATTATTAGACACGTATTTTTCCGTTTTAAATTTAACTAAAATTTACGAAGATAAAACACATTAAAATTGCGTGGTGGGGGCTTGTGACGTCACTATTATGTAAGAATTGTACCTAATAGTGACCTAACTCTAAACTGACGCAGTGAATTTTTATATTATTTTATTTTACGAACAAAAGAAGAATACGTGTTCAATATTTATAAATAATCTAAAAGACGGACTAAATATATTTTTCTGTCGTCTAGCCTATTATTATCCTTAAAGATATTGGTAATCTATTTCAGTCAAAGTAACGTTTGACGTCCCAAGCAGCAGCGGCGCGTGGAAAATCCTTCTTTGATTTATTTTTGACTTGTCGAATAAAACGTTATGAATTCCTTGCTAGTCATTTTGAAAGTGACATCTGACAGCTAACGACAGCTTTCGTTGCCACATCTTGTTATAAATCGGAAGACATTTCTATCATGCCCGTACATGTTCCGTTTAACTCTATAGTTATCTTATAGTTTACATCCTTTACGTAGAATGGTATTCATATTTAAAAAATCTTACTTTGACATTTATCTAGCTAGCACTTGCTGCCACTCACGTCAAGTTCGTATACCGATAAAAAACAAATAAAGATCTTAAACTTAGAATAGACTTTCTTTAGCGACTATAAAATATGCACAGTAATAATGCATTTGTTATACAATAGCATGGTGAAGAAAAGCGCACAAGTGCTTAGTGGTTTGAGCTTCCATTGTACCTGTTTTAAATATTTTGCGAGTTCTGAGACTTCAATAAGTAAGAGAGTAATGTTTTGTTTTTACTAAACTGCATTTTAGTCCATGAAATACGAAGTTACTATAATTATATGAAGAAATTATAACTAATCTCATAAAGTTATGCAGTGACAGAATTGACAACATTTCATATTTCTGAGCCTATAATATTATTGGTTCTCTGTATTCAGTTTGAAAAGAGGAATACGCTGATAGGCTTTTTTTTTCATTTGGACTTATATTTAATTTATTATTAATTTGATAAAATGTGCTTATTCTAAAAGGTCGTAACTACAATTCTACGCAATAATAGACGTTTGCCTTAGTCTTACCTCGATTGAAAAAAAGTAAGTCTGACGTTGTCATTGTTAGACGTCAGTGTCAATGTCAATATTTTAAAAGTTTGTGGTATACTGGTCTGTTTTAAACAATTTTGCTCAAATTAAATGGTTTTTACGACGACTTTGGCTGTAATAACGGATACGGATTCGACGGACGATTATAAACACTGACGATTTGGAACGGTTTAAAAAGGACTACCGATATGATAATTCCCGACGGTTTTAGTGCTGCAGACAGCAGAAATCTACCAAATGTAGATTTTTATGCTGATGCAATATATGCGAGACAATGACGACTTCAACGCCGCTGAAATTAGAGGTGCTAAAATGTTGCATTCAACCAGAGACGCATACGTAGATAATGTTTGTCTGGCGTCTTCAACGAATCATTTTTGCAGTTTGGCACGAAACAATATCTGGTATACTTCGGAGCAAATATCTCAAAATGCGTTTGGCATAATTATAGTGTTCAATACTGTGACAATTATTAAACTGACTAAGGTAGCTTACAGCATATGCTATATCGGGCCTTGTCAACACTGCCAAATACATTAAACTTCCAATCAATTTTTGATATGGAACATCTGTTAAACATTTATCACTTTTTACCAAATTTAATTTAGGTTCAATTGGAGTGTGTTGTGTTTTACAATCAGACATCTGAAATTTAGACACTAACTGTTCAATATATTGCTGCTGATCTACAGTTATTACACATTTATTTTCATCTAAATTTATCCTCATGCCTAAATACTGTTTTACAGGGCCTAAGTCCTTTAGCTTAAACTCTGAACTTAATACTTTTTTCAATTTTTCAGTTTCAGTATCATTGTTTGAAAAGATCAGAAAATCATCTACATAGAGCCCAACAATTATTTTTACTTTCCCTTGAGTTTTTGCAAACAAACATGGTTCATGTTTACTATTTGTAAACCCTACTTTACAAAGACAATCTTTTACCCTCTCATACCACGCTAGAGAAGACTGTTTTAAACCGTAAATAGCCCGTTTTAATTTTAATAAATTTCCCCCACTTTTGTTTGCAAAACCTTCAGGCATTGACATATAAATGTTTTCTTTCAGAAAACCATTTAAAAATGCTGTGGTAACATCTAAATGCGTTATACTCATTCCCAATTGCACACTAAGAGCAAACAATAATCTCAAAGTGGAATGACGCACTACAGGAGAAAAAGTGTCTGTATAGTCAATTCCAGGCTGCTGCGTAAAGCCTTTGGCCACGAGCCGCGCACGATATCGCACATTATTGTCCACATCAGTTTTTTTGTTAAACACCCACCGACACTTCACTACTGACACATTACCAGGGTCTGCGACAAGCTCCCATGCATCATTGTCTTCAAATGATTTCAATTCATCAGCTATGGCCTGTTTCCACTGCTCCCTCTCCGGCCCCTCAAGAGCCTCTGAGTATGACATCTCGTCATATGCTGGAACAGTACCGGGAACACATATGCTGCTGAAACCATACCTTTCAGGCTGTTTTCTAACACGTTTAGCCCTTGTCTCAGGTGTTGATGTATCCTGCACGTGCTCTTCTGGCTCCTCAGTTGATGGAGGTTCAATTAAAGTTTCTTCACCATCAGTGTACACCGAAGACTCTGAAGAGAGTTCAGCATTATTCTCAACTGGAATATCGGGGTTACATTCCCCCACTGAAACACTGCTCTTCCCCTCCTCACTCTGCAATGGTGACTCTTCATCAAATATCCAGGTGGCTGAGTTTTCCGGGGTGTCTCTGCCATCTGTCTCACCTTCCATCACTATAACATCTCTGCTGGTAGTCATGGACTTCTTAGAAGGATTGTACAGTCTGTACCCTTTCACATTTTCACCAAATCCCACTAAAATATGTTTTGTCGACTTCTTGTCCCACTTCAAGCGCTTCTCCTTTGGTATATGTACCATTGCTTTACTACCAAACAATCTAATGTGACTCAAATCAGGTTTTGAACCAAACCATAATTCAAATGGGGTTTTCTCTAATCCGGATACAATGGACCGGTTTTTCAGATAAACTGCGGTGCTGGCCGCCTCTGCCCAAAATCTCTTGTCCAACTTTGCATCATAGAGAAGACATCTAGCCTTTTCGACGACAGAGCGATTGGCTCTCTCCGGGATTGAGTTCTGTTCTGGTGTATAACTATTGGTAGTCTGATGTATAATGCCAGCACACTTAAGATAACTTTCAAACTCACGGTTGCAGAATTCTGTACCTTGATCTGTATGTAATATCTTAATCTTTTTCTTTTGCTGGTTTTCCACCATAGACTTGAATTCTTTAAATTTGCTGAAAGCTTCACTTTTCTGTTTTAGAAAATAGATAAATGTCATTCTGCTGTAGTCATCAATGAACAACATAAAATACCTGCTTCCATTTAAAGAGCTGACCTCCATTGGCCCACATAGATCACTATGTATGCGGATACATGTTTCGGTGCTTCTGGTACCAACATGAGTAAAAGGTAACCTTGTTTGCTTTCCTTCACAACAAGTTTCACATTGAGCCTTGGTTATGTCAAAAGAACCACTATATGACAAACCATCAACAATTCCGTTCCTCATTTTGTTCATATCTTGACTGTTAATATGAGCTAATCTTCTGTGCCACATCTGCCCAGTAACTACCGGAGCTGCCAACAAACAACTTTGTTTCTGAAGCCGCAACTTGTAAACGCCATTAATTAAATCGGCTATCGCAACCAAAACACCATTTTTGTCATAAATATATGCATGTTTTTCGTCAAATGTGACCGTGTTGCCATTTTTTATAAGTTCGCTCACTGATAACAAGTTCGTTGTCAAAGTAGGCACGCATAGCGCATCCTTCACAGTTATCTCACATCCCAAGTCCGAAACAATATCCACATCTCCAGAACAAACAACTGGCACTTTTGTATCATTTGCCACAATAATTTCTGACAAATGCGGCGAAAAATTTGTATTCTTCACCAAATCTTTGTTTACTACAAAATGTCCGCTCGCACCAGAGTCCACGTAATAATCGTCCTTACTAAAGTTCCCGCTAAGGAAAACAACGTTAAATACGCATTTACCAGCGTTTTTCTTCAACATCGGGCACTGATTTCGATAATGTCCGGACGCCTTGCACTTGTAGCATATCACTTCTTTTGTTGTTGTATCTGTCATTGTCTTCCTGTTTGACATAGACAAGCCGCCATTATTTTTCGGCTTAGTGTTGCTAGAGTGATATTTATTTCTTGCTATCAATGCCGCATTCGCACTGCTGCCACCTTCACAATCATTCGCCACTTCCATGTCAAGTAACTTTGACTTAATGACATCTGCAGTTATCGAAATACCCGAATGTTCAATTGCCATAATCATCGGTGAATAACGATCAGACAAACCTGCTAATAATAATGATCCCACCCATTCATCGGTAATTGTAAATCCTGTGCCGTTTAACCTTTGAGCTGTTTCGACCATTTGTGTGACATAGGTAGACATCGAGTCACAGTTTTCTAGCCTTATATTAATCAAATGTCGAAGCAAGGTTATTTTCCTCGAGAAACCACAGTCGTCAAACATGGCCTTTAATTTAGTCCATAATTCCGCTGAACTCCCTGTGTTCTTGATATGCACGTACAATGCTGGATCTATAGTTAAAATTAACTTTGCCTTCGTTTTTGCGTCTTCCGCCGGCTTATTTTCGAATCCATCAGGTGGTTTGATGAACTTGTCACTTCCATCTAGCACCAACAAACTTTCGGCCGCAAAACTCCACTCGTCGTAATTTTCCCTGCCTTTTAACTTTGGCACACTATTGATATAGTTCGTAGTCATGTTTCCGCGAATAAACGTTCACTTTTATCTATTTTAAACTATAAAATAACTGATAAAAAACTGGAAACGCCCATAACCTATTAAAACACGTCAGTTATTCGCAACATACTAATTTATTTCAGAAAGACCACGGTAGTTATAAGTTACATGCATTGTGAGGATAGATGGCGCTAGTATTAATTAACAAGACATATTACATTTTGATACCATACTAATAAGTATATACCTCATCCATCCATGCAGGCTTGTCCGCCTTGTCCATTTCAAAGACGAATCAAGTACCTATATAAAAAGGTACTTCATTAGTTCGTTACACAATTTAAATTAGGTACGGCAGTTAGATAGCATAGCATAGAATTTAATTTGAGGTTAATATGTACTTAATATGTACTTTAATTATTAGGAATGTCAATTGACAGCTTACTTTTTTTTTATCTGACAGGGCACTGGCACTACACCTATTGTTGCGTAGAATTGGAAATGTTACGACATTATTTTAATTATTTAATATTTTCCAAAATAAGCGATATTAAATTTATATAAATATATTGCAGTGTTCAGGAGGCAAAAGGCTTTCGAATCACGTATAAATTCTTAGGTGTTAACAAAACTGAAATGTTGTCAATTACTTGTCTGAAAACACAACAGAATATTTTTATTTGGTAGAGAATTTTGTAAGACGTTTATGATTGACAAGTCTTAAGGTATTATAAATTAAAAGAGATGTCATATAATACAGAAAACTGATCCAGGGCCCCAGTGCCCACGCCTGAGATCAAACCAGCGACCTCCTGCATTCGCGACAGTCATAAGGTACTAACAAATTCATCACCCCAATTGTAATATTTATTTCAATAGTTATTTATAATACTCAATTAATATTTAATATTTCAATTACTTGGGAGTATTTTAGGATATTTGAGTGCGATGGGCGTGGTTCCCAGAGTCGCGGGTTCGAGTGCCGTTCGTAGTCATATATTTTTTCATTCCTTCTTTCTTTCTAAGAAAATTCAGTTCTCTTCGATAAAAGAGAAACCAAATTAGCTCCAGCATGCCTTAATATTACTGGCACGCTACTGGTCTAGATTTTTATAAAACCGCTCTTTCAAAGAGATATCGGTTAAATGTCATACGCTTCCAGGTTCCAGTGATCACAAAATAGATTACCTCCCACTAGATCTAGCATATACTTTTGCTAAACGCAGCGAGGATATGTCAATCACACGCTAGAGACCAGAAGAAGGTTTTATCTACAACTCCTACGTCTACTTACATAGGTAGATAAAATACCGAAAAATGAAAACCATCCACAAGACAGAGTTCAAGTTTATCGGTTGATTTTATGAAGAAGCTGATTATCGTGTATTATTCCAATAACGTGGATGTAATATCACGCTCAAAATTGCATGGGCAGTATATGAATGAATGAATTAAGTACTGGTAGAAAATGCATGTCGTCTTCGGTTTTTTCTATTTGGCCATGGTTGTAAATTTCATCTGTAGTCTTGAAGCTGGAGTATAAATTCGAATGGAATAGTGTGGCTTCTGTTATGATATATTTTCTGCTTATAGCGTTTCGCATTAATTATATAAGTTACTCTCTATCTTACGAACTGTTCTATTTAGCTGAATAAACCTATCAATGGTCTCATTTTCATATTTTACAATATCGTTTCGAATCGCTTTTTTTGTTAGTTTGTTAAGTTTTGTTATTTGTGTTTCATTTTTCATATAAAGTTGTAAAGTTGATTTTGTTTTCTGTTTGTGATTCTTAGAATAAAAGCTCTTACTCCGTTTTTTATGCTCCATCTATTATAACCAGTGATCTGTGGCCATCGGTTTCCGAATAACAAACTACATGATATATACGTCACAATTTGAAACGTATATCTATGTTACATTGTTTTGAGACCTACCTTTATGCCTAGCCACAAAGAAGACCTCCGTTTTATTTTAAACTCGAACCTTACCTACCTTTCGGATTGTATGTCAAAAGAAAATGAAAAACCGCTCCCTGTGACTTTGGCTTGTTTCATCTACACTACATTCATGAACCCAAACGGTTGGTACCCAACTGTCATGTAGGTACCTATCTAAATTTATGGACCTTAAAATGGGATGAGAAAAGCCTGAAAGGAATTTTCTGTGACAAACTTAGCTATGCACTCGGTGAGGCAGCGTGAAATGGACACGCGTGTACTACGGGGTATTCTCTTTACGATTGGGTTGTTAGTTTTCAAAATCCCGAGCTTTTTAGCCAGAATGTTTCATTCATGTTTGACGGTAATGCTGAAGCGCCCCTGGCGACGTTACATGGCGCAAGTTGAAAAGCGCTAGGCAGCGGGGGATCGACAACAAAGCGAGTGCCATGAAGGCGAGCCGTATGGATAGCGAGCCCCCGCAGACCTTTGTACTGTTTGTTATCATTACAAATGGGGCAATACACCAAATCCGAGGTATTTATGAATTATTTTTAGATTTGATCTACAAATCAAATCTAAAAATAAGAACCTTATAAAAGTGAAATCTTTAAATGTCGTCACAAACATCAACAAGAAATTATGATCTGCAAAAATCATAAATTATTTGTCAACATGAGTCCCCTGGGTTTTTCGTACTGGCCAGCAGTTTCCGGTTAAATATTTGTCACTTAATGGAATCAGCAGTTTTTAGGGTTCCGTACCAAATAGGTAAAAAAAGAATCCTTGTGGTGTGACTCAGTCTGTCTGTCTGTCACATCGTTAAATATCTCGAGAACTTTAAGCCACCGATTTTAAATTTGGAATAGTGAAAAACAAGGTTAACCCAGACACATTGAGAGATAATTTATTATATACTTTAATTTGAAAAAGGCGTGATAAAAAAGGAGGCAAAACTTTAAAATGTAGTTACTGCGTCATGTGGGATATTTGAAAACGCTTGATTTGCACATTCTAAAACATTTTTTTTATTATTTTTTTACTGTGTTTTTTTTCCCGGGGAATAATCTGTAAAAGAAATCTGTTTCTTTTTTACACAACGTTACAATTATCATTATTGATTGTTTTTTCTCTAAATGTATATGATATCACGCTGTAAGTACCGACTTTTAAATAAAGTAAAAAAAACTGTTTACGTACTACAAACTTGTATACTTAATTATGTGCCGTGCAAATCAGTGACCCAATATATACATGAGACTGACGGCAAACTTTTACGTTTGTACGGAACTTTCGGTACTCGAGTCCGACTCGCACTTAACCGATTTATTTTAAAGATTTTGGAGCATAATAAACCAATATTATCGGATAACGTATTAATAATCCTAATCTTATCAAGCATTAAATGAATCACTTCAAAAACCGAACTCTGATTTTAGCCATAATTACCATTAAAAAAATCAAAAATACCTTCAAAGTAAATTATGAAAGCAATATTATAATACTTAATTGATTATTGAAAACGTGGACCGCACTTATTTTCAATTATAATAATGTCGCGAGTGGGCGCTCCTGATGACGTTCTTCGTAAAGAACGAAACATGTCGAGCGAAAATCGACTAAATTACGTGAGTGACCCGTTTTAAATATTATTTAATAATTACAATAAGTATTCAATAAATAGGAAAAAAAATAAGATTAGGTTATTTGACCGTAATGTCACATGTCTTTTGATATTTCAAATAAAGAAGCTTATTCAACTTTAGTCAAATACGCTACTCGTGCTCTAACGTTAAAAAATATTCAAAGAATAACATTTAATTTTGTTATGACATTGAATAGTAAATCTGCTGTCAAATCACTCACTCACTCAGTCACTTCGCTTGGGCTTCCTTAAATCAATATTGTGTTCAAGTTCCGTTACAAAACAATTGTGCTTTGATATTAGTCACTAGCTTGATAATGATAAAAAATTTATATCAAGAAGAAAACGATTTGAATAAATTTAGACTAGTGCTGTCCCGATCAATATTACAATAAAATTAAATCAATAACAAGTTTATTATTTGTTTCATCCACCGCGTGATATGCCAGCTAATGCCACCACGAGAATGCCCCAAAATACCAACTGAACACTGAACTGATATTACGTATTACGTAGCTCTTGAATTTGTTTATGCTACGCCGTAGCACTGGAGCGTTCCCGTAGAACCGTAGGTACGTAGAAAGTGTAGCAGCCTCAATTTTTACGATTCCGTATCAAAATGGTAAAAAAGGAACTCTTATGGTGCGACTCAGTCTGTCTGTCACATTGTTAAATATCTCGCGAACTTCTTGAGATACCGATTTTAAATTTGGATTACTTATTTATAAACAAAGTTAACGCAGACACAGTGAGAGAAGATTTATTACATATTTTAATTTATTTTCAATGAAAAATGTCCGTCAAAAGAGGAAGCAAAAATTAAAAAGTTTAGTTACTGGGTCATGTTGGTTATAAAAGAGGGGGCACAAATTAAAAATTAATTACTGGGTCATGTCGGGTATTTGAAAGGGCTAGATTTGCACATTCTAAAAGATTTTTTTTAACAATATTTTTTTTTTTAATGGAATAAAAAATGTAAAAAAAATGCCATTCCCCTTCCTTTATCTCCGAAGTTGAAGAAGGAGAAAATATGTTTTTATTACACAACGTTAATATTATTACATTACAGGAAAAATATAAAATTGACACTAACTGCGTTAACTTTTTTTTTTAAATAAAACAAAACTTTTCGGTACAAAAGTTGAAATTTAACCAACTTAGATTTGTTTTCTTTTTCTTTAAATTTATGTGATATTATGTTAAAAGTACTGTCTTATGACTAAAGTTAAATAAATTGGTGTACGTCAATAAAAAATATCAAGGAAAATCAAACTATCATACTAACGCCATGCCGTATAAGCGACTGACCCAATCTGTCGATACATGTGGCTGACGTCAAATTTATACTTCTAGGTGTAGTTGTAACATACAATTTATTCAGAACCCTCGGTACGCGAGTCAGACTTGCACTTGGCTGGTTTTCTTTTTATTTTATTGACGATATACTTTTAAACCGGATTTTAAAAATCTACTTTGCACTTAGTGCGGCCCTATTGCAGGTTTTGTCATTTAGAGGATGTTACTTTTGGTAACTATATTACAAAAATCTAAATCTGGTAGCAATGTATGGCAACTGTACTTGGACGCATAGACATTTGGACTACAAGTAACAGTTGAAAATTGGTGACAGCTCACGCAATCGAAGAAATACTGTTACTGACACTCTTTGATTTGACAGGAATTAAAAGATGGGTGTATAAATTTGGTGTTCTTAAGTAATTAATTAAGTATTAGTAATTTGTCAGCATAGCATCTCATCATTTTTGTATTCATCTACGGTTTGATTTGTCTTTGTAGTAATTAATTTCTCTTACTCGCGTTGAAACCTAATACGCAAAAGGAGTTTTTACTACAAATTTCTAAGCTAACGTGCAAATTATTGTTCAGAAGCTATAAATTTAATTTGAAGAACAAACGACTTCGTAATCACGGAGCAATTAGACTCGTGTTACGTTGCTTGTTCTTTAATAATATGGTTTCTTGTTGGTAAGATAAATCCTAACAATTATGTACGATGTACATAATTATTCCTATTTATTATGTTCACGGATAAAATAATTTATTTAACGGCTTCCTAGCCTAGTAGGTAGTGAATCTGCCTACGAAGCAGAAGGTCCTGGGTTCGAATCCTGGTCAGGGAATTTATTTGTGTGTTTATCACGAATATTTATTAGTATTTATTTGACAAGCGTTAATATCTATCGCTGTGACTTTTGAGAACTCATTTTAGACGCTCCTAAAAATACGCACTTTAACTCAACTAATTAATTACTGACTAATTGGCGTGTGGTGTTAGTGAGTTTTCACAAAACAGTGCACCCAACTAGAGTGTGTTGTTAAAATAAAATAGTCCAGTGAGATTTGTGACGCTGGCGGCAATTTAGCATTAAATATTTTCAAAAGTATTTTTTTTACGTTTTTTGGGTTTCGTACCCAAAAGTTTACAAGGGGATCCTATTACAAGACTCCGCTGTCCATCCGTTGTCCGTCTGTCTGTTTGGCACCAGACTGTATCTCATGAACCGTTATAGTCCACCAGAAGACTAGCTACAATCTGAGGGTGCACCAGCTGCGGTCGCGTCACACGTGCACTTCAGCTCGTTTGTGGTGCGCGTGCCGCGACCGCTAATGGATACCATTGCGAGCCCAGGCGTCTAGTCGAAGGGTGTCGTGTTTCGGCGGTTCCAGGGTGGACAACGCAACGGAGCTACGTAGTTACGTCGCCAAAATTAAATTGTAAGTAGTGTTACATTTGTATATGTCTTTTTTGTGTTAGATGATTTCAATGCTTTGGTTTTTACTGCTATGCTGTAAACTGTTTTTGAAATAAATAAATGAATAGTTAGATACTTAAAATTTTAACGGTTAATACTTTAAAGGTTTAACGTATTTGTTTGGTTAGATAGTATTTTGTATTTAAAAACTTAAACTTAAGCTCTTTGGCGTTTTACGTAGTTAGAGAAGTACTTGTGAAATAAATTTAGAATAACAAGAAACATGTTTTTTTAAACATTTACCTCTCTTGACAAAAAATAACAGTGGTTTTGTTAAGCGCAAAACCTGTTTTCATGACTATGACCAAATTATTTCACAAAGCACATATACTCGAGACTACTTATACCCGAGAGCCACATTTGTTCCTTAATCAAGCGCTTTAAAATTAATTTTCTCTCGTAATACTCCATGAACCAATTAAAATAATATTACAAAGGCAATCTCATGTTAGAACTGCTTTACATAATACAGCGTTAAGGATGACTCACACTAGGACGGGACGGGATCGGATGGGACGGGGCGGGAAGGGACGATCTGTCAATTTCTATAGAAATAATCACGTGATAACTCAGCCTTCGGATGTCACGTGACTTTTTCTATTGTCCCGTTCCCGTTCTAGTGTGAGACGTGCCTTAATATGATTTGTGGTATTTTTAATTATAGTTCCTGTGGCATCCCCTTTCTACGTAAATGGCAGTATTTTTTATTTACTAGCGGTTCGCGCCGAACGTGAACTCGCCATCCCTATATGTCGGGTCTTACGAGCTGAAAGGGTTTATCCATTTGGCTCATATTCGAACTCAAAAATGATATCTATAGCCTCCTAGCCTAGTAACGGCCTCCTAGCCTAGTTGGTAGTGACCCTGCCTACGAAGCAGGAGGTCCCGGGTTCGAATCCTGGTCAGGGCATTTATTTGTGTGTTTATCACGAATATTTGTTCCCGATTTATGGATGTTTTCTATGTATGTAAGTATTTATAAGTATCTATCTATTATGTATATCGTCGCCTAGTACCCACATCACAAGCCTTATTGAGCTTACCGTGGGACTAGGTCGATTTGTATAAGAATGTCCCACAATAATTATATTTATTTGTATTTATATTTATTTGTATTTTGTATCTATAGCCAGGGCGAATTATTAATGAAAAACAGTGGTGAATACTAAATAATTGAATATGTATAGTCAACGCTAAAAAATACTACAACATTTCAATAGGGCGTTTATTTATATCATTTTACCACGCAGTTTGTACACGCAGTTTTCATGAACGAATAAAAAAAGAACAGACAAAGTCCTTTAAAATTCAGGATATCGGTAAGTAGAACTCCAGTTTCAAACGCGGGTCTTTTGATGGGAAATTGAGAGATCTAAGGCTTTCAAAATGAATAGAATAGAAAAATTAACTTTTTCAAGGCTGTTACGACAAAAGCGTTTTGGACAAAGCAAACTATGCCAAATTGATGGCGCATGTATAAATAAATAAATAAATAAATAAAAAAGCTTTATTTAATTCCACACACATATGAGTAAAAAGTTAAATACAAAACAGAAAAAATAAGTTATTAAACGAAAAACTAAAAATAAAAACGATTGAAAAATATTAAATTAAAGTAACTTAGATTTTATAAATGTGTGGACCCCTTCTGGGTAAAAGCCTCCCCCAAAGTGTTCCAGTGGCCTATCCCACAAAACTTACAATTACAATTTTACAAGTGTCAAGATACAAGTTTGTAATAATACAAGTGTGCGTACCACAAAATATACACTTAACAAATTTGTACTGGAAAATTCTTACAAATATGTAAATTGTATCGACAAGTCTACAATTTATGGTATCACAAATAAATTGTAGACTTTACATACTTTTCCGGAAAACGTACAAATTTGTAGCTGACAATTGTTTTGTGCTACATTAAATTGTAGTAATAATTATACATATGTGTAGAATTGTACCTACAAGTTAACAATTATCTAAACGTGTGTCACACCCTTTTTACTATAAAACTCTCGTGAGACTCGAACATATTAAATAATATTTAAAACGGGTCACTCACGTAATTTAACAAACGACGTTTTTTCAAGACGATTTTCCGTCCAAACACTCAGCTGAGACAATGGTTGCGTTCGCCGAAGGACAAGGAGCCCTTAAATGGTCCTGGGGTATATATGATTCCGTGTTCTTGTGGAAAGAATTATATTGGAGAGACCGGCCGGAATATTTCTACGAGACTCACAGAACACATACGTAGTATGAAAAACCGAGATGGCCGGTAACGGAACACGTATTGGACTCGGATTCGACGCACTATATTAGGTTTGATAGGGTAACCGTGTTGGCTAGAGAAAAATTCGTAGTTCAGCGGAAAATACGGGAGGCTATTGAAATAAGTCGTCATCCGAACTTCAACCGTGATTGTGGTTGGTCAGTGCCTCCCAGTTGGAAAACGGTTTTGGGTACCGCGTCAGTGGACTGTGTGAACGTGCCCTTAGCGAGTGACGTAGTGAGTGTTGTTTGCAACCCGGTTGGCAAAAGCGATGATAATGAGAACGAGGGTAGATCGTCCGCCGTGTCGCCCCCCGCGCCGTTCCCACCGCCAGCTGCAAGTACCAGAGCAGATAGGGCATTAGCCCGCAGTGTACGACTTGCCTCTGTCGCGAGTGGGCGCTCCTGATGACGTTCTTCGTAAAGAACGAAACATGTCGAGTGAAAATCGACTAAATTACGTGAGTGACCCGTTTTAAATATTATTTAATGTGTGTCACACCCTCTTGCTACTATACGAATACTAGTAATTGCAGTATATTTTATCAAATTTAGCGACTCCAACCCTTTGTACCACGAAATGTTTAGTTCAAGTAGCAGTGATAGTGAAGAAGAATTAATTGTAAGACGTCCTAGGACATATAGAGAACGTAATCAGAGGTTCAGAGTGAGTAAATCTACCGTCGAATATCTACTACTGACTATTGGTGGAAACCTTAGACATCCGACACGAAGAAGTCACGCTCTTGATCCTAAACAACACTTACTAACTGTTTTAAGATGGTTGGGCTCAGGATCCCAATATCACGTCACTGGTGATGCTCATGGCGTTTCCAAAATGACAATGTGTCGTTCGATTCACGCCGTATGTTCACAAATAGTGGACAAATTACTGGGAAGTGAAGTAAGATGGCCAACAAATGGAAACTCAATTTCTCAAGATTTTATTGCAGCATCACATGTGAATTTTCCCAGGGTCGCAGGTATTATAGATGGATCATTAATACCGATAGATGCTCCACATCAAAATGAAGCTGGTTTTGTTGATCGACACGGAAATCATTCTATAAATGTTTTGGTAGTTTGTGGACCGAATTTTTTTTATTTTTATGTGAATATATTATGACCAGGCTCCGTACATGATTCGCGGGTTTTAAGGTGCTCATAATTAATGTAATGTGTATAAAGTTAAACTACCTTCAACATTAAAGAAGCTAGATAAATAGTTACATATTTGTAGTTGTACGAGTATCATTACAATTGTCGCTTGTATATTTACAAATCAACAATCCTACAACTATGTAGCTGTCGCGACATACCTTTATTCTTTGTGATACGCATTCCCAAAAGTGACATATTTGTATACTGCAAATTTGTAACGAATACATATTTGTAATTATTGTGGTACATTTTTTTGTTTACAATTTCACAATTTTGTCGAATTGTACACTTGTAAAGTTTTGTGGGATAGGCCACAGGTGTCCCTGTCTGTGGCCGTGTCGAACCACCTTTGTCCTGCTATGGCTACTATCTCGTCCGCCCACTTGGCGCGCGGGCGGCCTCTTGCTCTCGAGCCCCGCGGTCCAGACCATTTTATTGCTCTGATGGTCCATCTGTCGTCATTGTATCTGGCCACGTGACCCGCCCACGTCCATTTTCGTTTTAGTGAGAAAGTTAAGGCGTCCGTAATATTTGTCCTCTTACGAATAAGTTTATTTTGCACTCTGTCCTTTAATTTTATTCCAAGACAGCTTCTCTCCATCTTTCTCTGGGTCGTTTGAATTTTATTTTTTATTTTCTGATCAAACGTCCATGTTTGGCATCCGTAAGTGAGGCATGGAAGTATGTCTGAATCCATAATAATTTATACTAGACAGGCGCATGTATACTAGACATTAATTGTATGTTGGCTGGTTTTATTCGTACATGCTATTATTGGATAAACATTTATCGAATTGCGGCGAAGCGTATCCTGTGTAATGTCAATAGTGCGATTTACATTTCAATCGTAATCGTGATACTACCGTGTATATTACGTGCCACAAAGCTGGATCAGTCATATTCATATACCTACGACGTCAAATAGACCGCACAGTTTAAAGCGTTTATAAATATTTCCGAGTATCACTGTCCTTAAACGCTCATGATCATGGGTGAATCTCAATTTTCGTTCGGGAATTTCAATTTCTCTTACGTAACATTTTGTTCATGTTCATGTTATTAAGGGCCTAAATTCAGTTAATATAATGTAATTCTGCCTGTAATGATTCTATTTCTAATTTAATAACATCGATTTCTTTTAAGGCCATTGGCAATTTGTGATACACATTTAAAATTTAATGATATTATTATGACTTAGCTTTAAAATTCAAACACCATTTTTTGATATTTTTTTATAATTTAATCCAATCTTGCCGTTAATGCTTATGGTTGCACTTTGACTCGAATTAGAATGGGAGTGTCAATGCGTGACCACCAGTTATTTCGCATGTCTTATCTAGTGGTTAAGTAATCTGTGGTTCCAATTTACTGAGGACATTACTGTCACTCTAATACAATTAAAACGAAAACAATATGGTATCTATTAATATTATTATTCAGAATACTTGTGATTGAGGTTTTCATGTAAGTACATGCAAGTTAAATAATAGTGTTTGTTAGGGTTCCGTAGTTAAGTAGGAATCCTTATATTTTCGCCATGTCAGTCTGTCCGTCAGTCCATCTGTCCGTTTACGGCTTAGCTCAGTGACCGTTAGTAGTATAAAGCTGTAATTTGGTATAAACCTGCCAATAAACTAGTAAAATAAAAAGTAAAAAAACTTTTATTTTTAAGTTACACGTAAAATGAGGAGTGTTTTTTTTTGGTTTCGACCCAAAAGTCTGAGGTATTGTTAGACAGGTATTTAAAACAGAATAGTGGTTTGCTAAAAAGATTTTAGTCTGTAAATATCCCATTCAAACGTAATTTGAAAAAATTGGACTATTATTATTTAATGTCTGTCAAAACCGTATCTTTCCTGAGTTATGACATAAAGATAAAACAAAGAAAAAATGTAGGCAACCGTTTAAGAAGTGGGCTAAGATCAATATGACTGACTGTCCGCGACAAACCCGAAAGAATTTGACATTTGGCGTACAACGAGATGATTGTGTGTAAGGAACGATGTGAAAGTAAAAGGGATGACTCACACTAGAACGTTACGGAACCGAGCGGAACTCGGCGGGACGGGACGTCCTGTCAGTTTCTATAGAAAAGGTCACGTGACATCCGATCCGAGGGCTCCGAGCCATCACCTGATGCATTCTATAGAAATTGACAGATCGTCCTGTCCCGCCCCGTCCCGTCCCGTCCTGTCCTAGTGTGAGTCATCCTTAAATATTTTGGTACGAAAGATTCATAGTCGCAGCAGAATTGTAAGCAATTGGAGAACCATTATCCGCAATAAATAGTAGTTGTGATCTAAAGCGCTTTAAAATACCTTACTTGGATTCCAATGAAATTATTGCGTTTCTTTTATTGAAACAGTCTACGAACTTGGCATTCTTTCACATTTATGTTTTTGATGTAATACGCTAAAAAGACGGCAGAAAGCAAACACGAAGTACCTAACCCAATACTACGTGTACTGTGGATTAATGTATGTGTGATTTCCGGCGTCGTTAAATAAAATGTACTTATCATGAAAATGTTCTACTCATAATTATAGTTTATATAATTAATTAATAATCCAATTAAAATCGGAATATTATTAATGAACGATATTATTCAGTCGTAAATTACGTTTTAATTAGTTGAAAATAATGTTTATTTTGGTAACATCACAAAGGCAGAAGTAGACGGCTTAAGCGAGTTCTGAGTAAAGGTAAAGCAGATTGGAAAATTCAACCTAATTTCGGGAATAATACAATCCTATCAAAACCATTACATGTAAAAAGACACAAGTCTCGCTACGCTGTTGACTTGCCTATTTTATTTGATTTGAACCCTGTATTCCTCCACGATCTGAATATGAGTTACATAAGTAACTTTGTAATCGTATGTATTTACATGGAATTACAAACTTACTATGCAGCTGGTATGACTTTTATATATTTTTTTTAATTTTCCATGACTTGGCAGGCTATAAACGACTCATGTTTAAATTGCGGAGCTTCTAGGCCTACTAAAAGTTCGATAGTTCTTAAACTACAATTTCAAATTAAATGTTATTTAGAATATATCGGTGTCATGTTATAGGCTGGTCACTGAATATTCAGGGTTCTAGTTTTAGCCAGCACGAATGGTATAGCCGTGCCTTTGTTTCGCTTGACTTGTTGGACCACTGCCACGCCCCCAGATCTTTAAAAATTATTACTTACTATTAAGACATATAAGAACGTTGAAATGAATCGCATTACTCGTGTTTCCAACGAGCATCCGTCGGAAACCACCAATCTAAAACTAGGAAAACCCCTATATTATTTTCTCTCTAGGCAATAATGAACCTAGTACAATGCAGTTTTGTTTGCGAACACGCTAGACAAATTTAGCTCTCTCGAGAACATGACAGGGCTTTCATCTAAATTAGTCTGTACAAAGTTTGAGGCAGGAAAAAACAATGTTTGACCTGTGCTAGTGATGGGATATACCGAAGATGAATAACAGATATCGAGTTAAAAATAAAAAGATACAAAAAGGCGTCGTGAAATACCATTTTAAATAAAAAAAGGGATGCTGTGACAAATAAAAGCAAAAGTAGGCTTAGCCCCTGAAATCATATCACAGCAGGCTTATTACGAATATTCTCTGCAGGCCTAAGATGTTTATCCACGAATGTCATATGATAATGCAATATTATGTTAATAAACAGACAAGTTGCGCGGATAGCGACGGTGATTGCTGTCAAATGTGGATAGCTGGTTAAAATTATCAGAAGTTGACATAGGTACATTGCTGACAAACTGTTGTCTTATCCAGCAAGTATCACGCTATCCGCCATACATACTCAGAAAACTCACTTCACTGTTGTTATGGGGGATTTCAATGCAAAGCTAGGCAAAAGAAGCGATGATGAGTCGAAAGTGGGGAACTTCGGTTTTGGGCAACGGAATCCCAGGGGACAGAGGCTGGCCGACTTCCTGGAGAAAGAAGGACTCTATATGATGAATTCTTTCTTCCAGAAGCCACCTCACAGGAAATGGACATGGATGAGTCCCGATGGTTCCACGAGAAATGAGATAGACTACATCATGACCGACAAGAGACGGGTATTCGATGATGTCTCCGTGATTCACAGGGTGAAAACCGGTAGTGATCACCGAATAGTAAGGGGCACATTGAATATGAACGTTAAACTTGAACGGTCCTGCTTGTTGAAGTCTACGCTCCGACCTACTCACGCCCAGATCGAAAACCCCGAGAGCTTTCAACTCGAGCTCTCAAATCGTTTTGATTGCCTGGAAGATCTTGCATCGGTGGACGAGATCAATAACAGGTTCGTAAAGACTGTCCATACAGTAGGGTCTCAGTTCTTTAAGTCACGTTGCACCGATAGAACTAAGAGACTCTCTGAATACACCCTTGACCTCATGGCTGAACGACGCTCCCAAAGACTGCAGTCGCCCGAGGATGCAGAGTTACATAGGCAGCTCAATAGACGAATCCGAAAATCCATGCGACACGATATCCGTACCGCTAATACTGCTCGTATTAAGGATACGATTGAACGGAACAAAGGTTCCAAAGTGTTTGCAAGAGAGGTGTCTATTGGGCAAAGCCAAATGACGAAGCTGAAGAGGGATGATGGCAGCGTAGCGTCGTCCAGGTCAGAAGTTTTAGAGGAAATCGAAAAGTTCTATGGACAGCTCTACGATTCGGCCACTAAGCCTGTTTCCAGTGCAGATGGAGACCCGAGAGCCAAACTGACCCGACACTATACCGAGGACATCCCGGACATCAGCCTGTATGAGATTAGAATGACCCTGAAGCAGCTTAAGAACAACAAGGCGCCGGGTGAGGACGGAATTACGTCAGAGCTTTTGAAAGCGGGTGGATCACCGGTACTGAAAGTCCTTCAGAAGCTCTTTAATTCCGTCTTACTCGATGGTGCTACGCCGGAAGCATGGAACAGAAGCGTAGTGGTGCTGTTCTTTAAAAAAGGTGATAATACCCTATTGAAGAACTACAGACACATCTCGCTTTTAAGCCATGTGTATAAGCTGTTTTCCAGGGTCATTACGAATCGTCTCGAGCGCAGGTTTGACGACTTCCAGCCTCCCGAACAAGCCGGGTTCCGAAAAGGCTATAGTACCATAGACCACATACATACGCTGCGACAAGTTATACAGAAGACCGAGGAGTACAACTTGCCGCTATGTCTTGCGTTTGTGGACTATGAGAAAGCCTTTGATTCGGTCGAAACATGGGCGGTGCTTGAGTCCCTTCAGCGATGCCGAATTGACCATCGGTACGTCGAAGTGTTGAAGTGTTTGTACAGTAAGGCCACTATGTCCGTCCGAGTACAGGAGCAGAGCTCAAAGGCGATTCCCTTAAAAAGAGGCGTGAGACAGGGAGATGTAATATCTCCGAAACTGTTCACGGCCGCTTTGGAAGACGCTGTCAAGCTCTTAGATTGGAAAAGACTGGGCATCAACATTAACGGCGAATACATCACTCACCTTCGGTTTGCCGACGACATCGTGGTCATGGCAAAGTCGATGGAGGAACTCAACACAATGCTCGAAGGACTCAATCGAGTCTCCCAACGGGTAGGTCTTAAAATGAACATGGACAAGACGAAAGTCATGTCGAATGTCCATGTCGTGCCTACCCCCGTAATGCTTGGGAGCTCGGCTCTTGAAGTTGTTGACGCGTATTCATACCTTGGACAGACCGTCCAACTAGGTAGGTCCAACTTTGAGAAAGAGGTCAGTCGCCGAATCCAACTCGGATGGGCAGCGTTCGGGAAACTACGCAACGTCTTTTCGTCCAAAATACCTCAGTGCCTTAAAACCAAGGTTTTCAACCAGTGTGTGTTACCAGTGATGACATATGGATCCGAGACGTGGTGCTTCACCATTGGTCTCATAAATAGACTCAGAGTCACTCAACGAGCAATGGAGAGGGCTATGCTCGGGGTTACTCTACGGGATCGAATCAGAAATGAGGAGATACGTAGAAGAACGAGGGTCACCGACATAGCCAAACGGATCAGCTCGCTGAAGTGGCAATGGGCAGGCCATATAGCACGGAGAACAGATGGCCGTTGGGGCCGGAAAGTTCTTGAGTGGAGACCGCGGACCGGAAAACGCAGCGTAGGACGTCCACCGACGAGGTGGACCGATGATCTGGTTAAAGCCGTGGGGTCACGGTGGATGCAGGTTGCTTCCAACCGTAACACGTGGAGATCCATGGGGGAGGCCTATGTCCAACAGTGGGCGTACTACGGCTGATATGATGATGATGATGATGATCACGCTATCCGCTCGGCATCTTAGCCCTGCTTGTCAATATTATTATATTATGCTTACGTTTACGTTTCCCACTACGCCTTTTGCATATCGCGTCGTCATTAAACCCTTAAATCAAACCCCAAATACTAACCCTTAGTTTAAATTAATTTAAGATTTAATACTGTACTACTAACCCTCTATGGACCCGGAGTCTGAAAATAAATGATTTGAAATGGAATTTGAATTAAACTGCCTCGCCTTCCCCACTCTCCGTTTACCCCTACGTAACCAATAACCAATTGAAACCCTAGGCCACTGAAGGACTATGTCATGGTAACGCTCTAAATCAAATTGTAAGAAATCTCTTACAGCTTGTCATTTTGCCATGGTTCTAGAATGGCGTATAGTCATCGGTCATGACTTTATGATACAGCAAACGGTGAACAAATGGCAACATTTTTGCATGGCGGCTCCTCTTGACTCACTGATTGATTTGGGGAGCTACTCAAAATTTATTACATACAATTTTGGGGTTAGGTCCGCCTAAAAAAATTATAAAAATCTTGGCCTTTAGGTATGTGGTCTAGTTTGGTAACATTTCCATAGGGAAATGGATGGATTGAGGATGTTTAATTCATTTCTGATATTTATTTTTTACCTTTCCATACAAAACCAAAAACACTTAAATATAGAGTTCGATGCATCAACTTTTTATGAAAAAATGCCGCTTTATTTAAATATAATTTTGAGACCAAAGACAATAATTTTGTGCGAAAGCCCTCTTATTCTTGATTATAAAAATATGATCATTAAGGATGATTCACACTAGAACGGGACGGGACGGGAAAATCTGTAAATTTCTATAGAAAGAATCACGTGATAGCTCGAAGCCCTCGGATGTCACGTGCGTGACGCTTTCTATAGAAATTGACAGATTTTCCCGCCCCGTCAAAAGGTATTAAATCAATCTGTAATTTGAAAGGAGCCGCCATGTAGAAGGGATTTCCTTATTCTTATTTTCCCGGAAGATATTCAGACCGTAGACAAGCTACTAATTAGTGACGTTTACATATGCCTGAACTAGGAATCCATACGTTCAGGCGAAAGTAACCAAAGAATGAAAATAATTCACTTACAAATACAGGACATAATTGGTTGGTAAGGTATTTTAAAGATACAATCGAAATAAATTTTTCGTCATATTGACTGTCCGAAACGATGCGCGATGTTTGACCTAGATAAATTGACGTGGTGCGGATTGTTTTTTTTATTTGCTCACAGGAATTTTATTGATAATATTGATATCTGTGTGCACGTCCCACCTCGTTGACGGTCGACAAATTATAGAAGGATGGAAGAAACCCTTCAAATAATAACAACAAATATAATGGACATATTGATCTATTTTAATGCTTGCGGAAATAGCGATTTTCAGAAACTACCTTTCAAGCCACATTTGAAAATGTATAACCGTTTTATTGCAATATTTCTTGTAACTGCAATGGACTCCATTTATCTGCCTTAGTGCTTGTGTAAATGGCAGTGTTTTGAGACTACCTATGAAGCTACATTTACAATATAAAAACCATTGATTGTAACTATAATGGACACTTCTAATCCTTTTTAATGTTTGCGCAGTTTGTGATTTTCTTTAGCCACAGTTGCAGAATAAAAACAATTACTCGTGCTTGTAACCCTTCTTATATTTTAATCTGTCATCTTCTTCTTAATCTGGCGTAATGTTTGCGCTAATAGCGATTTAAAAAACAACGTCTTAAGGTACATTTGCGTAAAAAGCCCAGCAAAAACAACTTAAGGGGCTACCCGGCATATTTCACTGTTTTTAAAGTGAATAGGCTTTGTTCAGCTCCAAGCGCAACGCTTGAAAAAAATATATAATGTAGCTAGGTATTTGGTCTACATTTGGTTTTACTAAATTGTCGAAAAACATAATACATCAAGAGAAAAAAAAACGTAAACCCTTTTTTCTACCTTAAATCTGTATCTACTCCCTTATTATGCGTCGTAAGTACAAGAAACTAAGACAAGCAGTATATATTTATGGTTACTTTAACGCATCTACTGATTTTTGGATAGGTTTAGTACTTTTCGACAAAAAGCTATTACACGCATTTTTCCGTAAACGCCGGCTCGAGATGCCTGCGCGGGCGACGGGGGCCAGTCGTGTAAGATGGCACTAGTAGTTTATAGGGTTGCGTCCTAGTACAAGCAGCTCTTCCTAGGTGACGACTTATGCTTATTGACGTATTGTATAACCGGTGAGGAAAGGAAGCGGGAGGGGAAGAAAGCTCAAATCACCGAGGTCATTGGGATAGGGGACGGCCTTAAGTACACTTGGAAAATAAAAAACCATTGATCTTAACCCTTTCTAAAACTATAATGGACGCTGTTAATCAGTCTTAGTCACCGCGGTCCGAAAGCTTTATTTTTGCGCCGTCATTATTTCTCTAGCCTGTGATTCCGCGCGAATTTATCAAAGCAGCTTTATAGTAAGCCGGCGCCAAACGACAAGCGGCTTATCGCCCGCATTATCGAAGGTGGGCTATTTTTGGCTTTTAAAGGAGAAAGTTTATTTTAAGTTGGACATGATCATTTTTTTCATATATTTTTAGTCCTGGGGCCGAAACAAGTGACAATAAGACTCATACTAGAACGGGACGAGACGGAGCGGGACGGGACGATCTGTCAGTTTCTATAGAAAACGACACGTGACAGCCGAGGGCTCCGAGCTATCACTTCAGTGGTAAGGAAAATAATTGGGTTTATTTCACTTTAAATTGTTTAAAAGGGCATCCATGCTTGCCATGCTTGGGCGCGGGCCCCGGCGAGAGCCGGCCGCCTACGATTTTACTTTATGCTCTAGAGCGCAAAAGGCGATTTTTTGCCGCCTAGCCTCGACTTAATGTCGAGCTTGAGAAAGCAAGAGAAGTGAAAATCTGTTGTACAATGTCAAACTTACTTACTTACATAACGATTTACAGAATCGGTGTGGGGTACCCAAAAGGACAAAAAACAGACAGTTGGGTAGCGAAACACTCCTAAAGGACGACTCACACTAGAACGGGACCTCCGAGGGCTCCGAGCTATCACGTGATTCTTTCTATAGAATTTGGCAGATCATCCCGTCATGTTCCAATGTGAGTCATATTTATGAAAGTTACCCATGTTTTTACCCAAGCTGAAAATGGAGCTCACTCAGTCAATTCTCTGTTCGTAGATACTTTAGGTCTGTTGTTCGATCTGTTTCTATTGAAACTTAATGTACCAGAAAAATCCCTAATCATTATGTAATGTACTGGTAGTATACCTAAAGACGTAGTTTTAATAAAAGTAAGGGGAAAATAATAAGCTGGCCAAGTGCGAGTCGGACTCGCGCGACGAGGGTTCCGTATAAACTCTACACGTAGAAGTAGAAATTCAACGTCAGCCACATGCATGCACAGATTGGATCAGTCGTATATACGGCATGGAGTTAGTATGGGACTTTGTTTTTCCTTGATATTTTTTATGACGTAAACCACTTTATTTAACTTAAGTTATAAGACAGCACTTTTAGCATGATATCACATGACTTAAAAGAAAAAAAAACAGTCCAAGTTTGTTAAATTTTTACTTTTGTTCCGAAAAGTGTTTTTTTATTTTAAAAAAGTTAATGAAGTAAGGAATAACTTTATTTTTTACCTGTGACTGAGTCGCACCATAAGAGTTACTTTTTTGGCATTTTGGTACGGAACCCTAAAAACAATACATAAATCAGAAGTCTTACATAAACTAGAGTTTGTACAAGGAAGATTCGCCTTGTAGAGCAGACTCAACGGGCGAAGTTGGCAAAGAAGCATTGTTTTCAATCGTAAATAACTTTAATTTTTGCTGTCCTACACCGCTTTGTACTGGTAAATAGTAATTTTAATTAAGTAAATTTAATTGCACTTTTATGGGTGTTAAATACCTATTTCAAATGATAATTTTACTATTCTTGATATAAAGCACTTATTAAATCGAGCCAAGTAAGGCTATCACACAATTTCACATTTTTTGGCTCAAGACCGACTCACTAAGTTTTAAACCAAGATTCATGTTGTATGTATGGTAGAAGTATGTATGGTTAAATGTATGGTATATTAACGGTAGAAAAAATGCTTTTCTCGTTTGTGCTTAATTTATGTTTAATTTTATTTTTATATCTAAAAATCAATTTCCACTGACTTGCCTATTTTAAAACTATAGAACAACCACTTTAGAACGGATTAATCGCGTTTATTAACACAATGACCCTACGTTTCGAGCTCTTTACATTTACAGCACTCGTTTTCACAGGGTTAAGATGATGACTATATGATATTTATATATTTAAGCTCACGAAGGATACATTCGAACAGCCTGAGTCTACTTACATTTGTATGACTGTACGAAGGTATCCCACATTATATATTCATGAAATTAAAATATACTAAAATAATTGTAAAAAATATCCCAAGATTAATGTAATTAATGTACATTTAATAATCTATGGAATTTCGTCACATACAATACAAAAAACATTGCGATTATAGGAAATATTAGAACAGATAAATGCATATAAAGATACATCAAAAAATTACTATGACATAGGATAAACACAGAAACGCTTGTTTCTCATTTTCATACAAAAAAAATTCTCGCGTCAATTCCTATAGTAGCAAAATAACTTAATGTTTTTTTCTATTTATTATATTTTATAAAATTTGGTAATAGTGTTTAATGAATACACCAAGATGCTTTTACAAACATAAAATAACTGCATTCCATTTATAAATTTTGAGCATCTCAAAACTTTCCTAGTCACTTGTATTACGGTACCTAAGAGAAAGAGAACAGAAAGAAAGGAATGCTAAATATCTTTTTAGCAGATTCTTCAGACTTCGCTCCATTAACTGTTAATATAGGTAATATATTATAATCAAAATTTGACCGAAGAGCTGGTGGCTTCCTCGCACAGCATTGCGATACAACAACGAGGAAATGCCGCCAGCACCCTAGGATTTTAGATTTTAGATTTAAGGTAGGTAGGTAGTTAGGTAAGTTAGACTTACTGTATATATTTTGAAAATAAATGTTATTATTTTTTGCAAAAAGAAATCAAAGTAAAAACCATCATGAAACCTTTCAATGTTTCAATTAGAGTCGAATATATAAATTATAAAGATCTCCATGATACGGTTGTGCGAATATTAAAGGTAATGTTATTGAAAGGATCTCAAAGTAATATCGATATATATTTGAGCAAACAGGGAATTATTGTTACTGTATTCATTACTTGAAAGACATGAAAATGTTGATATTTATACGATATTACCGTGTCCTTTGATGTTAAGGTTATCGGTTACATCATCTGATCACCCCCATTCATACTAAGAAACGTTAGTTCGCGAAATGGAATTAAAAAGCGCCCGCAATCAACGTTTCATAAATAAGTAAAAATTGATGTTCAGACGCGTTTTTAACATCTAAAAATGAGTCGTCGAAAATATCATGATAAACTAAGTAAACAAAAAGATTTGATAAGTTTTTGTTTATGCTGAAGCAAGGCGATGTTGTAAGAGTGGTGGATATAGCCTTTTAATTTTAAAATTTCAGAGTTGCTTCTAAAAGAAGCCAAAGGCATAATGTAGGGGAGATAGTTTTAATTAAAGGTTTAATAGAGTTTCCAAACAAAAAAAGATAATGTGCTTTGTTGATATTACTTTGATTTCTTCGTGGTTCGTATAAGCCCCCAACTCCTGTGCCCACTCAATGCCATCTGCACCATCCGGGATTAGACAACTAACTCGGAGTTAAGTGTTTTTAAGTATGGCATTTAACTAAGTTCGGGTTAATTGGCTTACCCTGGTTGCCACTATTGAAGTGAAAAGTTGTAAGTACCTAACTAAAACATTAATTTACAGATAAAGAAACGTCTTGCATAATTCTCCATCCGGCATCCTTGTTCCTCCCGCTCGCAGTTGTGCAAGTTATTGCAGACCAACTTTATTCAAATGTCTGAGTTCTACAACGGCTTGATTACTTAATCCAAAGCTAAATTAAGTGCAATACTGAGACCACCTGTTTTGTCTCGTTTGCATTTTAAACTTTGCTTCTACATTTAAATAAAAAAATTAAAACGTATTTATTTGCGTATGTAAACTAAGTTTTAGTTAGGTACGAAAATTGCCTGAAAAAATATTAACAAAAACAAGTCTTTGAATAAAAATCAGTCTAGTATGAAGGATGACTCACACTAGAACGGGCCGGGACGTGGCCGGGCCGATATGTTAGTTTATATTGAAAACATATGTTTTTTAGTCGTTTAAAATGGGTCAGGACCAGTTTGGTATTACCATTTCTTTATATAGCGAAATAATACATCTATAGATTTGCATTTTCAAAAATAAGGTACCATTTTAATTTTTTTGAAAATATAGGAAGTTTTGGGTTTTTTATAACCAGAATCGTGATTCTACGAACGACCCATACGAAATGTATGAAAAAATGCGTTACAAAGCTGACCAAAAAAACGGGACACTATCTTTCTTTTTTTAAATCAATAGTAATCGTGATTACTATTGATTTAAAAAAAGAAAAATAGTGTCCCGTTTTTTTGGTCAGCTTTGTAACGCATTTTTTCATACATTTCGTATGGGCCGTTACAAACCTGACAAAAAAAATTGTATGGAAAATTGAAGACCCACTTTCATTAAAAGGGTGCACTTTTTTCTGAAAATGCCCCTATCACCGTTGCGGTACTGGTACATTTTGTAGATTTAACGGTTTTTCGTGAATACGTTTTCTTCGGTTTTGCTTTTAACAGATAGAAGACAAATAGATCGTCATGTTCATAAAAAAGAAAAATATTTATTACCGTAAATAAATAAATAAAACTTAGATAAGTTTATTTTTTTTACTATTTCCGCAAGAAAAGTGTGTAACATTTTTGCTTACATTATCTATAGGAATATCCCATCAAAACGTAATTTGAGAAAATCAGGCAAGATAAGGTTTTGAGAAACATTAAATTATAATAATAATTTAACGAACGAATTTTTTTACGAACTGTCGCCAGCGGTGTTTCCGGACCGATACGACCTTCAAACCTTCAAGAAAAGAGCGTACTCCCACCTTAGGCCGGCACCGCACTTGCGACACCTCTGGTGTTGCGGGTGTCCATGGACGACGTTAATCGCTTACCATCAGGCGATTCGTTTGCTCGTTTGCCCCCTATAGCATTACAAAAAAAATGTTTCTCAAAACCGTATCTTTCACACAGAAACATTAAATTATAATAATAATTTAATGTTTCTCAAAACCGTATCTTTCCTGCGTGCGTAGCCAAGATGCCAATCGCCCACGCTTAGTAACGTATCGTAGCTACCTCTCTCTATCACTATTCCTTATTAGTGTGACAATGACAGTTGCGTTTCGTTAGTGACTGAGCGTGAGCGATTGGCATCTTGGCTACGCACCCTGGGTTATTATCCTAGTTGGACTCTTTCGCAATCGCGTACGTGAGCGATTACTTAGGAAATGTTTATAGGTATCATCGATTTGTTATTTTCCGCGCCGCACCGCATAACCACTGCATTTGTTCGCCCACGTGGAACACTGCGTAACTAACGAATGTAATTTACTACGCTTTGCTCCTGCCAGCGATATTAGAATTAAATTTTAGCCTCGTATCAAAGCTCACATTACACGGCTTAGCAGGATTAATATATAACCGACAGTGCGATTGCCTCCAATTACTATTATCGACTCTTCAGATTTAGAAGGTATTATTATTTACTTAGTTATACATAACTGATATCCGCCCGAGAGGTTTACTTCTTTAGGCGTTGAATTGCAAGATTAAATCGTCGTAGAGTTTCATAACGTTACTAGCTTCTGCCTGCGATTTCATACGCGTATAATTTTATTTTTAATAAATGTCATATACCTAATCTCACCGCATGTATACTTGCTCTTAGTGTAGTGTCTCTTCTATCCAAAGGTTGTCTAGAAGAAGTAGCTCTTTAGCGATAAGACCGCCTGTTGTTTGCCTCTTTTTCACATGTAGGTAATCTATACCAGTTTATGTTATTTTTGTTGTTTTGAGATGCAATAAAGAGTTATTGTATTGTATTGTATAAATAATAAATTGAGAAAAATTGAGGATTGAACCCGGGTCTAAAGCTTACGCCGCTAACGCCATAACATCTAGGCTACCGTCTCAATGAAAGCCGGCGAATTTCTCGAGCAAGTATATGCAATCTCGTTAAAAGGCAAGACGGATGTGGCTAGTAGTGGTTTCATCACATTTGACGAATATTCAAATTTCAAATTTCTACTGTCAGTATCAAACGTTGTATGTTGACAATCAGTTTTCGTATCAGACGATTTCTTTTTACTTTAACACATTTTTTACATCGTACATAAATACTTAACACTAACTAGTAAAACCCGGGATTTACCTGACATGACCTTCCAAAATCATGTCGGGCCATGCTAAGTGTAGGACTCCGTAGATTACCATCACAATAGGCGAGTTTAAAAAAGGTTTTAATAGATACTATGCTCATAACAATTAAGAGCAGTATCTTCGCAACTCTTACAGCTTATGCGCCCTTTTAACCGAGATCATACGTATTTTGCAAAAAATAAAAAATGGCTTAACTGGTCAAGTTCAAAGTTTGAAAGTCTTTAATGTTGTTAGCAAACACCTATTATTTTTCAAATATCTATCCAACGATATATCACACTGTAAGATTGAAACGAAAAAAAAAACCACCCCCCACTTTACGTGTAGGTACCTTAAAAATAAAGGTTTATCGACTTTTTATTTTACTACTTTGTCGGCGTGGGTCGAAGTGTATCCGCTAGGGCCCCCTGACACCAGATAAAAAATAAAAAAAATAAAAATAAAATAAAATTCATTTATTTCAGAAGACCACGTTCCATAGAAATATTATCATTAAATCTATATTCAGTACTACAATTAAAATTAAAAAATTAAAATTAAAATTGATTTCCTAAGATTTAAATTAAATGTCATACGAATTAAAATTTGAAAATTTAAAACAAAATAAAATACCAAAATAAATTAAGTTAAAAATTAAATTATCAAATATTTAATAAAATATTAGTAGAATGATAGATAAGATAAGATAAGATAGCTAAGCCGCAGACGGACGGACGGACAGACAGACATGGCGAAACCATAAGGGTTCCTAGTTGACAACGAAACCCTAAAAAGGCTGCGAATAGGTCGCGCAGTCTCTTTCAAAATTTATAAATACATTACAAAGATTTTATTAAAATGCATCGAAAATATCTGTCATATTTTTTGTCGTCTTTTCTCAAATATACTTAAGCTAAACGATCCCAATGATAGTTAAGTAACTCAAGTTTGTACGAAGACTAAGGGAAAACTTGTTTCAGACAAGATTGTACCACGACTAAGGGACACCTTGTTCCATTTGTAAACGCTAATGGCTTAAGTCACACCCATTGCATCTCCTGTAAGCGCGTAAACACAGTCATGTGTGCAATGATGAGTTACACAATTATTATTAAAATTAAAACTGCAACGTAAATTTTTAATATAATATATTAAAAATTTACGTTGCAGTTTTAATTTTAATAATAATTATATCATAAATAAATCGAATCGTCTTTATAATCTCCGCGTTTAAAACACAAACGCAAAAAAAAAAGAATTTGCCGCAGCTTTTCTTAGATTTATTTGTCTAATAACAGCAGCAGCAAAATTCAATTTAATTCAGGTATTAAAGAATAAGTACTAAAACTATAAATAAGACTTAATAAATATTAAAATCTACAAAAAAAATACTAGCTACAAACCAACATACCCTCTATAAAAGGAAAACCGCGTTCAGAAAATCAGCCTGCATGGAATGAATGTCTCGAATTTGTGAATAATACAAACGAGAGATTTTTGTTTGACAGATTGATCAAATGATCAAACATTTTAATCCATACATATAAGTGAGAGAATTTAGTTGAGTAGACTGAATTTATCGAGCTTATGAACCTAGAAAAAATGTGTTTACGTTGTTGAATGTTGATCAACATTGTGTGTCTTGCAAAAAGGAGACGAGTTCTGCGGAAATACTCACCAATCCACCCTGTAAAAAAGTCGTTACTCAAAAACTTTGACGTTATACATAATCCCGCTAAGTGTAGTTTTGTTAAAATAATCCTCGAAAATGAGTCAAATCTAAGTCAGTTAACAGCAAAATCCCCGTAATAAGTGCTACATACAAGCGGAATCCCGTCCATTTTGCATGTTTACTACAGAGTCCAATTGCCTATATGCTGTGAGCGCTAATCGCCCAGTGCACAGAAAAACGTGTATGCTACATTAGATCTTACATCTTCGGAATAAAGTTCAGTATTGTTCAAAACTTACTAGAAATGCAGCATTCTGTGTTGTTTATTTTGTGGATAGGTTATACTTTCCATTCTAAAAGGGAGTATGTTATTTAAGAATGCATATATGTTTCGTCGTTGCATGTATTGCATACGATACAGTAAAACGCACTTGCTGAATAGATAGAGCATATAAGGCAAATAATTGTTTTACAAATACTTTGTGAGAGTGAGTGGGTAATTCCTCATTTAATAACCTGTGAAGAAGAAGAAGAAGAAGAAAGAAGAAGAAGAAATAACCGCTTAGAAAACTTATGCACCGCTTGTTTTTTATTTCGAAAACCGTTAGATATCTCAATATACTCGTAGGTTGTATCTTTTGCAACCGGCAATATTTATGGAGGTGATTATATAGCTGATACAGAGAACCCAAATCAATAAAAATCGTGTAATACTTTATCATATCCAAAAAATTCCTGAATTTCCATTAATCATGAACACCGAGCGCGCGGTGGTGCATCAGAGTAAACAAAAGGCTTGCAAAAGCGACGATGACCTTGCTGCGAACCGATAACCCTTCCCAAATAGGTCAAGGGGTTACCGAGATGTAGGCTCGCAAGTTCATGTTCGGAGCGAACCATTAGTGTGTACAAAACACAACATATTAAAAACCTTGCAAAACTAAAGCAAACTAGGCAGGCAATCTGAATGGCTTGGTAGAGAAAAGCGCACGTAATCCTTTTGCAGCGTATTTGTTCGATGCACCATTATCGACAAAACTTGGTGCTAATTTGTTCACGAATGCTTCAAAGTTTGAAGTTTGTATGTGAGAGCAATAATAACGTAAAACTTTCTACAAACTTATAAACTGGTATCTATAGGAGGTAATCTAGTGCCCGCAGTTTCCCGACGGTTTGCCAGGCACTATACCCGCATTGTCGGCAAACTTTAGTCGCCGACCAAACAGTTGGGATCGTCGGACCGCTATGGTCGAAACTTTCGACTGTATTGTTTATTTTTTGTTAGTTTATTCGGATTTTGCTTAATGGGCGGATTTTTATTTTGTTGTCTTTTTTTCGCATCAGATTTGAAATGAATTTGGTGGGTAGGTAGAGTTCCTTATTCTACTCTAGATATATACAAAACCCCAATGTGCGACAAAATATTGTAACTACTTTTCCCAATGAATTTCGTTCGAAGAGAGTAAGGAACTCTTGTTACTTTAAATTTGACGCAAAAAAACAACAGCTGAATAAAAATCCTGAGTATAATCTCTGAAAGTGGGTCATTATTGCTACCTGTAGAGCGGGTGGAAAATGATAGATCCGGCGTAGGATAGGGCGTTTTACTTCCCAATTTTATTTTTTAATTTAACTTATTGTTTTAAAAAAATCTTTTTGAAATGCATTAATTGCATTCACTATTGTATGATTTCCAATCTGATATTTATTTCCCGAATTCATAAATGAAAACACTAAATAGATTTTTTATAAATAATAGTTTCTGCGACTACATGTTTAAATATATTTTATAAATACACCTGTATTTTTCTTTACTCGTATTCGATATGGAAAGTAGAGTGTTCAACTCGGGTAAAAGTCAAATTACGTTCGAAAGCCAAAATACCTTGACTAAAATAGGTGCCTTTTGACCCCTTGGTTAACAATCTAATATTGTACCAGCACCAAGCACTATGTCTTTTAGAACTATCGCAGATCGCATTAACACGCAGAATTGATTCTCAGTGTTCTCAGCTCATATCCAATCAAATGACCGGTCGCATTCACACTGTGTTTTAACACGTTTAAACGCTATCTGTGTACAATGGAACGCCATTGAGCGGGCGCGATCGAGTGTGAAGGGGATAACACGAATGGCTACATATCCAACAATGGCGGTGTTTAAAGTTTGCTTTTTATTTTAAATTTAAATTTTTTGAGTACGTTGTTTACCAGGGGATAAAAGGTACCCGTCTCCGGAGATAGGTTTTAGAGTTGTGTGATAAATAACATACTTAATGAAAAAATCACCATGATCATAAACTTACTGACGATTTAGAACCGCTTAGCCTCAGGAGAGATGTTGCCTCTCTGTGCCTGTTCTATTGTCTCTACAATGGGGAATGCTAGGAAAAACTCTATGACGTGGTGCCTTCCGTGTCGTTTTTACCATCGCATCTCCCGCCAAAGGAATGAGGTTCATCCACATTTCCTGGACATATGGCACGCCAAGAATAAACAGGTATCTCGCTAGTTTTTACCCAGAATGTGCAAAATGTGGAACGATCTACCTCCTAAGGTGTTCCCTTTGCGATATGATAAGGGGTTCTTCAAGAAGCGAGTGTTTAGGGCTTTACGGTTCAAAGGTCAACAATGCATGAGTGGCTCTTCCGATGTTGCTTATATCCATGAGCGACGATGAGAACTTCCCATCAGGCAGCTCGTCTGCTCCATTGTTACCTTTTTCATAAAAAAATGGTCCTTCGTTTCTACAGCTATCTTCGTCACTCGCATTGCGATCACGCGTATCAAAACAAAAGTAGTAGTAGGTTAGGTATTGCTCTGCCTTAAGTCTGATTCGGATTCTCCCGGAAGAATTAATAACAATGGTGTGGCCGGTGAAAAGAAACGTATCCAGTATTCAAGATATACTTTCCACAGATTACATAATATTTATGTGAAATCGATGTTCGTTCAGTCACAAAATAAGGTACACATCTCTCATCAGCTTTGCCGATGGCTATCAGGCAGATGTTAGGATCAAATAATAACGACGATAAATATCTCTAACTACCTTAGTAACTTAGCTTTTGGTAGCTCAAGAATCTACAGCTCTAAGACCACAAATTACCATAATAGTCATTAATCCAATTACCTCTAAGCCACATCAAACCACATAATGTAATCAAACCTAAATCATGTACCCCAGATTACAAAATATCGAAAGAGAGCAGATAAGTCACCTTCTACATGCCTGGATAGGATAATGCATTATTATGATTAATAATTTCCAAACAAAAGTTATTTCAAATAACTAACAACCAAAAAAGGACTGTATTTATCAGTGACAGTGTTTTTGACATTAGCCTAATGACACATAACGTTGGTTGAATTGATTTTTGGCAAAAATTATAAATTTGACTTGCAGTTCAAAAGTTAAAGGAGGCTCATTTCTTTTGAATTTCGGAGCGATTCTTCTCGAAAATATTTACTTTATAAAAAAAAATTCTTATTAAACACCTATTCTTTTTCAAATACCTATCCAACAATACCTCATATTTTTGGGTTAACGAAAAAAATCACCTTCCACTTTACGTATATGGGTACCCTAAAAATAAAAGTTTTTCAACTTGCTATTATAGCACTTTATTGGTATGATTGATATGTATACTTATATTCATACCAAATTATAGCTTCCTAGTACTAACGGTCACTGAGCTAAGCCGCAGACGGACGGACGGACGGACAGACAGACATGGCGAAACTATAAGGGTTTCTAGTTCACTACGGAACCCTAAAAAGATGAAAAAGGTTTCATACTGTTTTATGAGGATGTATTAGCTCATGCGCTTTAGTTGCATGCAGGCTGCTCCAATGTTACAATTAGTAATTTATTGATAGGATTCTAAACATCGTAATTTATATATTTGTTTTGACTCCGTCCAATGCAATGGCTAAATAGATTATGTATACTTAATTAATTAATTAAAGTAGAACATTTGCCAACATCTATTATGCCTATGTGAGCCATCGTTAGAACTTAACCACAGCAAATTTTGTTTCAAGGTTCATTTATGAACATCTCTATCACTCTTGCTACATTGGAGTGACAGAGATAGGCGTATTTCGGAAGACGGACTACAGTTTCCCACTGTCCATTGACGAGATACATTAATGTAATTAATTATATCTTAATCTAGATTGTGAAGCCACGTTTTGTTTGGGGGTGTTTTCAAAAGAAACTACTCAAACGAAGGTTTATTTGACTTGATGAAGTACCCTAACATCATGAAAAAGGTGACTGACAACTGTTAACATAAATATTAAGTTTCTTTACATTTTAACGTAAAGCCTATTCCGGAGACTAGAATGACAACTTCAAATGTCAAACGTACAAATAATGATACCATTTTCAAACAACTAGAGCTGCTTTTTTATTACGGTTTTTGCTGTATTTGTAAATAACCGACAAAATGTCTATTTACAAAACCAAGGCAAATCAAGTCTCAAAGTGGAATTTTTTATTTATTTATAGCCATGCTTTTTTTCACTCCGAACAAAGACTAATAAAAAAAACTATAACTTGTTCATTTTTTTACATGTGTAACGAAAATAAGTAGCAAATAAACATATTATATAGTTTTTTTTTAATACAGTTGATCAAAAAGAAACTGTTTTGCAGTTTTGTTCTGCAAAATGTCGTTTTTGTGCTGTATTTTAAAATTAGTTTTGTCCCAACTCATGACTACTCATCGAAGAGATTTGGTGTTACTTAATTTTTTTTTATTTTATCATAATAATTATCATTTAAGTATTAAAAATATTGAACATTTAAAAAGAGGTCTTGTTTAGTTGTGTAGTAATTAACCCAAAATCTTTTTGGTTAGAATCGGTTGTGGTCTTGTGGTACATCACTATTTATGAGATGTAATAAACAGACAACCCACGTAACGTCGTTTTAGTCTCCGGAACCAAAAAATAGGCTTAAGGTAATTTAAATTTACTATTTAAACTCTCGGAAGTCTTAACGTACATCAATATTAAAACGACGACGCATAAAACTAACGTGGTTTCATCACAATTATTGATTGCCATCTTGGCTACACACGCTGATCCGCGAAATTACCAAAACAAAAATCCTTGATGCGTTACACATTGCCTAAGACCGAAATAAGTGAAAAGCGATTCCTTAGATTGCTGTGTGATGGTGAATGCGTGCATGCATTTTTCTGGAGAAAGAACCTAAGAACACGAAAACCTAACTAATTCAATAAGTAGTCATTCAGTAAGTGGAAAGTTACGTAGGTATAATTATTCAAATCAATTTACGAATTGCCATTACAATAGTCGACATCATTTAATCCGTATTTATTGTCGATGACACTCACCACAACTCGACAAATACGAGTAGATTATCAGTTTCAACCACGACTTTAATGCTCAGACAATAAAGTCCTGTATACATATTTTTGGCACTTTGGGTGTATTGTTAGCTGTGTGGCTGACTGTACACGAATTACGTCAATTCTGATTTTATTTGATTTGCTTTCAATATGCATGATGTTTGGTCGCAACCACAGACAAAATACGTAGATTATACGTTGATTTGACATTCCGCGTGTTACACGTTGCAGTTGCACCGAGACACGTATGATGGTCTTACAATTTCTTTTATAAATTCAATGACAGAACTATCAACAACTGAACTGGAAATTGCCTCAGCGTTGTAGTCGCGTAGTCATTCAATTTTTCAACGTCAATCTAAGCTATGTTCAAGCAAGATGCACTTCAATCAAATTAATATTGTAACCTCAGTGCATGGACTGAGTTTACGTATACCGTGTGTGCTCAACTGCTCATACCTGACAACTTTTGTTCAACAACTTTGAAAAATGATGTACTCCGTAGGTTTCCTCTTTTTCATACAAACTAAAATAGTTCTTAATATTGTCTTCTGTTACCGCGATTGTTATTCATTGAAATTAAACACTTTAGAACGGATTAATCGCGTTTATTAACACCATGATCCTACGTTTCGAGCCCTTTACAGCACTCGTTTTCACAGGGTTAAGATGATGACTGAGAAAATGCGAATTCTCCCCGTCAATCAAAAAAGTTACTTGTGCAAACTACCTACATACAAAAAATAAAAATAATTTAAAAATAAAAACAAAGGTTGGTCTACAATGCCCAGAGGGGCTTATAAAGCTAGTAATACACAGCCTGAAGGGCATTCTATAATTAAAATAAAAAAATGTTGTGACGTAGGATCATGGTGTTAATAAACGCGATTAATCCGTTCTAAAGTGTTTAATTTCAATAAAATAGTTCTTATCATAATCCAAATTGACGCTCTTGTCATATTACAAAAAACCAGCCAAATGCAAGTCAGACTAGCGCACCGAGGTTTTCCTACAAAGTCTGAGATGCAACTTCACTTAGAAGCAGAATATTTGGCATCAGTTCCATGTTTCGACAGATTGGGTCACTCATTTTCACGGCATAAAGTTAGTATGCGAGATTGTTGTTCCTTGTTTTTTTTTACCGTAAACCGTTTTTGTTAACTTTATTTAAAAGTACTTACCGCATGATATCATATAAAATTCAAAGTAAAATAAAATAAACAATCTAAGGCGGTTAAATCTCATCTTTAATTCAGAAAAGTCTTTTTTTAATAAAAAAAAATATGAAGATAGCGTCAATATTATATTTTTCCTGTAATATTTATGATAATGGTAACGTTGAGTAAAATATCCAGATTGTTTTCCTTGTAAACTTCGGAGAAAAGGGGGAATGGTATTTTTTTTTACATTTCCGTTTATAAATCAAAAATTTTCACTGTAAAAAAATATTTAGAATGTGGAAGTTAAGCCCTTTCAAATAAAACCCCACATGACTCATTAACTAAACGTGACAACACCACTCTGTCTGTCCGACGATGACTGCCCGATGGATTCGAAACATGTCACGCCGTTGCAATATAAAATCAGTATGACTCACGAAAGTTTAAATTAATACATTTGTCATTAAAATTAAACCTATTAGTTATGGCTTTGCAATGCAATCCTTGAATTAATTAATTATATTTATTGAAAAGATTATCTAAAATTAATTGGACCAATTTAACAGAGAGGCGGAGGTTCTCAATTTGACACAATGTATTTTTGTATGTTTGTTACCTATGCTATTACCTTTTTCATCAAGTATATCTTTTTGTTCGAATACCAAAGCCTCCTAAATGAGGGCGACCGTTTTGCCGCTCACCAGGCGGCGCCACTGCATGGGTCTTTAGTTAATTTGAAAGAACGGTCAAAGTGATGTTTGTGAGCTTCCGACCAGACTCACTTTCCACTAGCGCCCCTAGCAGCGAATTGACTCGCGATGATTTCTATTAGATTTTGTATTATGACAAAACAATTTCGGACTTAAGGGGCTACCCGGCATATTTCTCTGTTTTTAAAGTGAATAGGGCATTTGGTCTACATTTGGTTCTACTAAATTTTCGAAAAACATAATCATCATCATCATCATCATTTCAGCCGAAAGACGTCCACTGCTGGACATAGGCCTCCCCCAAAGATTTCCACAATTACCGGTCCTGCGCCACCCGCATCCAGCGGACTCCTGCGACCTTCACCAGGTCATCAGTCCACCTTGCGGGGGGCCTACCCACGCTGCGCCTTCCGGTACGCGGTCGCCACTCGAGAACCTTTCCGCCCCAACGGCCATCGGTTCTACGTGCAATGTGCCCCGCCCACTGCCACTTAAGTTTAGCGAAAAACATAATACATCAAGAGAAAAAAAAATAACCGTAAACCCTTTTTTCTACCTTAAATCTGTATCTACTCCCTTATTATGCGTCGTATGTACAAGAAACTAAGACAAGTAGTATATATTTATGTTTACTTTAAACGCATCTACTGATTTTTGGATAGGTTTTGTACTTTTCGAGAAAAAGCTATTACACGCATTTTTCCGAAAACGCCGGCTCGAGATGCCTGCGCGGGCGACGGGGGCCAGTCGTGTAAGATGGCACTAGTAATTTATAGGGTTGCGTCCTAGTACAAGCAGCTCTTCCTAGGTGACGACTTATGCTTATTGACGTATTGTATAACCGGTGAGGAAAGGAAGCGGGAGGGGAAGAAAGCTCAAATCGCCGAGGTCATTGGGATAGGGGACGGCCTTAAAACTCGATGAACAATACCGCTAGCTAGATGGAAACAAGATGTTTATTTATAAACAGTGACTCATTAAAAGACATAAACACACAAAGCAGAACAAAAACGGTAAAAGACTATTGGACAGAATGAGATTAGCGAACAATTTTACGTACATTGACGATGATACAAACGATAAATGTTTTTACGAAAATGATCTCACTGACATTCATACACAGAAGAAGAGTAGGTACCAACATTGTTATAGCTTTATATTATAACGTCAAGTTCTAAACAAGACTATATGAAAAAGTTGCAGATTCAGATGCAGCACTTTTATGGCTTCTGATTGGTTATCCAGTTCTTTTATTCTCTATTTTTGTTTATAAATAAATATTGGAGCTTTGTATCATACCCTTAGTACGTCTATCAAATACTAAAAGCCAATTCATCATATTCACGACATCAATCAAAATAAGTTATAACAGAGTGTGTTCGTGAATAGTAAGTAGTACATCTGCAAACAGAAATTTGCGCGCATTAAATACCTTGAAAGGATTCTGGTATCGAGTTCAGCTTTAATAAGAAAGCCGTAGTAAAACACTGATTTATACTTTTACGGTTTTCTATATGTCGGAGACAGAAGTCATTAGTACGAGACTTCGATTGACTACGAAACGCAAGCGCCATGGTGGCCGTTAGGCGAACTACTTTGACAGCGTTTATTAATTTCATTAACGGAAACTTGGGTGTGGTCGGTGTGAGGTTGGCAGCACTGTAGTTAAGTTGGTAGACCTGTCAGTTGAACTGACTTCCGATTGTGAATCCCTGTGGTGGGAGGTCACTCCCATATAATTTTTAAGAAAAAAAAACCGACTTCATTTGGTTCCCGGTAAAAGTGAAATTTTGAATTTGTTTGAGTTAGCCAGTTTACTTCACAAATATCCAATACACCGCACGTATTGGATTGGTGTACGATCGAAAATTGAGAAGCTTTCTTAATGTCCCAGGGCTTCCATCATTACATGTGAAGTATAATCAAACGGAACTCCCTTGTAGACCTTTAAAACAAACAAAATAACAATGTGTTAAATTGGATGACAGACTGTAAATTATCGAGCAGTTTTATTATGCCATCCCTGATTATCAACATCAGGTCCACTCCAGCAAAATGATGGCCACAGTAAGAAAATGCGTAAGCTAATTATGAACACCCTCTAATCACAATGATGATGATGTGCCGTTCAAATTTGAGGAGTTCTCTGAATTCTTCAAGAACCCCATCATCAGAATAGAAATCAAAACAAAAACATGAATGTCACAACTAGGATAATAAGGTTCTAGGTTTATCGACCAGTTCCACTCTGCCATCCCTGGTCTTCATCATCAGGTCCACTTCATCAAAATGTTGGCTCCCCCAAAACAATGTTTTAGTTACTTAAGGAAACCCTCAAGTCAGAATGCATGTGCCGTTAAAATTTGAGGAGTTCTCTCAATCCCTCGCGAATTCCATCATCAAAATAGAACTATAATCAAATAGGACTATCTTGAAGGTATTTCCTTACAAAGAAAAGATGAATGTCTCAAATCGGATGATAGAGCTGGAAATTACCAAGCAGTTCCACTTTGCCATCCCTGGTCTTCATTATCAGGTCCACTCCACCAAATTGATGATGTTCGTAAAGAAATGCTCGAGTGTCTTAAGAAACTACCCAAATCATCATGCATGTGCCTTTCAAATTTGAGGAGTTCCCTCAGTTCCTCATGGATCCCATCATCAGAAATTGATTTTGAAAAAAACGGAACAAATCTGGAACCGTCTATTTTCAGACAAAAAAATATTTTTTTAAATCGGATGATAGTCCTGGGAATTACCAAGCAGTTCCACTTTGCCATCCCTGGTCTTCATTATCAGATCCATTCCACCAAATTCATGATTTTCGTAAAGAAATGATCGAGTTTCTTAAGAAATCACCCAAATCAGCATGCATGTGCCTTTCAAATTTGAGGAGTTCCCTCAGTTCCTCATGGATCCCATCATCAGAAATAGATTTTGAAAAAAACGGGACCAACCTGGAACCATCTACTTTAAGAAACCAAAAAAAAAATTCAAATCGGTTCAGTAATGACGGAGTTCTGAGGTAACATCCATTAAAAAAAAAAATAATAAAAATTCAGACGAATTGAGAACCTCCTCCTTTAGAAATATTGAAGTCGGTTGAAAATGGAGCGCGCAAGCGGAGCGCGGCTCAGTGTGCATTATCCTTCAAGAACTGACTAACCTCGCACAGACAATACCACGTTTCCTTAGTTTGGTTAAATAGCAATCCTTAGTGCTTTTAGATTACTTGTACTTGCGAATAACTGAATACAATGCCTTTTGTTGTAATCTGTAATGATCTCATTATAATCTAAAGTAATACGTGTGCTTTGTCGTTATACAGTCTGCCCATCTAATTGTAATGATATTCCAGGTAAACAAATTCAGCCCCACTGAGTTTCTTGCTGGTTCTTCTCAGTGAGGTCTTTTCCGAACCGGTGGTAGTTTATTGCCTATTTAGTTTATCAGTCTAGTTCTACAAACAATGAGTTAGAATAAAGTCACTGTCCCCTAGTTGTTGTTTCATTTGCTTGTGGTGTGTCCGTGCGATACCTAGTGTGTACATCTGAGGTTAAGTATTGACATCCTGGAGTGTAAGTATTGTCATCCTGAACTGTAAGTATGGTGAGTGTAAGTATCTCAGCACCATCCTGACCATGCTGATGCTGTTACCGCTCTGGCCCCTGCCATTACATCCAGGGTCATATCTGAAGGGGACGCGATATTATATTCTAATAAAACCGCGATAGCAAGTCCCATCTTGTGTAATAATAGACATAGTGGAGAGAACAAAAGTAAAACTTTCCCGTGATGTCTTCTTCTAACGACAACGTCACTGACAACAATCGTTGTCATTCACAAATGCCAAAATTGTATATTTATTTATTAGTCTAACAATAATCACCCGGTTATCATAAGATGTATGGCTTATAAAATAAACGAGATTAAAAAAAAAAAACACCCGGCAAGTCGTACGACTTGCCTCTGTCGCGAGTGGGCGCTCCTGATGACGTTCTTCGTAAAGAACGAAACATGTCGAGCGAAAATCGACTAAATTACGTGAGTGACCCGTTTTAAATATTATTTAATATGTTCGAGTCTCACGAGAGTTTTATAGTTAAATATGAGAGTTATGCAAAATCCATTAAATATACTGGAATGGAGTAGAGAAGGTAATTTTTAGGTGCTTATTTTGATTTTTTTGTATAAATAATTATATCTGTACGTGTGTAGGTAGGTACCTCTTTATTGTACAAAACACAGGTTATCTACTTACAATTTACAATAGTAAAACAGTAAGTACCAAGGTATATTTCAATGTTACCGAAACAGGTGGTACTCACGAAACCCTAAAAATAGGGTTCCGTAGCCAAATAGCAAAAACTGAACCCTTATAGTTTCGTCCAGTCCATCTGTCCGTCCGTCTGTATCTCACAATCCGTAGTGTCCCAGTCGGTCCACGTCTGTGCCACAAGGACATGAGTGCGGGGCACACACCGAAACCCCCAGTCGCAAACCAGTCGCCAGTCTAAGGGAGGCCGGATACAATAAAGTACCTGTATTAGGTGACCTACCGGGTACTTTCTTCCAGCTTCCCGGGATCCGACCGCTATCCCAACTCCTTCGTAACTTTGTGTTGTCTGGAAAGTCTTTACCTGAGCAGACAAATTTTCAAGCATTTTTAGCTTCTTCAAAGCACACAGTTTGTAGGCAAAGACCTTGAGATATTTCCTATGAGACCGCGGCTTTGCTATGAGTGTATGCTAAAAAGGCTGGGGAAGTCACACTGGAAATTTTGCGAACTCCTAAACCGCCGAACCGAATAGGGAGGGACGCTTGAGACTAATTTTGATCAAATAAGTGATAGTAAATTTAGATATTTCCAAAAAGGACAGCTACGAGTACGTAGCACACACGTGAATTAAGGGACAAAAAGGCAGAATCACAAAAGCATAATAAGGGCTCATTTTACTTGATGTAAACGATTTGTGTGACTTTCGAATTTAGTTATCGAAAAAATTCTTCAAATAATGATATTGCCCAGAGGCAAAGAGAATGTTGAATTAGGAGCCAGCTCGTCAAGTTTGTGTTTCAAATCGGCCAAAATACAAGATGAATTTTGAATGATTCTGATTGAGTAATTCAGTTCTAAACCAATATTTTTGTAACTACTTTTAATAAGAGACAAGTCAGAGAGCACAGTATTCACGTTGCCTCCTAGGGTCCCGTTATCTCGGCACCAGGCATTCAATATTGATTTTAATTTTTGAATGATTATATTTATAGCGAAACTAAATATTGCTGGGCCGAAAGGGTCACTCTGCTGACATCCAACCTCAGAAAATAATTCATGTGACTTGGTTATAGGAACAAAATTCCTGAACTGTACAATTACCTTTTCTTTTGCTATTCGGACTCGTTTAAATTAAACTTCTGTCGGGATAGCTCGCGGAGCCTTCGAATGTCACGTGATGTTTTCTATAGACACTGCTAGATCATCCCGTCCTGCCCCGTCCCGTCCCGTCGTAGTGTGAGTCATTCTTTTACCCAATTAAAAGCATTTTTAACGTCAATTTTGACAACAAATTCACAACCATCTTGTGAAAGGTAGGTAGGTCCTTTGGGCATGGACGGCTGCCTCGCACCCAGCTTTCGTGCCAAAACCCAGCTTTACAGGTCCAAAATGGGCCTACAATTTGGATCGAATGTGTCTAACCGCAATTTTGGAATCCAGAGGTCGTATAGTAGACCCCACCGCAATGGGTCTCACCTCTCCGTCCTTTTCGGTAAGAAGGATAATTAAATTCTCACATCACAGATTCTCAGAGATAATTTATAATAGAATATTCACTTCACTATATTAGCAAACATCATGATCTCATCGATCTGTTCTGTGATAGCCTTATTTCAATTCGCAAACTTATGAGCCAGGACTTCTCTGATAACTCATAAGTAGGCAACTTTGATTTATCGCATTTCTTTAGTTAACCGGTTTGTTTAATGTATCTTTGTTTTATGTATCTTTCGTTAACTAGTATATTTTCTCTCCACTGTTAGTATCATATGCAAACAAGCTGCGCACGCTTTGTACCTTAAGTTATTTCTATCTGTGGAAACTTGTAATTGGCTTACTGTTTCTATGTCACTACCTTTCTTGTTAACTTAGCTGTAAGTTTTCCGTTGAAATAAAATAAAAATAAATAAATAAAAATATTAAAAAAAAGTTCACTATTATTCAATTTTCGGTTTGCAAGCAAAAGGGTGCTGTTTTTACTTTATCGTTTTATACAAAATAAATCAACGATCAGTAAGTAGTACATGTAATGTATTTTATTTCAGTAATATTAAATCGTCTATAAAGTTCACTTTATTTCAATACGCTAGCTCTCTTTGTTTCCGAACTATTCAAAAAAATATTTGTGACCCGACTTTGCTCGCGAGTGTATAAATGGGTTTGATAATTATAATTGAACTATGCTTCTGATCTGAGTAAATATGCTTGTAAAACTTGTAAAATCAGACCGCACGCTTGTTGTCCACCATCGTTATAAAAACCCGAAATATTGCTGTAATAAACAAAGCCCTCAAAAACAATGTGAAAATGGAACCTGTTATACATATAGGCACCATTAGGTAGGAAAATACAGGCGCAGACAGTGACGTATGACGTGACAAATCCATCTGGCGAAATTCACAAATTGAATAGACCTTGAATGGCATTCCATTTGCATAACGAGTGTAGATAAACCATTTTTATATATCCTATCAGTTTGGCATTCAACGCAAAAACCTAAGCCATCACTGCACATGCACATGACAATATTTTAAGAACCCTTACCCTTAGAATAGATCCTAAATTAATAAGTAAGGTTTGAGACAAAATTCCGTCAAAAACATTAAGTACATGTAAAAAGCTAAAAAGACAAGTCCCGTTCATCAGTTGAATAGCTAACTCATAATTGTTAATAAACTTGAGGTCTCGTTACGTTAGTTTGTTCGAGAGGTTGGCTCGTCTAAACTCAAACAATAAGAGAGCCATTTAGTGAAATATTTTATGGGATATTTTATTCTTTATGGGTTCGTGTTTTTGTGCGTAGGGTTGTAGTGAGCACTTCACATGCATCAAACACATCACTTGGCCATGGTGAAATCTTTTTATTTGTATAAAAAAGTTATTTTAATCAAAATCACAGGACGAAATAAAAGTTAAATGTTGAGGAAAACATCAAATAAGAAGCGAAAGGGACGAGTGTGTCAATCGTTTGAAAGTGACAATCGTTTAACAACGACAAGCGAATTTCAAATTTTCTTCTTCCTAGCGTTTTTCTGGATTATGCCACGGCTCATGAAAGTAGGCCTTTTAAAAACCTAACCTAGGGTGCCGCCGGCAATGGGGGAGGGCCCAGGCTCCCGGTGGTTAGGGTCGCAAAGAGAGAAACCGTTGGACTATGCGATGCGCACCGTGTCCAGGATTACCCCTTTCTGCATCTGACACTTGATCCAACCACAACTTCCTAGCGAGATCCTTTTGAGATGTTGGTCGAGACTTTTTCCATTAAACCGTTCACCAAAACAATTATCGGAACAATGATCGCCGAATCAACCTCAGGCTCTTGGTGTTGCCGACGACTTCCGGGAGGGACCTCGGTGTACCAGTTCACCAGACCATATTGAAGTGCAAGTTGCTGGTGTATAATTCTGGCTATAATCTCGTAGCGTAATGTCTGTGCAAGTACTCGCCGTTAGCAAGATGAAAACAACCAGAAATAATATGCCTGAGTGACTCTCCGAAACGGCATGTCCGACAAATGTCGACCGTACCGTCCTTCAGGACATACTTCCGGTAGTTATTTGTCATGATAACTTCGTCTGCAATTGCACTTTATTATTTGTATTATGTTTGTTTTGTGTCCAGTAGGGTGTTGTATAGGTATATTACATCTCGACGATAAACAAAATTACGAAAAGCAAAAAAACTAATTATTATTTTTTACAGATAAGTTTTGCAATTTTCCAGTATAGTGGCAGCGTCGCTGACAAAAAAAGCGTTTTCCATTGAGGTATCAAACAAATTTTCACAAAAAATTGTTACTCAATAAAACTAGAGCGAATATGGAAAGCTTTATTACCTACGACATTTTAAACTCTAAATACTGCCATGAGTAAGTACACCTATAAAGTTTGTATGGTTACTAGTATACATCGCATATATTTAATAATATAATATTCAAAGAAAAGTAAAAACGATATGCCGACATATTTGAAACAGCAGATTTTTATCCTTCCTAATTTCATTGTTGGTTTAAAGTGGTACCTACAGTTCTTCCAAGTCAAAAGCTTTAGAGCTAAATTTCAACAAGTGCTTTACATCTACTCATAAAATAATGAAATCAACATTTTACGCTTTCCAGTGAAAAGTTAAAATGTGGGCGAACCAGGTCAAATGGAACCGAGATTCGAAACTAAGTGAGGCTTCGGGTCCCAGCACGTTCACAGTTCAAACAAAACGCATGTTTGCTGGAAGAGGCCGTAACTCTATAAGTCCACATTCACACCCTTTGTAGGACTCGGTAAATACCTGCCGGACACCGTGTGTTATAAATGTTACTTGCAATGTCAAAATCATGGTTTTTTCATAGATTATCATAGACATTATATATAATGCCGTGCAATTTGTTTATTTGTTTATAGTTACAATCAGCACTGACAGCTAAACCTTACGAGCTAATTGTCATGGTATTATTACTTAATTACTATCATGCATTAACTTAAAATAAATAAATCAATATTGCAGGACATTCTTACACAAATCGACTAAGTCCCGCAGTTAGCTCAATAAGGCTTGTGTTACGGGTACTCAGACAACGGTATATATATTATACAAATACATGTATTCATACATAGAAAACATCCATGACTCAGGAACAAATATCTGTGTTCATCACACAAATAAATGCCCTTACCGGGATTCGAACCCAGGAACATCGGCTTAGCAGGCAGGGTCATTACCAACTACACCAACCGGTCGTCAAAAATAGTACAATCTAAACAATAGGTGATAATTATTAATTTACAAAATTTCAATTTAATCAAAAATGTCAATGTGCAAAACAATGTCAAAATAGAGTTTAGTAATACGAGTCAACGAATAACTATTTATTTTCAAATAGTATAATCGAAAGTATGTAGATTAAATTAATTAATGTATATGTGTAAACAATGTCAAAAAGTAACTTACTTACTTCTCTCTTACTGAACCAGGTGCAGTCAACTTAGCGCGATACTTTTTTGAGAAAACTGATTAGTTTAGTGTTCACTAAATGTACTTACATTATATACCTAGTAGTACAAAAGTTAGTTAGTCCCGCAGCACAGTTTCCCAAAAGTCTGTCAAAAACGTTAAAATAAAATTTCTTGTTCACTATTTTATATTCGTAGAACAGTCAAATCACCTAATTATGCTTTCCTTTTCCGGTAAAAGTAAAAATACGGGCGAACTAGGCCAAACGGAACGGAGATCCGAAACGAACTTAACTTCATAAGTCCACATCTACACCCCTTGAAGGGCTCAGCAAATACCCGCACCGAGAACTGTATGATATAAATGTTAGTGGCAAACTATGCCTTCTTTTTAAATTGTCAAGACGACCTTTTAAAATATTTAGACCTAAACAAAGATTTTTGTTTATTTTAAAGGTACTAATCGCAGTAATCGAAGAAATTATTAATTAAATGCCTAGTCAAAGTATGGAGTAAAAATTGTATGCTGATAATATATGTTTCCAGACATTTGATAGAATACCGGATTGTACAGATTGCTCTTAACATAATATATATACAAACTTAAACTAGTGATCTGCATCCGGGATTTATATATTTGTGATTCTGGTACATCAATCACAAGAATTATTCTTCTTTTTAATCGCTGTTTGCCTCATTAAAAAAAAAACAAAATTATAAAAAATAAAAAATATACGAGTAGCTAATAAACGATACAAAATTGAAGATCATTTTACACGTTAGTATAAAAATAATTTAGAGTCAGGTATTCTAAAAAACATAAAAGCAAATAACAACTCCTGAAAATGAACGTTTATTTTTTATAATCTTCAAATGAAAGAATATTATTAAAATTACGAAAACGTGTTCCAGTCAAATTTATAAAACACAAATTTTAGGGTTGGTCTCATATCAAGTCCTAAAGCTGAATAATTTACCTCGTACATCATGTCCAGTTATTGAATAAACGTCTGTAGGTATAATAATACTAAGAATCGAATTGCAACAGGCACTAGGTACTTAAACAGTTAATATGTGTAGGACATGCCTTACTAATGGGTCGCTCCTAAATTATTAATAATCAATACGTTATTAGCTTCGAAGCTAATGACTGAAATTATGGCTCATTGATTCGTATCAGATCAAACGTGCTGGCAGCACCGATTATTCATAATTCGTAATTAGATATCAATAATATATTAGCAACGTGTGTATATATATGAGTATTATTTATATGCAAGGACACAGTTTAGGTAGACAGAATCATTATTCTAGCATATGGCTACAGAAGATGCTTGGTCTAGATTACCTTGATTATACATATATTTTGATCCATCTCGTAGGGTTCAGCCAGCGTTTGCAATGTAAGCGAAAAAAATGTGTTTATTTACGACTTCGCTTAGAAACCTCTAAACTTATCATTGTTTTACTACTATATTATGCATGTATTATACATGAACCTTCCTCTTGAACCACTCTATCTATTAAAAACCGCATCAAAATCCGTTGCGTAGTTTTAAAGATTTGAGCATACATACATACGTACAGACAGCGGGAAGCGACTTTGTTTTATACTATGTTGTTGATAGTGATGATACTATCCTGTTAGTCTATTATGGTTGGGTTTTTATCGACTATAAGGTGATGCATTGCGTGATAGTGGATGAAAATGCGACCATGCTTCTGGATTACTTGCTTTTACCGCCAGATTTAGGCTTCGTATTACATGGGCGAACGAGCGTAATTACGAAGCCGGCGGTGACAGTTTAACGCGATACAGTATGTCGCTTTGCCTTCATATGTCATAAGTTGAGAAACATACAGTTGATACACATCGGAGTGTCCTAAGTGAGCGGCTCGCCGCGCAGCGACGTTTCAATTTCAAAATTATATAGATATTGCCAACAGCTTAATAAGTGCGGGATAAGACATCTTCAATTTAAGGTGTGACCTCCAATTGCGCATATTTACTATGGCCATATAGGACTCACATATACTGGACGGGTGGTAAGTGATAGGAATTAGAGCATGGTCAAATTACTTTCCCCACTATGCGTGTGGATGCGTTCTTCCATGCTAGTATTTTAATAAGGATTAAAAAAAACAATTTCCGAGCTAGTACGGTGAAAATGTTTTTTTTACGTGGCAAGACAGAAAGCTTAACGCACCTTATAATACGAGTAGAGCAAAAATCTTATTGTGTACGGTGTGCTATGACTTTTTTCTAAGTATAATAGTAGTTTATGCAACAGTGATATAATAAGGGTTGTGATGGTTGCCGTGAGGACAGCCACACATATCCCTCGACCTGAAGGGTTGTGCGAGGGTTTCCAGACTAACTCAGGGTTTGGAGGATAGGGTTAAGTTAAACTCTCAGTTACTCTAATATAAATGCGGGTCTTTTATGCCCTTTATTAACTTAAATGGCTAGTGCCTACTTTATAAGTACTAGTATTATAATTCTACGGTCGCGAGGCCCGGGCCTAGGGATTGGTGGTACGTTCCCCCGAGGGGGGAAAGGGTTTAAGGAAGGTAGGTAGGATGAGCTCACTGGCCTATGCGTTGCTGCACACACGGCCCGGCGCGAGCTCGTTCGCGGGGGTACGGTCGGGATAGCTTACGGGCCTATGCGTTACGTGCACACACGGCCTCAAGCAAGCCGGAGCGGGGTAGGAGGGGGGAAGGGTCCTTCGGCACAAATGCGTTATAGCACACACGGCCTATAAAGGACCCGGGGTTCCAACCCGGGACGACGCGTTCTGCACACACCGCCACACCGGGTTGGGGGACGCAGCCGTTGTTCTCAGCGCGGGCTGAGAGCATCGACTGCTGGCTCTCGTGGGCGCGCACGGGGTTTTATAGCTGCGGCGCGCGTCGTGGGTGGCCGGCCGCGTCGTGGGCGGTCGGCTGCGCGGTGGGGATGTCGCCGCCGCGCTCCGCCGGCCGCGCCCCGCTCCCCGCGGTGACGTCGCGGGTCGTGACGTCACAGTGCCTCCCCCGAAGAGTAGATTTTTACCTATAGTAAAAATCGCCGGATGCATTAGCATATTGTAAATGGTACATTATATGTTAGGATCTCTGTGTATATTCCTAGGCTGTTCATTAGCTTCCCCTTTTTGGGCATGAGGCAAAAAGAAAAAAGAAAAAAATAATAATAAACGGGACGTTTTAGCCGGTAATCGGAGAACAAAGCAAAATAATATTTCATGAAAGAAAAAGAGCATGACGGTAATAAAAACTGTGCCTTTAACCTAGGCAAGCCCCTTCTGGGCCGGTAATTGAATAAAAATGGATAAAATGAAAGAAAATAAAATTATAGAAACGGATGGCCTTAATCTGGCTCTCGCCTCCTGCGTAGTAGCCTGACCATGCCTCTTCGGGACCGGCTGTTCCTGAGACGGCCCCTCCTCGGTCTCGTTCTTGTACGTCTCTGGACTTCTGGGCTACCTCGTACTGGTAGCGTGTCCGGATCACGCGTCGCTCTGTCCAGCACATCTTGGATGCACGCCGCGTACACCTCGTGTTTGGTCTTGTGCTCAGCCCACGTATCGAAGAATACTTCCAATTTGCGCCCGTGCGCTTTGGTTAACTCCGTCGTGTTGTCGCCAATCAGTGTCCGATTGCCCTGCGATGCCGGAACGTCCTGCCCCGTGGCCTTGACTCTGTTACCCTGGGTTTCGGTACTTTCCTGACTGCTTATCCGGTGCTGAGCTGTTGTAGCCGCTTTGTCTGGCTCAACCTCCTCCGGGGTCGTCTCCCCTTCCCACGCCATCTTCATGCCGGCTCTCTTTAGCACATCCATACCGAGCATGATGTGTGTGGCCGTAAGGAGGACACGTAACCAGTGCTTCACTTTGATATCCTTCACGGTTATGTCGACCAGTACGCACTTTGTGATCCGGGACGTCCCATTGTCCGCTAGCGTCACTTTCCTGTGCACCTCTTTCTCCTCCGCACCGCTTTTGACGCATTCTTGGTATGTGTGTTGATCGACGTATGTGTTTGTGGCGCCTGTGTCCACGAGGCACCGATACTTTTTCCCCATTATATCTGCCTTTATAAAAATCCTGTTGTCTTCCCGGTCTTGATCATCTACGGCTCCTGCGGCTTCGTTTTTACCCCATTTGTTCCTTTTGCAACAGTCCTTGCTCGACACACCCAGCTTTCCGCATTCAGTACAGAACAACCTTTTTTCTGACCGGCATTCTTTCGTGTCGTGACCCGGTTTGCCGCATGACCGGCAGCATGTTCTCGCATCGTATCTCGGGTTCACCTTACGAGTAGCTCCCTGGCTATCCTGCGGGACTGCGACTTGACCATCGTCTTGATCATACCTGCTCGTTTTATTCCGGTCCGTCCATGACGCTCTGGTTATATTCTCGTATTCGGAGGCAACCTTCAGTAATCCCCTGAGGTCCCTGAAATCTTGCTTCTTTATGTACAACTTGTACCTCGTCTGCATGTTTTCGTGAACACGATGCAGTTTTTGCTCCTCTGTGAGACCCCCGTATCGTCTCATTAACGTTTGGAGATCGGTGAGGTAATCTGTGAACTTCTCGTTATATCCTTGTTTCCTGGTCACTATTTTAGCAATTAAGTCTTCCTCGTAATTCACCGGGAAATAGTATCGCTTGAATAACTCTATGAACTCATCCCATGATTCCCATGCGTCGGCGTTATTCCTGTGCCACAACAAGGCTTTACCTTCTAGTATCCGGGGTAGGGCGGTCAAGACGTCCTCTTGTGTTATACTGCTTGCTGCTATCAGCTCTTCTATTCTTTCTAAAAACTCGACCGGATCGTCTGTAGGTCTGAACGTAAGGTTCCATTCCCGGATTATTTTCCCTACGTTCCTTGGCCGGTACTTTTCGTCCTGTTGATACATTACGGCGGTACGCTCTTTGACTGGCGTCTTAAATTCCTTTGGCTTACCTTCTTCGGCCTCCTTTACTACGTCCACTAAGAGTTTCCTTAGTTGGTCCACCGTCAACCCCTCAGTCTCTAGATCTCTGGTGCTAGCTTCCCGGATCAACTCTTCCTTTTTCAATTGGTATATCCAAGACGTCGGCATTGACGTGGCGTTCCTTGAGAGTTGTGTCTGACTCACCAGTTCTTTGCAGCTGCCGAGATCCGACTGAGGTTGCGGCTACGACTCACCAATACGGTTCCGGACGGGCGGGCGGGCTTCTCGACGGTTGTCGTCGAACGGCGTCTAAATTACGGGGCTTTACCAATGCGGTTTCGGACGGGAGGGCTGGCTTCCCGACGGTTGTCGTCGAACGGTGGCTAAATCACGGAGTTTTCTGCAACACAAGGTTATTACACTCCCTCCCTAGTTCCTTCTATTCTTGAGAAGCAAACTGAATGGATCTTGTATCTATGACTTCCCTTCCTCCTGAGCTAGTGAGCTCCCCTGTCTGTGAGTTATTTAGTTGGGCGCCAAATGTGATGGTTGCCGTGAGGACAGCCACACATATCCCTCGACCTGAAGGGTTGTGCGAGGGTTTCCAGACTAACTCAGGGTTTGGAGGATAGGGTTAAGTTAAACTCTCAGTTACTCTAATATAAATGCGGGTCTTTTATGCCCTTTATTAACTTAAATGGCTAGTGCCTACTTTATAAGTACTAGTATTATAATTCTACGGTCGCGAGGCCCGGGCCTAGGGATTGGTGGTACGTTCCCCCGAGGGGGGAAAGGGTTTAAGGAAGGTAGGTAGGATGAGCTCACTGGCCTATGCGTTGCTGCACACACGGCCCGGCGCGAGCTCGTTCGCGGGGGTACGGTCGGGATAGCTTACGGGCCTATGCGTTACGTGCACACACGGCCTCAAGCAAGCCGGAGCGGGGTAGGAGGGGGGAAGGGTCCTTCGGCACAAATGCGTTATAGCACACACGGCCTATAAAGGACCCGGGGTTCCAACCCGGGACGACGCGTTCTGCACACACCGCCACACCGGGTTGGGGGACGCAGCCGTTGTTCTCAGCGCGGGCTGAGAGCATCGACTGCTGGCTCTCGTGGGCGCGCACGGGGTTTTATAGCTGCGGCGCGCGTCGTGGGTGGCCGGCCGCGTCGTGGGCGGTCGGCTGCGCGGTGGGGATGTCGCCGCCGCGCTCCGCCGGCCGCGCCCCGCTCCCCGCGGTGACGTCGCGGGTCGTGACGTCACAGGGTTCTTAAAGCTCGAGGGTCACCGTTACAAAACGAGGCGAAGCCGAGTTTTGTAATAATAGACCCGAGAGTTTAAGAACAAATTATGAGCTGTTGCATACCCTAGTTTTTCTACGACAGCTAAAATAGCGTAAAAAGCAAAATCTAGAAACGTGGCAGAATAGGGAAGATGTTGTGCCCACTATGGAAATTAAAAAAAAACAACATCAGTGCTAATATAAATGTATGAAAATCCATAGGAGCAGTGTTCTTATGGAATACCACAGACAACGTTATAATGTATACTTTTTAAATATCGCTGTCAGTCATCTAATTGACAGATAGAAGTGCTGGAGTAGAAAAAGACTTTTTTATTTATCATAAGTATTGTTTGTTTATTATCAGTCCCTCATCACTTCAATTCATTATTGTTGTCTTATTATTTCTTCGTAAACTTAGCTTGTATATAGCATGTTAATGCCTAGATATTTTTTGAATATCTATCTTATTTTTAAAATTACCGTACTACTGGTCGCTTTCCAAAATATAGCATGGTTCGTGTAAAATCTTAGACCGTTTAACCAACTGGAAAATGATAAAAAGTATATGATAATGACCATATTCATTGTATACACTGACATTTATTTCACATATCTATTTGTACGTTACGTAAAATTTGGCAAACTTTTTTTTTATAGAAAATTATATTCAATGCCACGGTTGGTTCAGTCGTCTAAGTGTAAAATAGACCAATATTTAACTCGTAAAATAAAGTGCAACTGTGCCCTAGTTCCATCTTTGTGCTTATTAAAGTAGGAAGCTAATTATAAATTGCTGCTATGCGAAAAGTACTCACCGTAGTCTACTAACTCTAAAAAACTTTAATTGAATAACTTATTTATAAGTAGTTTACTTCCATAATTACTTTTGTTAACTTCGGAGAGGATTCAAACCAAATAATGACCATAGAAAAAGCACATTAAGAGTCGATTCCTACAATGAGGACTACCGCGAGTGATTTGCCGCTAGGGGCGCTAGTGGACCGTGGGTCCTATGATAAGAGGTTATATTATGTCATTTTCAGTACATTTCTCATTAGTTTTTAATTTATTTTATTTCCATATTATAAAAGAACCTAACTTAAGAACATAAATGAATAAACTAATAATTATAATGGTATTTTTTATTTTTTTTTATTTACAGCATCAATACAATAAAGGTGGATTACTTTATAACATGCGATACAACAAGCCACCAAAGATGTCAACAAAAATACTAAGATATGATTTGACAATTCGTAGCCTATATTAGTGTTCTGTCACCGCTCTTATTTATGGCCAATGATTCTCGGGTGTGTTGCTAACCGTTTAAAATATTTTATGCACTAAATCAGAAGGAGCTTATTCACAAATTTTGAATTTGATGCCAATTCAACAATGTTACCGTGTTACCGAATTTAAGTGAACTACAAAACAAAATTATTGCCTCTTTTGAGACGGTTAAAAATACTCCTGAAGTGCTGCAGTCACTCCAACACACCAACTTACCATCTTTTAAGGGTTCCCTAGTCAACGGGATAGGACCTTATTACTAAAGCTGCATTTTCATCTAGCGGTTCTAAACATTTCTGAATCTAAGAGAGCATTCTTTCGTTCATATGGTAGATGAAATATGGGAAAATGCACCTTTAGACTTCACTGTCTGTCCGTCCGTCCGTGTGTCCGCTTGTCTGTAACCAGAAGGCCTAGTATAAAAATTGTACGACATTAACTCCTCGACCGCGTTCACTCTCAATCACTCTTCCTTATTAGTGTGACAATGACAGTTGCGTTTCGTTAGCGACTGAGCGTGAGCGATTGCCATCTTGGCTACGCACTCTGATTTGAAAACGCTCGAGTGTCATAACAAATTGAACTCGTACCTAATTACAACCTTGGCATTTTGAATGTTGGATTAAGTTTGCTTACTGCTATTACTTGTCCAATTTGAAGTTTACCGTGACAAAGCTTTACAGTGCTTTACAGTGACATAGCTGTCTATTGGTAAACCTTATGTCGTTGCAGTAACGTACACAAATAAATAGTTTGAAGGTTTATGATGGATATGAAAAAAAATTAACATTAGATTAAAACATGAATACTCTAGTTAAGCTAAAAAAATAAAAATCTGTTGGGGTGGCTGAGGTTTTGAGTAATACCGGAACAGGGTGTACAAGGCAAGTTTATTTTTATAATTAAACAGTGTTCCGGCTCTATACTGTTAGTTTTTCAATGACGATATGTCATTTAATTTCATTGATTTTACGATAAACTCAAAATAGAAGGAAACCACAGCTCACTCCGCAGCTAGGGATAGGAGGAATAGGCATTGAGGGAGATGGGACGATTGTTAGAATTTACACAATATTACTGTCGCGAATAGCTTTAGGTTAAGTTTGTATATATAATTAAGTTAATCACGTCAAATATATATTATGTTATTTTTGTTTCTTTATTTTATCGATCCCAAAAGAGAGATCGTGTTACTGATTTATTTTCTGTATCAATCGTGTAATAAAAGATTGACAAGGTGTTTTTATTGATACTAAAATATAACAAATAATACTAAAATTACTAACATACTGACAATGTTCCAAGTAAACAATCTTATTCCTTCCTGAAATAATGTCATAGTCGTAAGCTTAGTGCCGGGGGGCCCGCTGCGGTGCGCCACTAGCTGTTCCAAGCAAGAGGGATATTAGCGGAACACGTCGTAGCCGGGCTAATGAGGCCCGCTGCGGTGCACCGTTTGCCGCATAGCCGAAACAAAAATAGACGGCAAAATTCGACCGTACCCATTGACATGGGACGAGAACCCGACACAGTCGTCAAAGCCAATGTGCGAACATGACAAGACACATCCCCATCACCAACGGGGTGTCGTTTAGCCATCAGTCAGTCTCAAGATTCTTCATCAACACAGCAACTCCCACGCGTCTCCACATTAGGCGCACACGCGCACTAGCGCGCTGATAAAACTCATGGGTTTTATTTCTCCTGATAACCTGGTAACAAGGCGGTATCTACGGGCAACGGCAACTAAGCATCGGCCAGAGCAACGGGTCTTCTATCCTAAGTATTTACGTATAGAGATATAAGTCTGCACTCCACAATTACAATAACTTGACTGGTCAAGGGAATTAAGTATTTTCTATTTTCTTAACAATATGACAAAACTGGTCTAAAAATACCAACTCACTCACCCCCCCATTCAGGACCCAATTACGCTCGCAATCCCTACTCATCCCATTTTACTGTAGGCCCGTATCCTACTGACTGCGCTACTTACGCAACCTGTCGAATCCTATAGGTTGAAGAAAGGTTCAGGGTAAATAAATCACTTAACATTTCACTTATTTGGAGTTTTATCCCTTAATTTGACATGTCCAAAATACGGAACATTATATTTGATCCTCCTTTTTGGGTTCCATAGTCAACAAGGAACCCTAATAGTTTCACCATGCCTGTCTGTCCGTCAGTCCGTCCGTCTGTCGCTTAGCTCAGTGACCGTTAGCACTAGAGAGCTGTAATTTGGTATGAATATACCTACATAATTATCAATCATGCCGAAAAAGTAGTACAATAAAAAGTTGAAAAGCTTTTAGTTTTAGGGTACCTACGTAAAGTGGGGGTGATTTTTTCTCGTTTCAACCCTAAATTGTGATTTATTGTTGGATAGGTATTTAAAAAAATAGAGGTTTACTAAAATAATTTTTGATTAAGTGAATATTTTCCCCCCCACCCTCTAACTTTTGACCCGCAAGTCTAAGAATATGAAAAAAAAACACGAAAATAGAACTTTATATAATTATTAGATTTTTTGAAAAAAAACATATTTTCTCGGTTGAAAAGGCGTATAAGTAGTAAGAGCTGCGAGGATACTCCTTTTTTTTGTTATGAGCGTGGTATCTATTACAACCGTTTTTAAACCTTTTGTGACGAACGGTAAACTTTGAAATCCTACAGTGAGCATGGCCCAACATGGTCGTGGCCGGTTTTCTATTTATTTCGTAACCAGAATCTTGAGCGCCGAGGTTTGAACTCACGACCATCCCATTTTTTTGTCGAAATAAGGATTACTTTAATATTTTGTCATGATTGTTTGAACAAAAGAACTAGAACTGTTTTGCTACTATTAGATTGGTCCTATTTTTTTTAACAGAACTTACCGTTTTACCTAATTTGTCGAGCTGTTTGGTCAAGCGACATTGTTTAGCGGTAGTAAGGATATCAAAATTCAATGGGAGCTACCGTATTGTCGCTCACTCATGCGTGGGTCCTGAGTCAGTAGGTACCTTACCTACCTATGAGAGAATTATCAAAGTGACGTTTGAAATGTTCCCGCAGGACCGACGTTCCACCAACGCCCCTAGCGGAAAATCGACTCGCGGTAATCCTCATTTATGTCAACTCCTGAAATCGTTATTAATAATAATTTTTAGTGTGTTTTTAAGGTTCCGTACCCAAAGTGTAAAACGGGACCCTAATACCAAGGTGCCGCCGTCCGTCTTTCCGTCCGTCCATCTCTGTCACCAGGCTGTATCTAAAGTACCATGATAGTTAGACACTAACCGCCTTATTCATAAAAACTTAACAGACCCATATTAGTTAAAATATGTTTGTCTCTTTTTAACAAACGCAAATGTCAAACTGACCAATAAGGACAAACAACAAATTAGTTAACGGAGGTTTGATGAGCGTGTATGAATAACGGCATAAATTGTCACAGATTATGTATTTCTATTGCTGCCATAGCAACAAATACTAAAAAGCAGATTAAAATAAATATTTAAGGATGCTCCCACTCAACAAACGTGTTTTTTTTCCTTTTTTTTAAATAATGATATGATATGGCCGGTTTTTTATATATTTTAGATTTACGTATGATAAGGCCTATCTATAGAAATAAGATGGTTCCAATATACGTAACTTCCTGTTAAAAGCCGAATTAAGTTAAAGCAACAACCTACTAATATGAAACCATACGGCTGCGAAATATGTCCTATTACGTTTAGTTGTTTGAACAACATCGTCCGTTACAACAGTCAGGACACGTATCTGTATGCAATCCATTTTTATGATGTCGGCCCCTCAGGGCCGAGATATACATGCCGGGAATACTGTACGGTTTGTTGCTTCCATTCATCATTTACTCACTAGATAGTGTGTTGTAGGATTCTAAAGTTTTTGTATGTTTAGAAAAAAAAGTTGTTACTTTAAATGTACTTACCTGGTAGTAGGTATTCTGGGGCACACTAGGTATAGAAGATATAGAAGAGAACTTAAAAATATTTACATTACCCTCCATACATCAGTAACACATTAGACAGGGCACATCGAGTTAGTAGTTTAGTATGTTATAATTTTGTAATGCTTTATAGTCAACTAGCTTTAACCCGCGGCTTCGCCCGCGTACTAAACGTAATTTTCAATCGTCATACTAAAAAGGAGTTTTTTTTATCTATTTCACGTCCGCTAAGTCGGATTTGAAAATCGTTGTTGGATTTGCAAATCATTGTTGATTTCGAAATCAGTGACCCGATTACGACACCCATATCAAATAAAATAAATAGTCGTAACTATTCTTGTTTCCCCATACAAACTTTGGACCCCCGTTTCAACCCCTCAGGGGGTGAATTTTGAAAAATCCTTCCTTAGTGCTCGCCTACACCATAAAAAGAACCTACGTGCCAAATTTTAATTCTATAGGACCAGCCGTTTGGGCTGTGCGTTGATATGTCAGTCAGTCAGTCAGTCAGCTTCTTCTTTTATACAGGGTGGAACGGCACGACGATCCTTTCCGCAAAAGGGGGATTGTTTAGATTTAGTACTGTATTTCCTCTAAAGAAACTAGGCTCATATTCGTAAGCGTTTTTAAGTTATAGGCAGTTAACTTTTGATGCAAAATACTGCAAGTGACAACCCTCATTAGGTTCAATAACATTTAACAATCACAAAGGTCAGTGAGATTTACCAAAACAACATTTCTACCCCATAATATTTCCCAGTCAATATTACAATTGTGTGAACTACCCACTTATAATAATCTAACTAACCATAGATAAATTAAGACTAAGGGCAGTTATACATGCAGAATCGTAGAATTGAAAATAATATCTTCTGAAGCCTTTATTTTTATAATTCAAATAAACAAGTTACTTTTGCCAAGTTAGTCGTATTTCCTACTAAATCATACCTACGTGAACTAATTCATAAGAAAAGTATTTAAACTATCAAACCAAATTCGATCGTTCCTTTACTTCATCATCTGACAGCCAGTACCACCCTGCCAAACCCAATCCTACTTAACATACATTAACAACACATTAGGTTCATAAAGCCCATCCTATACCTACCGCCTTAATAGCATACTTCTATCAAGAATAACAACATGTTTGTACATACACTACATGCATACTACCCACCCGCTACAATATGGCGGTTGCCTCCCGGCCCGCTTTACAGATAGGGTATGCAATCGGTTTATTTCTTAGGTATTTCCATACAAATTGGTTAACCAACTGCATTTTCTAGCTTCCACGCACCTCCACCCCGCCTAGTATGCTCTTCTGGCGGTGTATTATGGGCTTTATGAACCTATTTATTGTAACTACCCTTAGTCTCAATTTCTCTATGGTTAAGTTTGATTTTTGTAAGTGGGTAGTTTGCACAATTGTATTATTTTGTTTGGGAAAAATATTAATTTCTACCCAGTCTTACCCGTGATAATACAGTGACGTAAATAAATTGCAAATTACGTGATAAAACTTATTTTCAAAATGCCCTTGGGAGCCCGCGATTATCTAAATTTGCTTATGTTATACGGAGAGTGTAATTATAGTTACGACACTATCGACAAAGATCCTCCACCACACCCAACTAGCCGTATGTCAATTTTACGGGCCTTTGATCGCGTCGCGTGGCAAATAATCAGCCCGTAGTACCACGAACGGGCCAAAACGACCAACGGGGAGGAGGTGTAGTTCACATTGCACCAAGGTTTGAAGAGCGAGTGCTGCGGTATGTCGAGCAAAATCGAAGTAATTTTTGTAAACATAAAGTGTCACATTACAGTTACATGTAGGTATAGTACATAGTAATAGCAGGGTTGTCACTAAGAAGAACATTAATTAATTTTAATATTTTTACTGATTGTTCGTAACAAAAATATAAACATTACTAATCGATTCTCCATCACTTAAACTAACCCCCCTTTGCGAGAAGGATCGTCGTGTCTTTCCATATATATATTTATTGTTTATATATATTTATTTTTTATATATATTTTTGATATTTGAAGTTTATTTGTAAATACTATTTTCTTTTAATAAATTACAAATTTAGTTCAGAAACATGTCAATCAACCATTAGTCATACCACCGCTCCCCATCGCTTCCGGTGCAAAAGTGCCCATAACGCTCGCGGCATTACCACGTTGAATAGCTATGGACAGCCTTTGCACCAAAAACGACTCGGAGCGGGGGTCGTCTCCCTTTTGCCTAAGGCGACGGCCTATGTCGCGCACAAACTGCCTCGCGTCCGCACCCCAGCAACCCGCCGTCTCCACCGCGAACGGAACGAAGATGTACCCCGAGCCAAGGGGAGCATATTTCCGCCGCTTCATGGCCGCCTGATATTCGGCCGCCGCTCCGGCCACTTGCGTTGTCCGAACTACATGAGACGCAGCGAATGTGCAGACACACGTCGCGTCCCACACCAAACATCTTCCCCTCTCCCAAGGCACCAAGGTTAATCCATCCGGCCGTCTCCCGTCAGAACGGCTAAGTCCTGGAGGCTCAAGCACGGATGGAACCCCTGCCGATCTGAGTGCCCTATGGACCAGATCGTTGAGGGCATGGTGACGCGGATGCCTACCAACGCACCGACGGCAACTTAATGCGTGATGGCCCTCAGCACCCACCATGGAACCGCAAATGCATATGTGAGGTTGGCATACATCGCAGCCCAGGCGGAGCGCAACGGACACTCGCAACGAGTCGCCGTCCAATAGCGTGCCCAATTGAGGCGATGGCAACGCCTGCAGCCATGCTCCTGACTCTGGCCGTGACACCGCCAGCAGTCTTGCACGATCGGTCACCCCAGAAGCATTAGCCACAAGCAAGTTCAACGTGGCCTTGCAGCCCACATCATCCCACGCCCGCTGAACATTGGGGTTAACCGGGACGGTCGCTCCTGGGTTGACCGCCAACCACTCCCTCACGGCATCGTCCACATACGGTACACTTACCCCATCGCCATTCATGGAAAGAATACTAGCTACTAGGTTAGCGACCCCATGCGCCGACGCCAAGAAGGCTGGCAGACACACATCCTGCACACGCCGCACCCCAATTCCCCCGTAACGGATCGGTAAAGTCGCCTGTTTCCACTGAGTATCGCTCAGGGAGACATTTACCACTGACTCTATTGTGGACCTAATGACCGCATCAAAAGTGTCAATGTCCCCAGGGAATAACCAAACAGGAGCCGTGCGCAGCAGGTAGGTAATCTTTGGGACAGCGAAACACTTTTGCATTAAAACCAGAGCAACATGTGGATTTAAATCTTTGAGACGCCCGCTAGCAAGCAAAAGGAGATCCCTACTAATTTTGAGGGCTTCAGGAACCGCGGCAGGAAAAATTGGCGCTCCAAGAAGATAAAAAGAGTTAGTGCTAAGTTCCGATAGGCCAGGAAGTAAAACGGAAAAGAAAGAAAAAAGAGAAGAAGACTGCGGACCACAGGGAAAAAACTCGCATTTGGAGGTATTCACCTCCAACCCCAAATCCTTCAGGCGCGGCAGTAAGACCAGCAAGTCCTGCTCTACCTCCTCTGGTTTGCCTCCGATGGTACCATCATCGAGGTACCAGACGTTAAGGAGAGACTTGAGCTCGGTAATAATCTTCTGGATCGCTAGGCTAAAGGTGAGTGGTCCCAGAGGATCCCCCTGCTGAGCCCCCACCTGTGAAAGAATAAGGTCAGTTCCGTGAAATAAGTTTGATGGCACACAATAGACTTGGTGAAGGAAAGGAAAGAGCGCAGGAATGTTCTCCTTAACCTCACCCAACAAAACGTCTCTCTCCAAGGTGTTAAATGCATTTTTTAGGTCTAACTTTAAAATAATGTTCCCTGCATTCTCCGGGTTCAACGCAAAAGCACGCACAGCATGTATCGCCGCTTCACACCCCAACTGCGTCCCAAAACCCACCTGATGTGGCCGAAGATAAGACGCCCTCTCCCCTCTCACTGCGCGACACCCAAGCTTAGCTACAAGTCGTCGGAAAGTGCTCCCCACGGCTATTGGTCTCAATCCCCCTTCTTTCTTCCTCAGGGCACAAAGAGTAGCCCCATACAAAAAAGGACAAACCTGGGGGTTTAACTTTCCACCAAGCAAGAAATTGCACAGTTTAGTCAGCACTTCTATCAAACGCACCCCACTGTCACCAGCTGTGTTAGATGTCAGCTCTTTCAAATGGGCCGGGCGAATACCATCCAACCCCGCCGCTGAACCACTATGGAAAGAGCCGATTGCCAGAGCCACATCCTCCACTTTGACCGACAAGGCCGTGCAGTTCCGATCTGGCTCTGTCGGGAAACAGAGAGGGCGGGAGGGACTCGGATGCTTGGACTGCAGCGCCGTTAAAGTATCAGATCCTGTAGGAGCGACTGTATCCTCACTTGTAAGCAGCCGGACAGCTCCTCTCAAATCGCCCTCATGAACCTTGGATTCAATCCTCTTGGTAAGAGATAGCGACCGAGGCGCCGCGACGCAGTCATCAGACGACAAATACGAGAAGGCCTCTATGTTAGCCCTAACCTTTGACGTAAGAGATCCCGTACCGCCCGTATCAGGGGTCCTCAAGGCTCTATAAGAAAAGGATAGGAGAGCGCACCACTCGTCTACCCCATTAACGGCGATGCAACTCTCGATAATGCTACACAACTTACTAGCCGCAATACTTCTCGCTCCTTTCGGAATGTGCCGAAGAACCCGTACTGACAACTTAAAAGAAGCGAGTTGATCCAGGCAGCAGCTGTAGGTCTGAGCGCTCGGTAATGGCTGCGAGGCATCCGAGGACGCGGCGGCAAGATCGGCGATGGGCTGCGATTGCTGCGAAGCACCCGGACGGAGTACAACCTTGTGCATACGAGTAATGTGCGTTTTAAGGCCTCGCGACGTAAATAATCGCGACGAATTTTGACAATAAGGGCACGTCGACTCAGGCGTGGTACTCATAGTATTAAAAAAAAATATTAATTTATTTACAATAAATAAAATTCTGATTCAACTAATAAAAGCAGAGGTACCCAGCCAACAGTCAGAATTCGTTAATGAATACAAAATAATATGTACAATTGTAACAAAAATTCCAATAAAAAATTAAACATAAAATGGAGACAGGAATCTGTAACACACAGGATTACTAACACTTATTAAATTAAATTGTCAGCAAAATAAATTCCAATAAATAAAAGTAAAAAAAAAAAACTAAAATGTCAATTTCTAAGAAAAAACACAAATATACAAAAAATCGACATAAACAAAACAATGTCGCACGAATTAATTTAGTATCTCAGAAAAGTTTGATACAAAAAAAAACATTTAAAAGAATCTACCAATTTCAATAAAATTAAATATAAAATGACTAACAATTTACTATTCAATACAACATTAACAAAAACAAAGTTTAGTTGACTAGACGACTTTATGAAGACACCACCGCCCTCTACCATGGAATCGGGTCACTATCAGGGTTGGTTCGTTGCTTGTTCAGCCCACCGATCGACGTTTCCGCGAGTGCTCGGTAGATCCCGTACGAAACTGCAGATGGCGCTCCGCTACGAGTTCCTGCGCAGGACGCAGCCCTACACAGTCCTAGTTCGATTCACTAGCTTGTTAGTTCAGCTATCAACGGCTAGATGGCAGTGTATGTGCAGGAGTGCGAAAAGGTGAATGAGAAAAAATATGTAGAATAATTATTATCGTTTTACGGCTTAACACACACCAAACTGACACTGCACACTGTCTTCCCGCAAGTTTCGGCTCAGTCCTCGCACCGCCGCAACGCAAAACCAGCAGATCCACGGTCGAAGCTTTGACGCAAACGTAAACAAAGCGATATCAAACATTGGTAGTTTTCGCCATAAAACTACAAAATCTGGTCACGATAACACTTGTGAATATTCCGGTAACAAAATTGCACTTGGAAAATTGCCTCCGGACAGGATTCGTTGACTTTTTCTATATTAAATAAGTCCAAATACGCGGACGCCGTAGTTACCGTTAGGGTGGTTCTACCCACATTTTTCTATAATATATACATAATATATATTATAGAAATATATATATATATATATAGATTAGCCGAACACGGTATGTGGATTTAGGTTAATTATAGTTTACTCCCACAATAATAAACATAAATCCATTATACACCGTGTTTGAATAATGCAATGCAATAAATTATACAGCAATGGAATATATGCATACAGCCTGTTTTTTTATATGTTGCTACCACTAACTTACTTATCCTTTTCGTCTTGAAGGCAATTCCTTTAGTCATAGGTTTTTTTTTTGTTTTGGATATTTTAATATTCCATTTTCTTGGAACCTCGCTGTGTTCTGAATGAATTAGAAACTGAAAGATTGTAAAAATCTACATTTAGCCCCATTTACGCAAGATTCTCGCTACGCTCTGATGAAAATAAGGGGTGAAAGTACAGTCAACTTCAACTATGCAAACTTTTATATTGTGGAATCTATAGGAGGTAATCTAGTCGTCTGCCATTTAGTACGCATGCAGCGGATACTGTTGATTAATGGTGTCGGACTGTACAAAGAATTTTGTTTGACTAACAATTATTTGAAACCTTTTCCAGTGAGCTGGGTATGTAATTGATAGGTTTCAAATGTTTGGTCGACGTTTGTTTTCAGTTATTGTCTATATTCAGTTAACTATTTTGTTTATACCTACTAAATGACTAGGTTGATAATCAACCGACAAATAAAAATAGTACCTACGTATAGTTCAACCAAAGATTAACATTGAATTTATGTCAAATGCAAATGTTTAAATTCAATTATACACGGTGATTTTTCAGTCACTGGCCAAACTACAGAGTGACTTCAAAATGGTAATACAAAACACTTGGTTGTGGCTCAGTTAATTAATGCCAAACTATATAATACATGCACCCCGTTGTTAAAATTAGCTGTATTTAATTATCTCTAATTTTCTAACAAAACAAATATTTAAAGTTCCGAAGTGTTGTTACACTACATTCAATACCTAACTGTCATATCTGTCACTCGATGTTATCACTTATCATCAAAGCAAGTTATTATCGATATCACTATGAGGGACAGTCGTATAACTAACTTGTTTGTTCATTGAAATTAAACACTTTAGAACGGATTAATCGCGTTTATTAATACCATGATCCTACGTTTCGAGCCCTTTTTTTTTTTTTGACGGAGTGGTGAATGCTTTTCCGCACCGTCCCCCCGACCCCAGGTAAGGTCGTAGTAGGGGGGTGTGTGGGACTCGCCGCTCAGTTCTCCCTCTCAAGTCAGAGGGAAGCAGAGTCGGCCCTACCCACTAAACACCACTCCGGCGTTTCCCTCTTGGCCGTTAATGAGGGCACCGTGGGATCAATAATATTGCACCACGGTGCCCTCCGGCGGCCCCGGCATAAATGCCGGGGCACCCGCACAAGGAGAGGGAGGTCAGAAACGCTTTGACCTCCCCCCCGACGACGTGGGGCCGTGCAATGCGGGACCTGATCCCGCTGGCCCCATTAAGGGTCTTGGCGAATGAAGGCCAGACGCCTTCGACCCCGCCGCCTGCGACGGAGCGGGAGAGCGTCAGCTGCATCCTCCCGCTCCCTTTCCGCTGCCTCCTTCTGCGACATAACCTCTTCGCAGAAGGAGGCCACCGCATTCCATTTCCTCTCGCTGCCTAGCATCGCTGTTATGACGCTGTGCAGCGAGAGATCTGCCAGCTCCGTATCATTCTGCATGACCGCCCTTTCCACGGCCCAGCGAACACACTCAGCCAGAGTGTGCTGGGCCGTGTCGTCCGCTTCCCAACACTCCCAGCACCGTGGCACCGGCTCTCTACCTATCCGGTGCAGGTAGTGCCCAAAACAACCGTGTCCGGACACTACCTGCGTCAGCCTAAACGTGAGGACCCCCTTACGCCTGTCCACCCACTCGTCTAGCGATGGGAGGATAGCCCCGATGGTTCTGACACCGTACTGGCTATCCTCCAGCGACTCCCTCCACTTTTGCCTGAGACACTCCTCAGCCGCGCGTGCTGCCCTCTCCCACTCCTCTGGGTCTGGTGGCTCCCCTCTCCTCCTCGCCTCGACCCGTCGCTGGTACCTTTCTGCTAGCACTCTCGCGTCCAGCTCCCAGGGTGGGGTGCCGGCGAGGAGGCACACAGCCGCATGGGAGGTCGTTCTGTAGGCCCTCACCATGCGCTGGGCCACCACCCTTTGCGGCCGCCGGAGGATTGCAGTGGTGCGGGCATTCAGCCTCTCAGCCCATATTGGTGCTCCGTAAAGCGCCATGCTCCGCACCACACCCGTGTACAAGCGCCTACACGGGCGTTCGGCCCTCTTACGTTGGGCATTAGCCGGCCCAGCGCCGAGGCAGCACCCACGAGACGGGGGGCTAGTCTCGTGAAGTGCTCCTCAAACGTCCACCTTCGGTCCAGGACGAGGCCCAGATATTTGATGTGGGCCTTGACCTGGACCCGCTCCCCTCCTATTCTCAAGGCAGTTCCCGCCCCCAACCTCCATCCCCTCCCCCCCCCGAGGACCATGGCCTCCGTCTTCGGTAGAGCGACCCGCAATCCCAGGAGGCCGATTCGGTGGACCGTGAGTTCGGTCGCCACCTCGGCTCTCCTGAGCACCTCCTCAAGCTCCCGCCCTCGCACGGCCACCAGTGTGTCGTCCGCGTAACACACGGTGACCATACGCGGGAGCTGCACCCCACGGATCACCCAGTCATACCCGAGGTTCCACAGGAGGGGACCCGACACAGATCCCTGTGGTACCCCGCACTCCATGGCCCTCTCCTTCCTTTCCCCACCCTGTTCGTAGAGCACTACCCGCCCCGTCAGGTCGTGCTCCACTACCCTCCGTAAGTATAGGGGCACTCCATGGAAGCGGAGTGCCTCCCCGATCACTGTGTAGGGGAGGGAGCCAAACGCATTGGCGATGTCCAGGGAAACCGCTACCACTCCCTCACCTCTTCCCTCCGCCTGGACCCCGAAGTTTCTTACGGCGCCCACCGCATCTATTGTCGATCTCCCTCTGCGGAACCCGAACTGGCTATTACTGAGGTTCGGGCCCGTCTCCGCTAGGTGCTGCTGGATGCGAGCCGACAGGATGCGCTCGAACAGTTTCCCTACTTCGTCCAGCAGTACAATAGGGCGGTAGCCAGAGGGAGAATCTGGTGGGCGCCCCTCCTTCCTCAGCAAGCACAAACGTCCCGCCTTCCAACAGGCCGGAAATCGCCCTTCCCCCAAACAGTCCTCCATGAGGGACCTGAGGCGGTTCCCGAGCCTCTTCAGTGCCAGGAAGAGGACCTTCCCTGGCACTCCGTCCGGGCCCGGCGCTTTCTTGGCACCCCTGAGCCGTGATATCGCCCCCGTCAATTCGTCGTCCGTAACGGGGGGATAGGCAATGGGGCCCTCCGGTTCCGCCATTGGGGGCGCCATTCTGGATGGGACGAAGTCCGCAGCCTCTGGGAAGAGGCCCTCGACCACCCTTCGGAGGAGTTCTGGCTCCATCGACTCCATGGGTGTGGCACATTTCAGCTTATCGCGCACCATTTTGTATGGGCGCCCCCATGGGTCTCTGTTAAGGGTTGCCAGGAACTCCTCCCATCCCTCATCTCTCGCCTTTCCGATGGCCCCCTGGAGAATCGCCTTCTTATTGGCCCACTGGGTGTGCAGGAACTCTTCTTCCTCTGCGGTGTGCCTCCTCCTGCGACACCGTAGGTATGCCCGTCGGGCACCGTTACAGTCTGTGCGGAGGGCGGCGATCTCCCGGCTCCACCAAAATACTTGACCCCTGCCTCGTGGGGGGTTCGCCCGGGGCATCGCCGCGTCGCAAACTGCCGTGAGGGACCTCCCCAGGTGGATCGCCTTCTCATCTATTCCCCGGAGGGTCGGTGGGGGGGCGATCCACTCCTCGATTATGGCGGCCTCCTCCGCCATCTCCCGGTCGAGGTGGGCAAGCGACCACCTGGGGAAGCCGTTTCCTGTCCGTCGGCCGACAGGGACTGGCGGCATGACCCTCTGCAGTGCGGAGACCCTCATGCGGATATATAAGTGATCCGAGAGGGTCTCTTCGTCCTCCATCACTCGCCACTCGGCAACGCGCATAGCAACGGCGGGGGTCGCAAATGTCACGTCCACTATGGACCCTCCCTGCCGACGCACGCACGTTTGCGCGTTGCCACGGTTGAGGAGGACCAAGCCCACTGCGGCCGCCCAGTCTACCACCTCGGCTCCCCTTAGGTCGGTGTGCGGGCACCCCCATTCCGCGCTCTTGGCGTTCAGGTCGCCCAAGACCAGAACGGGTGCCCGGCCGGCCCTTCTCACCACCCCCTCCAGGTCCCCCAGAAACCGTTGAAAGGCGTCCAGTGGCTGATTGAGGGAAAAGTACACCCCCACCGCGACTATTTCCCCCCATTTGGCCGCCACGTACCCCACCCCTCCTTCTATCTGGACGAGGGGCGTTCCCAGAGTAGCGGCGACCAGCGCCACTCGGCCATCTCTGGAGCCCACCCAGTTGGGCCGTGGAGGGACAACATACGGCTCCGCAACTGCAGCCAGGGCAACCCCCCACTCCGCCATGTTCTGCATCAGCAGATCTTGTGCGCGGGCGCAGTGGTTGAGGTTGCATTGGAGAACCTCCTGATGATCATTGTGATGTGGGCGTCCTAACATTGGAGGTCCATTTCTTCTCCCTCGGTTGCCCCTGGCGCTGTGGGGTCAGCCACTATGGGGGCTCTTTCGAGGGCCTCCGACCGCTTTGAGGCTTCGGCCCCCCTAACCTTTGGGGGTTTGCAAGCCGAGCCACCCATCCTGTGCCCCGCTGGCATCTTAGCATGGTGGCATACCGCGCAGTATGCCTCCGCCTGGCAGTCCGCACTCTTGTGGCCCGGCTTGCTGCAGCGGAAGCATAGGTCCCCCCTTTCGACCGCTGATGGGCACGTGGCCCTAGTGTGGCCCAGGCCCAGGCACTTGTAGCACCTAAGCCCCTCAGGCTCTAGAGCTTCCACCCTGGCGACTGACCATCCGACAGTGACTTTGCCCGCTGCAGCCACGGCGCTCGCCGCCTCGATGGGACACTGGGCGAGGGTCGAACCGGCGCCTCTAAAGCCGAAAAGGATTACTCCCACCTTTACCTCCGCAGGCGAACAGCCACCCTTACTGGCTAAGGCGTCCGCTACGGCCTCCGGTGTGGCAGCCTCATCAAGGCCGGAGACTCGGAGACGCGCCATCTTGATAGGTCTGTAAACCTTGGCCGCGTCTCCGATGACCGCTTCTAGACGGGCCTTGAGGTCGTCAGCAGTGCGACCGTTGTCCGCCCCTGCTACCTCTAAAATGCGGGCCCCATCAGCCGTTCGCCGCATCTTGACGTGCTCTAAGCCGACGTCCTCGAGCCGAAATGCTTTAGTGGCCCTCGCCATTACAGAGGGGTAGGTCTCCGTGGTCTCAGGTTTGAGGACAACCACCACGGCTGCCGTTTTAGGAACCGCCAGCTTCTTTAGGGCTGGCCGTGCCGGGACGGCTGGAGGGGCGGATGGGGGGACCTTCTTCCTTTTACCTCTCCTTTTGGTCACGACAGACCATTTTCCTCCCTCCTCAGGTGTCTGCATCGGGGTAGGGGTTGCGGATACCACCGCAGGCCCAGCCGTTGCAGCCCCAGGTGCCGCTTTTTTAACTCGCGACGCCGGCTTAGGTGCTGGTCTGGCTGGGGGCATTAGGGTAGACCCACTCGTGGCTGGGGCACTGCCACCTTGCTGCCCACCATTGGTCCTCTTTAGGCTGCGCTGCGCTGGAGCAGCGGGCGCTACCGGCGGGTGTGTGGGGCAGGTTTCCACAGCCCTGTTTCCGTCCGCCGCCAGAGGTGGGCGAAGGATCGGCTCAGGTGGGAGGCGGCTCCGGATCTCCTCCAGTCCGGCATTGATCCTCCCCCCCAGGGAGATGACCAGCTCCTTCGAAAGCTCCGCCTTCAATGTGGCAAGCAGTTCTACCACTTCCGACTTCTGCTGCAGTCTCCCGGTGCCGCGGTCCGGGCTTGCCGCGGGAGGCTCTTTCTCCCTTTCCGAGAAGGCCTTGCGGAGGGCCTTTGTCTCGGAACGCAAAAGGGCGAGCTCCTCCCGCATACGTTTGTTATCCGCCCTCAGAGAGCGGATAACTTCCTCGTCTTGCTGGGACTGCAGCTTCTCAATGGCAGCAATCATTTCGCGGCAAGCGTTGTTGATAGCGCCTCTTATGCCGCCTTTAAGGTTGGCCGACTTGGCCGTTTGTTCCAGGACGGTCTGGACCGCCCGGTGGGCCGTCTCAATCGGGTCTCCTTCTACTAGGGGGGACGCCCGGCCGTCACTCCAGGTTTCATCGCCTTGTTCCTCTTCGTCCTCCGAGTCCTGGGCCACGTCCCGAAGTTTGTCTCGGGCGGCCGACATCCCAGCATAGGTCGCTGCCGCCTTTTTCCCCCCCCGAGGAGAAAGGATTTTTACTTTAAGTCGGGGAGCTGAGCCCGGCCCCACCGCTTTCCTTCCTCTTCGGGCCGAGTTTACTTTCGGCCCGATTTCTTCAACTCCCTCGACGTCTTCCTTCCCATAGGGGTGGGCGCGCTTGGCACCGGCCATTCCCCCTGCCCTTCGCCCTAGAGGCGCGTTGGCCACAGTGGCGGATGTATCCTTCAACATATCTGTAGTTGACCTTATCTCTATCTTATCTGTTAAATCTTCCATGATCATAGAATAATAAAATGTGTTGTGCCGCATATATATAAAGGAAAAAGGAAACAGGGTTCGCCTCTTCCTACGCGGGCCCAGAACTGTAGGGGACAGCAGAGACGGCGCATTCCACTACGACTACTGGATTTCGTTCGCTGGAATGTTCCCGATACCCGTGGCTCCGTCACGCGTTCGGGGATTTGCACATAGGCAAACGCCGTTTTGCCTGTTCAATTTCCCGTCATTGAAACAACGCGGGAAACCAAACAAGCGTCACACCCAGCAACACCTGAGCGGTGATTTTCGCCACGTACTTGGGGTTGAGGTCAGCGACGAATTACACCAAGATCCCCGAATCGACACGCACCGTAGGTCAGAGACGTACGGGTGACGTTAGACGGGGCACATGGTCTTTGCTGCCGAACCTCTTAGCACTTCTGTGGTTACTTATACACATCGAGGATGTACTGGCGCCTTGCCTTAACCTAGGGACAACACTATCATAGTTTAACACACAAACTTTTTATGCACCGTATCCCCGCTCCACACCAAATCACGGGTCAACTCTTTGTTGCCATGGGGGGTTGGTTATCCCCATGCTGGAGTTGGTTTATGCCCACTGAAGGGACTAATAAAACCGGCCGACTCCAGAAGGAGGACCCGCGAGATGGTGTAGAGCGGCTGCATACGGCCCCGGTCAGAACCGAGTATTTTTGATTTTTATTGTTTTTTTTTTTTTTTTTTTTTTCTCCTTTCCCTTTTCTCTCCAATTAACCCGCCCTCAGTGGTTGGTCAACAAGGGTTGCGTCGCAGGAGGGCAGGTGCCCCTGCCCTGCACACAAACCAGCCGCAAGCAGCAACCTCACGGCTCAAGGTCCACGCAGGAGCAAGCTCTACTGCTACAACCATCCTGTGATTGGTAGTTCGCAGAGGGAGAATAGCGATTGAGCGGCTATCCTCCCCCTCCCAGGGCGCACCGCGAGGAGGTCTACCAATCCCGCACCCCTACGTTTCGAGCCCTGTACAGCACTCGTTTTCACAGGGTTAAGGGCTCAGTCATCATCTTAACTTATTTAAAGAGGCATAAGTCGCATTCAAGTATTGCAAATCTTAATTCCAAAATACTGTCATACTTTTTGTCCTCGCCTGTACATTCTTACAACCAACACATGGCTCTAAAAGTTTACTTTTACCTACTTTCCTAACTGGATCGGTAGCGTCCTGTTACAGCACTTATGTCTTACCAACTTGAAAACGAAGTAAAATTCAATTGCTGAAGTTTGAGAACAACTGGACAAGTCCTCTTTCAATTTAGAGTGTCTCCAATTTGAAAAGAATTAAGGTAACGCTTACACAAGCGATAAGTGTAGTCTAGCTATTAGCGTTGGTATCGCTCAAAGGTTCCTCTTTCTGTTGGTTAGGGTACTGAGTTTATTTTCATCTTAATTCATTTTCTTTCTTAAGTTAAGCTTTTACAATATGTCTATAAAAGAAGAATATAAAACAACATATAAAACATAAACACATTATAAAAACCTAACCCAGAGTGCCGCCGGCAACGGGGCTGCCGGTGGTTAGGGCCGCAGAAAAAGGAATTACCGGACTATACGCGCCGTGTCCAGGATTACCGCCTTCTGTATCTGACCCTTAATCCATCCACCTAGCGAGAGTCTCTCAAGATGTTGGTCGAGACTCTTCGCTATGAGACCGTTTGCTGAAATGACTATCGGGACATATATATATATATATTGGTATATATATCTTTGCTATCACGAAACAATAGTACTCCGGAAAAAGCAACACCGGTATGAGGGCTGGAGGTAGAGAGGTGTCACTGGACTTTAAACATATATTTATTTTATAAGCCTATTGTGTCCCACTGCTATTCAAAGGCCTCCCCTCGTTTCGGTCTTGTACAACATCTGACCAATCTCTTAAAAAGGAGTCCAAGTTACTGAGCTTATTATTTGAAGTTAAAACGATACATAAATAAACAGTGTTTCAGTTGAGCAAGGGTCACAGAAGGAAATAAATATACTCTTTTTTACCACTAGCTTAAGTAGACTTAAGGAAATGCATTTTTAAATCCTTATATTGAAAAAAGGTTAAAACTCGCGTATTTTTATCACGATAGGCATAAAATATTCCAACTGCATCGGGCAGACATCGTCGGACTGATTTTGTCACCTCCGCGGCTCAGACAGCCAATGTCGGACATAACTACCTATTTGAAAGTACAAAAACAAAACTTGACCTAAATTCCATATGAAAACATAACGACTTTTAATCGTGATATTACGTTTCACTCCATAACAACTCGATCGCAAAATTACTTATTTGTTTATTTACTCAGAACATTCCGTTTTACGATCATCCGCATCCTTATTGGCCCACACCCAAGATATGGACGAGTAACCCGTTCATAAAACCAAAACATATACAAAGAATAATGTTATAAGAAATATTGTATTCAGATGTCCAAATTGTACCCCAACATTATTTTAACCATTTCGACGATGTGACAAACACAGAAGCTGACATTCAAACGCTAAGTACGTCACAGGCGACGACAACGTTTCCCTTAACCGAAAATATTGGTCAATGTCAAATACGTCATTTCATTTCATTTATTTCATTACGTTCCGAAAAAATAATTGGTATTATGCCCGCAACATTCGAAAGTCACGTCTTGCCGATGCCACTAACGCTAAGTGATTTCTTGCGAGCAAATCGAGCAAACATTAAAATCATATTTATATTGGTGCAATATTTTGAAAATCTTAATTTGCCGTAAACCTTTTCCGCGTTCTCTTCAAATGATGAATTAAGGGTATCTGAGACATTTGGAACAGATCAGGCGTTATTTCAATCGCATAACAAACAGAGGGGTTGATCTAGTGATCAACCCCTAGTGTTACCAGTGTTACTAGTGTAACAGTGCTCCAGTACATATCTCTGGTAAAAATAATAAGCATGTAATGTTTGTTTTTGTTTTTAAATAAGCAAAATGTTTGGAAAACTATTATTTTTAAGCAGAAGCTTCTGCGAACGATACCAAACTTCTTAGATAAAAAAGAAAAGTGGAAAAACTGATGACCTCGGGCGGGACTCTAACCCGTGACTCTGAGATACACGCCCATCGCTCTGCCAACTAAGCTACCGAGAACACACCCGTGGCCCCGAATTTCTCCACCATATCCCTCGTATCCCCTTAGGGGGCGCTTACTTACTTAGCAAATACTATACAAATCGCACAGTCACTATATACTCGTGGTTACATAAAACTCGTAATAAGCACAAATATCTATTTTACACCAGAAAGAGTTTTCGGATGAAAAAAATTGTGAATCAGAAAGATACTTCAAAGACTTGAAAACAGCGATCATATCGGGTTTCAACCAAATTTTACGCCAGTTGGTTTCCTTATAAATCTTATAATGAACGCCATTGAGTCAATCAAATGGTTGAATTATCAATTTTTTTCATGAGATTTGTAAGACTTTTATGGATTGATATTTAGTATCTTATCAGTAATCCGATTGACCACAAATGTATGATAGTATTACGCTTTTTTGATAGTGAAGGTCAAAAACAGAGAACTCTCGTGAGTATCAGACATACTAAAATACTTATTCATATATATCGGGTTACCCACATCAATAAAGTCAAATATAGCTCAACATTTTTCAAAACAGTCCGTGTTGCTTATTCATGAGTTATGCATCCGGCCACGATGGCTGCTCTGCGCACACTTTGTTCGACTATATTAGCGTGAATAACCCGTTATAAGAATACTCGTAAAAGTATAAATTATAAAAACATTACAACCGAACGGTGTACTTTACCCTCTGGGTTAGAAGGTCAGATGGCTGTTGGTTTCGCAAAACTAACGCCTACGCCAAATCATGGGATTAGTTGCCAAAGTGGACCCCAGGCTAGCTAGGCTCCTTGACTTGAGTCGTGGCATAAGCCGGAAAAAGTTAAGAAGAAGACGTTGTTGACCACTTAGGCCCACTTGCACCACCCAGGTTTAGCCGCTAACCCAGCGTTGAGCTGTCAAATCCCATACAAAAAAACATTTAACTCCGGGTTATGTGGCTAACCTCGGGTGGTGCAAGTGGCCCTTAGTTGATAACGCCATAAGTCCGTATTAAATGGTAACTAAAAATGTCTTGAAGTCCTTTAATAATACCTAATATTTTTTATAAAATTTCAACAACTATTTAGGTATGAACTTTTGCTAAATTTCGCCCAAAAAGTCCAAGTACAGGAAACTCAAATATCTCAAACAAGTTTATAAGAAGTTTTAACCTGGAGTTTGTACTATTCAACCTATAGTACAGTAAGGATATTCCGTGATAGTTTTTCTTTAATAATCTTGATTAAGTATTTTTAGAATATCCATCCCTTTTGTTCAATCTATAAAACACAACAAGACTTCTATGTTTTGCCGACGTTGTTAAGGGATTATCAGCTAGAATGTATTGATTTTGTATGAAATAAATGTAACTAGACTGACTGAACCATATTAATTTATCATACCATACTACTACTACTATTACTTCGCTCACCCGAGAGGATAGACGTACGATTTTGCCAAAGTGCATGGATTTTTCATGCCAAAGAAACTGTACGATACGAAATACTGAGCTGCTGAGTTGGGTCCATTTCGTGATGTACACAACAATTCTGTCTTCCTGTTTTTGTTCTTTTATTATGTGTTGTGTGTGATCGTCACGACTAAATGTTTCTTATTCTTATTCTTAAATAAATATACTCATAAACCTCCACAATAAGTTTTAAATTATCATTGGTCATCATGGAATTGCGAATTCACGCAATTCTCCGATATAACTCTATTCAAAATCTTGAGTTTTCACCAACACCGACGGCCGAATGAAACTAATTAATCTTAATAACTCCTAAGTCCGGGTCACGACGCTTTTAAAAAGTTCGCAAGCTTTGTTTATAGACAGTTCTTTATCCTTGATAACAGCTTAATGAAAAGGAATTGGTATTCACAGGAGGTGCCGAATATCTAACTTCATTGATGGCTTGATTAATATTCATCCCTGAAAATTGTGATTTGCATCGCTTACAGTGCCATTGACTCGGCTATCCAGCGTAATCCAACCCAAGCCTTACAAACAAAAAACAAAAGCAGAATAGGTAAACAGGAATTACAGGTACGGGTACAGGTAAATGATAAATTAGATTCTATATATAGTCTGACAAACAAAGTCTGACAGTAAATTGGTTTAAATCTATATTCCTCCCTTTTTCTGAGAACAAATACTAGGAATAGCTGTATTTGGAAGAGTGGGCCTCTTCCCGACTAAGCTTATTCTAGTTAAAGAGACATTTTTTTATGCTAAAGGTGGCAAACGAGCAAACTAATCGCCTGATGGTAAGCGATTAACGTCGTCCATGGACACCCGTAAGCAAGTTCTTTCGCTGTTCGAGGTAGGCCATCTGAACTCATGGACAGTTTGTTTATCATGTAATCCAACTTCGATAAAAAATTATGAGTGGATGGTAGAAACAAGTGACGACGCACATAAACATTTTTAAGCATATTTGCTAAGAGGCGGACCTCTAGCCCCGCCGCCCGGTCGTCACCGAGGAGCAAAGTTTGAATTTCGAACGAAAAGTATAAAATGTTGAAAGTTGGACTACAGGCCAAAAAATACACCTCCCTTATGCTGTGTCGGAGATCTTCTGGTTACTTGGACACTATGCTATCGAAACCCTCTTTAATAAGTCTGTTTTCCAGTTAAAATATCGATTAAAAAGGCCAATTAAAACTCGGGGCTGCAATTTTTACCCTCTGGGAACGGAAACGGTATAGACGCTCAGAATAATCGACTGTTTATGTACTGGTAGACTTACGAAAAATAGGCAATGAATAAAATCTTAGAATTTTCCTTCCTTGCATATAGGAGGAAAATATTTTTTCATGGTAATGTATTTTCTATGTCTCTTAGGTATTTTTATGAAATCTGCGCACTTTATTTATACAGTATAAACATTAAAAATAATAGCAAATATATCTAGTCGAGCCCCTTAAGGCAATTTAATATAATATAAATAATTACACAAATAAACTCCTTTACTAGTATTCGATCCCGGGACCTCCAGCTTCGTAGGCAGGCTACCGACTACCGACTAGGTAAGGAATGCCGTTACATACTCGTACATTGTATGAAGGATAGGTACTTATAGTAGAGAAATTCACTGTCAACGGAGATAATAATAAATAAATATTACAGGTTATTCTTACACAAATTGACTAAGTCCCGCCAGTAAGCTCAAGAAGGCTTGTGATGTTTCGGTAGCTCAATTGGTAGAGCAATGGGCGTTTATTCGCCGCAAGTTCGAGTCTCACGTGATACATGAATCTATGTCAGTTTTTTTTCCTTTATTTCTAAGATCGTATCGTTTGCAAACGTTTCAGTTTGAAAATTAAAAATAAAACCTTAAATAAAATCATAGTATAAAAAAAAAACTTTACAAGCTAGGTCATGTACGTCCGTAAGTGAGTTCAAAATACAAATACAAATAACTTTATTTCGCTAGAAACATGGTACATAAGATGGTCAGACAATATAATAAATAGGTAACACATATTTCACCAGCATCTGGCATGCAAAAATATCACACTTACAACTAAACGTCTTCACGTTTATTTATTTAGTTTGTTTTACAATAAATGAAAAATTAAAATACATTCAGATTTTGTAGTATCAATTACGTTAACCATTTAAATGCGACGCTTGTAATTCGTTCATTTAATTAATGTTTACGTGATTGAACTCTGTAAGTTAAATGTAATTAGTGTTTCGAAAGTTTGAGAACTCAAACTCAAAGTTTCGGCGTTCAACTAAATAAATCTCAGTCAAAGAGAAACTTGATAAAATTATTGTCTTGTATTGTATCTTTAAAAGGCCTCTGGCAATTGTTTTTCAAAACAAATTACGCATTTACTGTTGAAAAAAAAATGCAGGAAAAATTGATTTTTACTCGTATGTATTCATGCAGGCTCCATCATATTTTGAAAATATTTATATAATTTAAAAGTTCTCACTCATATTTATCGTTTTCTTCTTCAATAACATTTTAATTTTATTTTGCAGGTTTATTCAGTTGCATCAATCAATTACTGCGAGTCAATTCGCCGCTATGGGCGCTAGTGGAACATGGGCAGCTTTCAAACGTCACTTTGACAACTCTTTTATATCGACACAAGACCCACGCATGAGTGGCGCCGCCTGGTGAGCCACAATACGGTAGCCCCGATGTTGCAAAGTGAAATAGATCATGAAGTAAAAAATGTTACCAGAAACTTCCTATTATATCCTAAGGGCGGATTCGCACTACGTCCGATCCGAATCCGATCCGAACCCGTGATAATAATTATGGGTCTAGAAAACTCGGACCGAATTCGGATATTGCTAACGCACTAGTCCGATCCGAACCCGTGAAAATATAGGTAATAATATTCGGATATTGCTTACGCCTAGAAACCCAGCCGCATACCCCGCCCGCCCCGCTGCCTCTCTGCTTGCACGCAGCTCGGCTTTAACTCGGACGCAGTGCGCGAGCGTTCAAACAAATAATACTAAGGCTACTTCGGTCCGTCAAAAATCTTCTCCGGAATAGAGATTCTAGAATGACGGACAGAAATCGGATGACGAAGATCGGTTCTAGTGCGTAACTTACCATAGAAATAGTTCTACGGCTACGACGGACCGGATTCGGATCGGATTCGGATAGTGCGAATCCGCCCTAACCATGCATGACCTAATTTAAATTTCCCTAGGTACCTAAGTTGTAATGACATTTAAAAAAATAGATATTTGTTTTATTTTAATTTAATAATTTATTTTAAAGTATATCTTTATAACAACATACTTATTTGTGAATATTTCAAGCCAGCCGTTGCCGTTGTCAATATCGAGCAAAAACGATAAAAAAAATAAGCAATTGTTTTTTTTTATGCTATAGGGGATTGTTGTTGATTGGAGCCCAGTCAAATCTTTATTTGATTCCATTTTTTAGTAATTGTTGTTATATTTAGAGGCAATATAAATACATAATCTGTGAAAATTTCAACTATCAAACTATCACAGTTCACATGAGTTACAGCCTGGTGGCAGACGGACGGACGGATAGCGGAGTGCTGGATCCCTTTGAGTACGGAACCATAAAACAGACGGGAATTTTCGAGCATTCTGTTTATTATTTTGGGTTTACGTGTACGTCACGGAGGTTGGCAAATTATTATGCTTTTAAAGCAATTTTTGCTCGACAAAGCCCGTTCGTGCGTAAACGAGAGTTGTTAAACAATATTGTATTGCTGGTCTCTGGAGCCGTATTTAAAGTTTAGGAATCTGTTATTGAATGATACTCGTGATGTTTAATTTGTTGTTCGCGCTAAATTGACGATGGGCCACTGAGAGTTTCGGGCATTTCAAGAAAACTAATTTCGTGTTTATTGAAATATGTGAAACAATAACTACTAATTTAATTTTATAAGCCTTAATAACAACTAAAGCTTTATGGTATTGTTATTAGAAAACAATACATGATGTTTTATAATAACTACATGACGTGAAAAATGTAAGAGAAGTCGCTATCCTTATCGGCCACCAAAAAATCTAGTGACCATGGACTTTTAAAATAAATACTGAAAATAACTGATTTACTCATATCCACATTACAATATAAATATAAGCCTTAGGACTTCTGTTTTTAAATTCAAATTGACATAAGTGGACTATAATGACTCATGAAAATTAATTAAACAAAGTAAAATTAAAATAAGCGCATGCAATTTGTTTTGGACGGTAGGAAAAGGTATCCAACGATCTAATCTATCCGATATTTCGATTTGGAAAACGAGGTACCATAATCATCCAGCTTTCACGTTGTGATTCATCATCATCATGATTCTAGAGTGGCCTAGGGATCCAATTGGTTGATTGTACAGATTTGTGACCATTGACTGAATTTTGACTTTCTCGCGCTAAAAATATCTACTAAACATTATTTCCAAAATTACCTAAAAGACCTAGTTCTTATCAACATAGCATATCATAATATAGTTTTGATCTTATGGTCTTCTAATAAAATACAATAGAATAATATCTACGTTCAGCTTATGATATTTGTTTATTTCTGACATGGGTAAAATATTATCTATTGAAAACTCATTTCAATTAAAGTACTTATAAGGGATGTTACGAAGCTCCGGTTCTGGTTCCGTTAAGTCAGAACTTCCGATTAATATTACACATCCCCTTCAGTTCCGATTCTGTTCCGGTTCGGTACTTTTGAATCGAAAGTTATATCGGATGTCGAAGCTTCGCGCGACGGCGGGACATGAGGTTCGTACATAAAAAACAATGAAGATTGAAGTTTATACCTGTTATTCGCTTGTCTCCCTGCTTGTTCGTGTTATTTGTTTTATTTATTTTTAATAGGCCTACCCTTAACATATCGTCTACCTCTATATCGGGCTCCGTTTCTGGTTCTGGTTCCGTTTGCGGTGCCGATTCCGTTACTGTTTGTGATAAACTAAATTCAAAACATCTGCTTACGCTTTCGGTTCCAACAAACCACATCCGTTACATCCCTGGGACTCGTATGAGCCCTATACAAACACTTGACCAAAACTCCAATAATTTCATACATCGGTTTTTCATTAAAGTTGTTGAATGCCAGGCTTATATCCATTGTTTTTACGGCACATAACGTTGTTTACCTAATACCTACTACTACTTTAATGTTTACTCGGTTTCCTCATCACGATTTTAATAATAAAAAAACTCGCGCACCGAGGGTTTCGTACAAACTTTGAGTTGCAACTGCACCTAGAAGTAGGGATTTGACGTCAGTCCCATATATCGAAATATTGGATCACTCGTTTGCAAATCATAGAGTTAGTATGCGAGTCTGTTGTTCTTTGATATTTTTTATTTCTACATAAACAGTTCTTTCTTAACTTTAAAAGTCGGTACTTACAGCATCATAAGTATCAATGATAGATAACATATAAATTTCAAGAAAACAAAAAGAACCTAGGCAGCCAAATCATGAATTTAGTTCTGAAAAGTTTATTTTTACTTAAAAAAGACTATGAAGATAGCGTTAATAATATTTTGCCTGTAATATTTATGACAATGTTAACAATGTGTAAAAAAAAGATATTTTTCCAAGTAAACTTGGGAGACAAAGGGGGGATGGTATTTTTTTACATTTTCGTCTATAAATAATACATTTCACACTATAAAAAAATTAAAGTGTTTTAGAATGCGCATATAAAGCCCTTTTAACCGCACAGCGACCGAGTAACTAAACTTTAAATGTTTGTTTCCTATCTTATCGTTCATTTTTCATTGAAATCAAATTAATGTAAATAACTCCTCTCTTTATGTGTCTGGGTTAGCCGTGTTAATAACTATTCCAAATCAAAATGGTAGCTTACGTAGCGAGATATTTAACGATGTGACAGACCGAGTTGCATGAGAGTTCCTTTTTTACCATTGTGGTACGGAACCCTAAAAATAAAAGTTTGTGGACCTCTATGTCATCTTAAGACTTTATGTATGTTCTCAATTTCAACAGTTAGATAAAAAAAGTAAAATTTTAATTATTTCATAATATATTTAAATTTAAATGTACCAACCGATGGCTATAGGCCTATTTTTGCAATCAATATCCAGCCTTCCTGCAATACAAAGTCGCGAACCAAGAACCTGTGTATCATTCTAGAACGATGTGTCAATTTCTATAGAAAGCATCACGTGACGCTATCTATAGAAAGATTAGAACGCTCTTGAGTATTTAGAATTTTTAATTAACAAGTATTCAGCCAATTGAAAATCCTTATTAAACATGTCTTGTCAGCATTTTCTGTGTAGATTGAATTATTTTTCTGTGTTTATTTTTTAATAAATTCCCAAGCACCGATAATACAATTCCGTCGTGGCTTTTCAAATCCGAGACTTTTCACTGAAAAGATGTAAGTGTCATTCGTACAAATTGAATGTTCAAAGGAAATTAAGACGAATAGCTCTTTTTGTACCAAATTGTGATTTGGCTTTACATCGGTTTTAAAATGAGACTATTAAATTAAAAAAAAAGTTAAAACAGCTTATGCTAGTCGCCGATACTGAATTCAAGCGGCGAAACCATTTTGTTTCTAGTTGTTTTAATCTGTAATCAGAGGAGGTTATTTCAAACGCGATGTATATGTTCTATAAAAATACCTTAAGTTATGCATCATCAGACTTTCTTTAGAGTAAATAACTTAAACTTACTCACATTCTTTTAATGCCATCATTTTCATGTAGCAGCCATCCTGAAGAATGATATTTTATTCAAGAAAAAAATGTTATTTTGAATATTAACGGTTTTGTAGCATTTGATGCCAAATTAATTAATTATCATAAAATCTACCACGAAATATCACTCTATAATACTTCAAAAACTCCTATATCGGTTCTCTAACTCCCAACAGTCTGGCGCGACATCAACAGCTCTCGATCAGCGCAAGTTTCCGTGTGTTATACCCACCAAGCAATTAATTTGAAGGTCGCTCTGTTGTCGACCCCTGACTTTTACTGAGTTAAGAGATTGTCTATGTCTGTCACTCAGAAGTGCCATAAGTATATCTGTCGCATTCGCTGGTAAAACCAATGAAAATACTTACAATACTTAATTATGCAGAATATATACAGTCACATAACCTACTATTAAGTTTAACATTTAAACCGTTTCAGGTTGACGCTGTGATGTTAATCCAGTGTGTCAACGGTGTGTATGTGTGTCTGTCTACAAATTGCCCGCTTCATTAAGAATTACTCACACTAGACTGGGCTGACGCCGGGCCGCGCTAAGACGATGTGCTAATTTATATAGAAAACAACAAGTAGTACTCGGAGCTCGGAGATTACGGTCTAGAGGAAGTCATCCTTTAAAGTCTAGGCCACGCTCAACTACATATATAGCAGTTTAAATAGTTTTGAAATTTAGTTGAGATGGCAAGACATATGGAGCTTAAGATGTTCACCGCTGCTTACATGTGTTCAGCCAACTTACATATGCATTAGTGTAAGTTTGAACAGATTTATAGTCTTGAATGTTACATAGTCACTAACTTAACTAGATTTACAACTCCATTGCTTGGGTGATAAGGTTGTTTTTATTCCTGTCAACATTTTATGGTAGCGAGCGTGAGGCGAGGATCATGCGACGCAACCTGCAGAGCGTCCATAAGTTTGTTCTCTAAGGACCACTTGCATCAACTGGGGTTAGCTATCCAACCCAGATTATCTATGAAATAATTGGTAAAACATTTATTTTCAAAATATATACAGTAAGTGTAACTTAGGTACCTAGCTGCCTAACTTAAATCTAAAATAGGTCCTTGAGGCATTGTACCTAGAATACTGGCGGCATTTCCTCGTTGTATCGCCATGCTGATACGTTGTGTGAGCCACCAGCTCTTCGGTCACCAGTAACATCAACCATACGTTTCGCGATTTCTACTATAAACTTGCGTGCGCTATAGGACCGAATGGTACAAAAAGGTACTCTCTGCTGGTTCTTATCTTATTGCTCTTATCATATTTAAAGTTAGTTAAGTTAGTATTAGGTCTGGGACGTTGTTGACATCGGTAGGCCAGTAGGTATGCTTCCCTATTGATATTACGTCACAATCGCTTTCTTTAATAGCATACAGCAGTTCTTTTCCTTTTGTGTGTGGTTTGTGTAAGTAGAGATCCCCAATGCTCTTATAGCATTGAACTGTCCACCTAATATAAATATGTTTCCAAGCTGGTCTAAGAGATCCTTGTATTGCGGGGCTTTCAATGCATACTTTGGAGGGCAATATATGGCTGATACACAGGATACCGTTTTGTTTCGATACATATAGCAATGATTTGGCTGTCAGGGCTTTCGATCTTGATTTCTTCGTAGTGGGGAATATTTTATTTATTATCACTGCACTTCCTCCTCTAGCTGTATTGCTAGGATGATTGGCGTGATAGGTTTTAAATCCTTTGATTTGAATAAGTGATTCCTTAGTGAAGTGTGTCTCTGATATGAGACAAGAATACTATGAGCAAAATTATACGATCGCTGAGTTAATTGCCTATTAGATAAGCATTGTCCTAAATACTTACGAGTTTGGCCAAGGAATAAAATTACTTGACCTGGATCTATAAACCAAGCACATAAAAATACTAAAAATCTCAGCACATTTTCAAATTAAAATAATATTCTGATAGATCAAACAAGTTATTTGATTATTATTTCATTACCTAAAGCGTTTTCCTTACTGACATTAAATTTGATAATTGTCTTGTTAATATTGAGAAAAACAAGGATCACTTACCATTTAGATTAGCTAGGATACTCACCCAGAACTTAATATTTAATGCTGTCAGCTACCTACTATCATTGTATAGCCTTATAGAGCGGTGGTCTAGCGGTAAGAGCATGCAACATTTAATCCGAAGGTCACAGGTTCAAATCCCCGCATGTAAAAATAAGTTTTTCGTAACTTATGTACGAAATATCATTTGCTAATTTACCAATCGCTTTTCGGTGAAGGAAAAAATAGTGAGCAACCCGGACTTATCCCAATAACGCCTAGTTTTCCCTCTCGTTTTGGAGGTCAGTTGGCAGTCGCTTTCGTAAAACTAGCGCCTATGCCAAATCTTGGGATTAGGTTTCCAAACTAGACCCCAGGCTTTGCCTGAGCCGTGTCATAAGCCGGGAAAACGCTAGGAAAAAGAAGTCTGTTATCATTTTTATTGCATGAAATTTATACTGGGCACCAACGGAATCAAAACAGAAAAAATACAGAAATATGAAAGAAACATTTGACTTTTCAGTGCCGCCGCCGACGGAACGGTCCGTAGTATTTTGTAGTATTATATCTTGTTATTTTTTCCGTACTTTGAGTTCTTTGGTTTCTTATTTCATTTTTAATGGAAAAATGTAATAGTACGAAGCTATTACCTAAATAAAAGTTTAAGGGATGAGTTTGACTAAAATGGGCCGGGCCGGGCAGATCTGTCAGTTTCTATAAAAAAAAACGTCACGTGACCTCCGAGGGCTCCAAGCTGTCACGTGATTCTTACTATAGAAATTGATTGATCGTCCCATCTCGCCCGCCTATAATTTTTTTAAACATAGTTTGAACTAAACTTTATAAATGCATAATCGTTTATGTAAAAAAGTTACCGTTTAGCCAGAAAACTTGGCTAATGTTCGTGTATTTCTACCAAAATTTACCAAATTTAACATATTTTACTCAATAATTGTGTGTGAAAATGTTCAAAAGTGTTCCATTAATTCCATAGAAGAGTTCAGTATAAACCGGGTGTTTTCTGTAACAGGAGCAATAAATTGAATCAAAGGCAGTACTCCCCAAACTGAACAACGTTTGTTCAGCGACTTTTAAAAATAATGTTTTATTTGTGTTTTATTACACTTCAAAGTTTGTTAGAAGACGCAATGTACTGCGAATTTTGTTCATTTTGAACTATGACAAGAGACGTCAATTAGGCTGATGTTAACGTACATTGAAAATACTATTTAGTTTGTATGAAAAAGTGAAGACCTACAGAATACATAATTTTTAAAAGTCGTCGAACAAAAGTTGTTACGATTAAATTTATTGCTCCTATACTTACTAAACAAGAAAAAAAATGTTATATTAAGATTCAAAAGCAATAAGGTCGAAAACCAGATAGATCTTAAGAAGCTCGTTGATATAAAATATGGCACAACAGCTGTTAGAAAATGGTGGTATTTCAAAAACTGACAACAATATTAATTTTTTTTTCATTAACTCCATTTAAATTATAATGATCTTTTGATTTATGTATTTAAACATGTAAAAATGTTTTTGTAACTATGAAAAGGCATGGCTAAAAGCTAAATCGGCCGAATTTATATACCGCCCTCTTAATAACATGTACGAATAACATCACTTATTCAGTAGGTATCAATGGAAGTAAATCTATGAGTAAAAACCAGCGACTCGTATCTTTTTATAATGAAGGATCTACATTTGACGTGAAAAGGGTCTCTATCCAGCGAATTTCCGATTTCGATTTTACGGTAAATTTGGTCAACGGAAACTAGTCGGGAGTATTAAAATTCTGGCGTCGACTCGGGGATATTTTTTGTCGCAAATATTATACAAAGATGAAGAGTTACATTCTGCGCCTTTATGAATAATTCTGGAGTTATCCTAGTACTGACGGTAAATTTGCCCTAAGCTGTCCATGTAAGTACTATATAACATTCTATTCCTAGTTTCATCTGTCCATGTATATTAATCTGATTGATATAAAATTAATACAGAGACGTAGCTATTGATTCTGGATTTATTTACTGCAGGTTGCTAATATAACGTTGGGTGGTCAACAGTAAAAAGAAATTTAGCAAAATTCTACGTTAGGGAATTACTACTAATTCTTACCAAAATCAAGCGATTCCCAAAAATTTCCAAAACATTAGTTAACGGCCTCCTAGCCTAGTTGGTAGTGACGCTGCCTTCGAAGCAGGAGGTCCCGGGTTCGAATCCTGGTCAGGGCATTTATTTGTGTGTTTATCACGAATATTTGTTCCTGAGTTATGGATGTTTTCTATGTATTTAAGTATTTATATGTATCTATATATTATATATATCGTCGTCTAGTACCCACAACACAAGCCCTTGTGCTTACCGTGGGACTAGGTCGATTTGTGTAAGAATGTCCCGCAAATATTTATTATATTTATTTGTATGTCTTTCCCATCACGGAACAATGGTGTTCCGGACCTTTGGGAGGCGTGCGCGGAGCCGAAGCCAACACGCAGAGGCCCTTTCGACAATTTAATGAAATGTAAGGGGTACACCGAGCGGATGTTGCACCTGCCCGAGTCATGGGACGCACGCAGAGGCAGCACCCGCCAGGGTGTATAGACTATTGAGATTTAATGGAATCTAAAATATGCTGGACTATTAGGTGAAAGCGGTGGACTAAATACTGGGTTATGGAGAATAAAATCGGACGTCTGCCTAACAAAACGGTAATCAATTTTATTTCCGGCAGACGGTGACACGCCCACATAAGATGGGCCCCCACAAAAAGCGACATCTAAGATGGCTCGAGGGCAACACCGGTATGAGGGCTGGGGGTAGAGAGGTGTCACTGGACTTTAAACATATAGCCAACTCGCCACTTAGGTTTCCACATCTACCCTCGAGAACACAGCTCTCGCGACCCCACTCTGGACGGCCGGTTAAGGCAAGCCAGAGGCGGAGGACTTGGTCGGACGACGGAGTCCCCCAGGAGCGCTCAGGTACGTGGGGTCGCTACTCCCCAACAGCTCGCCACAAGCTGCCCTGCGTTGACTGATTGCACCGGTGGAAACCAGTGGGCGATGGGGTCGTCACATCCCTACGCCATTATATTTATTTATTATTAGGCTGCAAACGAGCAGACGAATCGCTTGATGGTAAGCGATTAACACCGTCCGTGAACACTCACAAAATCAGAGGTGTCGCAAGTGTGTTGCTGGCCTTTAACGTGGGAGTAAGCTCTTTTCTTGAAAGTTTGAAGGTCGTATCGGTCAGGAAATACCGCTGGCGACGGTTTGTTCCACAGTGTACTGTGCGAGGCAGAAAGTTTTGGGAGAAACGCACAGTTGAGGACTACCAACCATCTAAATGGTGAGGATCGAAATGTTATCGCGTAGATCGATGGGGAATGAAGTGGCAGGTATTAATCCGAACAATTCCTCGGAGCACTCCCCGTTATACAAAATTATAGAAAATGCAGCGCCAAGGGGTCAAGCCGATCAGAAATACGTTGGCAACCGACAATTTGAGCCGCTCTCCGTTGGATGCTGTCTACAGGGAGAAGCTTTGTAGCTCATCGGTATATTTCTCATACCAATGACATCAATTTACAAGTGCTCCCCCCACAGAAATCACCATGCGACTATTTTTGACAATTGTCGTATCCGTGATAACTATTTGATATTGATAATTTATTGAAAAATAAAAGCATTTGTTAAACAGTGATATCACAGACACGGGTGTCATACTTTTCTCACCGGTGATTTAAATTAAATATCACAGTTTTTTTATCGAATCAAAAAGTAAAAGGAAAAACCAAATTCCTTGGAGAGTGTCTTGCCACGCGGGAGACATTTATTTGTTTATCTCGTTAATAAATAACCCGGAAACGCCATCCCGGCGCCGTCGCCAGATGGCTCTGATTACTTTAGTTAATCAGCGGGTTGATTGGATGTGATGCTTTAGCTAGAATTGAAGACTTGTGTTTCCATGTGTGGGGCACACATGGAAACACAAGTCTGCAATTCTCTCTATTAATAACTAGCTGCCACCCGCACTTTGTCCCCGAGACGATAACGTCAAAAACTAAATTTTTACCTCATTTTGTTGTTCTTAGTAGTGCTCCACGATATTTGAAGATATACCTTCTTCTATTACTTACGTATATTAAGAATATGTACTATTCTTCATATAGTTGTAACGTCCACTGACTTTTAGGGTTCCGTAGCCAAAATGGCAAAAACGGGAGCCTTGTAGTAGTTTTGTATGTCTGTCCGTAAGTTTACTTAGTAACTAAAAACCGCACATATAAAAAAACCAGAGGAGAGTTTAGTGTGCCGCTACTTAGTTTTGGGTGTAAATTGTTAAAAAATATGTTTGGTTGGTCACTCCATGCATAAAATTAAATGTGTAAATAAACGCAAGCATAAACGTGTAATATGTCATTCAATAGGTCTTTAAGAATACTCTTTGGTTTCCAAAACAATAGATAAAGTAGGTCGATATTTTCAGAAATAATCGCGATGAAAGTCTGAAAATGTGGTTTATGTGTAAAACTCGTTACATACAAGCCACTTTTTGAAAGAGCCACTTATGTTGTTTGACTTCTAAGCGCCACTTGCACTACCCGGTGTTAGCCAACTAACCCGGAGTTAAGCGTTTTTTAGTATGAAATTTGACAGCCGACTCCTATTGGCTAAACCTGAATGGTGCAAGTGGCTCAAAGTGATCGTAAAAATAAAACCCTTGCTCCAATTTGTATAGAAACGTCCTTTACATTGAAAGCAGTTCTGTTTATAAAAAGACTCTTTCATGCCATTTCTCCTTCAACAACCTATTCATCCACGACAACAAGCAACTGTGCGCTTACCATGAGTTGTTTGTACCGTGGTAGGAGCGAGACGGACATACTTTCGAATTCTACAGTCGCTATCGAATACGGTTACGTACAACTCGTGGTAAGTGTGTAGGTTCAATATTGGCGGAGTTTTATATTTAAAATACAATTCCAATAATCTTCATTTAAGGTAAATATTATCATATTTTGTTTGCTGTATTTGAAGAAATAAAGTTCGTTACTTTTGTACCGTAAAATGAGGCGAGTAGGGATTGCGATAGGTCATGAATGGGGAGAAGAGGGATGGCAGAAGGGTGAGTTGGTATTTATAGACCAGCGAGGCTAAGATGCCAAGCTGATATCCTGATAATTGCTGGATAAGACGACAGTTTGTCGCCACGTTCTGACAATTTCTGATAATTTTAAACGGTTCTGTTAAATGTCTTTGCATTTGGCAGCTGTCACCGTCGCGCTATCCGCAGTTTATCAATTATAGCATTATCCTATGACATTCATGGATAACCATCTTAGGCCCGCAGATTTGTCTGGTAGAGGGTGATACATCATACATGTCTACGGCCCCAGCTGTGAGAAAACCAAACCTCTACGTCAACGTTATCATAAGGTACGGCCGTTTATGTAATGTTGCATTTCCCATACATTTGCAATGGGAATCAAAATGTATAGGGTACTTCCCCCAGAATCACAAAATTTGGCAAAAAAAAAACAAAAGCTTGTAGCACAAACACAGGAAAAAATCTGAAAACCGTATAATTTACACTGAGAGTTCCGTGCCACCAGAATTTTAAGTTGGTACTAAATGGGGGAAGCACCCTTTGTGCGGAACCCTCGGTGGGCGAGACCGACTCGCACAACTATTGACTATTACAATTATTGAAGGTTTCGATTAGTAGAATAAAATATTGTTACACGGGATTTGTACCACGTTTAGCGGGTAAAGGAAAGCTTATCAAATCTGCGATTAATTTTTAAATCATTGTTATGTTATGAAAGCTCAGTGTTATTTATATATTTTATTTACTTTCTTCAACTTACATTACAATTCCAAATTGGAAAAAAAAATTAAAAGCTATAAGTACTTACCCACAGCAAATTGTTTTTCTGTTTTTTAATTACGTTATTTTAGATAAGCAGCAAACGTTGGTGACCCAGCAGTAAAACGTGTGACTTTCAATCTGAAGGTCGCGGGTTCAAATCCTGCCTGCTTGTACCGATGACTTTTCGGAACTTATGTACAAAACATAATTTTATTTTTACCAATTTTTTTTCCGTCAAGAAAAACATCGTGTGTAAACCGAATTAATCCCAATAAGGCCTAGTTTATCTGGATTGGAAGGTTAAATGGTACTTAGTCGCTTTCGCAAAACTCAAAGTCTTAGGATTAGTTGCCGAATCATAGGGTCCATGCTTCCTCAGTCATGCATAAATCGGGAAAACGCTAGGGAGAAGACGAAGATTTTAGGTAAGCAGCACAATAAAATCACAACCTTTCACAATTACCTAACTCATGTACGACAGAAATTTCCTAAATGGACTTTGTCAAAGTGTCGGTTAATTAAACAATTTCGAACAAAATTACTTTCTCCTAAACACGCGACCGAATTCCGCTAAAAAGGAAAACAAAGTTTTATGTTAATTAATTTGTTTTAAGTATACAAAGACTCACGAATAGGCTAAATAAAATATAAACAATGTAATAAATAAGTAAAATATTATATTGTCGTTATATTTAAAAACATAGGTACTCGTAGTAAAGACGGAATGAAAAAGCATGATATACGAGTAAGAAATTCACAAGAAAAACAAGAGAAGGTAGATTATATCATTTTTATCACAATTCATAAAGGATCGAAATTATATATTTCCGGCGAGAGCATTTAGTAAATCTCAAATGAAGCGATGGATTCTACAATTAATCTATAAAGTAAAATCCTGAGCGGGATGACGGATTCAAGTGTTAAATCCCAAAAGCGAAAATAATTTCGATTCTTTGTGTTTATTATTTCTGTCATAATTAATTATTAGTTGGTTTTAGCGATATATTGTTCATAGCAAAAGCTATAGCCTACATATACACCTTTAGTTTAAAAAAATACTATTAAGGTAGGATGAATAGTTCTCGGGGGGCTACAACGGGAAACCTCCTCGAGTGCCAGGGCTCTTCCCATTCTCCTTGATCCGGTTGCTCCGGGAAAAAGGGAAGGGTTCCTGGACGGTGCTTCCTGGGGGCAACGGTAAGCGATCTCTTGGAAGATTCCGAGGATCTCTTACTAGTGCTGCAAATATCCTGTCAGGGGGGTTGGGGGGTTCCGCACAGGGAGTACTCTCATTGAGGGAGAGAACTTCTGAGTGTTGGCGTGAGGGGGCCTCCGGGTCCGCCGACAGGAATGCCGCTGTCCTGTATGAAACTGCGGTCCCGTACCCTGTCTAGGCAGAGGGCCTATGATGACGGACCGGGGGTTGCCACTGCTGGCCTGCGCCGGCGTGGTGGCTGCGAGGATGACCACCTCTATAAAAATCGCAAAGATCGCCATCTCGCTCCCGGAGTGGAGGTTGTCATGAGGGACCAGCGTGTGGTGTCGCCCTGCACGCTACCTTCGGGTGGGGGAGCTTCGGCTCCAGGGGCTTCGGCCTCAAGGAGGGGACAGCTTCGGCTGTCGCAGCAGGCGGTGTTCGCGGTTGTGTGCCTAGGGCAATCCCGTGTCACCGTCACCAACGCTGCAAGATGGGCATACCGTGGATGGTTTAGTGGGTAGTGCGGGTCCGGACCTGCGAGTCCCACATACCCGTCCTAGTTCCCTGGCTAGGCGGGATGCCTAAATGCATTCCTCCACGTAAAACAAAAAAGGATGAATAGTTCTCGAGATGTACCTGATTTTATAAATCTCGACATTCGCTATCTTTGATTGGCTGCCATTTTTGTTAGTTATTTAAAGATGGCAATCGTAGTTTTTTGACGTTCTTATAAACTTACCTTACTGCTGTGAAAAGGAAAATTAGTACCTCCAAAATTTACCCATACCGGTCATACATCCGCCATCTTGGATTGGCCACCATGTCTATTAGCTACCACTTCGTGATGGCCATCATGGCTTTTCAACATCTTAATAAACATGTTATCTGCTGTATATAGATGAATTACCCAATATATTTTCTCCACTTTAAAAAACCTCCATCTGAATCCTGAAGAGCATCAAAACTTCAAAACTTAACGAGATACTTTAAATAGAATTGCCTGTAACGGTTTGCTATCAACTGCCCATTGACTTGGAAAAATGAAGGCGGATTAAATGAGAGACTAAATGAGATTCTATTAAAATTAATTAAATAATTACTCATATTGTACATACTACATAAACTTGTAAAATATTCTTATATAAAAGTTTCGCTATTCGTCTGGTCGCCCCGCTCGGGTGAGTGTTGTGTTATTTACTATATTTTTCTCATGTTCCCAATATTGTTAAATCCGTGTTGGTTTATTTAATCTATAAAATTAAATATCTTGTGACTGCCGCATCGCTGAACACCAAAGATAATTAATGGATTCACAACTGCACGCACGCTTCATAGTGACCATCCCGGGTGTGACAGTCACAAAATATTCCGGCCTAAACGCTAACCTAGTGCCTAGTGCTAGTGATGAATTCTAGGGAGTCAAGCTAGGACTGGGCTTATATTTGAAACCATGCGGCAGATGCGGCGCACGCTCCTGCTTGCTACCGAACGTCCCTTCCTGTCCGGTTGAACCCCATTCCTATCCTGCTGACCAGCTCTGAAATTTTGATGCTGTGGGTAGAAGATAAGATAAGATAAGATAGATAAGATAAATTTATTGGTAGCATAAAAAGGTACACGTCAAGGAAATATAATTATACAATATTTCAGAGGTACATCTCGTACAAAAAATATATATACATTCATTCATGTCGATCACTAAATTTTACAGTGTCAACGGCAATTGCATTATGTCATTAATATTATAAAAATTATTCGTAAGCAGCCATGCTTCTAACTTACATTTAAAAGATTCATATGATGGTGCTTGTCTTACACTCTCAGGGAGGCGGTTGTATATTGCAGGGCCCTTGACGTACGCCGATTGCTCTGACCTCGCGAGTCTATGAGGAGGCGCGAGCAGGCGCTCGCCGTGTGCGTTGCTACGGAGGTTGTGTGCTGTCACTATACCTTTACGTTTAAATTTGTCAATGTTCATGTGAGTGTAACTCGCAATCTGAAGGATGACTATGCTCGGTAAGGTTAGAATGCGTAGTTCCTTAAAGTGTTCGCGCACCGACATATCGTCGCGAATCCCTACAATTCTACGCACCGCGCGCTTCTGCATTTTAAAGGCGCGATCGAATTCCGATGCATGGCCCCACAATTCGGTACCGTATGACAACAAGGAGTGGACAGTGGCGAAATAGCACGACCTAACTATGTCCCTGCTAGCTGTGGATGCCAGACGTCGCAGCGCGTAGCATGCGCTTCCCAGGCGCGCACACACGTAGTCAATATGCTCCCGCCAAGAGAGCGCGCCGTCGAGCACGAAGCCTAGGAGTTTTGTGGTTGTGACCTGCTCGATTCTTGTGCGTCCCGCGCATATATTGAGATCACCACTCTGGTGACCGTTCAGATTAACGCGTAGGAAACAAGTCTTTTGTGCATTAAGTAACAAACCGTTCAGAGTAAACCATACATGCAGTCGGTTCATGGTTTCATTCAGGGCCATTTCGAGTTCTTGTTCGTTTGGCGCTGTGACCACTACAGTCACGTCATCGGCGTACATAAACACTTCGCCTACATCGAGGGCCTCCGGCAGATCGTTCAACAGTATGGTAAATAGCGTGTTTGATAAACAGGATCCCTGGGGAACTCCCATTACACTGTTTTGTTCCACGGATCGTATTCTACCCCTATCCCCTATAACGATTTGGGACCTGTCCCGCATGAAGGAAACCAGTATATCTAGAGTAGGGCCTCGGAGTCCATAGTGATCCAGCTTCGCTGCGACGAGACTGTGGTCCGCGGTATCGAAAGCGCACGAGAGGTCGCAGCACAGCACGGCCGCTTGCTGGCCGGCCTCGCGCGCCCTCAGCACCGCCCACACCACCTCGCGCACCAGGTCCGTCGTGCTGCGGCCTCGCTGGTACGCGTACTGCCGGTCTGACATGACGTGCTGGGACATCCAAAAGGAGATTATGCGCTGGTTAAGTCCGACTTCTATGACTTTGCTGAGGACCGGTACCAACGATATAGGACGGTATGACGTACTAGCCGCCTTCGGTCCTTTCCCCTTGTATAGAGGTGATATTTTCACTTTTTTAAGTGGTTCTGGGAAAATACCATTTTTAATGCACATATTGTACAGGCACGATAGCGGCTCGCATATTAAAGGACTTACAAATTTAAGGATGTTAGGTGAGAGTTCGTATATGTCCTGACTTTCTTTAGGCGCTATCTTAAACTGCAAAATTTGGACTACTTCTTGAGGGGTAAATGGTTGAAGCCGTATGGAGCGATCCATAGACGGCGTGCGGGTTGCGAGCGCCGACAGCGCGGCGCGAACATCGGCGCGCGGGGCGCCGCACGCCGCCGCCGCGCCGACGAACTCGGCGTTCAACGCATCGGCTACCTCCTGCCCGGGCGCCACCAAGACTCCATTAACATGTTTAATCGTTTTTGTAAAGTCAAAGGGTTCTCTTGGTTTCCTGGCGAGCTCTTTGTTAATTACGTTCCACATAGACTTACTTTTATTTTCATTTTTCCTAATAATATCGTCATAATATTCGGTGCGTTTTGATTTCAGCTTATTAACATACGCATGTGATAAGTTTTCCGCAAAACGAATTAAGTTAGTCGAATCTGGAAATTTAATTCTCAAGTCCATGATATCAAAAAGAAGTCTTTTGGTGTTAACTATGTCTGAGTCCACCCATGAATTTACTTTACTAGTGCAACTGATTTTTTTCTTAGGGAAACAGATGTTAAATTTATTTATTAGTGTATTCAAAATGCTTTCGGCTAACTTATTGCAATCATTCCCAGCTTTGTATACTACTTCGGCCCAGTTTATCGACTCGATGTGATTACCGAAGTTTATTTTATTCGCGAGGGTATAACGTCGGTGAGGCAACGACTCGCGCTTGCGTAAACTCGATCTAGCGATACATGTTATCTGCGCGCAGTGGTCACTAAGGAACGTTATCGCTCTCTTGACGGACACACGGTCGCGGCAGATGTTGGAGTAAACATGATCTAAAAGAGTAGACGACGTAGGAGTTGTACGTGTTGGGAAATTTACTACTGAAGTACGTGTAGTCTTCTACTTCAGCGTGCGCGTGAAGTGTTGCAAGGAAGTGCCCATTAAGAATGACTTGTTTGATTGGTTTTGTTTAGTTTTCTTTTCATTTCTTCTAATGACTCAGCTCAGTAATTTATTACCCACGGCCTAGCTGGCTCTATATTCTTTGTTCTATTCGTTTATAATGTCTATATTTTAATTATAAATTGATTAACAGATTTTCTACTTTATTTTCTCTCCTGAACCACTAGTTTCTACCTAAGCTGAAACTAAACGTCACATGCCTTACAATGTCACCCGTTTCTGCTCTCACTTCCAAATTAATTACCTACCAGAATTAACTTTGACAAATGATGCAACAAAACTTCATTAAGCGACGCAGGGTTGAAAAGGTGCACGTCGCGAGCATCCAGGCGCGAAATTAAACAGCTTGCACCAACTTGTTAATCGCCTGGACCCCTGCCAGAACACAATTTGGAGATATTCCCGCGGATCTCTTGTCGCTAGATCGTGTGCGTTAAAGTTTAGTGGTAAATAGCGACTGCTATTTTATTATGGCGTTTTATGCATAAACGCAGAACAAACACAGTTTAGTCACTTTGAAATTTGCGATTGTTAGAAAGGGATAAAACATAATTCTTGGCGAGGAAAACATAACCTCGGTAAAAAGAGAAACGATGAAATCATGTTAAAATATGAGGGATAGATATTGAAAACTTGTGTTTCGCCGCTTATACACGTACGGACAAATTTTACGATCCCGTAGTTAGTTTTGCTGCTAATTGCTTGTCTTTTAGATACCTAGCCATTATCCTATTATATACCTACGGGTTTTGCCTAGGAGTAAAATTACTTGACGTGGCTCTATAAACCAAGCAATTAAAAACCGGTGAAGACCATGTCAAACCATGCTCAATGTAGGGTATTAGTTTAAAATCGTAAAAATATACCTACAAGTTTTAAATTTTGCGTACGTATGCTAAAGCTATGTGTATTCTTAACGACTTACCGGTTTTCTACCTACAAGTAAATGCGCTAAATTTCTTAAAAATGCGTGGGCGTTTACTTACTCTGCTTCCAACAGAGGTAAAAATAATATCAAAATTACACATGCGGATTCTGAGGTGAGTAGTCTATGGCTGCCATAGCACAGTTTACACATATTGCTGACGCAAACTAAGTCCAGGTTTCCTAATTGAATAAGTCCGGTAAATCGTAAACCTAATAACCGAAAAATATGTTTTATGAAGTAAAATGGCGCTTGACATATATATATATATTTATTTATATATACAAGTAACTTAAAGCGGTCTGCGGTTAGCGTCGTCATTAATTTTGCTAGGAAAATTCCAGGTGCTACTTCAACGCAGCATGACGTTATTCGTCTTTACATGTATACAGGTGTAACAATAAAGGATGACTCACACTAGGACAGGACAGGAAGGGATGTGACGGGGCGGGATGGGACGATCTGTCAATTTCTATTATATCGGCGCCCTCGGATGTCACGTGACGTTTTCTATAGAAACTTACAGGTCGTCCCCTCCCGCCCCGTCCCGTCCCATTCTAGTGTGAGTTTTAGTGTGAGAATCCCTAATGCTGGTGTTCCGTTTAATGCAGAGACTGTGTGGCAGTACCAATAGCATCCTGAAAACGTTGGCAGGTAAGATAGATGCACCACTGCTCGTGCACTGGAATGGAATGCATGTGGCAGCCACAGATGCTGAGAAGTGGTGCATCTAGGTTGCCTAGTTATGTTGTATTTTTTTTTTTTTTAGTATATGATAAATTGTTTTATTAGATTTTATTCAATTTTTAAAGCACGAATCAAATCATTTATTAAATGTAATAAATGTTTTGATTCATGTTTTTGTGTTTTTTAAGTAGTCACACTACTATATATAAATTATAAATTGAAAGAGATGTCATATACTAAAGAAAAAGTGACCAAGGTCCCCGGTGAGCAGGGCTGGGATCGAACCAGCGACCTCCTGCTTTCGCGGTAGATTTTATTATTATTATTTTGTGTGTCAAAAAAATTAACAATTTATGGACCTACGATGTCTAAAATAAAGAAATTATATTATATATTATTATAATGGCGTAATCAGTATCGTGAACTGATCAGGAAAACATAGGTTTTTTTTTACGCTTAAAAACAATGGTCAACAAACAAACAATGGTCGACTCGATCCATCAAGACACCATTGAGGTGGATAGGCGGAAACTCACATACCCGGTTGCGACTGCTCTCAAAAATCATGTATTGGCTCTTCTTTTCATTGTATTTTAGGCCATGACTTAATGCATATTCCTCACACACATGAAGCAGCCGGCGCATACCACAAACCGACGCGCTCAACAGCACCATGTCATCCGCATAACTTATGTTGTTGACACAAACGTCATCAACATGACATCCGACATGAATGCTGCTGAGCGCCTCGATTAATCCGTTCACGTACAGATTGAAAAGCGTTGGTGAGCTTAAACCCCCCTGTCTCACCCCGCATTCCAACCTGTACTCATCAGACATTACATTTGCCCAACTAACGCTGTTGACCTGGTTCCCATACCAGTACCTAAATATACGCACCGTTTCTGGTGGTATATTGGTTTTTTCTAGCTTGTTCCATAGTATATCATAGGAAACCAGGTCAAAAGTCTTAGATAGGTCCAAGAAACAGGCAATTACTGGAGTGTTATGTTGCACGTAATAATTGACAGTATGCTTAAGACACAGTCAAAGAGTGTCACCTTGACCTCGTCAGAGCATCTGCTAAAATGAAATGAAATGAAAAATATTTATTTCGAGTATCAGATGACTCATAGGTGGTTAGATTACAAACTAAATAACTTAATAACTAATGTTATATCTAATGTTATGTTATGTTATGTTGCTAAACTTGCGAGCGAGCACGTTGCATCTTACAGATAATGCTCTCTTCTCTCTCTCGAAATCGATATATCGAAATCTTTGTCGTCTCTCAGGTTTTCAGTTAAAACAATATTTAAACTGCTGCACCCTTCGAACAGGTAATCCATTTAAAAATACATCGAGTATCCTCTTCGGACTTTTCCTGCCTTGAACACAAGGAACACACAGCTATGACCAGATGGTGATGGTTTCATTAGTCATGATTAAATATTTGCAGCCTAGTTAACAATTATGCTACGGGTTACACCAACAGGATTAGCCAGTCGCCACACAATATGAATTTTGCCTGTTCGAATTTTGAAAACCTGTACTTGATTTTGACTCTACTTGTAATTTGCTACTGTACTAGCAAAATACAAGTAAGAATTAATGTCTAGGCTTTTTTGGTTGTCTTAATTATTCGTAGATGTATTTGGTGGAGTTTTTTCTAAGTATTTTTGTACTACTTGTAACTGTTAATCGAAGTAGGTATTTATTACGGCAACATGCATGTGACACCTTGAAATACCGATCGCGGCGAGGGGCATTTCACAAAAATGTACCTACCTTACGATTCCTCTAAAGTTTCCCAAACATTTATTTTCAACAAAGAATTACATTACATCACATGTCTAAAAATTAAGTAAAAAAAACCTAAAACTAACTTAAACTAAGCCTAAAAAACCCGGCTCAAAGGTCCCCATAATGCCTGCATCATTCCCCCGCTGATATGCTATGGAGACCTGTTGAACCAAGTATCACCCAGAGCGAGGATCACCACCTCTCTCCCGCAAACGCCGGCCTATTTCCCCAAAAAGTCGGCAAGCTCCCACTCCCACTGTTAATCACTGTTCGCTGTAAATAAATGACTAAGCGATATTAAAAAAAGTATACATTATGACGTCTATGGTACCTATTCCATAAGAGCATCGCTTAGCGATGTTCTTAACTGCTGTTTTTTTCGTTTTCTATAGTCGGCATACGACATGTTCCACATTCTGCCATCATTCAAAATTTCGCGTTGTTTGCTATTTTTGCTGTCGTATAGAAACTAGTGTATGCAACAGCTCATAATTGGTTCTTAAAATTCTCGGGTCTAAATAAAAAGCAGTATCACTACAAAGTATAAAACAAAGTCGCTTCCCGCTGTCTGTATGTATGTATGTGTGCTTAAATCTTTAAAACTTACGCAACGGATTTTGGTGCGCTTTTCTTTTATAGATAGAGTGACTTAAAAGGAAGGTTTATATGTATAATAATAACCCGTGCGAAGCCGGCGCGGGTCGCTGATTATATTATATATATATATATATAATCGTGATATCATAGTTACGATTTCAAATATCGAATAGATACGCCACTGTAATTCCTGTTTATCCTCTTCCATCAAATTAATTCTATGCAGTATTTAGGTATTGCTTACTTCATTAACAGCGTTTAAGTACTTGTTGATATATAATGGACGATTTCGTATACTGGTTATTGAATGCATAATTATTCTCAGAATAATAATTTACATGTTAATATAAATTTTAATCAAAATACATTTAAATACGAATGAGATTGTAGATACTTGTTACCGTTTGTCTTGTAACGAAGACAGTGCTAAGATAATGAGATGCTTATTGATTTACAACTTTTACCTAAGAACAAAACAAAACAGACTTCCCAAGTTAATGTAAATCTTACATCCGAAATATTCAACAGATGCGTATCGCACGTGTGGATATATTTACTTCAACTTTTTCGCAGCAACTCAATTTAAATAATCAAGTTCTCAAGTATCGGGAGTTTCTTCTTCATTTCCTTATTTGCAGATATGTTAGAAAGAATAACATACAAGTTTTAAAAACAAAACATTCATACAGGATGTAAAAAATATGCAGGTGATCCGTTTAAGGGCGTAATCGGTATCGTTATCTGATTAGGAAAAAACAGAAAAATTCCGGCAAATTGGCGTGGCAATTATACAGTTTTTGGATATTCTCCTGCAGTTGTGCAACAAGCTCTTGCTTTTTGCCAAATTCGTGATTCTAGGTCAACGGGAAGTACCCTACATTCTGATTCCTATTGAAAATGTATGGGAAATGCAATATAAATGGCTACATCTTTTGATTGCGTTGACGTAAAGTTGCGTTCACAGCTTTATGAGTCTGCAGACCCGTGTACCTATGTGGTATTAATTTCAACTTGCTACCTCTAAGCGTTCCTGAGCTAAACAAACCAGAGCTGGTCTTGACAGGCAGGCGGACGAACGTACAGAAAACAAAGTGATCTTTTAAGGTTCCGTTTTTTCTTTTGAGAAACGGAACCCTAAAAATGACGCGAAAACAAATAAAGATTCTACGGAGGCTTGGCCTATCAAGATAAACTGCCCCATATAAAAAAATCGCAACAAAAAATATTTTTTTCTCACTCAGCCGGCATTTTTGTTACCTACACCTTGTACCGTCGGCTTCATAAATATATATGCATCTTTATTCAATTTTGACCCTTCGTCCCCTGTAATAAGTTCCAAAGTGTATAGATATTTATAGATGTGACTGTACACATGTCAGTGCCTATTCCAGTAGTATGGTCTATCGTTTCCGTCTTTGTTAAAGTTATTTTATAAATTAGTTTAAACTTAATTGATCATCACTTGGCTATAAAGTCAAACCTCGTTGTCTTCCAAGAAAGTGAACTGTCAAACTTTATAGTGTTATTTTAAACGTCTTATTCTTCTTTTATAAATAATGGCGTCCGTCCGAGAGTTCGACAATACTGCCAGTATCGCGAATTTTTAATATACAGTAGAATCCGGTTAGTACGACTCCGCATAAAACAACCTACCGATTTTAGCGACGTAGGTATAGGCAGTTGGTTGGTTTTCATACAAGCCACTATGAAAGTGAATCCGTTTAGTACGACTGCTTATATCAACATACCGCTTTTAACGACGGGATTTCACACGAAATTGTTCGGTTACAACGATTACGGTGCATTGTAACCAAAGAATACATACAAGATGTAACCTTTTGTTCGAAGCAAATATTTTATAGCTTATGCGCGTAAAGGTTTCATCTCGTGTAAAAAAATCCTCCGCAATTTACAATGGCCTAATTTGGAATGTAGTCGGGAAGTACGAGTAAATAGGTCTATGATTCAACAATTTCTTTCGCTAAATATTCGTAATTTCAATTATTCAATGAGTTTCATTGAACCATTATGAATTATAATGCATGTGTGACTATTTAAATCGATAAACTACTTTAAAATTGTCTGTTTGTTTAGTACGACTGCCTGTTAGTACGATGTGATATTGTCGGTCCCTTCGACGTCGTTATAACCGGATTCTACTGTATATCAGTAGTAGGGATTCGCCGGTTCTGCCGGGTTTTTTTGGGTGTGTCTATGTACTGACCCGCCCAAAAACATGGCCACCAAAACTAAAAAAAAAAAAAAAAAAAAAACAAAAAAAAAAACAATAGCCCCCCACTTAGAGCGTTTGGGCGGGGTCCTGAAAGTGTAAGATGGCGTCTTCAGGCTTTTATATGCTGGTCTACTAACACAATACAAGGCAAGCATAATCCCTTTCTCGCATCGCCATTGTTCTTCGAAAAGGGTCCTATTGTCCTTCCTACCTGGATCGAGCCGACCCACGCTGACCACCGTCGCGTCAATGGATTTTTTGCGTCGTCTTTCAATACATAAACACACCTATTCCTGCTGTACTATTACAACATATGACTACTGTGATTTTACTATGACAGCGATTTATATTTCTACCATATAATACCACACTTAATCACCTATCCTAAACCAACTTTATGAAAACGAGATAAGGTATATTATTAACTTTGTAAGAAAATGGAATTTGAGAAAGCGTTCAGTTTGTATTTTAAAGTGAACAATGAAATAAGTAAATAGTGTATGATTTACTATGGTATTTAATCAATTGTTAATTATTCCTTATAAATAAAAAAAAATTAAAACCTATTGTATATTGTCTGATGTATGATCAATTTTCTAAGAAACTATAAAAAGTGCGGGATTTACCGCGCAGTATCTTATATATCAACACAAGCTACAAGTTTTAACAGGTTTATTGTGGAATGTGAATCGAAACGTTTTATTCAGTTTCCAAACCTTTGTTAAAATATATGAACACCTGAATGGAACCTGTTAAAACCAGTTTTCTAAGAAAGCACAAAGGATGGCACAAAAGTATATTGTTAATTATTTCGCTATTCATCTAAGTCATCCTTCTCAGATATACGTTGTGATGTAACAAAGAACTTGTTAAGTTTGAGTGCTCTTACGTGGTTTGAAAAGGTTTTATTCTTAGTTTCTTGGAAGTAGTCAATCCTTTGTTACAATAATATTATCCGCACAGTCCAAGATCCTGTTAAAACCAGTCGTGATGGGGAGCAACGGTATATTTTTTATATGGTTGGTATTCCTATAAAAGCGTCCTCTCAGTAGCTTCACTTAAATAGTCCCTTAGTGTCAGCCATCAAGTGTGGAGTACCAATATACTACCGAGTGAAGTTTCCATTCAGATAATTTCAGTGTATAAGTCAAGTGTTGTGATCATACCGGCTGCATAATGGATGTAAGTATGTAAATTAAGTAATTATTAAGTAATTTTTTGTTATGAAGTGTGTAGGTACCTATATTTTTAGTTTGATTTTGTTTTTTTTTTATTATTGTACCTTTAGTAGATTGTAATTTAATTTGTATTGTATGACATTGTTTGTATTTACGTTATTGTGAATGATGTTATATTGTAATGAAGTATTATTTGATCAATTAAGTAATTATATTCAAGTAATTATTACTTTTACCCAAGTCTTCTTACAAATCTTTTTACAATTTTAATTGTTATTATTTTGATAGTTGTGAAATTAATTGATATATTGTTTCAGTTCTCTGAAAATACTTTCAAAAATTATTACTACCCCGAAAATCAAGAAGCATCCTCCGATGAAGAGGGCACGGTGGGGTTAAAAATAAAACAGGCGATTGCAAAGAAAAGACACGCAAACAGCATCGAGGGTTTTTTTGAGAGACCCAAGAAGAAAACCAAAGCAGCTAAAAGATCTTCGAATGTGTCCCAGAGTGCTACGGATGGGGTAGCATATTTATCATCGGGACAAGACGACGGTGCGTACGCTTCACATCTCATCAAGATCGAAGTGTATGACCTGGACAAAATACGAAACGTTGCACCTGCCGACCACTGGAAGCATTGTGATGTGCGGCTTAAATATTACACGCCTAATGAGGACGATTCCCATCTTAAAAGTGCCCGAGATGTGATTTTTAATATAACTAGTGAATTAGCTTCTAAGGACAATTGTGTTAAATACTTTATAGACACTGATAAGAAAAAGTAATCAAATAATTGTAATTTAGGTTTAACTATTAAATAATGTATTGTATTATATCCTGTTTGTATTTTATGTACACCTTTTTAATGTACGATTTTAAATAGCTATGTATACACTACTTTTTTGTACTTTCAATATTATATCCAATTTTAACCTGCTGTAATTAAACATTTAAGTAAGTCTTAACTATGGAATCATTTAATTTTTTGATCTTAACTATAGAACAATTGTAAGTAGTTGCGAAAAGGTAATTGTAATTGCTAATCCCCACTTTGTTTTAAATATCTCATATCTATATTCAAGTATTTAAACGAGGGAAATCAATGAGGGCTACTACATTTCGCAATGGATTCTTTAAGCTATGATGTCTACGATCCTGAACTTATCAGACTTTGTGAAGAAGTAGAAGAGAATGAAGACCTATGTGAGGCTGCCCGACTTGTTAGCCAATTTCACCGAGACGCGTAAGTAATTTTTCATAATAAAATATTCCTGTCTTTGCATGTCAAAAACCCGTAACCAGTTGAAACACGTTTAAAAGCCCTTAACCAACCAACCTCCTCAACAAAAGGGTGGGGTTTTATCTTGTTGTGACTCGATCGTATTGTTCAGGTAAACGAAAGGCGGGGAGGTTTACTTATATAAACAGGATGTTATTGAGCTGTGATCATTCAGTATTTGTGTGTCGATTGTGCTTGTGTTGTCTTGTGATACGTATTTAAATCATGGTGTTCACTTACTATCATATTGGGCTCACTTTACCTCGTGATAAGATTGAGGATTTAAGCAAAGAATTTATTTTAGCTTATTTCCATAGAAACATAAGAATGTGGTACATATCAAATAAATTACCTATCTCATTATTAGAAGATTCTGATATCACGCCCTATTTCACTCCATGTGACGGTCATATCAAAGATTCCGAAAGGAATACCCCATCATCAGATGTGATTGATGGAGTATTAATGATGCAGGCATATTGTCAGCGGTGTCGAAAAGATTTAAGTTAGTATATCAACCAACCGATAAATGATTTATATTGTATTTACGTATTAGCTTATATGGTCTTAATTAACACATGCATTTTTTTTTTAGATCTTCTCAAATAGGACGTGGAATGAAACGACGTGCTATTGACGTGAACGAGTCAGCGAGAAAAAAACATTCATCCACCAGCTATGCTGATCATCCATCAACTGACTATGCTGATCATCCATTGACTGACTATGCTGATCATCCATCAAGTGATTATGCTGATTCTCCGTCAACTGACTGTGCTGATTGTCCATCAACCAATTGTGCTGAATCATTAAAAACTCAACCACCTGATAATGATGTAAGTACAAAAAATAATGGTAAAATTGAATGTTCTGTATGTCACGTCTTTGTATCAAAGAGATATTTAACAAGTCATTTAAATAGCAAGATCCATAAAGACAACGTTCCGCAAAAATCTGACAGTGAATTAATTAACGTTCAACTTATTGAAAATGCATTCAGAAATAGAATTGCTACTTACAGAATATTATCTAAAGAAAATGATTACCATTCCTTTGAAAGACCTGAAGCATTTATAGAAAATAATAAAGATATCATATTCACATTATTAGATCGCTCACTTTCAAATCACAGTGCCTTAAAAGTTAATTTTATTTTAAACGCATTGTTTACTCAAGAAACCAAACAGTTAAACAACACATTTGATTTTCAATTAAGCAACAATATTGTTAGCGTTAGCAGTAATAAAAATGATATTTTATCTAGTGTTTTAAATGAAATTAATAATAGATTAATGAACTTTGAAAAAAAAGATAGTGGATGGAGTTTGGTGAAGGTAAATCATTTAGACATCAATGTGAACAAATATAGCCCATTACGTGGCTCCTCATATATCGATTTGCCACGTGATATTAAACTTAAAAAAGCGGTAATTAACGTTCAAAATAATGATTATGAATGTTTTCGCTGGGCAGTTTTGTCAGGACTATATCCACCACTAGAGAGTAATCGTGCATATGCCGTCAGTGCGTACAAAGCACATAAAGATAAATTAAACTTTAGAAATCTCCCTTTTCCTATGAAATTAACAGATATCCATAAATTTGAGAAATTGAATAATATAAGTATAAACGTCTTTGGATTAGAATACAATTCTCAGAGTAAATCAAATGTTGTTGTAGGACCATTACATTTTACAAAATGTAAAAAGGTCAAGCATTTCAACTTGTTGTATGTAAACGAAGGTAGTAAAAGCCATTACTGTCTCATTAAAAATATATCTAGGTTAGTATCCGCTCAGTTGACTCGCCATCAACACACTGCTCACATATGTGATGGTTGCTTGACAAGTCTTACATCACGTGATAATTTAATAAACCACCAAAAAAACGACTGTTTCCATGTTTGCACGAATTTGCCTTTAGGAAATAAAAAAACGAAGAATTGGTTTAATGAAATAGTTGCTGCTAATGAAATTACTTTCAATAATTATGAACGTCAATTGCGGCATCCATTTGTAATATACTGTGACTTTGAAGCGTTTTTAAACCCAATTCATTCATGTTCTAACGAAACATCTCCATCTCCTGACAAACCTTCAACTATTAATGTGCAAAAACATGAAGTTTATAGTTTTGGGTATTATATTAAATGTTCATTTGATGATCAGTTATCAATCTATCGAACTTATAAAGGTGAAAACTGCTCAAAAACATTCATGGAGTTCGTTAAAAAAGATTTACAGAACATTTGCAAAAACAATACATTTGCGAAATCACCTTTACCCTTAACGCTTGCAAACGAAACGAACTTTTCACAGAGTACGAGTTGTTATATCTGTAATCGAGATTTTAATGGTGATAAAGTAATATCACACAATTGGTATACTGGTGCTTACGAAGGGGTTGCACACCAACTCTGTCGCGATAAATACAGATCCCCTAATTGTGTTCCTGTATTTTTCCACAACTTAAGCAATTATGACAGTCACTTTATCGTGCATGGGCTTGGTTTTGAGGATGGTGACATAGAACTTATCCCAGAGAACAAAGAGAAGTACATATCTTTCACAAAAGTTCTACATGTCAATAATCGAATCATGAAGTTAAGGTTTGTTGATTCTCTGAAATTTATGTGTAGTAGCCTTGACAAATTAGCTAAAAATCTATTACCTGAACAGTTTCATGATCTAAAATTAATTTTCCCAAATGAAGAAGATTTTCAACGCTTAATACGTAAGGGTGTTTATCCGTATGAATACATGACATCGTTTAGTTCTTTGACATTAACATCCCTTCCCTCTCAGGATAAATTCTACAGCTCTTTGACTAACAGTCACATTTCAGAAGACGATTACAAACATGCCGTTGATGTATGGAATCATTTCAAATGTCAAAATATGGGTGACTATTCAGATTTGTATTTAAAAACAGACGTTTTATTACTAACAGATGTATTCGAAAATTTTCGAAACGTCTGTCTTAAAACATACGGTTTGGATCCTGCTCATTATTATACTGCTCCAGGATTGAGTTGGGATGCAATGTTAAATGTAACGAAAATTAAACTGGAACTTTTAACCGATATCGATAAGATTACTTTCATTGCAAATAATATTCGAGGAGGTATATCTCAATGCAGCAACAGACATGCAAAAGCTAATAATAAATTCATGTCTGACTATGATCCAAACATTCCTTCTTCCTTTCTGATGTATTTAGATGCCAATAACCTTTATGGTTGGGCTATGTCTCAATGTCTTCCAACCGGTGAATTTGAATGGGTAGATGTAAATACGGATTTTAATATTTCAGACGATGCCGATCATGGTCTCATTTTAGAAGTTGATTTAGAATATCCTCACGAATTGCATGATTCTCATTCCGATTTCCCATTTTGTCCAGAAAATGTTTGCTTAGGCAACACAAAAGAAAATAAATTGATACCCAATCTAAATAAAAAAACAAACTATGTGATACATTACAGGAATCTTAAACAGTGTTTAGGAAATGGTTTACAATTGACTAAAATTCACAGAATTTTGAAATTCAAACAATCTCCATGGTTGAAAAAATATATAGATTTAAACACTTGCATGCGTTCACAAGCAACTTCAGAATTCGATAAAGATTTTTACAAACTTATGAATAATTCAGTATTTGGTAAAACCATGGAGAATGTTTTAAAACGGGTTGAAGTAAAGTTATTAAATCATTGGGAAAATCGTGGTAAATCTCAAGGAGCGCAATCATTAATAGCTAAACCAGAATTCCATAGTTTATCAATATTTTCAGAGAATTTAGTAGCTGTGCAACTGAAAAAAACCAAGGTTTTATATAACAAACCTATTTACCTTGGTTTTTGTATTTTAGATATATCTAAAACATTGATGTATCAATTTCATTACGATTATATGAAAACAAAGTATCAGAAAAACCTAAAACTTCTTTACACAGATACTGATAGCTTAGTTTATCAAATTTTTACGGAAAACTATTATAGAGACATAAAATCTGATGTTAATTTGTATTTTGATACCTCCGACTATCCTCTTAACAATAAATATGGATTACCGTTGATGAATAAAAAGCGATTAGGTTTTTTCAAAGATGAAAATAATGGTAGAATTTTCAAAGAATTTGTAGGTCTGCGATCTAAAATGTATACTATGGATGTTGAAAAAAAACCTGATAAAAATCACGGAGTAACGTCAAAAGCTAAAGGTGTAAATAAATGTGTCACCGAAAATTTTACGGTTAATGATTACAAAAACTGTTTATTTAACAAAAAAGAACAATATGCACAGATGCAAAGATTTAAATCTATTAAACACATTATTTTTACACAAAAAATTAATAAAATATCATTATCACATAATGATACAAAACGCTACCTACTAGAAAACTCTACCGATACTCTTGCGTGGGGGCATTATAAAATATCACAGTAATTGTTGATAAATTGTAACCTCGTAATGTATAAACACAGAACACTCGAATTAATCATTATTTATTGTACATTGCATGGTTTAATTATTAAAAGGAATATGAAATTGTTTATAATTTTAGTATATTATGCTTAATTATAAGTTTATTTTTAGAATATTACTTGTAAATATATTAACATTGTAAAAAAATTACAACAATTAAATGTGTAAATGTTAATCCTGGTGGTGGTAAAAAAAGTTATCCTAAGTTAATATAAAAATTAAATAGATAAGTGTACAAAAAAAAAGTTTTTTTATTTTACTATCATTCCTTTTTCTTTGTTTATGTTTCACTCACTTAAAGAGTAACGGCTTTCTTGAATAACACCATTTGATGTTCAACCGTTTCCAAATCAACACACATATTTAATAATGATTCACTTTTGTCATCCTTTCACTGCCATTGTCGCAGGTCCGAGTGGGTGTGGTAAAACTCAATTTGTCACTGATTTTTTAAGTAATTCTAAAGAGATATGTAATGTTGAGTATGACGAAATTATTTGGTGTTATGATGAAATGCAACCTCTCTACAATTTGGAAAATGTAAATTATAATCAAGGAATACCAGATTTTTCAATGTTTGATGGAAAGGAACCTAAACTTCTTATTATAGATGATTTGATGAGAGAATCGGATGGTCGAATCGTTGATATTTTCACAAAAGGTAGTCATCATAGAAACTTAAGTGTATTTTATATTACACAAAATATATTTCATCAGGGAAGAGGTCAACGAGATATATCATTGAATACAAGCTATATAATATATTTTAAGAATCCCAGGGATAAAACTCAGATACGCTACCTATCACGACAAGTTTACCCAGAAAACTCGAAATTCGTTGATGAAGCCTACAAAGATGCTACCAAAGACGCTCATGGGTATCTCATGATTGATCTTAAACAAAATACAAATGACATGTGTCGTTTTAAAACAAAAATATTTCCGTTTGATGGTCACTGCACAGTGTATGTACCCAAAAAGGGGTTTAAATATGATAAACATCAACATATTTTAGTCAGTTCTACATAATGCATGCAAGAGTTAACACATATAAACATTTACTTGAAGCTTTACAATTGCTTAAACCAAAATATCGTACTGCATTACTAAAATCTTGTGACGATGATGAAATAAACATTATTTGCGAATGTATTTATAATGTGCTTAATGGTAAGATTCCATTAGAAAAAAAAGAAAAGTCGAAATTAAAAAAATATAAAGACACATTACGAAACTTAGTTTCTAAAGGAAAACATAAAATAAGAAAAACTGTTATAATTCAAAAGGGAGGTGGATTTTTACCTATTATTTTAGGCGCAGTTTTAAGTGCATTGGTGAACTCGTTATCATAACAAAATGGAAAACACAAAAAAAATGTTATTAGTTGAATCAGATTTTATTGAAAGATTAAAACGCAATGAAAGTTCACCCGAAAATTCATCATCTAGACTAGATGGAGAGATGCAAAAAATCCTTAAAAGTAAAATGAATGATCGTGAAAAGTGGACGTTATATTCACAAGCATTGCAACGATTTCTACATTTTACTGAAACAGATCGAAAACCGTTTAAGATACCTATTGTAATGGAAGGGATTAATCAATTCAACAATGAAAGTAATGATATTATAAAGTCCGAAGTTAACAAAAAAGAGGAGAATAAAAATAATGATTCAGTTACAAGTGATATAACTGAAACAGCTACACCATCATCGTTTAATACTCCGCCCGGGGAAATAAATCAAGAACCAATGCCAATTACACCTTCAAAAATATTAGGAATATTACCTAAATCATACGAAAAAAAAACTCGGACTTTGTTAGATTTCATTGTTCTAAGTAAACCGAAAATATGGTGGAAACCGACTGGAGAAGTGGTTATAAACAACCGGACCATTCAAAATAGTAATATTATTGATTTGGTAAGCGATACGGTTAGATGTCTTAAACGTCCTAAACCAATTGGATGGGAAGTATTCGCTGCACTTTTAAAAGATATAAAAGTTCCTAGGTCATGCATAGGCAATCCTACAAATTTGGCATTTATTGAAGGCACTCCTTTAATCGACCGCTTTGTGCCATCCACATCCGAAAACACGAGAGCCTCATCAGTTCAAGAGAATACCACGTCGACCCCTCTTACTACACGGTCACATAAGCGTTCAGGAAAGAAAATAGAGTGGGAAAAATGGACCCCCTATTAGATATTAATAGAATCTACTACGATGTATCTAATCCAGCTGGATATAGCAGTTTGGATAATTTATCAAGGGCAATGAAAGGTCAAATGAAAAAAGAGGAAGTGAAAAACTGGCTACAATCTCAAGATACGTATACATTACACAAACCTGTTCATAGGCGATTTACTAGAAATAAATACATCTTGTCTAACTTTAATGAACTTTGGCAAGCTGATTTAAGTGATATGAGTACTTATACTCAATATAATGATGGATACAAATATATTCTTTGTGTTATTGATGTGTTCAGTAAATACGCTTTCGCAAGAGCCATGAAGAAGAAGGATTCAACAACGGTTAAACAATGTTTTGAAAGCATATTTACTGAAGCCAACTCTGTTCCGCTTCACATACAATCCGATAAAGGCACAGAATTTGTTTCCAAGGTAGTTCGAGATTACTTTAAGAACAAAAATATAAATTACTATACTACCAATAACCCCGACATTAAAGCAAGTATAGTGGAAAGGTTTCAAAGAACTCTTAAAATGAAAATGTGGCGCTACTTCACTCATAATAATACATATAATTTCACTAATATTCTACAAGATCTTCTTAATTCTTATAACCACAGTTATCATTCTAGCATTAAAATGCGTCCAGTTGATGTTAACTCTAATAATATTATGACTGTTTGGAGTAATTTATATGATCGCCAAAAAGATAGACAAGTTTCATTAGAAAATACGCAATTCAATGTAGGTGATCATGTTAGCATCACTAAATATAAACATGTATTTCAAAAAGGTTATGAAAGTAATTGGAGTGAAGAAATATTTATTATTAATTCGATTATAAAGAGATCACCGCGGTTTGTCTATACTTTAAAGGATTTGGAAGGTGAACCAATCATTGGTACATTTTATACTAAAGAATTACAAAAAGTAACATACCTCCCCACCAAAGAGTATAAAATAGATAAAATAATACGCTCACGTCGAGTTGCTGGCAGAAAGGAAATACTAGTGAAGTGGCAAGGTTATCCCAATAAATTTAATTCTTGGTTACCAGAATCAGATTTAAAGAAAATATGAGCGAAAATAGTTTTTATTTAACATTGTTGAGTAACAGCTCATCAAATTACTACACGGATAATACGACTGCAAATTTCTTAACTAAATTACCTAGGACCATTAAATTGGATGGAGAATGGGTAGTTGGGTTGGTAGAATTTCAATACCCCTGTTCCATGTATAATGTTCAAGAACATGAAAATATAATTTATATAAAGAAAAAGGTGTTACTTCCCAACGAAAAGACTTCAAAAATAGTAGATATTAAAACTCATATACCAGCTACTACTTATGATAATATAGAACATTTAATTCAAGCGTTTAATGAAAACCCTCAATTAAAAAATAGTGTGTTATTTCGGCATGATAAATTAACAAAAATGGTTGGGGTATCAACACCAAATAAAGAAATAACTTCTATCATAACATCTCCGATACTAAGCCTTCAGCTGGGTTTCAAACCAAGAACAAATTTAAAACAAATTTCATTAGGAAAAAACCCTGCAAATTTATATTTAGGTTTACCTTCTCAAGTATTTGTTTATACTGACATAATTCATCCACAAATAGTTGGTGATGTTATTACTTCATTGCTCAGGATTATACCATTAGATCCAACTAAGTTCATCTATGGAGCTCATAAAACACACATATTCTCACCCGCTCACTATGTACCAGTTTTACGAAGAGAGTTTGATACAATTGAAATAGATATAAGAACAACAACTGGTGCCAAGGTGCCATTTCAATTTGGATCTTCTTGTGTGAAGCTACACTTTCAACGAGTAAAATGATTTATAACAGATCGTCGGTTTCTTGTCCCTACCAACATTATTATTCACACCAAGCCGGTTCTGGAATAGGAATTGTTTATAAGGGAGTTCCATATCAACGAGGACATGGGATAGGTAGTTTTTTGGGTGGGCTATTTAGATCCGTGCTTCCTTTGCTATCTAGTGGTTTTAAAACCATTGGAAAAGAAACTCTGGGAGCAGGAGTTGGGTTGTTATCGGACATGGTAAATTCTCGCCCAATGGATAGTTCAATTAAATCACGGTTCAAGGAAGCAAGTGCTAACTTAAAAAGAAAGGCTGACGAAAAAATTGATTCTCTCATGTCAGGATCTGGGTATAAAATGTCGAATAAAAGGAGGGAACCGCTCATTTCCCTAAAAGCATCACGACGAAGAGGAGGTAACAAAAATAAAAACAATAAAAGTAACGATATATTTTCAAGTTAAAAATGTCATTTTTACACAGTCATTCGTGTGAATGTGTTAAATCAGAATTAGATTTATTTGCCCTTCCATCAACTCAAACAAGCATCGAGAGCGGACAATGGATTCATTACAAACCAATTTCATCTTTAAGTGATGATGGTCCCCTTGAATTTCAAGTACCTGGATCAGGAGATGACTACATTGACCTATCACACACAATGTTACACATTACTGCTAAAGTATTAAACCAAGATGGTACAAAAATGAAAGCAGATGCAGTAGTTGGACCTACCAATAACTGGTTACACTCCCTTTTCAACCAACTCGATGTATATTTGAATCAAAAACTCATATCTCCACCAAACAATACATATGCTTACCGTGCTTATATGGAAAATCTTCTCAACTATGGACCAGCAGCCAAAGAAACTCATCTTACTTGCGGATTGTGGTATGAGGATACTCCAAAGTACATGGATACCGTTGATGCCAACAATAAAGGATTTCATAAAAGACTAGAATTTATCAAAGAAAGTAAAGAAGTGGAAATGATTGGACATTTGCATGGGGATATATTTAATCAGGAGAAATTTTTGATCAATGGTGTTGAAATGCGTATTAAATTGGTACGGTCAAAAGAATCTTTTAATCTTATTTGTCATCAAGACAAAAAATTCAAAGTACAAATAATGGATGCTAGTCTGATTGTAAGACGAACAAGAATCAACCCAAGCGTTTTATTAGCCCATCAAACAGTATTGGCAACAACGACTGCGAAGTACCCCATTACGAGAGCAGAAGTTAAAGTTCTTACAATACCAACAGGGGTCCAGGGAAAAACATTGGATAATATATTTCTTGGGCAAATTCCTAAAAGATGTATTATTGGATTTGTATCAAATTCAGCTTTTAATGGTAATTTGGCTTTGAATCCATTTAATTTTCAACATTATAATATGAATTCATTTAGTTTGTTTGTTGATGGTCATGAAATTCCTTCTAAAACATTACAACCATCCTTTAGTTCTGGTATCATTGCAACAACATATCACACCTTATTTTCTGGAACTGGTATTCATTTTCACAACGAGGGTAATGCAATAAGCAGAACAGATTATGGGGGAGGTTATTCTTTGTTATGTTTTGATTTAACTCCTGATTTATCTGCCAGTTCAACTTCACACTGGAACCTTGTTAGACACGGAAGCGTTCGAATAGAAGTACGCTTTGATTCGGCTCTAACTAGCACAATTAATTGTGTTGTGTATGCAGAATTTGATAATATTATTGAAATAAACAAAAATCGTGATGTATCTGTAGATTACAACAGTTAATAATCATATAAATATATTGTTTTCCTTCAGTTTACTCTACTTTGTTGTAGTCACTGTTAGCAACATCATTGTAAAAGACACAATTTGTCTTTTATTATGGATACTGATGAAATTCAATTCTGTATGAAGAAATTAAACCCATTGTTTAATTTCAATGTTTTTGCTGCTAACAAAATTCCTATTTGGATTGATCTACCTGTATTTATTGTATGTAATTTGGATCCTGACTCAAAACCCGGCTCTCATTGGGTGGCCATGCACATTGATAATAACGGTGTGGGTGAATACTTTGATAGTTTTGGTAGAAAACCTACTGGTTATCATAGGTTATTTTTAAAAAGAAACACAAAGAGGTGGTTTTATAACTGTCAAAGCCTTCAAAACCATTTTACCTCCGTTTGTGGAGAATATTGTTTAGTTTATCTTTATTTTAAGATCCAAGGTAAAACTATGTATGACTTTATAAGTCAGTTTACAAATAATTCTTTATGTAATGATCTAGTATTAGGAACTATGTTTAAATCAATTTTTATGAATAAAAAATGCAAATAAGAAACGTTTATGTGTTTTATTTATAACAGTGTGGTTACAGCAGGTTAAAATTCGATAGCTATTTAAAATTGTACATTAAAAAGGTATACATAAAATACAAACAGGATATAATACAATACATTATTTAATAGTTAAACCTTAATTACAATTAAAAGGTATTCTATAGTTAAGATCAAAAAATTAAATGATTCCATAGTTAAGACTTACTTAAATGTTTAATTACAGCAGGTTAAAATTGGATATAATATTGAAAGTACAAAAAAGTAGTGTATACATAGCTATTTAAAATCGTACATTAAAAAGGTGTACATAAAATACAAACAGGATATAATACAATACATTATTTAATAGTTAAACCTAAATTACAATTATTTGATTACTTTTTCTTATCAGTGTCTATAAAGTATTTAACACAATTGTCCTTAGAAGCTAATTCACTAGTTATATTAAAAATCACATCTCGGGCACTTTTAAGATGGGAATCGTCCTCATTAGGCGTGTAATATTTAAGCCGCACATCACAATGCTTCCAGTGGTCGGCAGGTGCAACGTTTCGTATTTTGTCCAGGTCATACACTTCGATCTTGATGAGATGTGAAGCGTACGCACCGTCGTCTTGTCCCGATGATAAATATGCTACCCCATCCGTAGCACTCTGGGACACATTCGAAGATCTTTTAGCTGCTTTGGTTTTCTTCTTGGGTCTCTCAAAAAAACCCTCGATGCTGTTTGCGTGTCTTTTCTTTGCAATCGCCTGTTTTATTTTTAACCCCACCGTGCCCTCTTCATCGGAGGATGCTTCTTGATTTTCGGGGTAGTAATAATTTTTGAAAGTATTTTCAGAGAACTGAAACAATATATCAATTAATTTCACAACTATCAAAATAATAACAATTAAAATTGTAAAAAGATTTGTAAGAAGACTTGGGTAAAAGTAATAATTACTTGAATATAATTACTTAATTGATCAAATAATACTTCATTACAATATAACATCATTCACAATAACGTAAATACAAACAATGTCATACAATACAAATTAAATTACAATCTACTAAAGGTACAATAATAAAAAAAAAACAAAATCAAACTAAAAATATAGGTACCTACACACTTCATAACAAAAAATTACTTAATAATTACTTAATTTACATACTTACATCCATTATGCAGCCGGTATGATCACAACACTTGACTTATACACTGAAATTATCTGAATGGAAACTTCACTCGGTAGTATATTGGTACTCCACACTTGATGGCTGACACTAAGGGACTATTTAAGTGAAGCTACTGAGAGGACGCTTTTATAGGAATACCAACCATATAAAAAATATACCGTTGCTCCCCATCACGACTGGTTTTAACAAGATCTTGGACTGTGCGGATAATATTATTGTAACAAAGGATTGACTACTTCCAAGAAACTAAGAATAAAACCTTTTCAAACCACGTAAGAGCACTCAAACTTAACAAGTTCTTTGTTACATCACAACGTATATCTGAGAAGGATGACTTAGATGAATAGCGAAATAATTAACAATATACTTTTGTGCCATCCTTTGTGCTTTCTTAGAAAACTGGTTTTAACAGGTTCCATTCAGGTGTTCATATATTTTAACAAAGGTTTGGAAACTGAATAAAACGTTTCGATTCACATTCCACAATAAACCTGTTAAAACTTGTAGCTTGTGTTGATATATAAGATACTGCGCGGTAAATCCCGCACTTTTTATAGTTTCTTAGAAAATTGATCATACATCAGACAATATACAATAGGTTTTAATTTTTTTTTATTTATAAGGAATAATTAACAATTGATTAAATACCATAGTAAATCATACACTATTTACTTATTTCATTGTTCACTTTAAAATACAAACTGAACGCTTTCTCAAATTCCATTTTCTTACAAAGTTAATAATATACCTTATCTCGTTTTCATAAAGTTGGTTTAGGATAGGTGATTAAGTGTGGTATTATATGGTAGAAATATAAATCGCTGTCATAGTAAAATCACAGTAGTCATATGTTGTAATAGTACAGCAGGAATAGGTGTGTTTATGTATTGAAAGACGACGCAAAAAATCCATTGACGCGACGGTGGTCAGCGTGGGTCGGCTCGATCCAGGTAGGAAGGACAATAGGACCCTTTTCGAAGAACAATGGCGATGCGAGAAAGGGATTATGCTCGCCTTGTATTGTGTTAGTAGACCAGCATATAAAAGCCTGAAGACGCCATCTTACACTTTCAGGACCCCGCCCAAACGCTCTAAGTGGGGGGCTATTGTTTTTTTTTTTTTTTTTTTTTTTTTTTAGTTTTGGTGGCCATGTTTTTGGGCGGGTCAGTACATAGACACACCCAAAAAAACCCGGCAGAACCGGCGAATCCCTACTACTTATATCCACGTGCGTAGCCAAGATGCCAATCGCTCTCGCTTAATAACGTAAAGTAGCTACCTCTCTCTATCACTCTTCCTTATTAGTGTGACAATGACAGTTGCGTTTCGTTAGCGACTGAGCGTGAGCGATTGGCATCTTGGCTACGCACCCAGTATACCTATCACATATTATATAAATAGTACCTATATTGCAATTTGGGCGACGTTGTTCGGTAATTGGCCTCCCTATTTATGGTATTTGTTATGGTTGTTGTTATTTTTATTTATGTTTTTTGTTGGTATTATTAGGCCTATTTATTAAGTGTATATGTTTTTCAGGGGGCCGAGATCCCGGGACAATCGATTAATGACTCAATAACGATTATATAAGTACGCGTTTCAGGATTCATTCTTCATTAGCTGCACACTTCTTCGTGGGTTTACTGCACAGTAAGCTATAAATATTACACATTAAACAACATTCACACAAAAAACATAAAAAAATCAATTGACTCCTTCGGTACCTTGAGTATCAACCGGAATTCTATTTTAATCGTCAATCTTCTATGAAATTATAACATTTAGGTACTTAACACTTTCACAAACTGTGCTATAAAAATTTCAGAAACTTAGCATGATCGGACTCAACTTAGCATAGTCGGGTCGTGCGTCAACAACACACTAAACTAATTGAACAATCATTTTTAAGAAAAAAAAACCGACTTCATTTGGTTCCCGGTAAAAGTGAAATTAAGAATTTGTTTGAGTTAGCCAGTTTACTTCACAAATATCCAATACACCGCACGTGTACGATTGAAAATTGAGGAGCTTTCTTAATGTTCTAGGGCTTCCATCATTACATTTGAAGTATAATCAAACGGAACTCCCTTGTAGACCTTTAAACAAACAAAATAACAATGTGTTAAATTTGATGACAGACTGTAAATTAACGAGCATATTCATTATGCCATCCCTGATTATCAACATCAGGTCCACTCCAGCAAAATGATGGCCACAGTAAGAAAATGCCTAAGCTAATTATGAACACCCTCTAATCACAATTAACCTGCCGTTCAAATTTGAAGAGTTCTCTGAATTCTTCTAAAACTCCATCATCAGAATATAAATCAAATCAAAAAGATGAATGTCACAACTAGGATAATAAGTAGAGCTAGGTTTATTAACCAGTTCCACTTTGCGATCCCTGGTCTTCATCATCAGATTAAGTTCATCAAAATTTTGGCTCCGCCAAAACACTGTTTTAGTTACTTAAGGAAACCCTCAAATCAGAATGCATGTGCCGTTAAAATTTGAGGAGTTCTCTCAATCCCTCATGAAGCCCATCATCAAAATAGAACTATAATCAAATAGGACTATCTTGAAGGTATTTCTTTACAAGGAAAAGATGAATGTCTCAAATCGGATGATAGAGCTGGGAATTAACAAGCAGTTCCACTTTGCCATCCCTGGTCTTCATCATCAGGTCCACTCCACCAAATTGATGATGTTCGTAAAGAAATGCTCGAGTGTCTTAAGAAACTACCCAAATCATCATGCATGTGCCTTTCAAATTTGAGGAGTTCCCTCAGTTCCTCATGGATCCCATCATCAGAAATTGATTTTGAAAAAAACGGGACAAACCTGGAACCATCTATTTTCAGAAAAATTTTTTTTTTGTTTATATCTGATGACAGTCCTGGGAATTATTAAGCAGTTCCACTTTGACATCCCTGGTCTTCATCATCAGGTCCACTCCACCAAATTGATGATGTTCGTAAAGAAATGTTCGAGTGTCTTAAGAAACTACCCAAATCATCATGCATGTGCCTTTCAAATTTGAGGAGTTCCCTCAGTTCCTCATGGATCCCATCATCAGAAATTGATTTTGAAAAAAACGGGACAATCCTGAAACCATCTATATACAGACAAAAAAATATTTTTTAAAATCGGATCATAGTCCTGAGAATTACGAAGCAGTTCCACTTTGCCATCCCTGGTCTTCATCATCAGGTCCACTCCACCAAATTGATGATTTTCGTAAAGAAATGCTCGAGTTTCTTAAGAAATCACCCAAATCAGCATGCATGTGCCTTTCAAATTTGAGGAGTTCCCTCAGTTCCTCATGGATCCCATCATCAGAAATGGATTTTGAAAAAAACGGGACCAATCAGGAACCGTCTACTTTTAGAAAACAAAAAAAAATTCAAATCGGTTCAGTAATGACGGAGTTATGAGTGAACATCCATTTAAAAAAAAAAAAAAGATAAAAAAAAATTCAGTCGAATTGAGAACCTCCTCCTTTTGAAATATTGAAGTCGGTTGATTAGGTATGTTTAATCCATAAAACAGACCGTTCGTAAACTCCGTTTGTAAATATGGAGTAGCTTCTTGCGTTCCGCCACTAAGGAGTGCTTTCAAGATCGTGTACGCAACCGCGGCCCCAAGCATTGTTTCCTTTTTTAGTATGACAGTGGATGTTTCATAAATAATAGCTTAATTTGACGAAAGTAGGCAATTAATCCGCTATTTAGATAGTGAATGAGATTAATTTAATCGCAGTACTTTGAAAAGCGTCTTTCATTTGAATATATCAGTTTTAAAAGAAAATTATCGTCATTAGGTGTAATTTGAATTACTAAGCTTAATTGATTCAGTGATTTAAATTTTTTCTGTCTCGAGAAATTATGATAATTATTTCTAAAAAGGTATTTACACAATTCACTTACTAAGATAATACATTTTAAGTCCAACAATTAGAGTTCCGTTGGTACTTATATATGTAATGATAAACTTTATATGAATTAACTGGTTGGTATCAATCAAATCATTTAAAAAAGTTCTTTGTCAAAAATCTTAGACATAGAATTTCCGAAAAAAGTAACGATCCCAGGTCAGGTTTATATTTAGTGCAACAAATTTCAGTCGCCATTCAACGTGGTAACGCCACTAGCTTAAGCCCTAGCGTAAGTGTATAGTTGTAGTTTTTTTATTTATTCTGGTTATTTTTAAATGGCGTGTATTGTTTTTTAAATTTGTATTTCTGTTTAATATATAACTTTAATTTAAAAAATAATTTAATTAAAACCGACGGAGTTAGTATTTTTCCTTTAGTATTTACCTTTATCTCGATTTCGCACTAATTAATTCAAATTCAAATTCAAATTCAAAAATTTATTCTGCAAGTAGGCCACAAGGGCACTTTTACAAGTCAGTAAGCATTACAATAAAGCATTTGCATGTACAAACATTTACAATATATAGTGATTAATTTAAGCTTTCAAGATTTGTCACAATGTTTTACGAGCAGATCCACTACAACCAATGTATTGACATAATATTTATATTGATAAATATGAATCATGAGATGATTACTTTGCAAAGTTACAAAAGTTACTATTAGCCAAAATCGGTGCATTTGAAATCGCGGTCTTAAATCAGTGCTTCACCTGAGTTTTTTTAAAGGACTGCCTTAAAATGTGGTGTGTTGGGGCAGATTGGAAGATTTGAACCTCGATAAAAGTTTCTATTTTATATGACGATAATTCAAATGATTAAAAAGTGTTGCGGTTGTAGGAATTTAAATTTTCTATGATAATCTGTGATAAAATGAAATATTTTAAAGATTTTCATCATCATCATCATCATCAACCTAAGTTAGTCCACTGCTGGACGTAGGTCTCTCCTCTTACACGCCACTGAGCTCGATCTTGGGCCTCCCGCATCCAGCCGCGACCTGCTACCCTAGAAATATCGTCACTCCACCTTGTCGCTGGACGTCCCACACTGCGTTTGCCGAGCCGCGGTCTCCACTCGAGAACCCGTTTTCCCCAGCGGTTATCGGTTCTACGAGCAATATGGCCAGCCCACTGCCACTTCAGTATGCTGATCCGGTGAGCTATGTCGGTGAATTTCGTTCTCTGCCGAATCACCTCATTGCGAATGCGATCCTTCAGAGAATCCTAAAGATTTTACTATACACAAAATAGTAGGAAATCCTAGCTCACCTAATAGTTGAGGTTAGGAGGCATAGAAATTGAATGTGATGGCTAAAGGCTTTTGGTAGCATTGACACAATTTTGCAATAGCGTGACTTGCCAAGAGAATTAAGTATTTTCGTAACAATTCAATACTTATGACAAATCTGGTTTAAAAATACTAACCCACCCTCTATCATCCCTACACTCCCCATTCATGACCCAACTAGCCTCGCAATTTACGGTAAGCAACTCACCCCATTTGAAGGTAAGATCAAATTGAGATTAGTTTGCAAAGTTCCAAAAGTTCCTCTTTGCCTATATAATCAAATGGTACATTGTAAATCGCGGTCTGAAATCAGTTCTTCAACAGAGATTTTTTAAAGGGCTGAGAATAAAAATTAATTAACATTCCAAAATAGAAGGTTGTTCAAAGTAGTATACATAAAATACATTTTTAATAGGTAAAGTATACAAAAACATATAAATTTATTCATCAAAAGCCATTGAATTTACATTATTTTGACTTTTGTATTAGAGCTCTTAAGTGAAGTGAGGTATAACCACGGAACCCAAATAAAACAATCATGCCAACATTCTTTTAGATTAACACAGCTCTCTTCACACCAAACCACATTCATTCAAGGTTCGACTTCCTTAAAATGGAGTCGTCATTAAAACCCGTAGATTTTCGTGAGCACGTTAATTTAAATGTGAGCGGCCTACGCCTCTGTGGTTTATGGTTTTATATACCATACCCCAAAACCACAATATGGTTTTGGTTGCATATTTTGGTTCGCTTTATACATGGCGTCTTTGTGTTTACCATACCGCCATTGCTACAGTTGATTTATGTATTGAAGTTGTTGGCGTCGGATAATTTTGAGATTGAGCATATAGCTGCAAGGTACTGTCGTTTTAGACAAGCGTCTGATCATGACTTTATCCACTAGTGATTAAAACCAGATTGATCTGCCCTTGAACGGTTATTTTTCACCCTTTTAGCAATTGCAACCCGGTTACACTCGCTTTGATAAATAAAACATGACATTTCATTAAAATGTTTTTTGCAATACAAAGTTTAGTTCTTTATAAAGTATATCTGAAAACGTCAATAATGTTCCGGTCCAAACTAAAATACTTAAAGCGTCAAGTCCGCCAAGGTGTACTCTCGGAAAGTTTCCGAATATTCCACGCGCATTTATAGCAAACTTAATTCACTAAGCAAGTTGAATTTTCAATAATTTTTTTTATCTGATTTAATAATCATTTACAACACATACCTCCCAGTTTAACACGCTTTATAAATATGTAAGATCTGTATTTAGTAACTTTGGTTACTACATACTTATTTCTGAAAAGTTTAAACCTAAGTCGGTTAGTGAACCTGCCAACGAAAGATCGCGGGTTCAAATCCTGGTAAGCGCATTTATTTGTGAATTTTGTCACCAATATTTTTTGGAAGTTTTCTATATATATAGGTATGTAGGTATGTTTTTGTCTATATAAGTATGTACATCGTCGTCTAGTACCCATACTTCAAGCTTTGCTTAGTTTGGGGCTAGGTCGATCTGTGTGAGGTTGTCCTCAAATATATTTTTTTGTATGTAAACATTTCGCTACTTCTCGCTTTTATTTCATGGTATAAACTTTAATGGCGCAATTTATAAATTTAATATAAAGTTCTAATTCAACAGCATCAACCTAGTAATGACGGAGCTGTTCGTCACTCTCAGGCTGTTCAACATGTTCTGCACGCGAGACATGATCACCGAGTTGATAGACCAGCTGGTCACAGGAGAGTTTCAACGTACCACGCACAGAAATGTTCTGGAATCCGCCATTAGAAAATCGAAGAATCTGTTCTGGTTCTTTATGTGTTGCACGATCATTGATGTGTTTTGTAAGTATGTGTAATATTTAGCATCGTCCCATCTTCCAGGCGACACTATGCTGCATATGTAGCAGAAAACCTCAAACGCTGGAAATGTGCAACCCTCGGCAGTGATTACTTATTTGAGGCGTTCGGGGTCGAAACGTGCCGTGGAGGCACGTCGCATCTTTAAACAGTTAGCGACGCTTTTCACGGGCTAGCCAGTACTTCCTGAGCATATAATCATTGTCATACAACGTGGCTATTTAGCAATCTGGAGAGCATTTTTTTTTATAGGCAGTGTAGGTTTTTTATTATTAAGTATTACGTTATTTCATTTCATTTCATTTATTTCAATATAAACTTACAGCCTGACACCAAAACGTTTACATGATATTATACTTCGTATCCAAATCGAAGATTACATATATTTACTAGCAGCAGTACACGGTTATGTGCTGTCCTTGTCACACATTTAGAGTTATAATATTATTCAAAAAAAAAACTGTTCTCGCTCTCGCCCGCCGGGTAATTAGGAACGGCAGCGCTCCCAGCGGCGTGGTTGATCATTACATGTTTTTGTGTCTGTCCGAGTCACACGTATTTTCTCGCAAAAATAGTGTTTTAGTGTATATCTATTTCAGATTGAAGGATTAGGGTGAGTGATTTTACACATCTTCAGAACGATGAATTCAAATTACAGAATAAAACCGCGGCCTAGTTGCCGTTTAACGAATCTTCTTTCGGAAAGTGATTTTGTCCAAATGTTTGATTTTGCTTTCAATATATGTGTGGTAGATTACAATTTAAAACCGAATGTTAGTGTGGTGTATTAATCATATAATAACTAAAAGAATAGATCAAGGAATATTTACTTTGTTCGAAATAATGCTTTTACATCTACCTTCTTTTTTCTAAGTAATATAAGTAAAGTACATGTTAAAGGCACGGGTTGTTGTTCGTAGATTAACATACAAATTTAAACCTAATTAAGAGAACTTTAAGGTTCGTTATGTATTTACGCGTTATAGTATTTACGCGTTATAATTCGTATCAGGTTTGTGTACCAGACCGTATACTAAAAATTGCGCCACACGCCATACTCGAGGGTTAGCCACTTACTTCTAACCCTGGTATTTAACGAAAACAAATGTAATCTCATCTACGCAATGATTTCATCTACCTTTCCAGAGTTCTGAGATAATTATAGTAATAAGTATTGAAGTATGCAATGCTAAAAAATTATGAAAGTCGACATGAATTTCACAAATTGTAGTAAATTCGGTTAACAAAATGGCATCTAAAAGTAATTTAAAGTAAAATAGCCATAGAGGTTCCCTCATTTATCTATAGTTTTGTTAATAAAAGCTAGCTTATGATCCGGATGTTGCCGTTTCGAATATCGTCGAGCCTTCGGGACAATATAGGTATTTTAGAGGTTCCCCATTTTATCCCTAAAAGGGAGGTATGACCTCTTCAATTCTTCATGTTTGTCTTGTATTATTCGTGAAAGACAGCCTCGATTTGTCAGCTAAGAAGTACACATACTTATAGCGCTTCTTGTACGTCGTCTACCTACTTCATTTATATGAACTGTCATAAAAATATACTCGCTTATAAAGAATCATGAGCTCGCTGAAATAAGTAACAATGACTACCAATCAATAATTATCATCATAATGTTGCAGAGAAAAATTGTAAAATAAAAATAAGATAGGTTTCGTATAAACTACGTTCCTATTTACGAGTAAGCCTATTTCAGGTTCTATCAAGGAAATACTACTTTAATGAGTCGGAATATATAATCTTGATCATGTTTTAATGAAGTCAAAATACTATGACATTGCGATTTTGAGTCAGTTAAGGCTCTAAACTAAAGGGAAGTGTGTAACGTCCTACTGATTGATACCGTGGACACGTAAATCTGGCTCACCGACGTACAGTCTACCCTTGTATCCCGGGCGGTGGTCTGACGGCAACTGCCGACCCCCACTCCTGGGTCAGACGTTTACGCTTGAGACAGGTTATGCAAACCTCAATACACTACATCCCTTCCTTGTTGTTTTTTTCTTTATTAGTTTGCATCTTATCAATCAGTTGTCAAAACAACTTATTTATAGAGTTACTAGTAATGACTGGAATGACACAAAGTAAATTACTTCTCCGAATTTAGATTTCTAATATACATCACTGTCTTCATCTGATCCCAAATTATTCTCAGTCTCCTTTCTCGATAATTTTCCTGATACTATCCATTTCCCGTCCTTCTCCTTTTGTTTTTCTTTTTTGTTTTTTTTTTTGTTTTTTTTTTTTTTTTAGATCATGGGCGTTGTGCCTGTATGTTTTACCGTTGTTATCATTAAATACTTCCACTTATATGATTCTCATCTAAATTTACTCAACAGTTACGTAGACATGAACGCATAGTTAGATCCATTCAGTCATAAATCGGCTGTTAGTTTGGTAAAAACAATGATTAGCTCACGTGATGTTGAATACACTATGCTACATAGTTAGAAAATACTATTTACCAAAGTAAATATAATTTTCGACATTATTATGTAACTATGTGTGTTTTAACATTCATAAATATTTTAACAAACTTAATATCTTGTTGTTATTTAGATAACTTAGTTTATGTTACTCTAATAAGTGTATTTGCTGTTTATTATAAATCTGTCAATATCACTGAAAGCAACTATTGCCGTTATTCATAAACGCTCATCAAAACCTCCGTTAACTAATTTGTCGTTTCTCGTTATCTGTCAATTTGACATTTGCGTTTGTTAAAAGGGATAAAACATATTTTAACTAATATGAATCTGTTAAGTTTTTATGAATATGGCGTTATACAATACAATACAATACAATAACTCTTTATTGCACCTCAAAACAACAAAAATAACACAAACTGGTATAGATTACACATAAAAAAGAGGCAAAGAGGCGTTATATCTATAATTAGAATGAGTAAGGCTTCAATGGCTTACTTTTTTTTTATTATTATTGTTTAGTAATATCCCTTAGCTTGCACTATCAGGTGCAATCTAAGGGATCATATAAGTCATTGTAATTTGTGCAATAAAACCAAAGTTTGATTCAATACATCTACTGTAGGTACGTGTTAGTTTATTAACTTGCATTTCCGTAAATACTTAAATACTGATACGTGTGAAGTTGGTACATTACGCATTTAAGCGTCTCTAATGTGAGAAATAATTAGTATAGCACAAAGAGTAAAGTAAGTATATAGGTAGTATAGCATTACCATAAGCTATAGGGTTTAGGCTTATGGTACAATCACTTATGAGGAATTAAGTATTTATTTGATCATGAAATGGTGAGTACCTAGTGGCATTCAGTATTATGAATATTTGTATAATATTATGATAATAAAACTTAATTTGGCCTCATGTAATAAAATCACTATAACACAGGGTTCCCGGTTTAGCATTCATAGAACAATGTTATCTCTCTCTCACTTCATCAGAAAATATTGAGATTCACGGTAAAGCTTTGAGCCCTCACATTTTACAGACCTTCAGATTTTTTTGAATTTATGCTCGAAAATATTCTTATTTTTTTATAAATAAGAATGTCATTTTAATATTTGCAACATGGAGAAATATAAAAAGTTACTACTTATATAGGTATAGTATCATGGCGTAATTCCATGAAACTCCAACTGATATTACAGGTAACTAGGAATTAGGTAAGTATATTAAGTACTCAGGCTCTCAGCGATCTGAATGCTTTTCGATTCAAACTTAAGTGCTTATGTGATCCTTGACATCACTTTACAGGAGATGTTTAATGTGACTGTTTTTTTAATGACCAACAATACATTGTCGCGCGCGGGCGGATCACACCGTTTCGTCGCGCGCGACCCGTTTCCTACGTCGGTCTCGGGCAGTGATGCCCGAGCCGCGAAGGTACCAACACCACTCTGTCTATCCGACGTGACTGCCCGATACATTCGAAACATGTCACGCCTATTGTGATAAAAAATACGCGAGTGTTAACCGTTGCAATTTAATATCAATATGACTCACGAAAGTTTAAATTATATAATACATTGTTTGTTGTGTAATCACCTAGACACCAAATAGTCATGAGCTTTAGTAGTTTAACAGCAAACTTCTTCTATTAAAAGGACACGCTATCGCCCGCAGATAGTTCTTCGACCTTAACATGACGATTTTAATGTAGGTAGCACAACATTCCCAAAACACCAGGGAATTATGAAGAGTCAATGCCTAATCCTACGCAAAGGTTATCTTGAATCTCTTTTTACCCTTTGTAACTGTTTATTTATATATTTTGTACCAATTTTAGTGCAATAAAGTATTACTTTGACTACTGATGTATTATTATTATTCGCGCTTGACAACCCTCATAATAATAACCTTAATAACGGATAACCTTCATAATGGTGTTAACCTATTTGTATGCTTTCTTAGTTATCCTAGACTTACTGTTGCGTGTACCTTTGTGTGATACATACATGTAAGAGTCAATGATGGTGGATACACGTTAAACCAATTTTATTATATTTTCCTTATCCCCTTAAGGACCCAGCCGTTGAATTAAGTTCGGTTTTAAGTTAGGTTAGTTTATCCTAAACTACATGAGGGATCCATATTCTTGATAAACACTTCTCTATTTTCAATTAGACTAGCTTCTGCAGCATCCCTTCTTTTATCTGAATTTTCCCTGTACTGTAGATTTACATTGTAGTTGTATGATTGCAGCCTAAGTATTCTTTGCTCGATGAACAAACAAGGTTTAGATTTTCAATAAACAGTATTTCTAGTTGTTGTTTCACATTAAGTAGAGTGTGACTACCATATGTAAAAGCGTTTTACTTAAACTTGGTGTCTTATTGGTATTCTTTGGTGGGTTAATATTAAAAAAACAAACTGAAATTTCAATTATATTAACCTGAAATTAAATCACTTGACTATTTTCAATTTAATGAAGGTTGTCAACCATTTCCAATTTAATGGAAGCATTCATTTGAACTACCAGACATTTTCCAATTTAATGGTGGTTGTGTTAAACCATTTCAATTTAATGGAGGCATTCAATTGAACTACCAGACATTTTCCAATTTAGTGGCGGCTATGTCAACAACCCGTTTCAATTTAATGGAGGCATTCAATTGAACCACCAGACATTCTCCAATTTTATGGCGGCTATGTTAACCCATTCCACTCGGATTTCCTATGAAGATAAGCCTTTTGCTTTTGTTTTGCATCGAACAACAACTAGGGGACTATGTAATCAAGTCATTCAAGAATCAGATTCTCATCGCCCGCTTCCAGCGTTCCCACCTAACGCCGACTGAAGTAGGGTCCGCTTCACAATCGAACTTGTCTAAAGTGAGCGTCGATGACATGGTTTGGGCGACCTGCAATCAAACCGTTCAACGGTCAGATTCTCGTAAGAGCCATCTGCTCAAGTCAATGTAATGACCAGATAAATATATCTGTTGTAACTAGGTCAGTAACTTTTTTTCTGTAGGTATACACATATTTTATGTATATATTATCGTATAATTTACTTCTTTCGGTATCAGATACATTTTTACCCGCATACGGTATAACTTGTTTTTTCCTTACATGACAATTTAATGTCCAGATTCGGTAATCTGCTGTGTTTAATTCATGCATGACCATTGAATGTCCAGATTTAATAATCTGCTGTAAGTACCAATTTAGTCCATACATGACAGTTTAATGCCCAGATTCGGCAATCTGCTGTGTTTATATACATGACAATTTAATGTCCAGATTCGGTAATCTGCTGTGTTTAATTCATACATGACAATTTAATGTCCAGATTCGGTAATCTGCTGTGTTTAATTCATACATGACAATTTAATGTCCAGATTCAGTAATCTGCTGTGTTTAATATATACAAGACAATTTAATGTCCAGATTCGGTAATCTGTTGTGTTTAATTCATACATGACAATTTAATGTCCAACTCCAGATTCGGTAATCTGCTGTGTTAGTTAACTTAATAACCAGACCACTGGATTTCCATTTATACATGACAATTTAATGTCCAGATTCGGTAATCTGCTGTATTACTTGACTTAATTACCATTTGGTAATCTGCTGTTATAGTTGACTTAATAACCAGACCACTGGATTTCCATTTATTGCCATCATATTCATGGCAAAATAATAAACACTGCTCAATGTTAAGTAAAACTCGACAGTCTGTGAGATTTAGGTACCAATCCTACCATTTGTTAAAGATTGAGTAATTTCCTGTATGTATTAGATAATTTAATAACCAGATAATTGTATCTGTTATAACTGATCTGGCAGTCAGCTTTTATAATTATATTATTGAATACAAACACATGGCAATTAAATGTCAAGATTGAGTAATTTCCTGTATTAGTTAATTTAATGACAAGATAATTGTACTGCTTTAACTGATCTAGTAGTCAGCTTTGTAATTCAATTATCATAACAAACACATGACAGTTAAATGTTTTGATTGAGTAGTTTCTTGTAAGTATTACTTAATTCAATAACCAGATAATTTTATCTGCTATAGTTGATCTAGTAGTCAGCTTTGTAACTAACTATATTTTCAAATACAATCAAACGCATGACAAATTAATGTCACGATTAAATAGTTTCCTGTATTACTTAATTTAGTAAACAGATAATTACATCTCCTATAATAGATATATTACTCTGCTGCTTATAATACAATACTCAATACGGACCAGTATGTTGGTCGCACTGGTCTAAGATGTTAGCATGACAGTGACGATATGAGAACGTCCACCATTGTATGTTGTTAAGGCTTGTCCTATGACGTGAAATGACCCTGTCCGCCATGGCCATTACACTTGCCATGCATTCAGCAACAATATATTTATGACAAAATAATATATCCATATTCGGGCATTATTATTAAGTGAAACTCGTCCGCCCGTACCATATACACATACATATTATATGTTTACCCGTATAGTGTTTTCATCGGCATAATATGTATCCTGTATGGTTTTTATTATAACTTAAGCAAAATTAAGGATGCAGGTATCTTCGGTTTCTATAAATTTCATAGTTCAAATTCATGGACCACGCTGTCCAAGCTTAACGATGTCGAGGTCATGTACTTAATTTGATTTACCTATACCTAATTAGTTGGTATTTTATGTAGGTACCTTTATTTTATTTTTTTAACGCTCGACTATCTACGTTATAGTAACCATAATGTGCAAGTTATCATTTACATTCATTTAATAATTGCACAAAGGAACATTCTAATGCTTAGGAAGATATTAGTAGGTACTCGTACTTTGGTCGAAGTCACCGTCATATTAACTCACCAGTTTCCTATGCTTTGGTTACGTCAGCCCAGATTTTTATATTAAAATGCACGCATAACTTTATGTAAAAGGCTTAGTAAACAACTTCGTTCAAAGCAACTCACTTGGTTTCATCATAAAATCCGATATTAATGCAACGTAAATCCATTTTTTTTTGCAAAAACAGCGGTAGTCTTTGAAACGCCTATTTAGATGTTTACTACTCCTCCCTTTTGTTGTTTTAATGATTTCGGAATCTAATGTAACTTTAGTATTTTTTTCTCGTCGCCACATGTAACGTCCTACTGATTGATACCGTGGACACGTAAATCTGGCTCACCGACGTACAGTCTACCCTTGTATCCCGGGCGGTGGTCTGACGGCAACTGCCGACCCCCACTCCTGGGTCAGACGTTTACGCTTGAGACAGGTTATGCAAACCTCAATACACTACAGAAGTGTAACCGCAGCGGCAGTGCCGTATTACCCTGTTCCGCTAAATAGCGCGAATGCTTGCTGTAGCCGCTGCAGGGGTTTAATTTGCGACCTAGTGTCTATACGATTAAAGAAGGATAATTTATGTTCAGAGGTGTATTCTTTGAGTATAGGTAAGTTATTTAAGGTAAAGAATAACTTTTTTGTTTTGTTCAGACTCGAAAGAGGTTATTATTTTTTTCCCTCATATTTTAGATACCGTAAACCGTTCAATATACAACGATATAACCAGGTCAAAAATATGATATTTTGGTTTATGTAAAAATTTACAAAATACAATACCTACATAATATGCGGAAATTACAGGTATATTATGATTGGTGGTTCTTTAACAAATTGCACACCTAAAAGGTGTTCAATCGCTTTCCTGCATGCTCGGAGCGAATAACGAGAAAACTGGTTAAAGACACAAAATAGTTAAAGTTTTTTGTGGTTTTTTGCATAACAATAATACCTATACTTACTGATTTTCTTTATCAACTTTACGTATCCCCATCACGAAACAAGGATAGTTTGGTTCGGGAATTTGAACCAATATCTGACGGCGCAGTCTTGCGAATTGTTGCGGTTAGTAAAAACGAATTACAATGCAATGCAATGCATGAAATTATATAAATCATATGATTTTTACATATACATATTATAATAGAAGTATTGTAATTTGTACATGTAGGTAGTGAATGTTGTGGATCACATTTTTATGATACCTACATATAAAATTGTAGATGATATCTTTACGATAATAGGACTCAACACGACTTAATTAAAATTAAGTCGGATATTAATATGGTCGTACGTACCTACTATTAAAACCTCACCGTTTAGGAAGGTGGTAACCAAAACGGAATAATTTTACGAAGCTGAGTGAGTTTGCTAACAAAAACCTCATTGGAGAGTAAATGGTTTTAACCCAATTGAATTATCACGAAACTAATATTCCTGTTTATTGAAAGCATGAACCGATATATACTGAAGTAATACAAACAACGACTTAAATTTTGATTTATAGTTTCCTAGAGAAACTTCATATCATATATATATACACATATATATATACGAAACGAAAATATATTTTTTTTCGTAGGCTATATCGATGAAATAGGCTTAATCTTATTAAATACCCTACGCTGCTCCGCTTTAACAGCGCCGAGTTACGTGACATAAATCGCGTGTAAATTTGTATAATTTTGCTCCGTTTCAACAATTATGCCACAAAAATTGTGTCAAATAAGCTTGCTTTAACAGCGTTGAGCTTTAACACGTTAATTATGTCAAGGATCGTCCGCTTTAGCAGCGTTGAGGTACTCCACATTAATTGTGTCGAGGATTCCAGAACTTTGCTCCGCTTTAACAGCGTTGAGGTACTCCACATTAATTGTGTCGAGGATTCTAGAACTTTGCTCCGCTTTAACAGCGTTGAGGTACTCCACATTAATTGTGTCGAGGATTCTAGAACTTTACTCCGCTTTAACAGCGTTGAGGTGCTCCACATTAATTGTGTCGAGGATTCTAGAACTTTGCTCCGCTTTAACAGCGTTGAGGTACTCCACATTAATTGTGTCGAGGATTCTAGAACTTTGCTCCGCTTTAACAGCGTTGAGGTGCTCCACATTAATTGTGTCGAGGATTCTAGAACTTTGCTCCGCTTTAACAGCGTTGAGGTACTCCACATTAATTGTGTAGAGGATTCTAGAACTTTGCTCCGCTTTAACAGCGTTGAGGTACTCCACATTAATTGTGTAGAGGATTCTAGAACTTTGCTCCGCTTTAACAGCGTTGAGGTACTCCACATTAATTGTGTCGAGGATTCTAGAACTTTGCTCCGCTTTAACAGCGTTGAGGTGCTCCACATTAATTGTGTCGAGGATTCTAGAACTTTGCTCCGCTTTAACAGCGTTGAGGTACTCCACATTAATTGTGTCGAGGATTCTAGAACATTGCTCCGCTTTAACAGCGTTGAGGTACTCCACATTAATTGTGTCGAGGATTCTAGAACTTTGCTCCGCTTTAACAGCGTTGAGGTACTCCACATTAATTGTGTCGAGGATTCTAGAACTTTGCTCTGCTTTAACAGCGTTGAGGTACTCCACATTAATTGTGTCGAGGATTCTAGAAGTTTGCTCCGCTTTAACAGCGTTGAGGTACTCCACATTAATTGTGTCGAGGATTCTAGAACTTTGCTCCGCTTTAACAGCGTTGAGGTACTCCACATTAATTGTGTCGAGGATTGTAGAACTTGCTCCGCTTTAACAGCGTTGAGTCTCTCCACATTCATTGTGTCGAGGATTGTAGAACTTTGTTCCGTTTTAACAGCGTTGAGTTTCTCCACATTAATTGTGTCGAGGATTGTAGATCTTTGCTCCGCTTCAACAGCGTTGAGTTACTCTACGTCAATTTTGTTGATGATTGTACAACATTGCTTCGCATTAACAGCGTTGAGTTTTTTCACATTAATAAAATCGTGTTGAGGATCGTACAACTTTGCTCCGCATTAACGGCGTCTCCTATTACATATTCTACAGGAATTGTGTAGAATGTAATAAAATTTTACTCCATCAGGTTGTTTTTACCATGATGAGACTTCTCTTCAATAGTAGCATTCCGATTATCAAGATATAAAACACTCCACGTGTCTGTTCTTTATTATAACAATTATTTACAAAAATAGTAATTCTCTTGCTGCTGTAGCGTACTGGTCAATATTTCGTTATCCTACAGTAGAATCGAAGACACCTGCCACTTTTTTATTACAACGTTCTACTCAAAAAGGAAAAACTTACCGTATTAACCATTACCAACCACTTGAATTATTGTTTGGTCTCAGTATAAATCTGTATGTATATTTTATAACAAGATTTCTTTAGTACTAATCTTGCAATGAAGAAACTACTGATAGCTTGTTTTACTAATTATACAACTTGTTTTTGTCTTCCTTTTTTACTTCGATATGAAATACAGGCATATCTATAGTATACAATCACTATGCAGGGATTCGTCAGTAGAGTTCAATTAAATGAACGAAGTATAATTTAAAGCAGGTATATTCAAGTAATGTTAAAATTATATCGACGATAATACACACTCCAGTGTTTTGTTTCACCTAAAAGGTTATTGAAAGTAATTTCATTCTTTATTAATGTCGTTCCTCACTTGGACACGCACAGCATGTCATGCATAAGTCCAATCTAATAAAAATATTCATATAATATTTACATAATAGTACCGTTTTATTTTATTAGGCACTCATGTATGAAGCTAATTATCAGGAACCCATAGGAGCGTACGGATTTGACTTCGATATTTTATTTTATTTTTCCTACTTATATGTAGTATTACAATTCTCTAAACATCTGCTAGTAAATATATGTAATCTTCGATTTGGATACGAAGTATAATTAATAATCAAACGAACTTACCTGTGAAGTTTGATTGGAATTATACGAGTATCCAAATCGAAGATTACATACTCCCACCCTCCCAGACCCTAAAAATTAAAATAAAATCGTCTCTGGTCCTAACACAAAAATATCTATGTGCTCTAAAATAATGATCAACCACGCCGCTGGGAGCGCTGCCGTTCCTAATTACCCGGCGGGCGAGAGCGAGAACAGTTTTTTTTTTGAATAATATTATAACTCTAAATGTGTGACAAGGACAGCACATAACCGTGTACTGCTGCTAGTAAATATATGTAATCTTCGATTTGGATACTCGTATAATTCCAATCAAACTTCACAGGTAAGTTCGTTTGATTATTAATTATTATATAGTTACATAATCTAAGACATTCAATTACTTTACACAAGAAAAATCCATTATTATAAAAGAAACATTTACATAATAACATTAATAACAAATAATTGATTTCGTTGAAAACATATGTCCACAAAAAGAAAACATCAGCAAAAGATAAGAAGTAAAAACACAAGTCTCACAAACACACAAATTACACAATAAAAATGTTAGAAAATTAGTAAAAAGTAATAAAATAATGTCACAAATTCAATCAAAATGAAATAAAATTAGAAACAAACAATTATATAATAAGAATAAAATAAATCAATTGGAAAAAATAATATTTAAAATTTCGAGACATTTTTCAAAGGAAAAACACAACAAGTCTCACAAACACACAAATTACACAATAAAAATGTCAGAATATTAGTAAAAAGTAATAAATTAATGTCACAAATTAAATCAATATGAAATAAAATTAGAAATAAACAATTATATAATAAGAATAAAATAAATCAATCGGAAAAAATAATATTTAAAATTTGTAGACATTTTCTGCAAAATTCACCAACATTATCCGCGAAAACATCAACGTCGTGACCCTCAATAGCCATTACGTTAAATAGGGCTAGTGCCCGGGGCGTGGGCGCGTTTTCGGCCTGGCGGGTGCGCGCGCACAGCCACGCGAACAGGCGGCGCCGGCGCCGCGGCGGCAGCGCATTCACTGCGTCTGACACCGTGCGCACTACTGGCACATGCAGGCCCATTCGCTCCAGTACGGATGAGTTATTAACTGTGTTGTGTACAACTCCATGGTAATGTATCAACAAAAGTTGTTTTCGTCTTATTTCTAGAGAAGTAAGACCTACCATTCCAGAGACAAAACGGGAAGGGTAAAGATAAGGGTAATAGCCATAGGACCTGCTGTACAGATATCTTGCGAACTTCCTTTGTAATTTTTCAATCATGTCAATGTATTTGCACTCACAGGGATCCCATGCTATCCCACCGAATTCAAGTTTACTACGGACATATGCGTTGTACAATATTACCGCTATTCTCACATTTCTAAATTGAGAACTCATCCTAATGATAAAGCCTAGAGTTTTAGAAGCACTTTTACAAATATTTATAATGTGCTGTCGGAAATTAAGCTGAGCGTCCATGGTCAATCCCAGATCACGAATTTCCTCAACACGCTCCAACTGAACTCCTTGGAGACTATAGGCGTAACGGATGGGTGATTTGCCCCTAGAGTATGTCATAACCTTGCACTTTCTTATATTAAAGTGCAAATTGTTAATGTCGCTCCACACGGCCACGGCATCAATGTCACGCTGTAGCCTATTGCAATCAGCCATACACTTCACTTCCAGGCAAAGCTTCAGGTCGTCCGCGTACAAAAGGCAGACAGCAAAACTTAGAACTTTAGGTAGATCGTCAATCATTATCAAAAATTGAGTTGGTCCCAGTGTACTTACCTTGGCTTACCCCCGATCGCGTATAGTATGTCTTCGACTGGCACCCTGCAAGCTTCACGTACTGACTGCGGTTATAGAGATAATCAGCAAAGAAGTGAATGAGTTTAGGTGTGAACCCTACCTTTGCAAATTTTTGCAGCAACAAATCGTTGTCAACCAAATCGAAGGCTTTTTGCGAATATATTCCGTGTAAGCTATTTTGATACGAGTTTTTGCGCACTCCCTATAATATTTATAAAGCTCCTTATTCAATTCTAATCCCAATTCTTTGTATTTCTTTAAATGAAAGTATTTGTCTTTAATAGTTATCCCGCCGCTTGCTCCGCGGCGGCGTGCTCGCCACTCAAGCATCTATGCTCCAAGCTCTAGCGTAGATACTAAAAGTGGCGTTGACGATAAACAACCGCCACATGGCTTGCCCTCTGTTCCATTTGTTTGTAACCATTTTGCAATTTTCAGTTCACATGGTAATAGTACCGGGCATGAAAGGGTACCAAAGTTTACCGGTGAATATGGACTTCATTTTCTTTGACGGAAACGAACCACCGTATTTGTATTATGCTATTTTCTTCCAGGTAAGTTTATTTTATTTGTTATAACTATAACACTGACACGTTACACCTAGTTTATAAAAATATATACACTGGCAATATGGTATTTTGATACAGTATCGACAAAATAGGTGAAGGTTTAACACAGTAACTGTGCACACATTGTATTGTCAGGTACAAAAATGCTTACCCAATTTATGGATAAGTAAGTATGTATGTATGTAAACTCTTTATTGTACAAAACACAGATAAATTAAAAAAGTAAATTAATTAAGTTTATTCATACTGTGGGTGTACCCTATTGCGCGCTACCGTATTAATTAGTTTTTGGGGTTACATACAAAAAAGCTAAAAAAGGAACCCTCACGGTGGGATCTGTCTGTCCGTCCGTCACACCGTTAAATATCTCGGGAACTAGGTACCTCCGCTATGAATTTCTATTTTTCAATTTGTGTACCTACCTTATTTGCTCCGATTGTGTCTGGTATTGTGTACCTATAAGTATATAGGAACATGCAAAAAACACGAGAGCCAAAATTATAACACGCACCTTTATTGCTAAATATATCTTATATAGGTAGTTCATGTATGTTTGTATAGTATGGTGGCGCCACCTAAGCTTCTAGTTGAAAATAATCTGTAAAAAAATATCTAGAAGGCAGCACTAGACGTAAGTCTGAGCTGTAGGATTGGCGGAACGTACCTTAATACCGTTTAAAATAAGAAAGAATTGCATATGCCTACTTACGAAATTTCGGACTCTGGCTGACGATCGGGTAGCCCAGTGGTTAGGGCGTCTGCCGCGAAAGACAGACATTGCTGTAGTACACGTGACATCTCTTTTAATTTATAACTGTATCTTCTTGTTTCTTGCACGCCTATCCATAAATTCTTTTCCCAGGGACTTTCTTAAGACACTTTCCGAATGAGTTATCGGATCACAGAGTTTTAAATATAAATAAGCATTTACACATTATTTAAAAATTATTTTGGTAACAGCTTATTTACAATCAGTACACCAATTGATAGGCGTCAATTCAAACCGGTTTATACGGAGAGTGAATGGAAAACGAATTTAAAATTAAACCGTTTTGTGAATGTCGAAGAGAAAATTACAAAATATCTGATTGAATGCATTCAGACCGTCATTGCCGTTTACTCTACCGCAGGGATTAAAAAAAATAAGAATTAGCGTTTGTTAACTGTCATATAGTCTAATCTTTAAATTTTTTTCTCAAAATCGGTTTTCTAGTTAGGTGAAAAGGTGATAAAATGACCCACCTTTTGTATTTATGTTATTATGTCACGACAGCATGGATGAATCTATTATGCGTATCGTCGTAATTATATGTACCTATAGGTTATGATGTCACACGGGTAAAATGTGTGACAACTATATTTAATTCGTTTTTGGGTTTCCATACCAAAAAGGTAGAAAAGGATGTCATTGTGCAACCTGCCTGTCTGTCACACCGTTAAATATCTTGGGTAGGTACTTCCGCTATGCACAAATATAACATTACAAGCAATCTGAAGGCAACTAACTTTTTTTCAAACACTCATATTATAAACCTGTGTACATACCATGAGCATTACGTAACCGTAATCGTATTCGATAGCGACTGTGCGATTCGATAGTGTTTGTATCTCGCTACCACTAGCTAAGAATTAGCAAGATACGAACACTATCGAATCGCGCAGTCGCTATCGAGTACGGTTACGGTTACTCTAAAATGGCGTGCACCACGTGAGCATTTGAGCGCGGACGCGACGCGGTGCCGAGCGATGGCCGATGACATTATAATGCAAAGCGACGCGGCGCGATATCATACGAGTACTTACTCACCCATCCGATCCGATCCCGGACGATCTGTCAGTTCCTACAGAAAACGTCACGTGACTTCCGAGGGCTCCGAGCTATCGCGTTATTATTTCTATAGAAGCAGACATCGTCCCGGATCGGATTGGATCAGATCGGATTGGTGTGAGTCACCCTTAAAAATCATTCACGGACACGTCCATAGGTATCAAAGTTTTGCTTCTTCCGCACCGCACCGAGCCGTTTCGCAATCGAGTCTCGATCGCCCACGTAGTAGGCACACAGCATTATTGCCTGAGACTGTTCCTAAATAGTATTTTCATCACAATTGCTCGTAAATTGTGATATTATATTATGCAATCATACTTAGACTTAATTAGCTGTATTTAGCACATGGCCGTAATGGAGTTCCATACTACTTTACCGCCCGACCGGGCCTCCCGGAGTACCTGCACCCCACGGTGTACTGTAGACTGTGCTACTACACTACCGCCAATAATTATTGTTTATTTTTATCTGCCTAGTAAGTTAGATTATTTCCTCGCAAATGTGATGAAAAACATTGTGTGTATCAGGGTGGTATAATTACGAAAACGTGTTAAAATTAAGCCCTCGTCTACACACTCGTTCGTAATTTCTTGTGTACCGTACTATGTGCTATTGTAAAAATACATTTTATGGTATTTAAAGGATACCATATTTTATTTTTCAGGTTATATACAAACCGCCTCTACTTTTATATTTATTCCACAACAAACAATGCCATGGTCTATTTTGTTATTGGAAAGTACCTAAGTTTTAATAATTAAATACTTTTCAGATCGTATACAAACTACCTCTGATCGTATTATTGATTGTCGTGATAACGTTACCGTGGTCGATCTTATTATGTGCAAGTAAGTTTACATTTATAACAGATGAACATTATAAGTAGATCGTGTTCTACTTTATAATATATAAAATGTTTTTTATATAAAGTAGAACCTAGATAACACGAAACTCAAGGGAAGCGCCAAAAAAACCGTGTTAATTAATTTTCGTTTTATTCAGCTGAATGATATCTTGTAGGGATTTTTATAAGGTTTTGTTCGTCTTAAAGAAGTTTCGAGCTGCAGAGGTAGAAGCAAGGAAACATTAGAGGTTAGTATGTAATTCAATGCTTTAAGTTTTATTGTTTTCTTCAAGTTACAGAGGCATATTACTTAATATAACTTCCAGGTACATAGATAATAAATGACCATAAGTGTTTTGAGGTGCAATTTTCAATCTGAAGGTTGCGGGTTCAAACCCCGGCTCATGCCAATGAGTTTTTCGGAACTTATTTACAAAATAATCGTATCATTTGATATTTACCAATAAACAAAAAACTAGCGCCTACGCCAAATGATTAGTTACCAAAGCGGACCCCAGACTCTATAAGAAGTGGCATAAGCATAATAAAACGCTAGGAATGAAAAGACAATAATATAATAGTATTTTCGAGTTACTAAAGTCACTTTGAGTTTTCGAGTTAGGTAAGTAAAGCGTGAACTGAAAAATCTTGAAGGAAATTCAATCATCAATTACTTCGTCTGAAATGAATTGCAATTTATATTCGTGTTAAGGAACTTGACAGATCATCCCGTTCCGCCCCATTCTGTCCCGTTTTAGTGTTAGCATAATTATAAAGCAGTGTATGTAATTATAAATAATTAGGCATTAAAACACTCGCGTGATGTTATTATGAAACTCGGCTGACACCTCGTTTCATAAACCCACACTCGAGTTTTAATGCCTTTCATTGTATACAATCACATAAACTACTTACTAATTTCAAACCACAGCTTTCTAGTACTAACGGTTATTTTTACCGTTTTTTTAATCCAAATATAATTTCCGTTATCTTTTATTTAACATGTCATTATGTCATTTCAGTTGCTCAATTGGACATTTTAAACGACAACTTTGAAAATATGAAGACGTTCGTAAAGACAAGCATGGTTGAGAAAAAGTGCACCAAAGATGAAGCCTATAAGTATGTGGTCCACCGCTTCCTAGTCCACCACCAAGCTATTATAAAGTAAGTAAGCATACCTTTTTTTCTAAGAAATATAGTCAGATCCGAAAAAGAAGGAGTGATTAAGATTAATCGAATAACAAAAAATATTGCTCAGTATTTATATATTTTATTGCTCAGTATTTATATATTTTATGTTCAAGATAACAAAATCAGAAAAAACATAAAATTTTAACTATAAAACTCTCGTGAGACTCGAACTCTCGTGTGTTAAATCGTCACTAGTTGCGAATTGCCTATTCACATGTGTATCGTACTTTTACAGTAATACGGGAAAATGCGTATGTATGATATGGTTAGTCATAACAAATCTACTAGACAAACGATGTAAGTAATAATTATGTTTAAACATATTTGTAGTGGTTTGTCAGTTTTTTGCGATAATAATTCTACAGTCACAATAAAAAGGGACAGCCATTCGTATATTATTTACAATTCGCAATACTAACGATCCTCATTAAAAGAACTAGCCGGGCTATATTATGAACTCGACTATCAATTATTGCTTGGAGACGTCGCTCATTGCAACGGTGCCGCCGCGGGAAATACATTGAAGTAATATTGCAAATATTATTCCGTAATTACTATTTAAAACGAGATACTTATCATGTACATTTATTTTTATGAGCTCCCGATATTTCGGCACTGTTGCAAGTGCCATGTTCACGGTGTAACTGATTTGCTGCGAGTGTGAACATGGCACTTGCAACAGTGCCGAAATATCGGGAGCTCATAAAAATAAATGTACATGGTAAATATCTCGTTTTAAATAGTAATTATAGTGTTAATGACCATGTTAGCTTAAAATCTTATATTATTCCGTAAGTCGTATATTTTGTAACTTGGTGGCAGATAAATCGGTTTTGTCGACTGCTCATACAAAACTAAAGATGGAGTGCTTTCTTCAAACGTGTAAGGATCAGAAATTGACTTAGCTGTAATGTAAATACTTAATTTTTTTTAATTGAAGTTGATGTCATACTTATACTAAAGAAAAAGGCCAACACCATCGGGGGCCAACTCGCTTATACAGGATGTTTTTTGGGTCATGGAGCAGGCGTGAACAGGGTACCGGGGAGCGCCACGCTGAGTAATTTTCACTATGGGGACAACCACGAAATCCCGAAAAAAAAAACTCCTACTTAAGAGTTATTTGATATTTAATTGCTCCTAAGTATGAGTTAGTTAATACTTAACTATCAATTAACACATAATTGTTTTTTTTTATCACGATTTCTTGTTTGCCATATTTTTATATAGTAATGTTGCTACTTGAATAACAAATCAAAATATTTAATTAAATAATTTGGTTTGTTACAGTCAAGTGCAAAGATATGGTTCGACATAATCGACTCATAAATATGGTACTACGCTCTTACCTATTATACCGGCATAAGGTGCTATGGGACTTATTTTTGAGTAAGATGTGCACCACCATATTTTTACTCTTGACTATACAACAAAAGAACCTTTTATTTTTATTGCAGTACAGTCCAAAAAAATTAAAGACTGACCAGTTATATAGAGGATATGTCCGCCATTCATCCGCTAAACAAATTTACCATACATTGATTGGCGGATCTGGTGTATATTCTTTAACATATATAACCAGCTTAAATCTTCTCTAATTCCGCCGATTTTTCGCCCTACCTTTATATATATTAAATACGACACGACGTCATGTTGTTTTGAATAAATTGAGAACCAATTATAAAATGGGTAACTCGTTCTATTAGTAACACTACGTATAATATAAAACTATTTATCTCCTAGTTTTGGAGTTATATCAGGATCATGAAAAATACAATATAGCGAATGTAAATTCACGAAAAAACCTTATCTATACGTATCACAAGTATACTTGGGGCCTTATCATGAATCTTAACGCGATTCAGTTGACGACCTAAACTGAGTCGCTTCCACACAATTGAGCCTAGCTGAACCTAAACTTAATCACGTCATGGTAAGGTCCCTGATATGTACCTACCTATAGTGTTGATTCACAATATGTCAAAACAAAATTTTCAAAAGCTCGGACAAAATTTTCGTTCAAATTGCGCAAGCAGTTTTTAGAGAATTCTAATAATTAGGGGCGCCCAAGTGTGATAAGGCTCTAATTATTGTAAATTTAAAAAGAGACGTTTTTTTTAAATATTTCTTCGAGTGAAGTTTTTACACGTATTATCTATAAATATTCCATAAAATGTAATATTATAACATCAAGTTATTTATTTTATTTTATTTTTTGCACAACCGTCTCTTTCCCGGGCTAATATGGTGATTCAAACCACTATGAATAAGTTCCGAATCGCAATTACTCCGCAGAGTTTCAAGATTTAGTACAGGTAATAAATAAAGTTTTCCACTAGGATTTGGAAGTAGGTTCATTTATCAAACTCTCGGAGATTCGGCATTTAAGATGTCATTAGTTTACCGAGCAGTTCTATGAGCGAGTACGTGAATATGTACTTTAACTTTATGATAAAGACGATTTCATATATATTGCACCGAGAATTTCCGCCGAATAGCGCAGTCTTAGAGCATATACAACTGGAGTAGCCTTCCAACACAGTTTCCTTCAGTTTCAAACAAAAACGCACCAAGTTTGTGTATGGGCCTACGCGCACCCCACCGCATTAATGGAAAATGTTAGACAAGTCTACTACAGTTGTCTAATGTCTATACTCGAATGCTGGCACTTCTTAGTAGATTAAAACCACGTTATCTCTTCTAAGCAAGTAAACTGTCAAACTTTAAAATGTTATTTTAAACGTCAAACTTCTATGACATTATGACGTTTACTTAACACGTTCACAGTCTGCGCTATCAAAATCTAGGAAACTTAGCATAGATTGACTCTGTGAATATCAGTACGAATATTTGGGCCAATACGCCAACTAAAGTACCAGCATACGAGTGCAGTGCATGATCGCCAATGGGTTTTAAACTTAAAACCTATAGAATGGACTCTTAATTTTGTGGGACCAGTCAAACCGGACAAAAAGTGTGGAACCAGGTAACACAGTTAACTAAAAAACTGTGTGAGTAGGACTGATGTGCTCTAAGCTGCGCCTAACTGTTGACTGATTTGCGGAGATATTTATGTTTATACGGATAACATAATATCAATTCGTCATTCAAAAATGCACTTTTTTTTAATCTGTTATATTTTTAGCAACCATAATTTGATAAGAAGTTGTTCGAGCCAGGGCATTCTCAAAATGGTTTAAAGCCGCGCACAGATTGCACTTTCTCAAAGTATGTTTACTTTGTTTTGAACATATTATTATGTTATTACATTATCAATATTATTCCACCTTTTCTCATCTTGACCTTTGCAACGCCTACTCTCACAGATAATTTTTCATCGATTCCGCTCCCAAAGGTTATCTGAAAGAGGTTCTTTTTTAGCGATACGATAACGTACAAAGCAACGTATCGAATTTAAAAAAAAAATAAAAAAGCCTTTTATTTCTCGCAGATTATGATCAAAGTAACAGTAAAAACAGCTATAATGTACACAGTTAGAATTTTCAAATTAATAACAATTTAATTAAGTATTTAAGTATCATAAATATTATATTTATCATTTTTATATATTTTTTTTATTTTTTTAGTCTGCAAGAACCCCTCCTGTGAAGGTAAAGGCCTCCTCCAGTGACGACCATTGTTCTCTGTCTTTGGCAACATCCAACCATGCTTTGCCTGCTATTTGGGATATATCGTATGACCATCTTGTCACGGGTCTGCCTTGTTTTCTCGTTCCTGTAGGTCCCTGCCAAGATGTTGTATGTGCCGTCCAGCGGCTGTCAGTCAGCCTGGCTACGTGACCTGCCCACCGCCATTTTAACTTTTGTGCGTAGGAGAGCGCGTCGGTTACTCTTGTTTTTTGGCGTATGGTGGTGTGACGTATTTTGTGTATTTTTCTTATTTTCAGTATGCTTCTCTCCATACTTCGCTGGCAGGTAGTTATTTTTGCTTTCGCTCGTTGAGTAAATTTCCAGGTTTGACATCCGTATGTAAGGGATGGTAAAAGGCATGTATCCATCACTCTTTTCTTTAGGTTTAGTGATAGGTTGCCTTTCAGAACCTCTTTTAAAGCCCAAAACTTTTTCCAGCTGCAAGATATCCGTCTGTCTATTTCAATGTCATTGTTTTGTTTATGAAAAGAAATTTGTTTTCCCAAGTAGATATAACTATCGACATATTCCAAGGGTATGTTATTCAGAGTGATCACCTCTTGAGTGCTGTTCGTTATCAATTTGGTTTTACTTAAATTGATTTGCAGTCCGGCCTGTAAGCTTGCTTGTTTTAAGCTTTCTATCATGGTTGCTAGTTCGGAACTTTTTTCGGAGAGCAACACAATATCGTCAGCGAATCTTAGGTGGCTCATGTATTTATTGTTTATTCTTATGCCGACATTGGTCCAATTTATTTTTCTTATAATATTCTCTAGCACAGCTATAAATATTCGCGGTGACAGGGGGTCCCCTTGTCTTACTCCTCGTTTAATTGGTATAGGTGGTCCCACTGTCTCTAATCTGACTTTGCTTACACTATTATTGTATAGATACTTCAAAATGTCAATGTATTGTTTTTCCACATCTTGTGACTCCAGGGCCTCCCATATAGAATAGTGATTTATAGTATCAAAAGCTTTTTGGTAGTCAATAAACACCAAGTAGAGCGGCCTTCGAAACTCTTGATACTTTTCTATGAGTTGTTCCAGTGAATGAATATGGTCGACTGTACTGAAACCCCTTCGGAAGCCCGCCTGTTCTATAGGTTGATATTTTTCGAGAGTTTTGCTTATTCTTTTTTCTATTATAGACGAAAACAGCTTATAGAGTGTTGGTAGGAGGCTAATTGGCCGGTAATTACCGATATCTTTTGGATCGCCTTTTTTATACAATAATATAATTGCGGACTCTGACCATTCTTTTGGTGTGTATGTATAATTTAGAATCATATTGTATAGGTGCGCGATGGGTTTTACAAGTTGGGGACAGCCTATTTTTATCGCCTCGTTTGTTATTCCGTCGGGCCCGGGACTCTTTTCCAACTTGAGCTTTTTGATGGCATGAACGATCTCCAGCTCTTCGATGGGCGGTATATGCGTACACGTTAGTTGTTGCTCCTTCTCAGAATAAACACTCGTAGGGTTTTCGAATTCGGGTGAATTGTAAAGGTTCTTGTAAAAAGTCGTTGCTATGTGTAGAATTTCCTTTCTGGTATGTGACGTTGCGTTGTGTCCATGAAGCCCTTCTATCCATGTTTTATTGGTTCTTAGCTCTTTATGTGCTTTCTTTAGACTTCCTGTATTCAGTATATGCCTTTCAAATGTCCTTGTACGATAGTTTGCATAATCCATGCGTATGCATTTGTTCACAAGTTTGTAAAGAGCGCGCAGCTCATTTTTCATTGCACGTGTTTTTGGTTTCTTTTTTTGTAGTTCGCTTCTTCGTTGGATTAAACGCCTTGTATAATTACATATTATTTCATTTTTCGATTTTTGTGTGTTAGATATGAGCGCTGTCTTCAGGCTTGACTCTATAGCGTTAATTATTTTTATGTAATATTCTTGAATGTGATCATTTCCATTTTGACTCATAAGATCTTTTTCATGTAATTTCAAACAGTCGACATATTTTGATATCTCTTCGTCATTATTTAGTAAGCTTTTCGAGCTGTTTTTGTAATTTATTCTACTCTTCTTTGCATGCTGTATGTTGAAGGTTGCTCGCACCAACCTATGGTCTGAAGGGAATGCTAGGTTAATGGTTTGTAAATTCTGTACTTTACTAGGTAGATTTGACAGTATATAATCTAGCTCATTTTTAGTGTTGCCATCTGGTGATCGCCAAGTCCATCTTTGGTTGAGTCTCTTTTTGAAAAAAGTGTTTAAGATAGAGAGTTTGTTTTCATATGCGAATTCGATCAGTCTTTCACCTCTGCTGTTTCTTTCGCCATAACCGTGGCTCTTTAGGAAAGGGTTCTCCTCTGGTTTTGGTTGGCCAACTTTGGCGTTGAAGTCGCCCATGACTATTATGTTTTTTCCCGACATGCTGAGTGCCTTATCAATAGTATCATAAAAAATTTGCAGTTCATAGTCGCTTGCGGCTTCGGTGGGGGCATAAATTTGTATGATACTAAGTTCAAAGTTATTAAATTTTAACTTAAGTAGAGCTACTCGTTCTGACAGCCCGATAAAACTCTCTATGTTTTTCTTAAGATGTTTTTTCACTAAGAATCCCACGCCGTAGAGACCAGGAGTTTCGCCAATATGATAGAAAATAATATGTTCATATTCATTTATTAAATTTCCCAATCTTCTGGTTTCTGATAGACCAATTATGTCGAATTTGATGTTCTTTAGTGAATCTAATAGCTCTATAAATCGCGAATTCGATGATAGAGTCCTCACATTGTACGTTGCTATGTGGAGAATATTTCTACTTTTTGAGTCTTTTGTGTTCTTACTCTGTGTGGGTGTATCATTCTGGTTGGATGTTGTATGGTGATGTTGATTATCTGGAGGGTTTTGGTCATAATCCCCCTCGGTGACCAGCCGGAGTGGGAGATAGCTCGGTGTGTGTGTCTTTGTTATATTTTCACTTGGAGGGGCGGCTAGTTGCTATGTACTTTCTCGTTCCATTGAGTTTAAGGAGGTGGTTGGATTTTTGTTTACCAGGAACTGTAGTATACCTGGTTTTACTATACTGTTTTCCTCTATCGGATTGAGACAAAAGTTTTATCTGTCTATGGTTCTCGGATAACGATTAGTTCTTGTTCGTTTCGCTAACTTCCGCTAGATGGCGCTATTGTCAATTTATTTTTAAATTTCAGGGTAGGCGTTGTAAAGCAATTTATTTATAGATAATAGTAGTATTTTCCATTAAAACACTTAAATGGTATTCAGGTTTGTAGTTCTTTAACTGTTCACTGTTTCTTAGTCTTGTAATCAATAAGCGTGAGGGCTATGTTACTCGTAATAAAACATTGTCTTTGTTATCAAATGTCAATATCCGTTCACTTATGAATTTCCAGGAAAAAAGTCACTTTTCAACTATTTATTGCACTTCTTTCAATGTCACTGATAGCTTGTTACTCGCCGATCATGATTATAGCATTATCACTCACTTTTAGACACATTTTATATTTTTAATTGTTGAAATTTCACGGAGCCGATCTTATCAGGTGCACACTAGCGCCACCAATATATCGAATTTAAGGGAAATAAAAAAACGGTGTACCTTTAAATTAACATTTTTTTTTGTCTCTTAAGTTGAGTTTGTTTTAGATTTACTGACACGGCCAAGGCAACATTTGGCGGCCAATTCGCGCTGACTTTGTTACTGAGCTCCGCGGTTATTTGTACCACTGGCGTCCAGTTTTTCTCGGTAAGGAACCATGCGGGCAACAACAAGACATGATAAATAACATGTTAAACAACAACGCTATAACGCCGGTAACGACAACAGGCACTACCACAGCCTTTTAAAGAGCTACTAAACTGACAGTTGACAATTCATTCCCATCATGAACATTGATATATTGCTGTGCTGACGTATAGATGCAAACTATGGAAAACGTCACGTGATAGCCCTCGGAGATCACGTGACACTTTTTATAGTTTAGACGTCGGGCTAATGTTTATACCTACATGTTTTAGGAATAATGCATATTTCTATTTTTTCCGCTTGAAATTCACATTATTTCAAAATTGTATACCACACATTTAATTGGCACATTTAATGTGCCTTGAGCATTTTCTATCGAATAGCATTTTTAAAATAGATGTTTCGCTAAAAACTGCGTATGTCCGCTATTTCGCCGTTCCGTGCCATAGTGTAGCGTGTCCGGTGTAGCGTGATCCTTCAAACTGCAAAGAATAATCTCATGTAGGCAAAAGCTTATTAGTATTTGTCTAGAACGGGATGCAACGGGACGCTTCAGGACGGTATGCTTCGATATCGAATCGCTCGGTGATCAAGCGATACCATATCTATAGTAATTGAAACATCGTCCCATTTCACCCCGTTCTAACATGAGTCATCCTTAAAGTACATTCCTTTTCAGATTAAATCGCCGTCCCAGAACCTCATCGCCGTATTTTGGATAATTCTGTACGTGCTTATTTTTGTCGTAATATTGTTTACTGACTGCTATTTTGGGAATTCTGTTTATATAAAGGTATTCATTAATTTCCTTGCTTATCTCTCTAACTTTAGATTTTGTTAAAAATCTATTTTGTAGCGTTTTTAGTTATATCCTGTAAGTTTAATTATAAGGGTGGATAATGTTTTAAAAAAATGCGGGTCACTTCTGGATTCAATTAAGGTAGCTCAGGATTGGGGCCTTACCATGACGTCTTAACGCGATTCAATTTAAGTTCAGTTGTATGGAAGCGACTCAGCAGGCCTACCACGAACATCGTAAATTGGCATTGACGGGAAAAACCTCTTTGTCACACCAATATGCAAGTGCGACAGAGATGGAGATACAAATCCGCAATCGTTCGATTTTCGTGGTATAGGCCCAGCTTAGGTCGTTTACTGAATCGCATTAAGACGTCATGGCAAGGCCCCTGGGATCAGTGGCGGATAAAAGATGACTCACACTAGCACGGAACGGGACGGAACGGGAAAATCTGTCAAATTCTATAGAAAGAATCACTTGATAGCTGATGCCCTCGGATGTCACGTGACGCTTTCTATAGAAATTGACAGATTTTCCCGTCCCGCCCCGTCCCGTCCCGTTCTAGTGTGAGTCATCCTTAAGAAGAAAGGCTTATATTAATGCTCAGTAGTGGGCGATAAACGGCTGAAATATTATTTACCTAATTTGAATATTTCCTTGTGTCTGAATAAACGCAAATTGTATATTAAGCTCATATTTAAACATAATTATTAAACGGGTCTAACGCGAATTAATTTGTTTACCTTATTTACCGACGTTTCGACACAGGTTTCACTGGTCATGGTCGCGGCTGACTGATGTCCCAGCAAAATGTCAAAACAGAGATTTGTGTAACTACCCAACGAAAAGTTTACGTAGAAATTTGGGGTAAACACACAACTTTTAAACTACTCACAAAACATATGTTAATTATTGTCAATAGTCCGACACACGACACTCACAATACCCCCGCGTACATCCGAAGATATATCCCGTGGCTGCAACTTCTGGATCACTGGTCCCCAAGTTGGTGATAAGTTAAAACCATCCTCCCTATTAAAATTTCTAGGGTGTTTCTTGATTTCAATTGCCTCTCGAACTACTCGAGGATAATAATGGCGTTCAGTGGAGACAATTTTTGGTTTATGGAGTTCAATCCAGTGATTTACGCCAGATGTAAGAAGATGTTCGGCGATCGCGGATTTGTGTACTTGGCGGTTTTCGCGTTAGACCCGTTTAATAATTATGTTTAAATATGTGTTTAAATCGCGAAAGTTTTAAATGTTATATTGTATATTAAGCTTCCGTAATTCAGATTTTTATGCCATAATATGCTAACAAGAAGTTGATTTGATTGTTTTGTCGGTAAAACATGTTTTAGACCTCATAATGCAACCTAATAGATAGTGAACATACCTACGAACCTACTAGCTACAAAGCTAATGGTCTTGGCTTCAAGTCCTGATTAAGGCATTTATGAATATGATGGGCACGAAAATAATGTTGCTAAGCCATTGATGTTTCCTGTATAATTAATTACTTATTTCTTAGTATTAATAATAGTACATTACTATACAAGTGCAAAAAGGAGAAAATACGAAGGGAGTGTTTTAAATCGTTAAGAGTTGCGAATTACCTATTCGCATGTGTATCGTACTCGTACGACGTTTTACAGTATAATTATATGGCCCTTTGAGTTTTTGACGCAGGGACATAAAGTGCTCATTATCGCACTAGTGTGATAATGTAGCACCATTATTTACTGTAAACTTTATTACTTTTAGAGTACAGATTTAGCGACAGTCATATATGGGAGCCCCTGGTTAGAGATGCCGCGAGACCTGAAGAAGAACCTGGTGCTTATGATGGCTAGAGCTCAGAAGCCTTTGGCCATGACTGCCTTCAATATATTTGATGTATCATTACCAACGTTTACTATGGTAAAAACTGCATATCACCACGTTCCATTTAAAGATGACTCACGCTAAAGCGGGCCGGAACGATCTGTCAGTTTCTGTAGAACACTTCACATGACATCCGAGGACTCCGAGCTCGCACGTGATTATTTCTCCCGTCTCATCCCGTTCTAGTATGAGTCAACTTTTAAAACGATTGTTTTAAAGCTTCACGTCACATTAGAGCTTTGGTAGCCCACTGGTAATAGCGTCGCGGGTTCAAACCCCGGCTCGTAATACAGAAATAAATAATAAGATAGAATGGCTATTCGAGCAAGGCGCGCGCGCCATGACTGTGCCCGGCCGATCATAGTCTCCGCGGCGAACAGTGTGATCGCCCGCAGTCGGTCGCAAACTTTGAACGCACACCGTTCGCGTAGAAAATATTCAAAAAGTGAGGGAAACATGCTGTGCTGTGCCTAAATGAGGCATTTTATTTCACCGGTAAGCCTCTTTTATTGTGATATTACCGAAAAACTTTTTAAACAAACGAGCCGGGCGACGCCCGAGGCACGTGAAGCATAGGGCTGTGCTACGCATTGCTGATTGTCGATAACTGTTTCTTTATTTTTACGTACTAGTTTTTACGTGCTATCCTATTCATCAACAATAAAGTGTGTTTTGTTTGCTTATGTAGGTAGGTAATATCTGGAATTCTGGATGTTTAAATTGTTTAGATATTTGTTTCAAAGTGTCAAAGCAAAAACTAGTGTAAGATTTAAGGTACCTACCTATTATTTTTAAAATAGGTATCTTCATTCACTTATTTTGTTTTGTAATATGAGAAAAAGTTTATGATAACTCGAACTTTGTGTCAAATTATAGTGCAAACACGATAACTCATACCTTTATAAAAATACTTTCAATTACAATCATTGGATTTATACAAATCAGAGAAATTGTTTATATAACAGTAAAACCTTGATAACTGGTACTTTTGACACAAAGTCAACAATAATAATTAGGTAGAATGTAAATTTAAATCTATACAATGTGTTTCTAAAAACCTGAAAACCGTTTGTAATTAGGTAGAATGTAAATTTAAATCTATACAATGTGTTTCTAAAAACCTGAAAACCGTTTGTTCAGAATCGAGAGTAGAATCGATTGAGTTACCGATATCTTGATGGTTTTTTTTGTCACCATTATAAAAATGACTTTTACCAACCTAGATATTCCAACTTATTACTTGTTAACAACATTTTAAGATGTACGAGTCCAAGGTGTTATATGGCTAAGAAATGAAAGTAATGAAATAGCCTCGCTCCAAAACTTGGAATCAGTAATTGGAATTTCCAAGTAAATCAACTTCGAAGAGCTTCTAAGTAATTAATCTAGAACTTTTCAATTCTTTGTCATAAGATAATGAACTGCAAAGTCTCTCGTATTGATTTGTCGAGACAAGTCAGCGGTACGATTTCGTTGTCCAAAAAAATGGCAGTAGCATGGATATTATAAAATGTTTAGTGTAATTAGATACGCCACGCTTAAATAACGACGTTAACCCTACTAGTCATAGTTTACAATTAGCACGTAGGTAAGGGGCAAACTACATACATAACATACAAGGGAACAATATTGTTACCATCCCAAAATCATGATTTTAAGATAACATGAACCTTAACAATATAACTCTAATTTAAATCGGGATATATTTACCATATATAGGTAACTATGTTACTCCATGAACATGGCGCTTGCAACAGGCGAGAATATCCGGTGCTCATTAAAACAAATTATAGTTATAGTGTACAAATTAATACTAAATATCCCGTTTGAAATCTGATGAGAGAAACACAAATATTAATAATAACTTAAATGACCTAAATTAAAAGCATAGTCGTTAAATAAAGCTACAAACTTAATAAAAGAAGGACTTAAAAATAAATTAATTAATTGACAATATCGATTCCCTCATTTCAAATGCTGTTAAAATAGAATTCGTTAGTTAGGTATGCCGAAATCATTTTTTTTTTTTGCTGCTAAGTATACGAATATTTTGTTTTAAATTGACAATAACTTACTTTTTGTAACCGTTAATTTCGATAAAGTATACTCACTCATTATATGTTATCCCAACTGAGATTGCTGTAAAATCAATTTGTGCCATGCTTTATTTACTCATATAACTTACTTTTTGTAACCGTTAATTTCGATAAAGTATACTCACATACATAATATATTTAGTCTCTCCTCTTCGGGAGATCAACAAGTAACCCATGGACGGGCACGCAGGATGTAATTTTTATTCCTGAGTGGCGTATCTGCTTCAACTCATAATATGTTAAACGAACCCATCAGTTAATTATGTAAGCTTATACCGATTAATTGTGTACGGGTGTATTACATGGAACGCTGAACTTGTAAAGACTATGCTGAAAAGGCGGGTTTGAGCCCCTTAATCCGTTTAACTTTAGTGTATCTACGAGTAAATCCGCTCTAAACTTCAAAGGAGATAAGATTTCTAATAATGCTAGTATAGTTGATATTCTTGTTAGAAGACATAAGGTGAAAGCGGCATAAAACTTCAAGTTGGCCTTTTTTCTTCTAGCAGTAAATACGCTTAAAAATGTAAGTCACTAACTTGAGTAACAATATAAGATTTAGATGAATTTGGGTAATTGAGGATGCCAAACAATTTCGAAAATCACCTTACGGGTTCTTTTTTTTAATTTTCTTTTGGTCAGTCGATATTATCTACCCGTTAAAACAAGTTTTATCAATTTTGTGCATTAGAAAAATATGCAACCTTTAAAAACAAGCGATTCTCAAGAGAATCTCAAGACACGAGTGGTGAACATACATTGCCACCGACTAACACAAAAAAAAATTGTCTTACAAAAAATACAAATACAAAAAATGGATGTGGTAATAAAAAAAATGTTTACCTCACTAAAATAAAAACCGTACATCCTTACGAATCTCATGCAAAATGAAGCTATCCTATATTTATTACTAACCATCGTTTAATAGCTAAATGCTCCGAGCTAATGTACAATAAATAAAAATAAAACTTTCATCAAATTAGTTTCCCCCCTAGTGGATACAATACCTTTTTTAGCCGCTTGTTTTAAAAGATAAGGGATGACTTTACGAGGTAATGAGGTGAAAAAGTAGTTTTTTTACGTTCGAAGACGCATCCCTAGTCGTAGACATTTCTAGAATCACAGCAATAAACCCGAAAAATACTTATTTAATACGAGTTATAAAAATATTTCGTTAGAATAGCGGTGTTGGGCTCTGCTCGCCGTGTTCGATCAGGGATCTCATGTAAAACCATAATGAGTGATTTAATTTATGCTCTTCATTGCAGGTAATGAATTGGACATACACAGCGTTTGCCGTTATGAATGGAATGAAGTGAAAAATGTTCCACATCGTCGTCGTTTTTACATATTTTAGAGGTGGCACGTTTTGTAAAAACAAAAGAACATTGACTGCGTGGGTTGGTATATCCAGCTAGCCAGTTCTTATCTTACTTAATCTTATTTAATACGTAGAACTATTTAATAGTAAGCACATAGGTTCAACGCAAAACTAGTTATTGACAACGTAATGTATGCAACTCGCCTACGGCTTATTTCATAAATCCACACTCATGAATGTTGTAATGCCCTTCATTACGGAAATTATAGCTTCGGAAGTAATAAAAAACATTATCGTCAAACCTCTAGAAGGCCATGCGTGATAAAGTTGTGAGATACTGCATTCCATTATATGACTAATTACACCAGCAGACGTCATAATTTAAAAAATATCCTACATAGCATTTATGACAAACATAAGCGTTACTGTCACATAGAAATTTCTATGAGTTATATAGTTGTCATTGCCTATACACGTCCACGGCATTGCGAGGGTTACAATGCAATGTAGAAATAATTGTGCAACAAAAATTACATCAAGCGACAAAGAACAAAAGAAATTGTAAAATGAAAAAGCACATAAATGTGAAATATACTGCGCATTTATAAAATGAAAACTGAAATTTAAATGCAGATACTAATTGCGCACGTAAAAAGATTTGTGGAAGGCACACTGGATGTTATTTTTTAAGGAAATGTAATTAAAATATATATAATTGACCCACTTTAGATCTAAGCTTTAGTTATTCTTTTATGGAGTTAGTTTTATTTTAGAGTTACCTTTAGTTTTATTTAAGATTAGCTTACCTATATTTTTAGATGTAGTTTTCAATTAATCTTTATGTTATTTTATTTAAATAATCTTTGATCCCTCTTTTATTGAAATTAAACACTTTAGAACGGATTAATCACGTTTATTAACAACATCCCATCCACCATCCTTCTTTTATTGTTGTTTTGCATATTGTGGGGTCGTATATGTACGTAAGTAAGATGGTTGTTTTTATTCGGAATGTTGAAACAAATAAAATTATTTAATTTTTTTTTGTTAGTTATTAAAGTACGTGTTATTTATGCAGGGTGCAAAACAATATGGTGGTTTCGTCGTAGACACGTGAACTATTTTTTTAAATAAGAATAGGTACCTACACTGTATATTAAGGGCGGTAAACAAGAAATTCGTAATTCCCCGCCTGAGGCATTTAATGTTCCTGGGACGCCATTGACGCTAGCTGCTTTGCACCTTGAACTGCGAGGGATCTCCGACCACGTCTGAGCTATCACGTGATTTTTGCTATAGAAATTGGCAAATCGTCCCGTTTCGACCCGTCCCGTCCCGTTCTAGTGAGTCATTTTTAATCCAACTGTTTGGTGCCGTAGATAGGTAAATCTTAGAATGATAGTTGGTGAACAAAACTGAAATACGCCGCCTGGACATAATAATCGCCGAGGCCGATATCGTAATAACAGAAATCACTGGTCATCCATTATTGACAATTAATGTCGGCTGCAATCAGGCGCAGGCTGTGAGTGAACAATGGAAGTGTTAAAGCAGTACCTCAACTTCGTTAATGTATTTGAATAGATATAATGAAATTAATAGAAACTTGTACAATTTAAACTCTAGTGAGTGACATTAATTTTGGAAAAACGGTTAAACTTCAGGTTATTTTATCATAATTGGCGTGATATGTTTCGTTGCTACGACTTTCAGCTACCACTGACTGCCTGTTTAGGTAATTGGTCGCGCGGGCTGTCGTCGATGAATAGGGAATTCCGGCGTCGTCGTTGCACGAGTTAGTGTTGTCGAGTCATCTGACGACATCAACAACGAGTGGGTATTAACTGCTTTTTCAATATTGATAACACAAAGTTGTTAACTAAACATAACAATGTATGCTTGACTGTCCTTGTAGATAGATATTTAAATAAGATCGCGAATTAAAACTGAGCTACCAATAATATATTAGTATTATGGATGACTTAGTATCTAGAACGGCATAGGTCGGGACTGTTGAAGGTCACATGAAGTTTTCTATAAAAATGTCCCGTTCTAGTCTGAGTCATCCTTCAATAAACAAAAAAATATCTGTGACAACTTCTACACACCGAAAGTGATAAGAAATTTCTAAAGTTTTTTAGGTCACAACCCGCTCGTCATAACTATAGAAGCTAGTGACACGACTTTTTAAGCCTCCTGACACCTGTGTGTCTCCTACTCACACTTATCCACTCGTGCGAGCGAGACGCGCTACGAAATTTACGTAGTCGCTATCTTGTAAGCCGATATTAAGGGACACAGATCCGAGGTAACAGACCTTAACAGATTCACCGCTCAAGATTTTTCGTAGCGCTACGCCGTAGCCGATAACATGCATTTCCCGCTTGTAGCGAAAATGGCACGTAGAGGGGTTACGACAACGTGTCGTCATTAACAGTGAATGGGTTAATAATTCACCTACTAACGTTTGTAAGTTGAATTAACACGTGTCTTAAGGAAGGCTAGAATGGGGTGGAACGGGGCGTGACGGGACGATCTGTCAGTTTCTATAGAAATAATCACGTGATATCTCGGAACCCTCGAATTTCACGTGACGTTTTCTATAGAAAGTGACAGATCGGCCCGGCCCGGTCACGTCCCGGCCCGTTGTAGTGTGAGTCATCCTTTAATTAGAGAGTTTCTATGGCTACATTTGTGCTCAGAGATGAGTTCGGCTCTGCTATGTATGGAATTGGGCATGTCTGGTATGTTACATTTTAGGATTTCGGATGCACAGATTATCACAGACCATCTATTATAGATTCCTCAAAAATTATCACGTAAAAAAATATTTTGTATTAAACAGCTGATAGAAAATGCACTTATCTCCATACAAAGTGATTTTCTTTTCTTGAAATTCGTTTTTGTTACTTGCACTGCACTCAGGGTCCCTGAACGCAGCTGTTGAAGTATCGTTCGGGTGTTTCGTTACACATAGGTAGGTAGGTACTTATTATTCTACCAAGCATACAGTCATAATAAAAAAAATATACAGTCGTTATTTTATAAACGATTTTCATCAACATCTGTAGCTACTATATCTTGTGTACCAATAAAATATGGCCTGAGTTACGAAGATGACGTCGCCGTAGCAACAAAGTCCTGTAGACGGTAGCCGCTGTCTACGAGCCGTCATGTCGTCTATGCTACGGATGCTACGAATGCTACGGGTACCCGTGTCTCCAGATAGAGTCAGTGAATCAGCGCCGTTATGAATACATTTGTGATCAGAGAACGTTCGCCGTTTTGTATGAGTAATATTCTCCGCAACGACATTCTCCATATAAACTGGAGAACCTGCTCTAGAGATGAGGTATTCCAATTGATAGTTCGGCTATGGAGCTCTAATTAGTCAGATGCCGTGTGCAGCCGCGTTGGGCTAATGTTTGACATATTAAATTTTAGGGCGAATGTAGGCTGCGTAAAACGGGTCTAAAACTTCCCATGTTCAGGTCTTTTCTCTCTCTCTCTCTGCAGACTACCCAAAAGTTGAGGGCTATAAAAGTTGATTTTCTTATTTAACCCTTGTCGACACGAAAGGGTACTCATTTTCTATAAACCTTATTGTTACGCCGGTGATGTGAATAAAACTTTAAATGTGATTTTTCATGCCTTAGAAGCGTTTTCAGCAGGCTGAAAAGTGATTTCATGCTGTTTTAAAGGTGCCTCTTTCACATACTAGAAGATTCAAAATTTACCCCAGTTGCCGTTGTTTTCAGGCGCCTGAAACATGTTTTCAGTTCGTTTCAGGCCACCCTCTACCAGATGGCACAATAACCTGAAAACCCATTTTCAGGCGTTTTCAGGACCCCTTATGGACCGCTGAAGTACAATTCAGTATATGGCGAAATTTCTCGAAGGAGTGAAAGAGATAGCACTCTTAGAAAGAGCTAGCTATACGGAACATTCCAGAAGTGTGTGAAAGAGAAGGATAGAAAGAGACGGCAAGAATCGAGAATGTTCTGGAGTACTCGCGAACACACCTGCCTAGTAGCTATACGGAACATTCGAGAAGTGTGTGAAAGAGACAGCACTCTTAGAAAGAGATAGCTATACGGAACATTCGAGAAGGGTGTGAAAGAGAAGTATAGAAAGAGACGGTAAGAGTCGAGAACGTTCTCGAATACTCGCGGACACACCCTGCCTAGTACCCAGCCGCGTCTAGAAGCATCGCGAGAAGTACTTAGGTACCTACTCGCGAACTTACTAGAATCGAAGCCGACCTGTCGAGGCAAGATTTGGCTGGAACATTCTGGAACCATCAGGAGTACCGTTAACGGGTATATATTGTCATCTTTTAATAATGTTACGTTTGAGGGGTGGGTACTTTATAAAAAATGCACTAATTAAAACTGAGGCTTTATTGCTACTTACAAGACACTAAACACAGTACTTGAACACAATTATCACACACTAATTTAACGCACTCGTCACTTTTACTTCACCCCGATTCGCTCTTGATCCGCACTGTATCGCATTCAGAATTGAACTACCCTGTGGCCGCAGGCTGCCGCTATCCTGCGGCCACAGGGTAGTTCAATTCTGAATGCGATACAGTGCGGATCAAGAGCGAATCGGGGTGAAGTAAAAGTGACGAGTGCGTTAAATTAGTGTGTGATAATTGTGTTCAAGTACTGTGTTTAGTGTCTTGTAAGTAGCAATAAAGCCTCAGTTTTAATTAGTGCATTTTTTATAAAGTACCCACCCCTCAAACGTAACATTATTAAAAGATGACAATCGCTCACGCTACGTAACTCTTCCTTATTAGTGCGACAATGACAGTTGCGTGTAGTTCGCGACTGAGCGTTAGCGATTGGCATCTTGGCTACGCACGCTGGTGTTAAGCATTCACACCAGCACAAAATATATAATTTCAAAGTCATTTAACTCAAAATTCAACTCACAGAGTCACAGTCAAATACAGCGTTGGCAATATCTAAAAATGCTACAACAGTACAAATTACCCAGTCGAAAACTGTCGCGCGGCAGCGACAGCACGCCGGACGTGTGGCGTCACGCCACGTTACGCCACGATACGACACGGCACGCCACGCTACGCCACAATTCAATTTGCGGTATTAGCCCGTCACAATGGCGACGCGAGTTATTATTTACTGTTTAAAGTTGCTGGGTATGTTTATTTGTAATAAGCTCTTTTTTTAATTATTTAGTTATAGTTGATGGTATGCATTAAAGGTTTGCACACACACACGTCTCTTTAACTCAATTCTGGCAATCCCATAATCTGAAAAAGCTGAAAAAAATATTTTTAATTGTTACTTAATTAAACGTAGACACAAATCATATAATACCTAGTATTTAAGAACAGCTATTTAGCTCTCATAATTATGTATAAAAAGCGAATACAAACTGTTTAAAAAAATCACGCAGATGTGATGGGCAGCCCGCGATAATTAACCTAACAAGGTGGACAGGTAATTTGTAGACCATAATGGTAACATCTAAGTAGGCCATACTATCATTTTTTCATATTTAATTGACCAAACTAGGATAATACGATGAGTCTCCGTATCAATTATTTGGACAAAAATGCGTTAGTATATCCGGTTGTCAGACTGTTAGTCAACAGACTTTCGTGAAATTTTTCGAGCACGTTTTACAATTATGCCGTAATTATTTGGAGGCTATTTATTTTTTATGATCGAGATCTTCTCCTTTCCCATGGAATTTACACACTGAGTATTCTGAGATCTTAATAAAGTAAAAGCTACTAAACTGGTCTAGGGAGTTTGTAGTACAGTGATGACCAGTAAAACACACGGAGTAATCAGCCACGTTGCTCTGAGCTATTAATCAGCTGTGCACATATCGCATAAGTCAACAGATATGCGATACGATCTGGCAGGCACATGCGCGACGTAGAGCCGACACACAATCACACGATACGACGTCGTGCAGTGGCACGATACGACCTAGTGTTACGATGCGACGTCGTGATGTGGAAATCTGCAATATCGGATGTTGTGTTGTCAAGATAAACGATATATTCGTGCGCCGGTGCTATTTCTTGCTCAACAGGTAAAGGAAGTTGACCAATGAAATTGATCAATTACTAACCCTCTAGACCATAACATAATAATATCGATATTATCATCTTCCTTTGCCTGTTGAACATAAATTCGGCGTAGGCACGAATATAAATTTGTTTTTACGACACGACGTCTCATCGTAAATTGTATTACGATACGATATGGTAAGTTTCCACGATACGACGTCGCAACATAGGTACCATGATGCCGCATCGTGCCGTGACATGCCGCCGTAGAGTGTAATTGGGTGTTGGCCCATAGACGGCCAGCGTACGTAGGTTGGCAAATATATTGATGCGGTTCTAGGATATCACAACCAATGGATATCCGTCATCGTCATCTGCTCATAATAATATATACTGAACCCTCGTAAGAATATATATATCTTTTCCAAAGCAAATGAACTGTCAAACATTTAAAGTGTTATTTTATACGTCAATTTTCTATAAAATGATGACGTTAATTAATACTTTCATAGTCTGTGCTGTTAAAATCTATGCAAACTTGTCTTTGTCGGACTCTATACAGTGCATTACGTTTTTGTAATTTTATCTCAAATCTGTGACGGACCCTGTTGAACAAGGAATTGAAATCCGGAACATGACATCCATTAGGCTGCATTTCCGGTAGGATATTCCTGTCCTATAGGTACGTCCGATTCAATATTATGTATATCAAATGCAAATTGAGGTTACATTCGAAAAGTAACGACCTTGTCGTAGCCGCGTATTTTTTTTTTTACGAAAATTAACAGCACGCCACACCGCACGTTTTTGCTGCAGCCGCAACAGCAGCAATCTGCAGTCGCCAGCAAAATTTTAACCTTAAGTAAGACATATTTATTCACACTTTAATGCACAAAAAATAAGCTAAATGTACAAAAGGCGGATTTAATGCCATGCGGTATTCTCTACCGGTCAACTTTGGGACAAAGCAGAGAACATATCTGGTAAGTTAACATGTTTTATTCAGAATCGCTGAGGATTTGCTATAACACGTTGTAAATGGAACGAATGAACTCGTGTTACATATTCGATAATGTTAAAACATTGAATGCAAGCGAGCTGAACGAGATATCATTTAGGTACCAATCGCATTTGATAAATATAAAATGGCTGAAGAAAGCCTCGTGAGGAAACCGGACTAATTCTAGTAAGGCCTAGTTTAGCCTCTGGGTTGCAAGGTCAGATGGCAGTCACTTTCGTAAAATTAGTGCCTACGCCAATTTTTGGGATTAATTGCCAAAGCGGTCAGAAGGAGAAGAAACAAAGGAAGAAGAAGAGCGAGTGCATGCGAGTGCTACGCGCTACGCCAGAAGGCAATCCCATCATTTTTCCGATATGTAGAGGAAAGCGACTACACACAGAGACCCCACCTAGCTGGTTCACGGCACTCAAACTTTTAATAAGCGGATATATATATTTTACGTAACACTTGCGTTACTTTCTTTTAAATCCAAATCTCCAACTTTACCCATTCGTATGTAATACTAATATTGAATATACAAATCGACCTACAAGATATTGGAAACAGATGTGTCGAAAATATGTACCAGATTTATTCTATTCCACTAAAGCATCTTCAAAACAGAAATATCTCACTGACAGTGAACTATAGGTATTTCTGGTGGCCATGCCAACTTGCAACAAGATATGTATCAATGTCTACTCAAGAATCTTATTACAAATGCTTGCCGTGCGGGAGTGAAATTCACGCGCCAAGCGAACAGAGTTTGTAAATGTATTTAAAATATCCTGCAGAGACCGTAGCCAAAAACAAAATAGCAAGAAACCTTGATTTGTGCGAACGAAGGGTTTCTTACCATTCATCTATAGAAATGGCAATGAATCACGTTTGTTGTATGGGAGCCTCCATAAATATTTATTTTATTGTTTTTAGTATTTTTTGTTACATCGGCAATCTAATATCTGTGAAAATTTCAACTGTCTAACTCTAACGGTTCATGAAATACAGCCTCGTGACAGACAGACAGACGAACGAACAGGCAGACGGACAGCGGAGTCTAGTAATAAGGTTTTTATCCTTTGAGTACGGAACCCTAAAAAAGGCATTGTACTTACTAAACAATTGTCACATACCTAACTATAGGTAGTCTCTGTGCGTAGCTTACGCACTACTACGCGTAGTAGAAGAGCGATTTATGAATCTGCCTATAAAATATCATCAAAAACTTTGATATCACATAATTTAACAAATGATTAATTATTTTTCTAAATAATTTATTTTTGTATTTTTTCTTTCTTTGTCTTTGTCATTTAAATCTTTATTTCATAACAAATATAAACTACTTAAAAATATATTTACATCTCGCTCCCCGCCGTTTCAAATGCAAAGTGCCCAGAATGCTAGCGGCATTGCCGCGTTGTATAATTATTGACAGCCTTTGCACCAGGAACGACTAGCTACTAGCCTCAATACTAATTCTCCAAACAATAACCTTAATGCTTAACATGAGTCGTTTAACTACGACGAGTCCATGCTTCGTTTACATCTCGATATCTACAGTTGCATTTCGCTTCCACCAGCAAGTACAAGCAAAATGAACGGATAGTGAGGTTGACTTAGATGCGAACGACTATAGTACCTACCTATCTATTCTACAAACAAGGGCTTTATTATGACGTCTTAACGCGATTCAGTTTAAATTCAGTTTAGGCTCAGTTGTTTGGAAGCGACTCAGTTTAGGTCGTCAACTGAATCGCGTTAAGACGTCATGGTAAGGCTTCAGAGCAAAGTTATGAACCTAAACTGAATCGCGCTAAGACGTCATGGCAAGAACACCCAACTGTCAAAAAAGTCGTATTACGAATGGGACCCCTCCCAGAATTATTGTTACCGATGAGTTTCAAAATTGCGAACTATCGGAAGTCGGTTAATTTCGGTGAGAATTAGACACTTATCACAAACTCTAGAAACTAGACTCAAAAATCGCACCCCAATCACCCCAATCGCACAAGAATGCCTCATCAGCATCTCGCGGTCGAGAAAGACAACTGTCATTGTCTAATTAAAGCCCGTACCATGACGTCTTAACACGATTCAGTTTAGGACTTACACTGAGTCGCCGGCATACAACTGAGCACAGTTAAGAATCTAAACTGAATCGCATTAAGACGTCATGGTAAGACCCCAGAACCACAGTAACGTGACAAAGAATGTTTGTCACACATTGAAAACGTTAAATTGATATATGATTACGTTAATTATTTTCTTTTGTGATATTATAATTCAAGACGTGTTCACACACCAGGAGGGTTAGCATGGTTGCCATTTTATCGCTTATCACGCTATGCGTCACTTTCGCACATACTTGTTAGAACGTGACAGCAACGTCGGTAAACGATAAAAACCCGATCATCATAGACTAGCAGATCTCTTAAACATAACTTTTCATATTTTCAAGACCCATATCCTTATATTATCGTATAGCGGGGTTGATGCGTTAATGCAAAAAATTGTGACGTTTTTCAATTGTTGTGTGTCTCTTTCGCACTAGTGAAATATTCATAGGTATAAAGATGGCTTCTTTTTTGCTCACTTTGTTATTCTTTAAGCGTTATCGCGAAATCATGCCTCTATGATGAGAACAGTTAGAAAATGACAGGTGTCTTTCTCTAACGCAATATACTGTAGCAGCACTCATGTGCTAGGGCTACAGCGTGCATAGCCAAGATGCCAATCGGTAACGCCCGGTCGCGAACGAAACGCAACTGTCATTGTCACACTAATAAGGTATAGTGATAGAGATACGCACGCAGAGCACCCAAGAACACACTGTGAAGATCGTATTGGTCACGTTTATTAGATAAGTGATATTCGCGTGACTTGCAAGCAAAGTTGCAAGGGCTTAGAAGCTGTGGAGACCGCATAACATCATACTTGTTCATTTATAATACTTATTAATAAGTACCTATGCAGTATAGATACCCTAAAGGTCTGAATAAAGAGTATCTACTTGACTCGCCCACACTTGTGCAACCAAGCAGAACACGCAAACCTCGACACTCCCGGGAATGAAATATTTTGGACAATGCCAAAGATGGAGGACCGAAACTTCACTAGCATTCTTGAGAGGTTGTTGACGTGGTGAAGTGTCGGACGTTCGGGGTAGAATGTATACACACCAAAATCGGTTAAGTAATGAGCCCTTTATTTATAGAAGCACTGCTTTTTATACTAGTTTACATATGTAACATATTGTCATATGTTGATCTTTGAACGGTAAAGATATGTAATAATATATAAGTTTCCTTTGTTCTTTATGAGACCTTGAACCTGAGCCTATTGTGGAATGCTCGGCATTTCTATTAGACATCTTTACACAGTCCGGTGTATGCGACCATAGGTATGCAAGCTTATACGCAGGCTTACAAGCTTTTCATAAACAGGGCCCAGTACAGTCATCCCATCCAGAGTCAAAAATGGTAAGATTTATCGATCGATAACAGTCATGTTAGCTTATTAAGTACCAACATTTGTTATATTTTTTTAGAAAAACTATTTTTCCTTATTTGAACCTTATTTGAACTTTTTATTATTCCACTGTACCCAGGTTCGCTCACTACCGACTACTCTATGAGGCCGTAAGGTCAGTAATTCAGAATTAAGCAAACGTGTTATTTACTGATCTAGTAGTTGATCGAGAAAAGTTATATTACATATATTACCCACTATCGTGGGAAACAAAAAGCTGCTTATTTGACACAATCAAACAAGGACCCTAGTGTCCCTAGGGGACTTTCAGTCGAGCAGGAAACGTTTTAAGAATAGACAGAAATATCTTCAATAGTTACACCGAGTGGACCAGGGAAATCAAATTTAGCGCGCTCGGCAAAATGTCTGTTTGCCATGCGATTCGTTAGTAAAGCGTAGCTTTTTGCAGTTCGCAAACGGTTGTCTTTGTTAAAAAAAACTCGGAACTGCGTTATTCAATGGGTAAAGTTACACCAATAACTTTCCATTAATAAAACGAGAAATATGAAAAATACGAAGTTTAAACGCCCTATTTATCTAGTATATTTATGGATCACATTACAATAGAAAAGTGTTTAGATTTTTTTACAGGAAGAGAACAAAATTTTGAGTGCATCCATTATTAATCTACAATAAAGTAATTATGGTATATTATTATAAAAATAACCATTATTTCTTAGCACTTATTTGCACTTGCGATACATGATAAAATTTGTTGACATAGTTATCCGGGCGAAGCCGGATTTCCTGCTAGTGCCGAATGAATTATAGTATTTTTGTGCGTGCGTTAAAGTTGTATTAGGCGTGGCTCAATCCACATGTTATGTTCTACCGATACATACTTGTTGGGGAAATTTGCCTAAATCGTACTCCAATGAGTTCTCGTAACAAGGATAAATAAAAAAGCAATAAGACTTGTTTGTTGCACACTTCTTGTAAAATGGTATCAAAACTAAACAATCAACCAAAATTAATATTGTTTAGCTTCACATCGATTGTTTCTCTGCTTAATACCAATTTAAACTAAATATTTTCGATACAGCAGCTTTTGTCTACCAAAATCAACAAAGTACCGAGATTTGGTACCATAGGTGTCAATAGCGTCAATTGCCGAGAATTTTTCTATTAAATTTGTTATATTTTAAAACCCAATACGAATGATTTTTTTATATATTGATTTTTGATGAAATTTATATTATTAATAATTAATAATATAAATTTCATCAAAAATTTAGTAATATATCAAAATATTACTAAATTCATTCAAATATTCCAATAAGCCAATACGTATTTTTCTCGCTATTAAAATGCAGTTGCTAGTGGTCTTAAAAAATTTTCATTGGTTAAAATAGTTTATTTAATGTCAAACCACATGCACGACAAAATGAGTCGTATGTATATTGCCAATAGAGGCCGGTCATGCGACTTATGCGTAATAAAACTGTCAATACACTTGAGACACTGCATGCAATTATATTACTAACTAATTACAATAGCATATGTCTTTGAATAGTAGCATGGAATCATCAGTGCGCGAAGTCGACTCGCATTGGTTCGACTTTATTTATTTCCCTAAAATAATTAACTGCGTGGTAGGTACGAATAAAACAAGTTTCCACTACATGCGTGGTGTAATAACTATTTCATATTATTTTTATCCGGAATAAAACAGAAACATATTGTGACCTTGTGATTTTTTTTTAATAATAGGTTTTATTGTGCGGCTGCTTATGTTTGGAAAGGTAGATTTTTGTGTACAGGACGTATCAAGCGTAATTATTTCACTCAGTTGTATTTCAGTTTCAGTAAAGGAAGCCGACTGAGACGTTTTCTAAGTCTACACCGAGCGCATTGGCCAAACACATTCGTGTAGAATGGGGAAGTATAATCTCGGCTATGTTTCTCTTTTCCTGATCCCATTTTGCTACGGAGAAGTACAAGTTCACGAAGTTAGCGAAAATACAGAAATTAATAAGTGCGTAACAACGATAATGCAACGGGCTGAATTGAATGCTACTGACGTTTACGTAACTTTAGTTAACGTTAATGAGTCGCTGGCCAAAGACATTCATACCATTTTGGAGCAACCTGCGAGAATGATTTCAAGATCATTTTACTGGCCCAACAATACGCTGTTCAACAATGTCTACATCATCCAGTGCAACGACTTTCCTATGTTTGTGGAAGGATTGGACTTAGTTAAACGAGACGCATTTTGGAATTCTCGAGCGAAATTTGTCATTATTGTTGAAAATGTTAAAGATTCTCTTAAAGAAATTTCGGATTTTCTTATGAAGAATCTCATTTACGACGTTGCTCTTGTTACTTACGAGGGTCAAAGTGTTGTGGTGTACACATTCGGCCTAGAACACGATGAGTGCGACCGACCTGTTTTGAAAATACTACAACTATTGTCCCGTTGTTCAGAAATTTGCCATATCGACAAAATGTATGTAGGAGCAAGAAAAACTAGGCTTCGTGGCTGTCATGTAAAATTTGTGACTCATGCTGCTATGCCGTTCATGTTCACCAAAATAATGAAAAATATTAATAGTAATAACTCAATCGAACAAAATTTACTAAAATTGATTCATCAGTATGAAGGTATCACAGTTGAATTGGTAGATACCGGAAAAAACGGAGATTTTGGGACGCGCCTTCATAATTATACCTATACGGGCATGTTTCATGAGATAGAAATATATAATGTGGAAGGGGCAATTGGCGGGTGTGTATTGAATTTCGACCACTTGTCAAACATGGATTTTATTAATCCATATATGAATAATGAACAATTAGTTATAGTAGCCCAAGCTAAATTGCTTGATTCATGGTATGGTGTTCTAAAGCAGCTCGGTGTATTAACTGCATGGGCAATTTTTTTAACTTTTGGTATTGCTTGTGCTACAGTCATATTTATGAAAAATTTTCAAAAAGGACGACAAGATATAAGTCGAGATATTTTTATTGTCTGGGGATACTTTTTGGCTAACACGAGTACATGTAGTTCAAAACCTGGAGCAGCTTACAAGCTGGTGTTACTGTCCATACTTATGTACGTGTTACTTATGTCATGTGTTGTTCAATCCTCTGTGCAAAGCGTTACAATGGAACCAATTCGAGATCATGAACCAAATCTTATGGAAATAATATCCAACTATCAGTTAATATTGAGTCCCACCCATTACAGCTATTTAGAGAACAACCACGCGTTAAATGTAACAAACGCCTTAAAATGCGGATATACTTCATCATGTATCGCTGAAGTAATGTTTAATCCCGACAAGAAACTATTCACTGTTGCAACAGACTTTGCTTATCGAAGATTTAATTTCATATTCGAGGGTCATAATCTGAAAATAAATAAAATTAAGGAATCAGAAATTCAGACACTTCTACGTACGATATATATTCGTCGAGGGTCTTCTTTGGCAGAACCCTTTAACAGGCTGCTGGAAAGAGCGAAGTCTGGAGGACTAATAAATAAGATCGTCGAAACACTCCTTTTTCAACCTAGGCCACAGAGATTCAAACATAAAACCGTCAGGAACTCACATACATTGGACGGACTTCGTGGAGTGTTTTCAGTCTTATTATTTGGATACGGTATATCCTTGATTTCTTTCATTATTGAATACTTGCTATATAGATTGCACAACAGGGCTTTCAGTATGTAACTAATTTTATCTGAATTTTGCATTGAAATTGGCGATGTGTATATACAACATCAGCTATGGGTGTTGTTGAACTCAAATTCTGTGGCTCATGGACTCAAGTATAATGCAAAAAATAATGAGATGATGATCTTTAAGGCAGTTTCCAAGACCTGTGCAGACGCTTCTGGTAATTTGCTCTGTGACACCATTAAACAAGGTACAACAATATAAATACTTGGACAAGGGTTGATTTAAAAGAGAAGTTCGTAGGTCACTGGCCGTCAGATGCAATATGTTGGCTCGTAGATTGATACGGTGCTAAGGACCAGTAAAGGTATCATTATTAAAAGAATTTTGCACGTCTTTTATACGTGCGGATTGTGTGTCAATTTTACGCAGCGGTCGTTTAGCAACGCGTTCAGGATACCAGATGGGTCTACCATGACTGTAGTGTGTCGGGAAGGCATGCACTGATGATTTCGCGGCCATCATGCGTTAACGCTTCACCTCCCTGCGAAGTGTGAACTTGGGCAAAGTGTAACCTGAACAGGATCCTGAGCGCGTTCGCGGACCACTGGGTCAACGTCAACACGCTCTTGTGCCGGTTCCAGCTCCATGTTCGCAACACTTAGATTGCAGGATGATGTAGGATTTATACATCGTAAAATTAATTAAAAATAAATGCAATTGAATATCGTAGATTGTATATCTTTCAACATTGGTTGATATGTGTCAAAATTACTCCGTTCTTTCGATTACATAGTTTGTTCAGTACGCACGTTTTTTTATGTTTTCCTTTTAACCCGAAAGCGCTCCCCTGCTATGCACTATGACACGGCACCTCGCACGTCGAGGTAGCTGGCTTCAAATTTAAGCAGTTTGGGGGTCTGGGAATGGGAGCGAGGATGGTGCCCCGTATGGTTGGTGGGTTCTAAACTGAACCCCAGACTTGATACCCTAGAATCCATAATTTAGTTAAATAACAAGCAACGGACAAGGCAAAAGTCTCACAAAAACTGTCTAATTGTGGTACTCAAATTGAAGTTGCTCGAATTTCCTCATAGATGTCGCTAATAACATCCCATACATTGTCTACATCGCGGTGTTAAGATTTTTCCAAGATTTGTATATGTATAAGGTTCGAGAAGAAATGTTTCTGCGTGCCATTCTTTTAAGTAAGTACTTCACGATCAAAAACCGTGAAGACAAAAAAATCTTACAACAACCCAGTTAAAAATGTGCCAGATGTTACTTGGATAAGTCTCCGGCTATTTTAATTTAAAGACTAAGCTGCTTTTTATTGTATTTAATCAACTTGGACGTATAACACGTCCCTCCAACTCGCATCTAGTTCAATAGGTACATATTATGTGCAATTGTGCAGCGCTTGGCATGGAACAAGCGATTTCTAAATGCCCTGTTACCTGGATGCGTAATATATCAACGGTCAAATATTTTACGGCGTCATATCTGCATAACGACGGCACCATCATGCACTAAACCATTGCGTTGCATAGTTTGATATCCCATTTTGAGATGATCTAAGGTCTTACCAATGCATGCGGCTGCCCGTGCTTGCGTATGTAGGCATACTTTCGACAATGTTTGATTGCGGATATTTCTCCGGCGGAGAGTTTGAAAGGCATCCGTCAACCTTAGCCTCATCTCTTCTGCGGTGTTGCACTCGTCTTTGTACACCAAGTCATTTAAAGTGCCCCATAAAGGATGACTGACACTAGCACGGGACGGGGCGGGACGGGAAAATCTGCCAATTTCTATAGAAATAATCACGTGATAGCTCGGAGCCCTCGGATGTCACGTGATGCTTTCTATAGAAATTGACAGATTTTCCCCTCCCGCCCCGTCCCGTCCCGTTCTAATGTGAGTCATCCTTAAAAATAAATCTAACGGCGTTAGGATTGGATTGAATCGGTTCAGATTGGTTTGGGTCATCCTTTAAGTCGGTAACTTTAGACCTAATCGGTAACATTGCCCTCCTATAAAACACATTTTATTATTTTCCTGAATCTTAAAAAAAAACACAAAACGGTTTAGTGACTCTTTCTATAGAAATTGACAGATTTTCCCGTCCCGCCCCGTTCCGTCGCGTCCCGTCCCGTGCTAGTGTGAATCATCCTTTAACCGTGTTTATGGTACTTACATATGTTCCTAGCTGTCGCATTCTATTGAAAAGGTATAGGAGCGCGAAAAACGCTTTGACGGACGATAAAATTACGATAAAGGATGACTCCCGCTATACTGGGTCAATTTCTATAGAAAGCGTCACGTGGCAGCGTCAGTCATCCTTTAACTAAAAGCAAGGACTCTTTTTATTATTTGGTTGACCCGAGCGCTCAACTCGTTCAAGAACAAAAACATTACGTGGCCGAAAAGTCGTTTGCGGGAATTGAATCGAATTCTCAGCTGGCTTGTTTCAGGATAGTTGAGATTTCGATGGCGCAGCTATGTTTACCTGTAGCTGTTATGAAATCCAATGGAGAAAATTCCACATGCTGTAATGGTAGGGATTAATTATTGGTGCAAGATATCTTTCAAGAAAAAAAAACTAAACGTAAGAAATCCCGGAAAATGGTTAGTATTAAGCAACAAAGCTTGTTTCAATGGTTAGTTTGCTATACTATCCTACGTACTAGACCAAGGGTGTCTGGCAGCTGTTTTTCAGCGGCGGTCTTAAATATATAAGCGGTAACAATAGATAAACACAAGATTTTAGATATAGTAAAACGCATCAACAATCAAATTGCACTCTTTGGTGACTGGTAAAGTAATAAAAGTTGAAAAAATGTATTAAGTATGTATCGCCGTTAATTATCAAGAAGAATTTACCTAATCGTAATCAGATCGTAAATATAATCCCAAAATAATCAATTTAATATGTAACCTGGCCAAGAAACTGAACTTTCATATGAATAAACAGTCACATTTATAACTTTCTTCGTAAATAAGATATCTATGTTTGAGTAAAAAGTGGTACGACATAACCGTCTCTCCCCTATATAAAATCCAAAATGGCATGTGTTTTTCGTTTGAAACCAAACAATTTAGACTAGAATTTAGGCTTTAGACAATATTAAAAGTCAACTTGAGAAGGTTTTTTTAAAGCAATAACCCCGAGTTAGAAGTCAAGACATGAAACGCAGCTATTTTTCCTCTTGTGATACGTGTCGTAGTCATTTCGAGAGATGGAGAGCGGTTGAGATATACGGCAATGTTAGACCTTACGGTATTAACTTTATTGTCATGAGGTCGTTTATCGCTTATTCACTTAAGAGGGCAGTGGGCAGCTATTTTTCCTGAAAACATTGATCCGGGATATTTTTCCGGGTTCTTTATTTAAAAGTGACTTCAGATTAAGTACCTACCTTATTTAGACGAACTGCAACGTGTCAGCCAAATTCGCAAATGTACTTTGCCCTTTTGTTTAATATAAATTATCAAATAATTAAATGTCGAACAATGTATACAAAACAACACAATTTATTTGTCCAAGCAGCACCTTTTTTTCGTTTTAGTCAGGTTAGTGAAAAAGTATAGGTATTTTATTATATTCGATGGTCCACTATCCCCTTAAATTTTTACTTTACTGCAAATTGGCTGCATTCGCACACGTCGGATGCATAAAACGCTTAAAAGGCAAACGTTATTCTTTAACTACGAGTAGTAGGATATAACTCAAATATAACTCAAGTTCGTGCCAATCGCGACATAAGTACCTAACTATTATATTACTATTATGTAAATTAATTCCAGCATGGCTTGGCTACGCCCGTTACTAGGCCATCCGCTGTGTGCATGATATGATATGGAATGGCTATGATATCCTTTGAAAGAATTAACCTAAGTAAGGAATACCTTACCTATCTACGGTAAGGTATTCCTTTGAAAGTAAATTGTTTCCATGCGATGTCGTCGCTTGCATTTCCGAACATATCAACTTACTTCGAAGGTAGTGAGAAAATATTTTTTAATTAGGGAAAATCTAGGGAAAGAGGCCTTGAGGCTACGGCTCCGTGCGCCGGCCAAATCCGCACTAACCACCACGACGCAACGCACTCAAGGTAGCTCGCGGAAAGTGGCGCAGCATTATTCGGTGGAAGCTGATCCATGGTGGATGTCACATCCCTTAGCAATGAGGAATATGATGCCCGGAGGAAGAAGACAAAGGTTTTGAAAATGAGGAATTTACTTTAAGGTTCCCCTTAACACTCCTCTAAAAAATAATTTGGGATTTTGGTGCACTATAATATAACATTTAAATATTTGATATAGTCACGCCAACAAATTTGAGTCTCCCTACTGTAGAATATATTCAGAATAAAATCAGATGTGTACGTCGTTGAATTCAAACTGGCGACAGAGTGTTCAGTGACTCAAATTTAAGAATTACAGAGTGACTCATGTGTCTCTGTGTATTTTCTTGAGCTACCGTGTACTGTTCTTTGTGTAAAGTACAATTATAGTGATTGATATCGATAAATATTAAGGATTAAAGCATATGTTTACTAAAACAAATAAACGAGACTGACTATTAATTATACTTATAAGAAAATATTATATAGTCGAGCCACTGTTTACTGTTAGAGTCTCTGTGTACCACAGGGTTGAGGCACCGTACCCCAGTACCAGTACACAGTTACTCAATCCCTTTTTTTTTAAACATAGTTTGAGCACTTTTCTTATAATCTTGATCGAAAAACTGAAAATGCAGGGTAAAAGCTTAAAAACTAAAGAATTTTGGGTTTGAATCGCAGGCTGCTAGCACAACATTTACGTTACAATTTGAGTGTCCGAAAAAATCTGAGTCACAGTTCCCGACCCGACCCTACTTGTATATAAAAAAGATTTTTTTTATTTCGATTTTTTTTGCACTTGTTTTGCGCTCAGGGTCATTGACCTTATCAGCTGTTGAACTTTCGTTCGGGACTTTTGTAACAATTTACATCCTTCATGTAGGCCATAAAAACCGATTTCATTGTGGGACCCACCTCAAAATCGTGATAAATATTTTCCATAATCGACATTTATATTTATTGGCATAGTTGTAAAAGCTTAACTCTTGAAGCACAAGTATTGGCCCTTGGAACTGGAAGGCCCTGGAAATGAGATAATTAACTACTATACATATAGGTTCCAAGATATAAATTAGAGAAATCCTAGGTATAGGTTTCGCCATTTAAAGAGGTATCACATACGGCAACAACCCTATAATATAAACAGAAATATTTCTATTTTGAAGATATAAACATTTTTTTTTTCATCAAACTCCACCACTTTGACTTTTGATTATTTTGGAACAGTCTCTACTACCAAAGTAGTGCCAAAGAATCAGACATATTTAAACCCTAAAAACATACCCCTCCTTCGGCAGTCGGGCCATTTTAGGAATTCTTAACCTCAGACTATATCGGTCTCTGTGTTAGCATTTTTTTTTAATTTCATTCGCTTTTATATTCTGGACTGTAACAAATTAAACTCCTATTGAAAACACTGATTGTATTCGAGAAATTATGTTAACAAAGCTTTCTTTCACAATAAAACGATAATTAAGTTAACAATGTATAAAGGCCTGAAACTTTTTACAAACCAATCTGAACTGTCGTTATCCACATAGCGCGCTCTCACCGTGACTCGTCGGGAACCACAGAGATGGATACAATAATAGACTACGCAAAGCACAAATGTATATCCTGTTACAGTTACTGGATAGTCTTACCGCAACAAATGTTATTGAAACGTTGCTTCTATACTATAATCATAGTTCTTACTGTTGGTTCTTCATAAAATAAAATAAAATAAATAACCGTAAACAAGTTGTAATAGGACAATAGACAGGGCAATCACAATGCCTCAAGGAACTATTTTAGATTTAAGGTAGGTAGAGGTAGGTCGTTAGGTAAGTTACACTTACTGTTGTAACGGTTTGCTATCAAACCTTTGTGTAAACTCTCGCTCGTGTTATATGTACTGGCCGTTTAGGCAGTAGATACATCACTTTTTAAATTTAGAATTCTCATTGACTTGGAAAAATGAAGGCGAGTGTCTGAATGAAATTCTATTAAAATTAATGAAATAATTACCTATATTGTACATTTATACTACATAACTTGTGAAATATTCTGTAAATAGCTTCACTATTCGTCTGGTTTGCCCCGATTGGGTGAGTGTTGTGTTATTTACTATACTTTTTCTTATATTGTAAAATCTGGGTTGCTTTCTTTTATCTATAAACTTAAATATCTTGTGACTGCCGCATGGGTGAACACCAAAGCTAACTAATGGGTTCACAACTGCACGCACGCTTCATAGTGACCATCTCGGGAGTGGCAGTCACAAAGTATTCCGGCTTAAACACTAACCTAGTGATGAATTCTAGAGAGCCAAGCCAGCACTGGGTTTTATCTGAAACCATGCGGCTGATGCGGCGCACGCTCCTGCTCGCTACCGAACGTCCCTTCCTATCCGGTTGAACCCCATTCCTATCCACCAGCTATATATCTATTTTAAAAATAAATGTTTTAAAACCTACTTTGGCGGTTTCTTCTCTTTGAAATTATTAAAACATTATTTACCAAACCACCTCATCAAACCAAAATTAAATGAAGAACAAAAACCAATTGAACAAAAAATACGACACATGTTTTATTTATTTATTTAAACTTTATTGTACAAAATACAAAAACAAATATACAAATGCCCAATGGCATTCTCTACCAGTCAACCATAGGGCCAAACCAAACAGAGACTTGAATAAAATGGTGCAAAGGGAGAATTAAGGTAATAATATCGAAATAATTGCAAAGCGAACTGAAGAACATTATATATATTGTTATATATAATACACAGATAAAATAATATAATATACTACTACATATTTCCAACATTTACACTATACAATAATGATGGACACTATGGAAACTCTTCTTTCAGCAGGTGCTTACGCAGCATCCGCTTAAACGCACTCTTACTTGAGGCTTGATGGTTTTAACTAGGCAAACAAAACGCGGTTTCTGCCGCGAAAGCAGGAGGTCGCTGGTTCGATCCCAGCCCTGCTCACCGGGAACCTCGGTCACTTTTTCTGTAGTATATGACATCTCTTTCAATTTATAATTTATATAATAGTAGTGTGCCTACTTAAAAAAATGAATCAAAGCATTTATTATAAATAATTTAATTCATACTTTACTATTGTAAAAAAACTAACTTAAATATAAAAATATGATGTTTCCGGTACAGGCACATTGCGGAATCTTCGTACATAAATGTCTGCGAATGGAGCGTTGATGAAAACCGATGACGCCGCAGTTCCGTTTTCGTTTCAACTCGGTCGCATTTGTACGTTATTTGGTAAATTGTGCTTCCAATATATTATCTGCTAAATTGTATTTCCATTGTATTTGCTACATGCAGAAATAACCCGAACTTTCTATGGACATACATACTGGTCTTATTATGTACCTTCCAAAGATTGCAAAAGCTGCATGATTATTGATCGCGTAAAATGCAGGAAAATTCCTGAATCCTGAAGTTTTAGTTCTTTTACTACTTACCTTAAATTAAGATATGACATAGTTTTATATCTATGTATTAAACAGTAGGTTAAAATTACCCATAGCTTAATATACCCTAATTTGAGATTATTCTTTTTTCAAAGGGGTCATAAGGGACACGCGTAGATGCTTTGGAATGGAGCAGATTTCATGGAATTAACTTCGCATAATGTTTCCGCTCTACAGGAGATCGAGGTCAAACAAAGTCTATCGGCAATTGTTCATTTGAATTCTGACTTAATTTTGTGTCATGAGTAAAGAAGAGCTTGCGTATGAGAAGCTATGGAGAGCCTTGTTTCTAGAACAGAGTCATTGGCTCAAGATACAGTTAAAAAATCTAATGAATACGCGACTGAGACGAGAACATGAGCCTTTCCATGACGTCTTAACGCAATTCAGCTTAGGACCTAAACTGAATTGCGTTAAAACGTCATTGTGAGGGCCCAGTTGTATGGCAGCGGCTTAGTTTAAGTCCTAAACTGAATTACGTTAACACGTCATTGTAAGGCCTCTATTGAATAGTAAGTCTCTTTCTAGTAGACATGGTTTTATTATTTTCCATATACATAAATTCAGTCCTTTTTTGTTATTTTATTTACCAAATAAAAAAACAGACCTGAATATAGAACATTTCGAAACGCTTTGGAATACTGAGCTCTTCGTTAATAGGATTATTTTCAGGATTGTTTTCACCTATCCGCTACGAGTCCAGGGGCCGAATTTGACGAACAAAAGTTGATTGTACTACCGTTTCGCGTCGGCAGTATATTTGTTTTTTCCTAGTTAGGTACTACCTATACTAGCTACAGAACTTTCATGACTATGCTTTGTCGTTTTAAAAATAATTATGATGAGTACAACGAAAACAATGTTACTTTGCTATTCCGTCAATTAGTGCTAATCCGTTATTCCTACTTCCCATCTTCCCACCACAAAAAATAAATACGTAAGTAAATATAACAAACCACCACTAACAAAACAAAACTCCATAAACAGTTTGTATGGAGGAGAGAGGGTGGGAACATCACTGCAACGCATGCAAAAAATACGCAATTAGGTATAACGGGTTGGCACTAATTGACTAGCACGTTTGGCGGAATATCAACGTAGCATTGTTTTCGTTGTTATGATGGAATTCCACAAAGCAACGCCTGATTCAACAATTATTGTGATGAGTGACATTTTCTGGAGTACAAGGTCCCATATCTCGATGTTTGATAAGTTGATAACTCTAAAATATTCCATGGGTTGGCCGCATTGTTGACGGAAGATACACACAATTTTGATGCTCCAAAAGGTAGCAACTTTCATTGACATGATAATTATATTTATCATTAATATAGAGGCATACACTCAAACACAATTCGCCAAAAATATAGCTCATCAAAATGGCATTTTAACTTATTAGTAACATTTTGAATACAATATACGTAGTATTTTGTAATCATCCTTACTTAATGACAGACACCTACTTGTGAAGTATTCGATTGCCCGGTAAGAATATTATTAGATATACTACATATTCTATTAACACAATATTGCAATATTGCGCTATAAACTAGAAAAATTACATTTCTATGCACGCTACACTCGACACGTTGGTCCCCTCGCACCTTCGCCCCGTTATGCGACATCTCCTGGAACCGCGCACCGGATATCTCCCGCTTTGCCGTCGCTATTTCCGGTACTCTCCATTTTTTGCTATAAACGTAACCTAGAGGTGTAAAATTTTGAATCAAGTTGCGTGGCTACGATAAAGTATTTAGATGTTGTGCTTATTCTGATAAAACTAACGTAATTTGTTTTACACTATATTTACGGACGCGTTACGTAAAATATCTTTATGAAAACGTCACGCGGAAAGGTGATGTCTAAATTAGGTTAATTTTAATAACACCTATAAAATATTCTTATTATATATTATTATTTTTTTGTTATATTAATTAATTAAATTAATTATGTACTCAGTTTTGGTTTACCTATACATTGTTTGGATTTCCATGTGTATTGACTCCTCTACCCAAAGGTTGTCTGGAAGAGATCGCTTCTTAGCGATAAGGCCGCCTGTTGTCTACCAGTGTTTATATTTTAGTGTTTAATGTATATTGTTTTTATTTCCTTGTTGGTGAACAATAAAGAGTATTTGTATTGTATTGTATTGTATTCTCGCTAGATTAATATTCAGGCACGCTATAATCGTGACGGCGGTCCCCCCGCGCCTCCACCTAGTCAAGAGAGCGCGCGACGTGTCCCGGAACCGCAAGCCAGACATCACCCGCTTAACCGTCGCTATTTCCAGGACCCCTCTTTTTTGTTACAAACGTAACGTAAGTAAATACTTATAATTTTAAAATTACGAAAATGGTAACCCTTTAATTTATTTACAAACCCCTATAAAAAAACATAAAACAAGTAGATACCTATATGTTTAACTTATTTTTCTGAAATCAACTGTGTTTACAAATGTTTTTCCATTGCCACGAAGATTCGAGTAGAAGTGAGAAGATACGTAAAAACACACATACTGAAATTTGAATACTCATATTAAATTGTGAATTCGATTAAAAAATCTTCAGTCAATTATGCAAATGCTAAATATATAACAAGCGACTATTCAAGGAATCTCGCTAGAAACATTTTCATTATATCTCGCTAAAACATTTCCATGCACGCTGCACGCTACACTCGTCACGGCGGTCCCCTCGCGCCCTCGCCCCTTTAAGAAAGCGCGCGACGCGTCCCGGAACCACGCGCCGGACATCTCCCGCTTAACCCTCGCTATTTCCGGGACCCGCCATTTTTGCTATAAACCGTAAATAAACGTAACCCAGAAGACATGTAACATTTGAAACTGTTTAACTTGCATATGATTAATGACTTAAAACCAGTTTTTCGGGTGGTAAAACTGAAAAATGTGTTAGCGTAACAGCTTACTTTCCAGAACACACAAGTTAAAAATTATGTGATAAAACTGTCACTTACGTTTGCTAAAATCAAAAGATTATTTACAGAAGATACCTACGCGTGACATCTGCCCAAACCAAACCCGGAAATCCCCTCCTAACCGTCGCTATTTCTGGTTATTTTATGTCATAGCCAGGTTTCTACGAATCTTCAAGTACTTACTTAATAACGTATTATTTCTGAAATTACACTTCTGCGAGTTGTACCTTCTATAAAAAAATAATCAGGAGACTTGAATTTACATCATACTAAAATTTCGTGAGATTTGAATCCATTTTTTTCAGAATGCGAACTTCCTGGTGGTATTTTCATACTATTTTACAAATATCTAATGTGCCATTTACCCACTAGAGGAGCGCCACGATCTAGCACCGGGCAAGTAATATAATGCACTTTTTACTTATTTGTTTGTTCTTTATTTGGTAGCTTACCTTTTTATACCACGCGAGTGGCAAACAAACATACGACCCGCCTGATAAAAACCGTAGCGTGCAACTAATGTCCATGTCTTATTACAAATAACATCCATATCCATAACGGTCGGTCAGCAGTTATTTTTATCACGCTACAATAATATAGGTACGTTTCCATGAATAAGAATTTTAAGCTTAAAGTATAATGGCATATCGAATTAAGTATTATACCATCGTTATAAGTATGTATTTACGATTAACGGTAAAAGTATATTCAATTATTTAAATTATTCGCGGAGCGGCAGAATTAATTGGAAATTAATGATATATTTTTGCTTTTATTTTAAAAAGTGAATAAATTGTTGTATTTTACAAAAAAATATCGTTTCTGTTCAAATTGTATTGTGAATTTTATTTCTCAATGTGTCCGATACACTGGTGATGACTAAAGCCACTCAAAACAAAAATTTTTTTAAAACTCTGATGTTTTGCTGACGCATTGACATTCGTTAATTTATTTTTGCAAGTGTAAAATGTTGCTGTTGAAAGCTAAACTTTAGTAGAAACTCCAGTAGGTACCGGGAGCTAATATTTTAACCGAATGAGAAATCGATTTCGAAACTAGCGCCTACGCCAAATCTTGGGATTAGTTGCCAAAGCGGACCCAGGCTATGAGCAGTGGCATAAGCCGGGAAAATGCTAAGAAAAAGAAGAAGAGTTAAAAAAAATCACTATTTTCATAATTTTTACTTCAAATCAAAATCAAATCATTTATTTATTCATACTTCAAATCCACCTTTTATTTTGTTCTTGCGTAACTTTCATTTCTTTCACTTGCATTTTTAAGAAAAGCGTAGGTACCTCTTGTTGTTGTTACACAAATATATGAATGTGCGACAGATTTTCTCTAGTTTATTGACGTGTTTTATCTATATAAGTATGAAGGTATATAGTCCCCTAGTATCCATAGTATGTTTGTACACTTTGTACCTACTGGGTACGTAGCATTAGGAACAAAATAAATTCACTAACCGTGATTCAATACCGAGGTTTCGTAAACTGCGTCACTTGCAACTATTTAGGCCAGGACTTCAAAGAGGTCGAGGGGTTGAGGTCTAATTTCATTGTTGTTGGCATATTCCAACTCCATTGACTTAATACATACTCGCACTGTAACCCGGACTTCCATAATGGCTTCATCGAAATGGGTAACCTATTTAAAACAGACGAAAACCGCCCATTAATTCATTGTATAATTATAAAAGTAGCGCGCCGACGCAGAGCCATGATAATTACCGACTTTTTACGGTAACTAAAGATCCATAATGCTGGAATCCGACAATTCGAAGCCGCAGATCCCTTACCCATTAGATAAAGCATACGATAATCCACATGGGTGGACACACGCCAACATTATTTAATGGCCGTGTAAATACCGTACAGCGGACGCGGCTCTGAGAAATGCATTCCCCAAATGTTGGCAGGACAAACAATCAGCAGCTGCTTCCATAAAAAAAATACACGACCTGTACTTAAATATTTTTAAAGTGAATATATAATTATTTATTCTGTGAATATTTCAAGCGTCTACCTGTCGCCGTTATCAATATCGAGCTGCCTTAAATATTTATTTTATTCTGTTTTTTTTTTGTATTTGTTATTATAGAGGCAACAGAAATACATCGTCTGTGAAAATTTCAACAGTCTAACTATCACGGTTCATAAGATACAGCCTGGTAACAGACGGACTGACGGACGGACGTACAGCGGAGCCTTAGTAATAGGGTCCCGTTTTATATGGTAGTACGGAACCTTAAAAACTTGGATTCTGATGGTTTTAAATGATAGTGCGGAATCCGTCAGTGGTAGTCTGTTCTCCAACCTACCCCTAACGAGGACGACCTCTTGACCCAAATGGCTGTCGGTTTATATCTCAATTTCTCGAGAATAGTTGAAATTTGCCCATTAATCTTCTTCACACCGGGTTTATAAATCTTTCTAGAATTCTTGGAATACATTTGCGGATTTGAGGAGAGCCATTTGGGAAAAAACTGAAACCCATTTGTAGAATATTTAAATTTTGAGTAGGTATGTCGAAAAAAGTTAGGTTAAAACGCCGTGTTAGGTTAGGATATAATTGAATCAAATCATTTAATCTTTGTAATAAATGTGTGACATTGACTTTTGTTTTCAAAGTTCAAATTTTATTACCAACTTTTTTTGGATTGAATCCTTTTCCTTAAACTACATCCTAAATATAAACTAGAAACAAGTCATCGAGTGAAATTGTTTCCCCTCATTTTATATCACAATTGACAGGAGGTAAACTTCCGTCCAAATAATTGACATCTTGACAGTCGCTAGCAATAGTGACAGCAATGTGTCAACTATTGGACATTAGAGCATCGAACACTAGGTAAAAATACATCCTTTTATTTAGGAATAGGAAAATCGCGTGTGATTTTTAGGAAAACAATATAAAAGCTGGCATATTTGGCTGTTATTTACTTCACCATAACGTTATCAATGTAAACCTGTCTCCTCGCTGCGGCTCCTCTTGCCTGGTTTAGAATTATTATCACATTTAACGGCCTCCTAGCCTAGTTGGTAGTGACCCTGCCTACGAAGCAGAGGTGCCGGGTTCGAATTCTGGTCTGGCAATTACTTAAGAACTTTTTGTAAATTATAATTCAAATTAACCTCATTATCATCAACCCTTCAATTATAAAATCACCGTCTTAGACAGTTTATTTGAAAAGTTGAAACTCAGGCGATGAGCTTATTTTGTTAATATTGACTATGAAATGAAATGAAATAAATTAAATGAAAACGCCCGAAATGTTCAATCGAAATTGCTCTACTAACTAACATATTATAAACATATTGTTCTTCGGTTTTAATGGTGGCATTGATAGTTATAATCTCTGCACAAAATATAACATGGTTAGAACTACGAACTCAATACGAAAGATGCCCATAAACTCAGGGAAAGAAGTAGATTGAGAAGCCGTCAAACGGAAAAAGTGTAACAAGATTTTGAAATATTTGTTTGTTCTCCGTTACCATGGCGACCGTAAGGACGATTAGTTCTAGATTGAGCGAGGTCGCTCATTTCAGGATTAACACATTTCCGCGCGGTCGAAGTATGGTATGGGCGTCTCTAGTATTGACCTCTTTTCCCATACACACTTGCGACTTTTTGCATTTTTTTTTTTTAATACTACGACGGTGACAAACAAGCATACGGCCCGCCTGATGGTAAGCGGTCACCGTAGCCTATGGACGCCTGCAACTCCAGGGGTGTTACATGCGCGTTGCCAACCCTTTAAAAACTTTAACACTCCTTTTTTGAAGAACCCCATATTGTAGTCCTTTGGGAAAACAGTGGCAGGGAGCTCATTCCACAGCCGGAGCGTCCGCGGGAGGAAGTTCCTCATAAACCGCACGGTACGAGACCATTTAGGCTCCAGGGTATGCGGGTGAACACCCTGCCGACGGCGAGCGGTGCGGTGGTAGAATGCAGCCGTTGGCATCATATCAAACAATTCCTCAGAGCACAATCCATTGTACAAGCGATAGAATACACATAAGGAGGCGAAGTCTCTCCTTAGACTTAAGGGTTTGATATCGCTCGTGAGTTTGGGATCGTTGACAATTCGGACAGCACGTCTTTGGATCGAGTCAAAGGGGCCCAGCTGGTATCCAGGTGCTCCCGCCCAAAGATGGCAGCAATACTCCATATGGGGCCTGACTTGAGACTTGTATAATAACAGTCTTTGCCCCGGAGAGAAGTATTGCTTAGCTCTATTGAGCACACCGAGCTTTTTGGATGCCAGCTTGGCCTTCCCTTCCAGGTAGCTACGGAATTGGACGTCACTGGAAATGTCAACACCCAGGATCCCAATACTCTCTGACATGGTAAGGACTGTGTCTTGGAATTGTGGGACCACAGTAAATGGGGTTTTTTTAGCGGTGAACGCGCAAACTTGTGTCTTAGTGGGGTTAAATCGGACAAGATTTTCCTGGCCCCACAGTGAGATATCAGAGAGAGCGCTCTCGATGTCTGACACAAGCTTTTCACGACTCTCTAACACAACGGGACGAGGGATGTTAGCACGGCCTGTGTAATAGGCATCCCCAGTACTGTCGTCTGCATAACAATGAATATCGCCAATGGACAACATGTCATTGATATGCAGCAAAAACAGCGTTGGGGATAGCACAGAGCCTTGTGGGACACCAGCATTTATGTCCATGCTATCGGAGCAACTTCCGTCGACAACGGCTCGTATGCATCTGCCGGACAAAAAGCTGGCAATCCATTCGCATAATCCCCCGGGCAGTCCGTAAGATGGTAACTTCGATAGAAGACCCCCATGCCAAACCCGATCGAACGCCTTCGCTATATCCAGGCTGACTGCCAATGCCTCACCTTGACTCTCAATAGCTGAAGCCCAGCGGTGGGTGAGATACAAGTAAAAATAAATAAAAAGCGGAACAAAGCAAAGGTCTCGTTGCTCATGGTGACAACGTTAGTTCTTATCTAAAGCCCCGTGCGGGAAAATAATTTTTCCTTTTCCTTAAAAAAATAGCTTGAATTTCTGTTTAAGCCTCTTGAGATATTCGTTTGATGTTAATGGATTTTAAAGGAACGTTTTTCTTAGATTTAATCTTTCGGGTCGATGTCATTTTATATACTTACTTAACTTCTTTTTAGTTAGTTAGACAAGTAAGGAGTATAGACTGTATTGCGTGCATAGTCAAGATACTAATCGCTCACGCTCTGTAGCGTATCGTAGTTATCTCTCTCTGTCAGTGGCGGGGCGTTCATAGAACTCGATTCCTGCCGGCTTCCCTTACTTGAGCCAATCTAACATAACGCCAAGCTAATCCATTAACAAAAAATAGACCTAATCAGCTCCGGCTTGCTCATAAAAACATTTACCACATCTCTCTATCACTCTTCCTTATTCGTACGACAATGAAAGTTGCGTTTCGTTCGTGAGTAAGCGTTAGCGATTGGCATCTTGGCTACGCACGCTGCTATTTAGTGTCATTCTCATTGTCGTAAGTGTGACGAGTTGGAGGCTGTACGTCGATCGTTTGGAGCAATACTTTTTAGTAAACAAGATTGACTCAACTTTGCACGTGCCGACGTTGATTACGGTAATGGGAGTGTTACGAACTGTTAGTAAATCTGTGCACGCCTGATAAACCGTCAACAAAAACGTTTGCACAGGTGACGACAATACTCGAAAAGCATTTACAACCTAAACCAAGTATCCTAGCGGAACGTTTTAAGTTTAGAAGTCGGAAGCAGAGTGCAAATGAGTCCATTGCGGATTACGTGGCAGTATTAAAACGTATGTCGAAAACCTGTGAATTTAATATTGGGTTAGAAGAAAGTTTACGTGATCAACTAGTTTGTGGCCTTAATAGTGAAACTATACGGCAACGATTGTTTACCGAAGAGGCGTTGGATTTTGCTAAAGCGTACAAACTGGCGGTTAGTATGGAGGCGGCGGAAAAAGACTCAGCTCTCGTGGAGGGCCGCGCGGGATCATCGAGTGCAGCGGGCACAGCGGAGTGCCAAGCTATGACGTCACGATGGACGGGCGGTCCTGCTGGTCTGCGAGGCGGTCGGGCGGCGTCCCGCGCTAGACGCGGAGGGCGCGCCGGCGGCGGCGGCCACGGCCGGGGCGGGGGCTCGGCGCGCGGCGGGCAGCAGTGTGGAGCGTGTGGAGCGGCGCATGAAAGGGCGGAATGCCACTTTGCGCGTTATGTATGCAGAGTATGCAATCAACGGGGACACCTTAAGCGTATGTGCCCAAACATGGCGGGGCAATACAGCATGGAAGTGAGCACTTGGGCGGACAACGAATACTATGGGCCCGTTAACGTTTCTGCCGGCGATGGAAACACAGGCAGTGAAGGCAGTGATGAGGTATTTATTATGTCTTTAAATCCGTTATCGCCTGTAGCTTATGGCCCGATTATTATTAAAATAAATGTTCAAGGTGTAGACTTAGACATGGAGTGTGACACGGGCAGCGCCGTTTCGTGTATAAGTGAAGAACTATACATGACTGTGTTTAGTAAGCTAAAATTGATGGAATGTTTTTTAAGAGTACGTTATTATACAGGCGAGTGGGTAAAACCGGTGGGTCAGATACGGCCATTGGTTCGGTATAAGAATAAATATAAATACCTAGATTTATTTGTTATTCGGAATGGAAAATGTAAATTACTCGGTAGGCAATGGTTGTTTGAGCTGGGTATAATTCGTGATATTATTCCTGTGTCAGAGTGTTGTGACATAAATAATATACAGAAGTTAAACAACTGTGAGTTTAACTATAATGATTTCAGTTCCAGATTCTCTGATGTGTTTGCGGAGGGCCTGGTGCGGTACACGGGCGGTCGGGTCAGCATCCACCTGCGCCCGGACGCGCGGCCCGTGTTCCTGCGCGCGCGCCCCCTGGCGTACGCGCTGCGTGCCCCGGTGGAGCGCGCGCTGGAGCAGCTGGTGCGCGACGGCGTGCTCACTCCTGTGGACCGCTCGGACTGGGCTACGCCCATCGTACCAGTCGTCAAAAAGGACGGTAACATACGTATCTGCGCTGATTTCAAATTAACTTTAAACCGAGTGTTGGAGGTTGATCGTTATCCGCTACCTAGGGTGGAGGACCTATTAGCGCGTTTGCATGGAGGGGAGCGTTTTAGCAAAATTGATCTCTCGCAGGCCTATGCACAATTTGAGCTCGATGAGTCAAAAAAGTGCACAGTAATTAACACACATAAGGGTTTATTTATGTACAACCGACTGGTGTACGGTCTGTCATCTAGTCCCGGAATATTTCAAAGACATTTGGAACAGTTATTTGCTGACCTGCCACACGTAGGTGTATTTTTGGACGATGTAATAATCACGGGCAGTGATACAATAGCTCATGTTAACAACTTATATAAAGTTTTCGAGCGATTACAGTCTTATGGACTGCGGGTTAGGAAAGATAAGTGCGCTTTCTTTGAGGAGTCTATTAATTATCTCGGGCATGTCATTAGTAAGGCGGGTGTCCATACGTGTCCGGAAAAGGTCAAGGCCATCGTGAATACACCGGCACCTAGCAACGTGTCAGAGGTTCGGGCGTTCATTGGCATGATAATGTATTACGCAAAGTTTATTAAAAATGTGAGTACGTTGCTTACACCGTTGTACAATTTGTTAAAATCTGGAGTAAAATTTGTATGGAGTACGAGCTGTCAGGAGGCGTTTGTCAAGGTCAAACAAGTGTTGAGTTCCAGTGAGGTATTAATGCACTATTCGGGTTCGCTGCCTTTAGTGCTGACAGCAGACGCGTCGGGGGTAGGTATTGGCTGTGTTATCTCTCATCTCACACCAGAGGGCGAACGACCGGTGGCGTATGCGTCACGAACCCTGACCCCAGCTGAGCGGGCCTATGCACAGATTGACAGAGAGGCGTTGGCTTTAGTTTATGGAATAAAAAAATTTCATCAATATTTGTACGGTCGCAAATTCATTTTGAGGACGGACCACAAACCGCTCACTTATATTTTTGGGGATAAAGTAGGTATACCTGTGATGGCAGCATCGCGGTTGCAACGCTGGGCTATTTTGTTATCAGGTTACAATTATGAAATTGAATACGTACCGTCAAGTAAGAACTGAGCGGATGCGTTGTCTAGGTTACCGCAGGGGGGTCCAGGGCTGAAACAAAATCACGACGTGACTTACCTTAACTTCGTTGAAGAATTTTTGCCCGTTACTCACGAGGATATTAAATCGGCTACATCACGAGACGTAGTATTGAGTAGGGGTTCGCTTACGTACAGTCAGGCTGGCCAGCCACGTCTCCTGATGAAGTAATTAAACCTTTCTGGACAAGACGTCACGAGTTATACGTGGACCGAGGGTGCTTGATGTGGGGGTACCGTGTGGTGGTACCGATTGCACTGAGAGACGCAGTTCTCAAGCAGCTCCATGTTAGCCATATGGGCATTGTAAAGACCAAGGCTCTGGCCCGAAGTTATGTGTGGTGGCCCAATATCGACGCTGACGTGGAGGCACAGTGTCGTCAGTGTGAGACATGCGCAGCGGAGGCGCCGGCGCCAAAGCATGCACCCCCTAGCCCGTGGCCTTACACAACTCAGGTGTGGAGTAGACTTCATGTAGATTTTTTGGGACCTTATAATGGCAAAACATTTTTAGTACTGATAGACTCCAGTTCAAAGTGGTTAGAGATATTTGAAATGGCTAGAACGAACGCAGCAGCAGTAATTAAGGAACTCAGGACTACCTTTGCGCGTTTCGGGCTACCGAGAGAGCTAGTGTCAGATCAAGGGCCGCCTTTCACTAGTAAGGAGTTCAAACATTTTCTCGAAGGTAATGGCATAAGGCAGTCATTTTCTCCAACGTACCATCCAGCATCGAACGGGGCCGCAGAAAATGCTGTGAAGTTATGCAAACGCGCTATTAGTAAGGCTATTAGGGATCATATTGATGTTGACGCGGCACTACAGACGTATTTAATGGCTTACAGGAATAGCATACATAGCACTACGGGAGATAGTCCGGCGATGCTTTTGCAGCGTAGGTCCTTACGGTCACGGTTAGATCTACTCCGTAGCGAGAACGCGTTAGAAAAACGGGTTGTCGCCGCTCAGCAGCGGCAGGTCGAGCACGCGGGCGGTAGTCAACGGGTTCTTCGGCCAGGAGACCCAGTTTGGGCTCGCGAGTATACCGGCGCCGATAAATGGGTGAAAGGTACTGTGAGAGGCGCCGAGGGGTCAGTGAGATACACTCTAGATAGCGGAAACGATAAAACCATTACACGACACGTAGACCAAATCAGGCGCAGATCTAGATTATCGACTGTGCCTTGCCCTAGGGGCAGTGAGGATTCTGACGAGCGGTCGCCAGGGGATGAGGACGGGGACGCGCACTCCAGCGAGCAGACGGAGGTGGGCGGGGTGTGCAAGCAGTCTTTTCAAAAGGAGGATGTGACGAGTGAAGGCAAGGATAGTACTACGGTGGCTCCTGCACCCTGCCCACCGTCGTCTTCTCCGCCACTAAGACATTCTCCAATTAACCTCAGGCCTTTACCGAATAGAATCCCGAAGCTAGAAATATATTAAGTTTGTTAAACATAGAGATATAAGATTAAGTTAGTCACTTATTTACTCGGAACTTTGTCTGAGTTCTAAGGGTAATAGATTTAGAAGAGAGGTGTGATGTATATGTAATAATGAGGGTATGCTAGACATACTTATATTATGATATAGGGTAGATTGTACTTACGCTAGATCAGTCTTTGATTAAACCTCCTATGAACTACACCTAGTATTTATATTGTTGCCTAGACTCAGTTATCCCTATTCCTGGATTCCTCAGTCGTAATGTCGGTTCCGATCTTCTCGTCGCCACTGAGGAATCCAGGAATAGGGATAACTGAGTCTAGGCAACAATATAAATACTAGGTGTAGTTCATAGGAGGTTTAATCAAAGACTGATCTAGCGTAAGTACAATCTACCCTATATCATAATATAAGTATGTCTAGCATACCCTCATTATTACATATACATCACAGTAAGATAAGAGGTAGAAGCGGATGATTTCTAAAGTTCTAAGGTTTCTTAGTTCAATGCTTAATCATCAGCTCGCAGCGCTCTACGTGGAGCCGTCCTTTGGCATTCTAAAAATATTTATGCAGCATACAGCATACGTCATGCATGCTGTATTTTTCTAATGCGTACTTTATTGGAACCCGTTGTCCTAATCTCCTCTATTTGTTGTCATCATTTCTTTCAAGGAAAAAATAATGTTTCCTTTTTTTGTATGCTCATGTATAATAAACAATTAATGTACATAATATTAATGTAATGTAATATATAATCTTTGCTGACGCTGAATAGAGAGGTCAAAAGCGATGAAATTAAAGCATAAAGCCCTCTGTTTTAGAGTCAGAGATTTTACATTGATATTGAGACCTTGACATTATCTTTTACATTACAATTTATTATATTAATGAATTCATAAGGATGCTGGGTCAGCGGCTCAAAGACAGGGGTTGCGATCCTCGGTCTAGGTCGTACCTGGTTTAACAGATCTCTTTGAAATTTAAAGGCGCAACGCGACAAGTGTCATGGGGACGTTTGAGCCAGCTACAATCCGGGGTGAACCTTTTACCTACGTAAAACGAGTTTTTTCGTCTCATTCTCTTGTCAGTAGGTAAAATAGAAAATATTGGAATTGATTACCTACTTAAAAAATTATCGGGATTAGCTACAGAGCCGGATTTTTGTTCTAATATCATTAATGGTGTAATTATACCCACGTAAAATTTGTAGGGAGCAAAATTATAGATAAAGATTTCTCCAACTAACAAATATCATTTAGGGGCAAAGTTAGACAAAGACTAGCTTAAGTTTGCTCCTATGTTCAAGTTCATATATTCCTCTCAAAACAGAATGATTTTATACTGCAAGTGCCGCATAATGCCAGAATCGTTGTTCTTCTAACCACTGTACTTATCAATATGTTGTTTTAAATCAAATTTTAAAAAATGTAAGTGATTTCAAAAATGTGGAGCAAATTTTGGAGCAAAGTAGGCACGTTTTACAGTCTTAATTACTAGTTAACCAAATAAAAGAGAAGGTTCAGGTTGTGTCGTACCAGAAGGTTAAGGAGTTGGCAGAGGACCGGATGAATTGGAGATTGCTCCACCGACAAGAGCACAGCTCTTAAATTTGAAGAATAAAAGAAGAATTAGTGGTTATGATTGACAAAGCCTGTTGCGGATTTATTATTTATGCATGGAGGTTAACAGTCTATATTCCTTACGCATCTATGTTTTCAGGGAGATTTGGAACATCTATAATAGACCACCTGTTGGAAGTTATTCTGTACTTATGTATTCTGTGGAAGATACGAGTAAATAATTGACGGCATTACACACAGGCTTTCCTTCGAAATTTTGTTATATGATTTTCTTTGTGCGCATGTTTTAGATGTTATGAATGGGTTCATTATTGAGTTGTTGAAGTTTTATGATCATATTTTATATTGCATAATGTTACTAAGTAGAAAAGTAATTTGGCAAAATCACTATCCGCATAGTAAAGTTTCGTAGAAATCACATCGCAGAAGCCATTATTGAAATGAAGAAGAATTGATAATATTTGTATCATTGAATGAATAAATGAATTCTTTATTCGAAACACACACAATACAAAATATACGATTAAAAATAACAGAAATGAAAGCTAAGTTTTACATGTGGTTTCTGAAAAGGATAACACTCAGCATGTGTCGCAGCACATAATTATTGTTACGACGCTGATTTTCAGTGTACCCATTGACACGAAAAACAAACACAAAACGATACACAACATATAAAGACAGAAGCGAGATACAACAGAATGTACGGTGCAGAATACTATAGACAAAAATATATATATATATATATATATATATAATGAGCATAAAACTAGATATTAATAAGTTAAGTGAGCTATAACACAGATCGGCTAGGTGGAAATCGTTTGTTCCTGGAGTAGATGCAGTTTTAGTGTGCTTTTAAAGACGAACAGAGAGTTAGCGTTTCTCATTGGGTCCTTATTAAACACGTTCTAAAATATTTATTATCATATTCTAAATTCAGGCACGAGTTTTAAGAAGTGTCTGAAGACTAAATCAAGGAATGTGAATGACAACTCTAAACATGAACAACAAAGTTCCCGACGCGAGTTGTTGCAGAGATTGAATAATTAACGATGTAGAGTAGATAATTATCTTATTTGCACGAAGTTTGTTTTGCCATTGTAACGTTTGTTTCTTTTTACGCAAAAGGGGAAGCTTACTAGGGATATGTAATAATTATTCAATAAGTATAATAATAATTCAGTGAGTATAGTATTGGTTCGTACCAGCAAGTAGTATTTAACATTTGGCGTGCTAGTTATGTCAGACAAATAAAACAAAACACGGCCACACGGGCCGTTCTTCTTTCTTAGCTACAATGATCTGTCTCCAAACACGCCGGTAAAAACTTCTGATTTAGAATTCTATGATCACGTTTTTTATAGGAGTTATCCGAAATTTTAGCTTACCTTATCGTTTCGTAAGTCATCATTCGCTTGCCCTTCCAAATCATAATTTACTTGGGATCGGCGCAGCATGTACTTTTCTTCTATTCGTCTCTGTCGCATGTTATCTCATCATCCACATTCATTCTTTTCAAATCGTCTCTCACACAGTTCATCCACTTGTTTCATGGTTTACCCTTCCTTTTATCTCAACTGTCATATTTAGTACCTACTTTTCTTGTCACATGACCTTCATACTTCCGCATCATATGCTCGTACCACGCCAGGCTATTTGCCCTATTTTTATCTCCCATGGGTGCAACTTTTAAACTTCCTGCCAGTCATCAGTACAGTAAGCATACTTGTTAATTCTCTGGTGGCAATATGAACTTACCCAGATTATTGAAATCAAAACCTCTGCCTCTGCCTCCACAGAAAAGGACCACTGTCACGGGATTTTCTAGAAACCCACTGAAATGAAAATACGTAACTGGCATGAAAATAATTATAGAATCATCTACTAAACACATAGGTATGAAGTTTCTTTTTAATTTTCTACAGTTATCATTTTGCACTTTTTACACATATCAAAATTCGAGAAATCGAGAGCAACACATTTCATTATCAGTAAAAAAGAAGAACGGCTCACGTCACGCATGTTTCTTTCATAAAAATAAAACCCCTGAAAATATCGATCGTTTCATTCAATAAAGTAAGGAAATACGTATCTATTTCATTGAATTGAAACAATTTCGTATTCACTTTCATAGTCAGATAAATCGTAGAATGATTAGGTACTCCCTTGCCGTAAAGGGTAATAAATATCCGGAATCGATCTTTGATGGAGCCTCTAGGGTAGGCCTGGGAACCGCTGTTCATTCACCTAAACATGTATTTGGGGTTCCATGGTCAAATTGCGGTAAAATAGATAGGTTATGCTCTTTATTGCATTCCTTAATAAGAGAAAATAAAAGATAAAATATTGATTAAAGAGTGACTAAACGCAATGAGAGAGATGTAATAGATGTCTAGAAGTACGGTCAGCTACAAAGTTAATGAGGCCCATTCCACCCAGAAAGATACAAACTTTCTGGGTGGAATGGGCGATCGGTTTCGTAAAACTAGCGTCTACGCCAACTCTTGGGATTAGTAGTAGACCCCAGGCTCCCTGCACAGTGGCACAAGTTGAGAAAACGCTAGGGAGACGAGATTGGAATGTATTTATCCCTTTGTAGCAAACACAAAGTTAGATTAGGTTTTAACTACTGCTAGGCAGACAATGTAATTATTAATTAAGTAGAAGAAGCCTCGGCTTACTACTCGCTTTAATATCTTTTTAATTCTATTTGCTTTAACGTGCTTTCCTTTTTATTAATATTTTTGTAAAGGAATACTAAATTAACTCCGACTTGCCTACTGAAAATGACGATGCGCTGCCATTGGCAAGTTTCTGTGTAATGATATGACTTGTCAAAGCGATCGTTTACCTAAACAAGATACTTAAATAACCAAATGTATCCCTGCTAACACAGCGCCATAATAGTCCCGTACCGCATTTATTTTACCTACCCCATTATATCCTACAGGCAATATTAACGGCGGAACCCACAGAGATAACGGCGTTTACTCCACGCATTTTTTCAGGCAAACCCAGGCAAATAAGGTATTCATGACGAGTCTCGGTACTCGCCATATTCTGACGGGCTGAGCGAGAGCTGGCATTGAGTTTGCGGGCGCCATTGTAAGTATGCTGGCCTCAGTCGTGAGTAAGGTATCTATTGAAGAGTTCGGTAAAAGGACAACCAGCGGCAGAAATGTATGTGTGTAGCCTCAGTACTATGCTGCTCGATCTTTCACTGAGACGTGCCGACTGATAATAGACGAAAACCGCAGACAAAGGTCACTTTCCTCTTCAGCCAGCATCAGCATTTAAGGTCACGTTACTGACCTTAAATGCTGAGGAGCAGGATTCACTGTGTTGACGAATAAAGGGTAAATGCCTTGTCACCACTTACACCTAAATTTAACTATAATTATCCAGGTGCACAACTGATACTAGTCCCCTGATACTTTGCCTTTGTAAGCGATCGCAACATCACCCCTGGTTACTTAGCATTTATATATGTGATGCAGTCTCGAAACGCTCTGACCGCCGTTTCCAATGCTAATACGATTCTTTTATTGCCAACATTAGAATATTGAAAGAGTTTTCGCGTTTGGTTACCACACTGTTTCTGAACAACCGTTTTGGCAACGATGTTAAGTTGATAAAATTACAGTGGAATCGATAACGAAATTTTTGTATTATACATATTCTTAACCAGCCTAAATGAGAGCCTTGTTAGCGATTATAAACTTGTCCTTTACTCATACAATCCTTTATTTTAACGGTGTTGTGCGGTCGATACTTTTGCGGCACAAGTCAGAGCTACAATCACAGAAATGAACACACTGCACTTGGGGCTTTGTATTAACATCGAAAATCAGTATCTAGCCATCGTACTTGCAACATTTACATTGAAAATCAGTATCTAGCCATCGTACTTGCAACATTTACATTGAAAATCAGTATCTAGCCATCGTACTTGCAACATTTACATTCAAAATCAGTATCTAGCCATCGTACTTGCAACATTTACATTTAAAATCAGTATCTAGCCATCGTACTTGCAACATTTACATTGAAAATCAGTATCTAGCCATCGTACTTGCAACATTTACATTCAAAATCAGTATCTAGCCATCGTACTTGCAACATTTACATTGAAAATCAGTATCTAACCATCGTACTTGCAACATTTACATTGAAAATCAGTATCTTGCCATCGCACTTGCAAGTTTGAGCGAAAAAGACGCAGATGTCACGAAATTTAGATTTTTCGATGTTTACCGTATTTAGGTAATTTTAACCAGCCGTTAAATATACAGGTTGAAATTGTTTTCATGATACAAAATTATAAATTCTGACTCTCATGATGATATTTCATACAAAGTGTCCAATGGTTTGACACAATGTATACAAATTGTGTCAAACTATCGGACAGTTTGTATGCAGATGTCGATTTCGTGTTGTCGTTTTTGAAGTTGGACCCATAGAAAAAGTGGTTAGCAAACATGAGTAGATTCAGTATATAATTTTGTATCACGTAAAAGATTCCGCCCAGTATATGATTCTCACATTTTAATTTTGTAGTAAAAGAGCCAAAACTAGAAATTATTTTGTGTTATAAAAATATCCGCGGGAAAAACAAAATGTCTCAATAAAATAGATATAGGTATAAATTTAATACTATTAGACCTCAATAGCGAGGCACGATATCTATGCCAATTATGTAACAGTAAAGGAAACCGACGATCGACGACGGATGAGAAAGTCAGTATCCGCGTTAGGAGGCGACTAGGATAAATGCAAAGGTAGGGAGAGAAAACAAAGAGGGAGTAAAAGAAATAAAGAGGCAGTAACAAATATTTACCTGTATTAAAAACGTTAGGAGCATATTTTGAAATTCTCCTTCTCAATAACCCAACGTTATATTATTTTACAGAAATAGACTTCTAAAACGTAATAATTGGACGGAGGCAACAAAGAACTTCGAAACAAGCTGTGCTACTACTTCCAAAAGTATTTTTGTTTACGTGTAGCAATTACACTCGGGACAAATAAAATGTATCGTCACATTAGAAAAAGACCCTTACGTCCGAAGCGATAGGACACGTTTTAAAGTTTTTCATGAACCGCTTCAATACCTTTGTTTCTCACTGTATGCACATGCAGGGGTTGTCATTCCAAAAGCCTACTGACGGGCGAGTTGAAGGCTCAGACGACTACAGTGAACATAGAAATTTGAAAAGTTGAGTATTAGCACCTCTAGGCTGAATCGTGCGCCAGTAAACTTTTACTAGATGTAACATTTAGGACAACTTACGCCCCAGACCACACAGGCCGATGAATAGATTTGTATAGAAAGCGTAACGTGAAGCCCGTGAAGGTGGCCACTGACGTGCTTTCCAACAGACATCTGCTGATTGCTTGTAATATACCGGATATTACAAGCAATCCATTTCATATTTTTCAAAGCAGACTGTTTAGTTACTTTCAAGAGAACAAGCATCCTCAAAAGAAAACGGCTACTCCACATTGACGTCATTACATTGAGGGCCTTAATTATGGCTTGTGGCGCCACAGGTTTTGGTTCGCCATTTAGGCTGCAGTTAGAATAAGAGCTTTTTGGTAAAACCGATCGTCGATTGTCTGGTTCGGTACCGACTCACGTGCTGTCCAAGCACGGGGCACGCCCCCAGTATCTATATATATATAAAAGAAATCTATATATATAAAAGAAAGTCGTGTTAGTTACACTATTTATAACTCAAGAACGGCTAAACTGATTTGCCTGAAAATTGGTGGGGAGGTAGTTTAGAACCACGAGAAGGACATAGGATACTTTTTATCACGTTTCCGTGGGACGTGACATAAAACGTGTTATAACAAAAAGCAACTGAAAGCAATTTATCAGTAAAAAAAAACAGTCTAGCCGTTCATCTGCTGAAGATTTCTCAGAGCAATTACTGACTATCGGTAATGGTCGAGTACCTGTCGTTGATTTAATTTGCTTAGAATTTAGCTGACTCGGCGAACTTTGTTCCGCCTTAGAGGTAATAAATGAGTAGACTTTTGATTTTATCAAGGTCAATTTTTCATTTGGAAGTATTTTAATATTTTTTATTGGCCATGTATTTTAGTGCATAGGTTCCACTCTTTAGTGAAGCACCTTGTGATACACGACATTTTTCAGGTGCAAGAACAAATAACGCAGATGGTCTTCCGACCCATGAACATGCCACATATAATTGACCTTGGGAAAAACATGGATTTTCTAGATTCAGACCACAAACTTTTAAGGATTGGCCTTGTTATTTGTTGATGTTCATGGCGAATGCAAGACGGATCGGAAATTTAAGTCGTTTAAACTCAAATGGCATGTCGGTTGGGATCATCGGGATCCTTGGAATGAGAACTTCCTCACCTTAGAATTTTCCTTTGAGTATCGTCGCGTAAATCACATTGTTCATTTGTTTGTTTCCGTACCACCAAACGCGTTCCGTTGCACAGTTTTGGTTGTTTTATGTTTCGAAGCATGATTACTACGGAGCCAACAGTTAATCGTAAGTTGTGCGGTGGTAAGCCCGGCACATCCAAGGAGTTTAAAAATTCAATAAGATAGAAGGTGGCTTCATCTTAATTTGTTACACAGTCAATTGATTTTAAATAATGCAGTGTACCAATGATATCATTCTGAATTATGAAGTTTAAGTCAACTACATCTTTATTCTTAGCCGCCAAAATTGCTCGCTCACTAAACCATTCATTATTTTTGTGGTTAGTAATGATGTTTGGAAATACTTTGTTGATGACTGATGAGTTAGTCTTTTGATGAGACAGAGTTACAGAAATTCTAAGCAGATTAAATCTACGACAGGTACTCGACCATTACCGATAGTCAGTAATTGCTCTGAGAAATCTTCAACAGATGAACGGCTAGACTGTTTTTTTTACTGATAAATTGCTTTCAGTTGCGTTTTGTTATAACACGTTTTATGTCACGTCCCACGGAAACGTGATAAAAAGTATCCTATGTCCTTCTCCTGGTTCTAAACTACCTCCCCACCAATTTTCAGGCAAATCAGTTCAGCCGTTCTTGAGTTATAAATAGTGTAACTAACACGACTTTCTTTTATATCAGCCGTTCTTGAGTTATAAATAGTGTAACTAACACGACTTTCTTTTATATATATATATATATCTGTTCTATATAATATTATATAATATTTCTAAACGTAAGCATCCCTTGCGGTGTGCGGGGGTGAGGGGGGCAGAGCGTCCATTGTTTTCGCGTAGTGTTTAAAACTGTTTGTATTCGCTTTTTTTATGTGAGATAAATATGTGTTCTTAAGAACTATTATATACATTAGTTTTCAATAGGTAGTGCTACGGACCTCTTGGTCAAGTATAATGGGTTCGCCGACACCTCAACTCGCGATCGCCTGCGCATCCATTAAGAATGCACTGACAGGAACTGGGGAATGTTTTCCTTCCTTGCGTGGGTTGTCCAATTTGGGATGGAAATGCGCTGCCATTTTTGTTGCTATGTTGAATTGAAATTGTAGGTTCACCTGCTCGCCTATAAATTGAAACAGAGACAAATCAGACTGATTTTGCATGACGGAATGGCGAAATTACGATACTTTTGTGAAATAGTAACATAGTAGAATATAATAATAATCTACCGTGCGATCATGATATTCCTGTATACATTATAAAATAAATCGACCTCAAGCCTTTTCTTTTTACAAAAGGTTGCTTAAACCACAGAATAAGTAATAGTACTAAACAGAAGCTTTTCTTTCCTACATTTGACTTTTAACTTGTCAAGCATGCAAATGACAAGATGATGTTAACATTAGGGTTGTCACCAATTTGTATATACATATAATAAGGAATAAAATATTTATCGGAAAATTATTTGTATTAAGAACACGTTTTTATTGATTAGTATGCGGTGTTTGAAATATAAATATATCTGAACGCACCTGTGAGGTAATGCGCATTGCGCGAACCCTGACAAATTATTCCACCCGTAGGCTGAAGATTTTGTTTCAGCGTACAATGCGGAGTGACACCCCCCTGCCTAAATGCGGGTTCTTGCCTCAAATACTTAGTACGAAGCAAGCAAGAACGCAAGCGTACGAAATTGCGCGACAGAGCTAGAACTTAGTTCGTTCTATGCTGTTGGCCCTCAGTAATGACTGAAATTAGCAATTTCTAAATGACACATTCAATGTAAATTTCTCTCCCGTTCTACCGTCGAAAATGGCGTGACACCTTTAAGGTATTCCCCGTGTTGTGGCGTTGCGGCTGCAACGGGAAGCGTGCGATAGCACTTGTTAATTTTCCTTGGTGAATCGAGCGATGGAACTGCAATTTCGTCAGGTAAAAATGTTACGGTATTACGGTCAGCAATTTCATTCGATTTCTCGAAGACTTGATGTTTCTCGCGATAATGTAGCAGGTTATAATGGCTAAGACAATGTCGCCAGTTTGGAATGTCACTTTTACAGACTTTTGCCTGCCATATAAGTTCGGGCAATCAATCAGATTTCCATAGCGGATATGTCCACCGGACATCCACCAGACAAATTTCTCATACATTGATTGGCGGTTCCGGCGGATGCCATGTACGAATAGGTATGGACAGCAATAAGCAACAAAAGCAAAATTGAAACTAGTCATCAATTGCTATTAGTACCTATATTATCATAATTAATAAGAATTTCCCTTACACACACACGTAACAACGAAATAAATACTAAACAATTTTTAGTCACAAAACAGTAGGCGTCGTACATCTAATAAATTTAATACGCTTCGCAAAAACTAACCAGTTTCAATTATTTAAAAAATCTGTAAAAGGCGGTCATCGCCTGTTAGCACCTGCTTAGCCCCCTGACTAAACATAACTTTTACATGTTAAAAGACGAATAACCCTAACTTGGTTCCTACCGAGCCCACCAAGGGACCAAAACCAGCTCCCCGTCCTAGTTTTCTCACCCGTAGAAAACCTCCTTTGAAAAATCCGTTACCTATAGTGTCTGTATTTATCATAAGAGCGCACCGGGGACCGGCCCTCTACAATAAATAGCTTCTGCAATGTTGTGCAACTCGGCAACTAGGGTAATTCTACAATTTTTCGTAATACGCGAAAAATAATTTATTTTTTCAGGCGTTTCACCGCGGCTCTGGGAACTTGGATTGTGCTTGGCAACTTAATTCTAAGATTTGACGGAGTCACTTAGAACAGACTGTCAACTAAATTTCCAACCCAACGGATACAAAGCCGTATTGAGATTAGTCCTGTTTTCAACATATTTGTTTCTCTAATAGCGACAAATAAAAATACAGTAAGCCTTCCGGTGATAGAGCAACAAACATCTAAACAGAACAAATATTTCTCTTTTTTTATCAAAAATAGGAGGCAAACGGGCAGATATATAGTCTGATGGTAAGTGACTAGCGCCGCCCATGAACACTTGCAATACCTGTGTGCTTACCATGAGGTTTACTTAATCACGACTCGATAGCGACTGCGTGATTCGAAAGTATTATGTATGGGTACATACATTTTTACGCAAATACATTTTTCTACTCCAACACTTCTATCTGTCAATTAGATGACTGACAGTGATTTGAAAAAAGTATACATTATAACGTTGTCTATGGTATTTCATAAGAACACTGCTCCTATGGATTTTGATACAATATATGAGCAGTTTTGTTATGTTTTTTTTTATATAGTGGGCACAAACAACATCTTCCCTATTCTGCCACTTTTCTAGATTTTGCTTTTTACGCTAATTTAGCTGTCGTAGAAAAACTAGCGCACGCAACAGCTCATAATTACTTCTTAAAACCCTTATTATATTACTGTTGCATAAACTACTATTATTAGACATACAGACTATATTTCTTTTACAAAAGAGAGCCATTCGTTTTATGTATAAGTTAGGTAAACGTGCATCAGTAAGGGAGCTATTTAAAGAAATTAATATTTTAACTGTAGCATCCCAGTATATCTATGATAATATAATTCATGTTATTAGAAACTTAGATTCATTCAATAGAATTTCTGATGTCTCTAGCTATAACACTAGAAACAAAAATAAGCTAGCTATCAGAAAGTGTCGTGTCTTCTATAACAAGTTACCGGATGAAGCATTGCAATTGCCCCTTCCCGCTCTTAAGAATTATTTGAAAAAATCTTTGATGTCGAAGGCTTATTACACAGTAGACGACTACTTAACAGACAAACATGCATGGCCCATACCAGAAACTGTAACGTAATCAACAAAAAAAAAAGTGAATGTACTACTACCAAAAAAGCCTACAGTGCCTTGCGTGTCCAATTCAATAACGGATATAGAATGCTGTTGGGGTTGCCGCGTTTCTGCAGCGCGTCCGGCATGTTTGCTGAGGCTTGCATGAATGATTTTTATACAACAATGCGCAAGCGAGTAGCCTCACAAATGTATCGCGTGCGGGGCAGCACCAACAGTTTCTTAGCGGCAATAGGAGAGAGACTAGATGACCCTTTTAAGAGACATTGGGTGTCACTGCATGCTCCAAAGTACCTAGATTGTAAATCAAATAAATGAGTTATTATTATTAGGATAGGATTAGGATAAACTAACATAGATATAAGTAGGTTTTATTGTAATTAACTAACAAATATGGACTGTAATTTGGTCTGAAATAAATATATATATTGATTGATTGATTGACTACTGCTTACAGAGTGAAGGACAGAGTTCACGAAAGAAATTATACCAAATGTGTAAGTATGTGTATATGGTGTAAAACCGTTAAATTTTGTTTTATTTTGTTTATTCTTTTTTTTCTTTCTTTCTGTTTCACTATTTTCTTTTGATATGGTTTCTTGCAGAACGACATTTATATTGTAAATATTTTTACTACCTACTTTTGTAATTTGTTTTGAAAAAATAAGTCCCGCCGAGTTTCTTGCCGGTAATAATCTTCTCGGGCTGTGGTGTAGGGATAGAGCCGGTAGTAGCTTTTTTTTGACGTTCATAAGTGCATTGTAATGTGCCTAAATTGAAAAATAAAGATATTTATCATTTATTAATTGTCACTTTTACACTTGAGAAATATTCATTTCATAAGAGCTTATCACATTTTACTACGTTTACATATGTGTTCACCAGACGCTATTAAATGATTATTGTATTGAAATTAATTACTTTACAATAGGCTATATGCACTTGAAATAGATAAGGCTTATATTTTTTTCTCAGAAACTATGTTGGTTCAGCATTATATCCCTATCAAAATTTCTTAATTTTATTTTATTTTAGCTGTGAAAATAATTATTGAAAAGTGCAAAAAAATGTGTGAAATTACAAACGGTTAAAACGCTGTGACGTCGAGTGTGACGTCATTGGATAGTGGTGTCTGTACACCAAGCCAAGAACGCGAATGAACAGAGAGCCGCTATATGTAATCTCGCGTCTCGGTTTCTCAAATGTTTGGTGTACAGCCGGCACAGAAGCACTAGTATCCAGATCATTAAAAAAAAAGCATTCGATGAAAGCGAATCGTGAATCGTCTGTGTCAAATAATTGTATACATGTTCTCGTATGGAATTTCCTTCATAAGATATCTAGTGTTTCTCGTTCTGCTACTCATATTTTTGCATTTTGGCACAATCCAATACATATCCCATCTTTAAAGCGGTTTTATGACTTGTATGTCGTTTTCCATTGTAAATGTAAACACAATCGGCTGAACAATACAAGACTAATTAAATAATAAACAGTTTTTAGGTTATGTTGGGCCGATCAAACACGTTCATAAATCATAATCTTAATTCACATCAATTGATCTGAGAAATTTATTATATCTGAAAAAATCAGGATACGTGTGAGCAATATCTAAATTGTACGTAATTTTATGCATTATTAATTCACAATATAATTGTAATTATATGCATCGTAATCTGCATGCCTACCACGAACATCGAAAATTGGCATTGACGGGAAACTTCTTTCTCACTCTAATATGCAAGTGTGACAGAGACGGAGGTATAAATCGCAATCGTTCGATTTTCGTGGTATTAGGCCCTGATTCAGACTGTGTGCCGGCCTTAGATGAGAAATGACGTCATGGCTCAGCTTGTCGGAATGGCGGGCGTTTCAAACGCCCGTTTTTATTTGGAGTTTTTGAAAGAAGATTTATCTACTAAATTTTAGTTATTATGCGCTGAAATTTATTTTACAGTATTTTTATGATTAAAGCTATCATCCAACAGTATTTAAAAAAATAGTGAATATTCCCTATTGTTTAATCGCATTAACACCATGACCCTACGATTCGAGCCCGTTTTCACAGGGTTGGGTTGGGTTGTCATCATCTTTTTTAACCCCGTGAAAACGAGTGCTATGAAGGGCTCGAAAGGTAGGGTAAAGGATGACTCACACCAGCACGGAACGGGACGGGACGGGACGGGGCGGGAAGGGAAAATCTGTCAATTTCTATAGAAAGAATCACGTGATAGCTCGGAGCCCTCGGATGTCACGTGACACTTTCTATGGAAATTGACAGATTTACCCGTCCCGCCCCGTCCCGTCCCGTCCCGTTCTAGTGTGAGTCATCCTTAATTGTGTTAACTCGATTTATCCGTTCTAAAGTGTTTAATTTCAATGAATAACACTCGCGAAAACAGAAGACAAGATTATTACCTATATTTATATTCTATCATTAATTTGTATAGAATTTATTCCATAATGTATTTGACAAAATTAAAACCATTCGAATTTGGGTCGTGTATTGCTAATATGTTACTTTTACGATATCATCCTGGACATTTATTGCTTTAAGCTCAAGGAAAACAAACAGGAATAAGGAAGTTGCTATTACAAAAACAAACCAAGGATTCCATTTAACATTCACACATTCGCGCACGTGGAATTTTGTGTAAGAAGAATGTTAATAGCATTTTATTGATAAAAACATGGCTTTGATATAAAATATCAATGGCAAACTCAGAGTCGCTCACCGAGGGTTCCGCGCAAAGGTGGCACTGCACGGAACTCTCAATATGCAGCAATTATACGGTTTTAGGACTTTTTCGTATCAAATAAACAAATAATATGCTGCTATTATTTATAAACTGAAATCCAAAGTCGACTAACTTAATTGTTGTTTGTCTTGTCAGTTCGACATTTGCATTTGTTACAAAGGGAAAAGCATCATTTAACTAGTATGACAGTTAGTTAATTATCACATTGAAATTGAACTTTGTGCAATTGATTTAAGGTCTAGGTTGCTCTGTGGTTTGTGACTGATTAATCCTTCGTTTGCGTCAAAAAGGTTAAAATGGGAAGGGAGTAAAACTGCAATGTTTATATTATTATATATGTAAATATTGTAAATGTTACCCGACATCAAACACAATTTTTGTAAAACCCTAAATTGCCTGTAATTACGTAGTCTTTATTCTTCCGTTATATATGCTCGTAATTTTATTGATTTGCCGTACAAGCAAGCCTGTTTACTAATTAATTTAATAGACACAAACTTCAGATGAGACTTAGGTATCATAAGTCAAGCTTTAATTTTATTAAATATTCTCTTCAACTGTAATTTTCCGTACAAAAATGGTAAAAGGGGAACCCTTATAGTGCGACTCAGTATGTCTGTCATATCGTTAAATATCTCTTGAAGTACTTCGATCGAGATCGAGAGCTACCGATTTGAATAGTAATAAACAATGTTAACGCAGACACATTGAGAGAAGATTTATTCTATTTTTTATTTTATTTTTCAATTAAAACTGCCCGATAAAAGAGGAAGCAAATATTAAACGTTTAAGCGTCACTGGGTTATGTGGGTGAGGTATTATTTGAAAGGGCTAGAACAACATAGATAACTCTAAAACAATTTTTTTTTATAAATTTACTAAAACGGGGCTTAATCGTGTATAAACTTTGAAAACAAACCTCCACGTTACTCCAGTTTAAAAAAAAACACTCCCACACTTCTTAGGATGATAGCGGATAAACCCGATTGTGCTATTTTGTTGCACTGTGAGGGGCTGCACTCTCCCACCAGTGCTATAAAATGGTAGGTTTGTTTGTATAATGTAGAATATATAGGTTTAATATTTCTTTTTTTTTATGTGATGAGTACTTGTAAAATATGTGTCCAGTTACACGAAATAAATAATTTTGTTTTTTTTTTTTATACACGATTAAGCCCCGTTTTAGTAAATTTATAATGTGTGAAAATCGTGAAAGTTTAAATAAGATTTTTTTTTTACAAAGAATTTTTTTATTAATTAACGTAAATGTAAATATTACCCCCCCTCCCCCCCTCTTTGTCTCCGACGGAAAAAAAGAAAAAAAAGGTAAAAATATGTTTTTTTTTAATACATCGTTAATTTTATCATAAACATTACAGGAAAAATATAACATTCATCCTAACTTCAAAAACATTCTTTAACAATAACTTATCGGAACAAAAGTTGAATTTTAACAAACTTGGATTGTTTTTATTATTGTCATGCTGAAAGTACTGTCTTATAGTTATAACTACAAGTTGATTTCTATTATTCAAGCTCTGTGTAAACAACATACGTGAATTACTGGAGAGTAAAAACACGCTGGACCTGACACAATATTGAAAGCATAGATTTCTGTCCGTAGATTCCGCTTTTCAACGTCGTAGGGGACTGGATTGTAAAAAAAATTTTAAATATTGATTATTCACGAACTTTTTTTTAATTTTGTAACTTTGTTGCCCGGATGTATTCTGACCAGTATCCGTGTACTTATATCAGTATACCAGTACAATTAATAAATAAAACAATTAAAAACAAATATAGGACATAAGAAACGTAGATTGCTTAGGTATGTAGTAACTGGACTGTACAAACATCTTGAATGATGTGATAACTTTTACCAGCAGAGTTTTCAGTTCTTTCAAGGATAATCAAATACTGATCTTACGCAGTGTAATGTAGGTGTGCAAACAATATGGTGATGCGGTGAGGCAAGGGTGATCGTTACGAGATATATAGTGAAGCAGTTGGGCGCGCCGCTCATTTAGAACACTCCGGCAGGTATTATGAGTCTACATGCTCGCGTAAAAGAGAGCGGGATAGATCTAATTGCGAGAACACGCAAGTTTACCAGTTTGAAGGAAATATGTTGAAGTTTTATGTATGCGACTATCAGGTACCTAGTTGTTATCAGTATTGAGATCTAGACGTCTAAATAATAACAATTTGCAAGTATGGCTTACAATGGTGGGGCAAAATAGTGTTTGAGCAAGCCGGAGCTGATTTACCCTGCTTTTTCTCTGAATAGTGAAGAAAAAGGTGCGAGATTGGTTCACGCAAGGAAAACCGGCAGAGGGCTTACCACCAACCACTTCATTCCTTTGATGGTCTAGGTCCCTCTCTATTGCTCTCTCATACTTGAGTGACAAACAGGCAAATAGACGAACGAACGAACGAAGTGGTTCGTGATAGGCCCTCAGGAATCGAGACGCCCCGCCACTGGCTACGCGAGGTAAGCATAATTTATTATATTATATTATTATCTATCTATAGTGTGCGATCTGCGATCGAAAGCGTCGATATAACTCTTCTCTGTTTATTCTGATCTCCAACCATTATTACGAAAGTCCCTGTTTCATCCAATATGCTGAACGTGAAGATATATTATCGCTGTCTTTCGGACGTTCATTTGTGACCTATTTACAGGGTACGGTAGGTAAACAGTTTTATTTCAGTTCTATTTTATATAAGAGATATAAAACACTCTGATTGAAAGGCAGTTAACAGTAGGAACCTGCTTATTTCCTGGGGTAATTAAATAATGTTTAATAATGTACATGTAGGTATGTAGTTTGTTTGGTATTTCAATATCTATTTTGGTTTTCAGTTATTTATCATTATGAATACTGCGCCAAATGCTGTTTGGTTTAAGGATGACTCACACTAGAACGGGGCGGTTCGGGACGATCTGGCAATACTATAGAAAGCATCACGTCCGAGCTCGGAGCCCCGGAGGTCACGTGACGTTTTCTATAGAAACTGACAGATCGGTCAGGCCCGGTCAAGCCCCGGCCCGATCTAGTGTGAGTCATCCTTTACCCAATTTTTCCTCGTACTTTACGAATCTTGAATCAAACGTAATTACTTACCTATAGCATGACATGTGCCTGCCAAATACTTCGTTATCAAGCAGGTAGAAGTCATCATAACATCAATAGCCTTAAATCCAAGTTGAACTAACAAATTAATGTAAGATATCATCAAACATACTATAAGTGGTAGGAAAAAAATCATCCAACATTTACTGATTCAAAAAATCATTAAAAATCGACATATAACAATGTCGATATTCTTACCACACAAATATTAAAATCAAAAAAGCATGCTTATGGGAGAAAAACTCATTTTTCAAAAAGCATTTTTATGCATACTTTATCCAAATTATTAAAAAATAGTCTATGTGTCCCGATACCCCACGTCTCCCAGTTTTCCCCTACGGTGTTGCAACAAACCAAGCACTGATGTTACAATTTATCCATGTCGGGGCAATATGGGAGCCAGGTGCGCCGCTGAAATTTCATACAGGTTTAATTTTCACGTTTGTCGAAAACAGTTTTATATATTTGAGTTATGAGTTAGCGTTTTCTCTGATATTTGACTGTGTAAACTAATATTTTATTCGATCAGAAACTTATCAATACTAAATAAATTGAAAGACAATTATTCGACCACACCACATATTTAATTGGATCCTGTCGAACTATTTCAGTCGATATGTTTTCACTCAATTTAATCCACATGCATGCAATTCCAATTTGTATTGCGAGTATCGCAATGTGTCATGTACAGTCGCCATCAGATATACGAAGCTACCGAGATGCTTACAAATATCTGGGGCCTTAACATTACGTCTTAACCCGATTCAGTTAACGACCTAAACAAATTCGTTTCCATACAACTGAGCCTAAACTGAGTCGCGTTAAGACGTCATGGTAAGGCCCCTGAACAGGTACTCTAACGACCTCATACCTTGAGAACAGAGGCGTGTTTATATATTTGTGCGCACCTCGGCAGCTCTGATGTTTCTGATGGCGACAATACAAAATTATTCGCTGGTTTTTTTTTGTAGAATATTAGATAGTGTAGGTATGTGTTGTAAGTCACAATTTATTACAATGATTGGTTTTTGACAGAAAATAAAGGTCTAAAAGTTTGTGGTTTGTATTTGACCTATTTCACCACGGTGACAAGTGTGACAATAGGAGAGACGACAAAATAAATCTAATTAGTGCGTTTGTTAGATTATTAAAAAATAATGGAAGTGTATTTTTCTTTTGTTCGCCATTTGAAAAATAATGGAAGTGTATTTTTCTTTTGTTTGTCATTTGAGAAATGACGGAAATACCGTGCGTTAAAGTTTCGCGTGACGTCACAATTAGGTACAATTCTTACCTAATAGTGAAGTTACCATCTATTTTTTAAGTTTAATATTTATGTAAATACGAATAAGTGGTTGTTGTTTCTTATTTACCTTTTGATGTACATTATATGCCCGCTGTGCATAAAAACCATAAGATTTGTTTAATGAAATAATAAGTCAATAAAAGCAATACTCTGACTTTTTTGAAACGCTATAGCTAACTTAGCGTTTTTTAAATCAGAATCTATAGAAAGTAGAAACACGGAGTCAACCTCGGCGGAAAAATTTCAGCTATGCAAATGAATAATTATTTTAATTTATTTCAATATTATATGTAACGTAACTTAGGTACATACTAATTAAAAACCCAAAGGAAATTTTCATTTCCGTAGTCACTTATCTACTCAAGTATTTTGTTATCTGCTACATAAGTATTACTATCCTGTGATGTTCCTAATTAAAGGGGTGGCGCCACGTTTACCCCACAATTTGACCGCACTTAGGTCAGCGAGATAACACTTTACGACTGGACGATACTGTCTGTTTAGTTAAATACTACCGCTTTTTGGTAAATTCACTTCTGCGCTTATTGTTGCGAGAAAGAGATGCAATGTATAAAACGAAAGAGACGCGGCCTGATAAAACAGATCACGAAGTGATTTTGTGCACATAGTTAAAATAAACAATGTATAATTACATAATACGTAATCTCATTTAACTGATAGGAATCGAAACTATTAGAGTTGTCTTACATTTTTCGCCAATTACCTAATAGGAGTAAGCCTCTCCTGTTTTTTTTAATGTTTTAACTTCGGCAGCTAGGTATATTTAATGAAACAGAGTGGCATATTATGTTTTCTTAAATTCGTAATGTTTTATTTTTTTAAATGTTGATACAAAAGAATTTCATGTTTCGTCAACCGTTTATGTAAAATGGACATAACAATTGACTGTAGAATCCGACTGTGCGAAGTTTCCTAGATTTTGATATCACAGACTATGAAAGTGTTATGTCAACGTAATAATACCGCAGCTAGTCTATGATGATCGGGTTTTTATCGATTACCGACGTTGCTGTCACGTTCTAACAAGTATGTATGTGCGAAAGTGACGCATAGCGTGATAAGCGATAAAATGGCAACCATGCTAACCATTTTTCTGGAGTTTGACTTTCAAAATAACACTTTAAAGTTTGGCAGTTAATATGCTTGGAACAAATAACATGATAAGTGATAACTTCGCCATATATCAATGTCATGTCGACTACGTCTCATACTCCGTTCACACACTTGCACAGGTCTTATCAAATAAAACACAATTAAGTAGTGATTTTCACTAAAACGGAGCTAAGGTATGCAAGAGCGCACCCTTGAAATTAAAAAATAATAATAAAAACGCGGTGGATATTTATGGAAAACCCCTTTATCAGCACAATAATAAAACAGCATTATTTTTGGTGATTGAATTTGAAAGGCTATTTTTCCTCCCACTGAGCTTACTCGCCTGTAACGTTTTACGACTTAAAAATAAAACTCCTGAACAGCATTTAATAGCCATAAAATGAAACTTCGAGCAATAACAGTGCACAGTAAATAAACATATTGTTAACACCAAGTTTGCGTAAACACGAACGCCCATTTAGTATAATTTGGCACTATTAAGCTGGCTTGGTGTAATTAGCGTTTATTGAATAATATGAATATTGGACTTATTGTAACTACTACAACCAACTCCGAGCAGCGTATTAATGATCGTACATGCAGAGATTTTACGTTTAAATAATAAGAACGTATTTGTTTTATTTTTGATATTGCTATTACGTAGTCGTAAGGCCAAAAATGTACATGTAACACACTGGACATAAAGAATAACCGCCTTATTCATAAAAAACTTAACAGATCCATATTAAAATTCTCATAGCGGGTTACTCACGTCAATAAAGTCGAAAATAGCTCGACATGTATTGATTGAGACCCATATTAGTTAAAATATTTTTTGTCCCTTTTTAACAAACGCAAATGTCAAACTGACAGATAGAGACAAACAATAAATTAGTTAACGGAGGTTTGATGAACGTTTATGAATAACGGCATTAATCTAAAAAAAAACTTTTTTAAAACATATCTATAGTACGAGTAGGTACTAATCTCTATGGAAAATGACGAATCATCATCCTTCATCCTTAACTGTAGATTTCGGCCCAACTGCTGCGTTGCAATGCGCTGCGTCGCGTTTTGTCCTAGAAAATTAAGACGCCCCCGTTTATTAAGAAATCATGCCTTATCTAAATAGCTACGCAACGTCTTTTATCTAGACAACGCACCGCACGCTCCCCCAATGCTGACACTTTAATACCATTTAAAAGACGATAACGATAACTTTTCAGCTTAAATTAATAATTTCGCTATCATTAACCTGACGTAAACGAACGTAGATTTAAAGACATTATATTATACCATAACTGAATAAGGCAATTAAATTATTAATAGAAAGGCATTTATGTGAGATCCGTTTATCTTCACACTTCCAATGCAATTACGGGGAAGTTGGGTAAGAAGGGCCCTGGTTAACATTCCGGTAGGGTTATGAATATTCACGAATACTTTGGGTAACTTGAAGGGAAACATACAGAATACCTAACTTTTGCAACTACTGGTGTCTTTAATTAAAGAGGGGTTTGTGAGTATGAGTTGGGAATGGGCTAATTGAGGGTTTTTATTAGTATCAACACACACAAGAATCGAACGGTGTGGCGTTCGATTTGTATCTTGATTTTTTAAAATAATAAGCAACGTTGAGTATATTTAAATAGTTACGAATATTATTTATATTTGGAAAGTCAACATTTTTTTTCGACACACCGTTCTACAATTACTAAATATAAAAACATATTTTTTATAGTTTTTATATTGCCTCGCTGAGGGTCAAAAGTTCCAAATCTGCTCTCAGCATGAATTTCTGAAGTCTTTAAAATTAATAAAAGCACCAAACTCTGTAAATCCTAAGTAAGCCTTTTTAATCAGTTTTAATCTTCGTATTTCATAGTTAGGTAGTTCTAGATTTATTTAAGATTAGATTATATTTAGGCTGTAGTTGTAGTTAATTTTATGTTATTGTGTGTTTTATGTACTTTAAATATCTTTAACATATAGAATAAAACCTATCATTTCATAACAAAGAAGAAAATATTTCATCGAAACTTTCCAGAATATCAAAACATTTAAAAAGGTCGTCTGTTAAATCATATCGCTTTATTTTTATTATAGAAACGAAAACTTAATTCAATTCCCAAACAATTATGTAAGGTATAAAGTTATACTGCAATAGCATTTTATTTTAACGATATGATTATTCGAGTCTAAACGACTTGAATAAACGTAGGTAAGCATTTTCTGACTGGTTTCTATAGTTTACTGGATTTATTGGTTCAAATATGGCTCTGAAATGAAATGTGCCCATAAAACTGCCATCGATATGGACTAGACCTGAACACACGAAGGAATTTAGAGACGCGCACTGCGGCGTGTTTAAAGTCTTTGTATACATAATTCGGACATTCTTATTACCTTCATAGAGTCAAAACAGTATAATTGTTCTTAGCAAATGAACTGTCAAACAAAAAAACTACATATGGCAATGTTTTGTCAACTTTCACAGATGTCAAGTTGTTGCTGTGTCACAAGCAATGATTATGTTTTTTAAATAATTAAAATTAAATATTTATAACTTAAGCGATAAAACTGGAAAAACATACAAAAGTGGAGAGCGAGAATTATTAAATAATATTTAAAACGGGTCACTCACGTAATTTAGTCGATTTTCGCTCGACATGTTTCGTTCTTTACCATTATCATGTTTCGTTTTGTATCGACTAAATTACGTGAGTGACCCGTTTTAAATATTATTTAATATGTTCGAGTCTCACGAGAGTTTTATAGTTAAAAGCGAGAATTATTATTTCGTATAATAAACCATTTTGATGCTGCAAAGCAACAGCAGGAGAGGATGATTGCTAAAAAGCGGCAATGTTTACAATGCATTAAATCTTTGACAAACAATCTTAGTACTTGCATATTTTTGATTAAATAAACATACCTATTTATTTGATCATCTTGAAAAATGCTGACATGGTTTTAAATTAATGCCAGTATGATTATAACAGGCATACCAATACATCCCATTTAGTTAAGTTTTACGCTAGACTTCTTTTTAAAGGGCCATTAAAAAAATTAAAAAAATAAGGTACCTACATAATAAGGTCATTTAAAAACTTAGTTCTATGCCAACTGTGGTATAATAGCTTAAAGTTAGTAAATTCAGTAGGTACGTACAAGAAATCTATACCGAGTGGCTTATTTTATAACGACATTTCTTAAATTATTCAAGATATTATATGATTATGTAATTAGCAGGAATAAATTTAAGTACTTATAGGTTAAAACTACTCAAAATAAACAAAATTCTTTCAGCAACTTTTATTTAAAATTCCCCCCATTTGTCTAAGATTCTTTCATATGATCCTTATAGTCAAATATTCAATAAATCTTGAAGTTAATGTTTTGAATTTAAACAGTAGGTATGAAAACTTACTAAATAAAAAGCCCTCGAAAATATCCTATTATATAAATGTTAATTTTATCTATATCAATATTCAATCTAATACTAATCTATGTTTACTACACTTGTTTTAAGATCAAGGATAATACAAAAGAATCAAGACTAATAAGTGCCCTATATTCAGTGTTGTGTTGTCATATGCCGATTCACAAATAAAAAATAAAAATTGCTTGGGTAAAGTTATAATAGACAAACTCTACTTACTTTGAATGACTATTCAGAGTGTTTACAACGGTAAACTCCGAGGTATGATAGTAAGGTCACAACTATATTGCGTACAACAATTTAGTGCATTAACAATGCTGCAAAAATGTTATTGCAGTAATTTATCTCTCTTTCTTTTCTTCTCTTTTAGTATTCTATAGCATTTATAACCATCTCCTCTGCTGCATCGGAGCCCAGGATATATTATTTTCTGTAATTCACTTCGAAGTCTCGCTTAATGGTTATGTTTTTGCGATGACATGTAAACCCACATGTCATCGGTTGCAACATCTAGCCAGCACTATTCGACAATTGAAATTTTACTTTTGCGACTATGTACTACACAGGGCCCGTAATTTTCATGCTGGTTTCGTCATACTGACGTATATAAACATTCAGGATGTTTTAATACGAAATCAGTTAGTGACCGATAAAAGATAAAGTCTATCAACGTTCGATTCTAACGTCGAACCAACTTTTCAAACGTAAAACCTAAAACATGATGTATGAAGCTTGACGTCATTTGTCTGTCATCGGCATGAAAATTACGGGCCCTGTATTATAGGTCGATTTACTAGAGCTGGCACGAATGAATTGACCGAAAGTAATGTCACTTGTCATGTACCTAAAACGTTTTCGTTATTCAAGTAAAGGTAAAATATATTTTTATGATCTGCATAACTGATAATCCTTTAAGTAATTATTATTGAAGTCCTTTGTAAATAATATTTATTTTTCTAACTTGTTTTAAATGTCAAGAAACGAAAGGCGAGGGGTTTTTCGAATTGTAAAAAATGTAAAAAAGCGGCAGACGAAGTCCGTCGTCAACAGAGTTTTTCATTTATTTATCTATGTGTCGTCAAGAATCACCCTAGCTTAGATATATTCAGGGATCATTGGCGTAGTAGGCACGACGGTATACTTTAGGTGTTCTTGGCGTCTAAAGATTTCTTCATATTTTGTTCGGTATGCTAAATTCTCTTAAAACACAATTACCATAATCACTTTTTGCATCAACCTGTATTTACTATTTATGTACTTAATTCACACATAGACATTATTATTCAGTCGTTTAATTCATTCGTGCCAGCTTTCGTGAATCGACCTGTACCTCTCTAACCTATTAGACCGGACTCTCAGTAAAGTTCCATTTGCAAATATGCGGACCTAATTCTGACTTCTGATACTTATTTGTATAATGTATAGAACCCAGACATCCAATTAACAAATGACGAGACGAGACGCATTACAAAATATTTCACGTTCCGCTATTTTTGGAAACGAACATCTCGCGTTGCGTGTACGCAGATAAATCAAGCGCTTTTCACTCATGATTATGGGACGTGGACCGGTCCGAAACATGTCGAGCTATTTTCGACTTTATAGACATATGTAAGTATATTAAATAGCATCTCGTTGGAGTCTTCTCTCTCTCTCTATTTATCAAATCCGTAACCATAATCATGAAGTCGTGCTCAAACTCATAAGTAGCTTGGCGATAGAACGCTCCGTATGTTATACGCCATAGAACACTGCGCCCGTATGCATGTTGAAAGGGAAATAGATCAAACATTTCCTGTACAAACTCAGCACAATACCCTTTCAATGTTCCTAAGGTTCTCCCCAGAGTGGCTTACCCGAAGGGTGACAAACGGAACCTCATTACTACGCTTCCGCGTACTCACTATCCGTCAATCTGGCTATGGAGGGTTTATAAAAAAAAACTATTAATTAAATAAAATTAACTAGTCATTTTATTTTATTTAGTTCTCGCTTCGAAACAAGATCTATAAATAATAACGTATAGGTATTTTCAAGCAACATAGCAGCAAAAATCTTTAAAAATTATAATTGTGAAGTGAAATAAGTTGTTTTCAAGCATATACCGAATTTAATGAATTTCGCATGTTCTCTACCACTCTTTTTAATCCTGTGGAAAGTGCATCGCTGAGGCCTTCGAGTACTTTCGCTATGATGTCAAACTCGTAAATTTTCTTGTCTTCCGCGAAATACAAGAGAATGCCAGAGTCAACTGACAGGGCACTAGCCGCAAACGCTCTTTGGCCACGGTCCACGGAATGTACGGTCGCGTTGGCTCCGTATATCACGTAGTACTGATCATCTCCATTCACGATACCATAGTCTTCCACCAGTACCGGAGTTCTCACTAAACTAACTTTTTTTAGATTTTCGGGGAAACCTTCAACTTTTTTGACATTCTGTCCGTTGTATACGTAGAATTTTTTGTCGACCGTATAATAGTACAGATTTCCCTTGTAGTCGGTCGTAATCTGCTTGGCATTTTTCACCACATCGATGATAGTAAACTTCTGCCCGCCCTCGGTCATCTTATAGAGCTGATGCTGTTTGTTCACATAGTACAACGCTCCGGTTGCATTCTCTGCCGCGATGCAGATCACTTCTTCATTGACGGCACCGTACTTTTCCGCTGTATTTTTTTCTATATTATAAACATATATCCCGTCATTAGCGGCAAAATACGCTGCGACCGACAAGGAAACCACAGCGATATCCCGGGCGTTGTCCAATATCTTAGTCGCGACCGTATTGTTTACATTTTTGGGGTCTTTAGTCAACGCATGCAGGCCGTAGTTGACTCTTTCGCCTTGTTCGTTAATGTCAGACTCTATAAAGAAGACTATTTTATCTTTCACCTGCTCTTCTTTGAAGAGTACCCCAAGGTGTGTGACGTCGTGATCAGCGATATGGATCAAGGTAGACTGAGAGATGAGGTCGTTGGTGGTGTCGGTGGCGGGCGCAGCCGACACGCAGGCTGCCAGCAGGCAGTACGTCACAGTCAATGTACTCGTAAACATTGCTCTGGAACAAAATAAAATTTTATCTATATAATTATATACATAATTATCGTATTTCTACATAAGTGAATAAAATGTATTTACATAAAATATATAATATAAACAAAAGAAACTTATTTATTATTTGTAACATTAGATACAAAATATAATAATACAAAATATAAAAAAAAAAAAAAAAAAAAAAAAATTATATACATATATATTGAAATGGAGGGTCAATGTTGTTGTAGGTACCTGTAGATAGATATATGTAAGTACTTGTTTATTATGTACTTAAGATTTCTTCGAAGTTTTGTTGACTATTCTCGAGCGGGTTATCTATGACGTGACCTGTGATAGCGTGGGGTGACACTAAATTTATAAAGTTATATGACTTATATGTATTGTATACATTGTTTACCAGCACTATAACTCAACGTCATTTATTTTCTAAATTTTATTTTACTCTTTACCTAGGTACAAATATATTTCAGCGCATAAAGGATGTCTCACACTATTGTAAGTACGGATTATTAATGATAGCTCGAAGCCGTCGGATGTCACGTGATGGTTTCTATAGAAATTGACAGATTGTCCCGTCCCGTCCCGTCCCGTCCCGTCCCGTTCTAGTGTGAGTCATCCTTAATAACCTCTTGAATGAATAATCCGTACTTACAATAAATAGAATAAGTAATCCAGAAAGACTAAATGGATTCTAAACATTTGAATTTCTACTTTGTTGTGGGTACTTACATACAGTTCATATTACAAATATACGTTGGGTGGTTTGTCTTAAATATTGTTTACATTTCGTCAAATTTACCTAAAGAAAATTTAAAACTATCTATTAAATCCAAATAAAAACTATTTTACCAGCGTATATTAAAAATAGTACCTGGTATTTTACTATTCACTAATAACCACTGAGTTGAATAATCACTGCTACACTAGGTCCAGAATGGTTCAACTTCGTTTAGCGGAAGGTCGAGCTTAATACCGATGCACGTCGAAGTACGTGCTCTTCTGTGGACAGATATGCGACGTTGCCGCTATCTGCCATTGTATAATTATCTGCTATTAGCAAATGTAGCGATAGTAACATAAGTTAGTATTTATAACAATTTCCCAAGCTATTTTCGTCTTTATTGACGTGAGTAACCCGCCAAAATGATTTCAGATTTTTAAGATCCCTCTCTTGTTCTATGCCATATCGTGGACCGTAGGTTCAATGATATTACTATACACGGTGTTTCACATAACACTAAAAACTTGAAAACCCTTTGTTCAGAATCGAGAGTAGAATCGATTGAGCTATATTTTGATGGAGTTTTTATTTATTTATTTTTATTTGTATTATTAGTTATTATTTGCGTTCCCAGTCTACAAATTCGTAATACAGCATTGTGCATATCGCATTGCTAGAGGTTGTATACCTTTTTTAGTATTTAGGGGTATTTTGGTAATAATGGTTGATAATGGTTGAAATTGATAAATGACATACTAGACAGCGACGAGCAGCTTGACATTTTCTTTTCCTCAGAGTCTAAATTTTTAAGTGCATCATCTCGGTATTTGGAAAATATTGTAACCCCAAGCTCTATTGTAGAAACTGTGACAATTTAGTAATTTTATTTCTTAAGATGAATTTAATTTATAATATGAAATAAGTAATGATAATTTATTAAAATTTCGTTTGGATTATATTGTACTGTAATATTTGTTAGTATAAAGATTTGTTCATAATGTAACATACATATGTACATAATTAGGATAAGTTACTGTAATTTCAGAATGACATAATTAATATAAAATGAGTATGTACCTATTAAATGACATGATACGTAATGACTAATGAAACAGTGGATTGAATTGTATAAAATACTTATTAAAATGTATTTACAACATTATTAGCACGTAAGGTTTATCTGTAAGTGCTGGTGTGTATAAAATAAACAAATAAACAAATTACTTGGACGATTATTTTTTCCGCTACGAGTTTGACGAATATATCACAGTGACGCTATAAATCAGATTGTAAGGAAAATCTCTTACTGCCTGACGGGTTCCAACTGCCTCACGCATGAGTGGCGCTGCTTGGTGAGTAAAAACGGTACTTCCTATTACTTTGTCGTTTCACAAATCGAATGAGTCAGCTACAATCTAGAGCATTTACCATTTATCTGGAATGGAAATTACCAAGTACCACTAGCATGATCATTGGTAGACCTTACTCTGTTGTAATACGGTTTATATTTGATCAATAAACTGTTTCGATGGTTAGGTAATGTACCGGGAATCGCCTGCTACTTGCGTGGACCTTTGAACTCGTTGATAGCGTTCTAACATAGCGTTCGAATTAAGAATTAACGAATCTAGATTTACAATGTCCTTACATTATCGCATTGCCAGAAAAATATCGCTTGTAGAATCTAATGTTCACTTATAGTAGCGTGGTACTTTTAACCTAATCGACCCAGAAGGCAGGCAGGCGTCCATGGGCTACGGGCACGACTTTTCTACTATTGGGCGGGATGTATGCTTGTTTGCCACCAACATGATATTTGTAAATAAAAACATAATTATTTAGTCCGTCTATATGACTATAAAAAAATATTGTACCTATACGTATTTTTTCTTTTGTTCGCCGAATGAAAAATACGTTGCGTTCAAGTTCCGCGTGACGTCACAATTAGGTTAGCATCCGTTATATCCGTATTCTATAGGCATCTTTAGTGCCAATATTAACATATAATTACGCAAATGTTGATTTTGATCAGACGTACTAAGTATTAAACATATTACTACTCATGTTAGTTATACGATTTTAGAATCTGACTAAATAGGAAACTGGAAATATCATGATTGAACCTATTAGGAATTTGGTAGCCTCCGCCCAAACCAATTCCCCCCAATTTTCGAAAACACAGAATCTACACATCACTGAAAAATACAAGATTTGTATGGAAATCGCTTTCAAATCGCTCGTTCGATAAGGGCCTAAGAATAATAGTACAGACATTTAATAATAATTTACGTAGTAGGTATGCTCTGTAATATTAGATCAACTAATTTAATAAGCCATAACTCGTAACTTCACACGCCGTCATTACCTTAATCAATCAATATGAATGAAGCTATTATAACCGGTATACTGTGGTTGGGGTTCGCAAGTCAGAGTAAATCATGCACACAGTACACTTGTCAGTATGAAACGTACGAAACGAAACGTTGTATAAAACGTGTCTCTACCTTCTGGACATAGATGAATAGGATGTGTTGATTAGGCTATTTCTAACTAACATTACAAAGTCTCATTCGGAAGGCCACAGTATTGACGGAGAAATTAGTGATTTACGATTTTATACTTTGGAACAACAAAAATAATTACGAGAGCCGTATAAAGAATCAGAGATAATCGGCGAGTGTACCCGACAACTGACCACGAAGGCGTAATAAACTGTCAATTTCTATTCGGCAAGAAGAACAAATTCTGGAGAATTTTCACGACATATAATCTGATGTCAAGTTTGCGTCGAGGAGAACGTCTATTCAACGTCCATCGTGACGCTCTCCATAATGTTTTGAAAAGGAATGGGAGAAATGGCACCCTTATAAATTCATAAAGGTGCAATCACTTTTGCCTCTTGATAGGCCAGTAACGTTGGAATATTGTCGATGGCTACTGAAGATCTTGACTTTTTATCTAAAGTGTTGAGAACTGATAAAACCACATTTACGAGAAATGGTAGGTATTTTAACTATAAAACTCTCGTGAGACTCGAACATATTAAATAATATTTAAAACGGGTCACTCACGTAATTTAGTCGATTTTCGCTCGACATGTTACGTTCTTTACGAAGAACGTCATCAGGAGCGCCCACTCGCGACAGAGGCAAGTCGTACACTGCGGGCTAATGCCCTATCTGCTCTGGTACTTGCAGCTGGCGGTGGGAGCGGCGCGGGGGGCGACACGGCGGACGATCTACCCTCGTTCTCATTATCATCGCTTAAAAAACCGACTAAAAAATCGACTAAATTACGTGAGTGACCCGTTTTAAATATTATTTAATGGTAGGTATGTCGAACCGCCACAACTATCACAGGCTATTGGAGTCTGCATAACCCACACATTTGTCGTAAATCTGCCCATCAATATAGGTTTTCTCTGAATGTTTGGGCTGGTAACCACGGAAATAACATAGTAAATAGGCCCCATATTCATCGATGGAACACTAAATCGTTTACGATTCCTGGAGCTAATAAATGGACCAGTTAAGTCAACATCAATCTCGCGAATTTTCGGTAGATTAGGTTTCAACTAGACGGAGCACCTGCCCATTCTGTGGTAGAAAAAAGGCAATGTCGGAACCGAATGTTTGGAGAGAGATGGATCGTACGGTATGATGATGAACCTCAAAGGTGACCGCCTAGATCACCTGATCTGACGCCCCTCGATTTTATCCTGTGGGATTTTGAAAAGGACGAGGTTATGCAAAAGACGTGGACGACGTGGACTCGATACAAGATTTGCGTAATCGGATACTGATAGCGTTTGAAAAGTTTAGTACAATGTCTATGGAAAGTCGTCTATAACATCGAATTTGGCGTAACATGAGCCGCCGATTAAAACTTTGTGTTTTAAGACGGTGGACATTTTGAAGATTTAAAAGTATAAAAAACAATGAATAAATATTGTGTATATATCATTAAGTTTAATTTTTTATTTCGTTAATAAAGTTTACTATTTGGTACTGAGAACCTAGTTGTAACGAGCGTTGCAGATTAGTTTCTTGATTGCGTAAGTCAGTGAATCTGCATTGTTCTTACATATGTGTGTTTTGGTCATATGTCACTACTGTTACTTCAATCTTATCGTTATTGATTGAACATTTGATACAGTTGTTCTAATTAATTGTTGATTTATTTGAATTAAATTTACTTTCAGATGTGGTATTAATTTTAACTCGCTACCTTTACGCGTTCCCGAGATAAAGGGTCTTCACTTGACAGACAGACAGATGGACGGACGGACGGACAACAAAGTGATCCTATAAGGGGTCCGTTTTTTCATTTTGAGGTTTCAGACACAGTTTGAAGTTTCCTTCCTTAACAAGTCTCGGTTTCGCCTAACATTCAAACTGTTATCCACACCGGGTAAGAAAAGATATTAAGGGCCACTTGCCCCACCCGAAGTTAGTCACATAACACGGAATTTAGCGTTTTTTAGGGGTTCCGTACCTCAAAAGGAAAAAACGGAACCCTTATAGAATCACTTTGTTGTCCGTCCGTCCGTCCGTCCGTCCGTCTGTCCGTCAAGGCCCTTTATCTCGGGAGTGCGTAGAGGTATCGAGTTGAAATTTAAACAATATACTAAGGTCTACGGTCCCTTCAAACCGTATTCCACGTTTTCCGAAATTCATCCCCTAAGGGATAAGAAAGGGGTTTGAAAATTTGTCTGAGGTGTGAATTATTCAGGTTGCAGACTTAAAACTTCATTTATAGACTCTTTGATACTACACAAGAAAAATGTATTTAGCGTTTTTCTAAATTCATCCCCTAAGGGATAAAAAAGGAATTGAAAGTTAGTATGAGATGTGAATATTCAAGATTATTTCTAATAATTTTTATGATGTACGGAACCCTCGGTGGGCGAGTCTGACTCGCACTTGGCCGGTTTTTTAAATATAATTTGACAGGCTTATCTCTTGGTTGGCGGCTAACCCTGGGTGGTGCAAGTGGGCCTAACGCAAGTGTTTTTTGACCGCACACCTACTGCATAAAATACTTTTTTACCCTTCTGTAGACCTACTTACCTCAGGATGCAACTTCTAATTTAACTTCCTTGAAAACAAATGCTTGCTGGTTTTCTCCGGTTTTCTCAAAAAATTAAACGATGTATCTTTTTGAAGAAATTTCTAAGAGAGTGACCTACTTCGCCAAAATGCGATAACAATTCCTGGAAACAACCCTTTGATTTAAATCGCAATTTTAATTAAGTGCTAATCCCAAACAGATTGGATTTTGATGGGATTTGGGACGATCAATAACCTTTTATAAACGGGTTATTGATTATGTGGCGAGGTTTTTACTGCTACAATTTATCGGGCCATTAATTATCCCCTGGCGTACCACCGGGAAAATCAAACAAACGAAAATTTGTATCTCCCTTCCTATCGCACTTATACTGTAGCGAAAGAGATGCAGCTCAAAAATATTAAATTATGCATGTTTTGCGGTAGGCCCACTGCATGGCATTCGCAGCGGATATTTTTGGAAGTGATTTTGCGCCGCCATTATGAATCCTTAAACATGGTATTCACTGCAAACTGCTTTAAACGTGGTTTGTTTCTTGAAATGATAAGTAAACAGTGACTCGCCCCGTGGTCGCCTATATCAAGGGATTTGACCTAATTTGCTCAAAATTGAACTTTGAAGTTATATTTATAATCTCATCTTACCACCTGCCAAACATGACAATCCAATCAACGATACTCGAATTATGCTCAAACTCAAACATGCAAACGCCATGCATTGTTCCAGTAGACTCGGATAAATGCGCTGGCTTCTCTCGCTCATTCAAATAACATTGAATCTAATATGTTTTTGTATTTTAATTTTTTTTTTCATTCTAATTGAAAACTTTTCTTTACGTTTTATTAAATCCGAGTTATCTAAGGGATGACTCACGCCAGACCGGGACGGGACGAGCCGAGCCGAGGCGATGTATCAATTTCTAATAAAAGCGTAACGTGATTACCAAAGCTATCGGACAATATGTTGTATTAATATTTCACTGAGACTTGAAAAGAAATGCAATAATAATTAACATATTGGTCACGGCGGTGAATGGTCTAATTATTTTTTTAAATAGACAACAAACTGTACTTTCAATGCGACATAATTTAAACAAAATATGAAATGAATTAATGCTTGAAACGAAGTGTTTAAAACAGAACGCAGACCGCAGACCGGATCTCATTTCATTGCAATTAGAATTAGTAGATTCATTCAGTGAAATACGTGCCGGTCAGCTAAACTGGTAGTTCCGGCTGAAACCGTTGTGTGATTGCTGCAATTTTAAATTAAAAAGTTAAAAGAATTGCTGAAAATTAGTTACAGGACTTGACCTAACTTAAAAAAGGGGTTATGACTTGTTAAAAAGAAGAGACTCAATTAATGCTTTTAACCCCTGAGCTTGAAATAATTATACTTGAATTGATTTGAAAACACTGAAACTGAAGATATGACACCTGGAATAAAATTAATTAACTTAATATGCGAAGTACCTACTGATGACATAATACCGGATTTGACGTGATAATGTTAAAAAAAACTTATGAAAAGGCAGTACCTATCCAAACGGACATAGAAATAAAATCTTAAAATTAGGCATTTCTTTCTGTTATAGTTAAATATTTTAATCTTAAAAATACATTATTTCTTGGTTCAAAACTAAAAATCATTTAGGTTACTGTTTTATTTGTAGTTGAAAAAACTCAGAAGTATAAACGTAAAATGTGTTTATTAAAATTAACAGTAGTGTATTAATAATAATATTGCCATAAGGGCGAGGCGAGCCATATGCACCTCCGTAAAATTTTAGATCAAAAACACTTGCGATATTTTGTCAAGTTCTTTTTAAACTCGTTTAATGTATTGGTTCACTTTTAGTGCGATAACTTTTGCAGCGCAAAATGCAAAGCATTTTCCTTGCAAATACAAAGACGAGAATATCAGTTAGGTACTAGTTGACACAGAACGTAGAAAAATACACTTGAGTAAGAAGTGTTTTCACTACCCCCGAGGGCCCCGAGTCAAAGCTATGGCTTTTTAATGTGATGGAAAATTATAAATAAATAGAATGGCTATCAAACTATCAACATCCCTCCGTGGAAAACAGCGACGAAGCCAAAGTATCTATAGTTCAACCAACAAAGAAAATTTATTTTCTTGAAATTGGATCGAGGCTAGATTTGCTAATGAACACCATCAAATAAAAAATAAATGAAGAACGTATAATACGAGTAAGTGCGATAATATGGAGCTCATGTGACACAATTTCTAACATTAACAAACATAAAATAACCGTAGTATAAATCATTGATGTAACCGTCGCGTTTTTTACAGCACGGTCGTAATATTAAATTCGCTCATTCGCAAAATCAAATTTCCGTGACAGCCGTGGCCCTATAAAAGCTTCACGGGTACCGCCACTGAATATTACAACTCATAACAAATTAAACAAGGACTCGTAACTTTTAAAAAATCGCAACTGTTGCGTGTTTTTGTGTAATTTAGGGTCGTTTTGGGAATAAATTTTCAATTTCGCTTTGGTTAACTGTTTAAGCATTAGGTATTCAAGTTATATTTTTACGATATTTATGTGCGGGCGGACTTAATAAGTAAATGGTAAACAAATTACTGTCATTTTCGATAAATTGCGGAAATAAACGAGATACCCAAGGTATTTATTTAATAAACTGGGGCCTTACCATGACGTCTTAACGCGATCAGTTTAGATTCTTAACTGTGCCCAGTTGTATGGCAGTGACTCAGTTTAGGTTCTAAACTGAATCGCGTTAAGACGTTATGGTAAAATTGTAGTTATCTCTCTCTATCACTCTCCCTTATGAGTGTGACAATGACAGTTGGCATCTTATCTACTCAGACTGGACGTTAAAAAACGGCCAAAAACCAAAACGAGTGTAAAAATAAATACGTTCCGGGTGAATCACTAAGTTTACATGCTTTGCCTATCATTTGCCTTTTTATTCAGGCATATTGGTGTCGGCACCATCAATTTGACAAAAGCGTTAAATAAAATAAGAATGAAAAAAAGTGAACACGACAATATGCTACGCTCTACGCTCTCGCACGTCACCGCCACACGTAGCGCGGGGATGAATTCAGAAACAACACCGTTATTAATATGAATTCAATATCATTGCGTCTACTTACGCGACAACCGTGCTCTTTGAATATCAATCCTTCCTTTGTATATTACAACTCATCGCTTTTTAAAGGCACTTTGAAGTTTCAGTTGCGCCTTTTTTGTAATTTTAAAGCTTTTAGGGAATCAATTGACATTTATTTGTGTTTTGCTCCCTGTTTGGGCAATAATATATAAATTTGTGTGCAAATGAATTTGTTTAATTACAAGCACAAGTAAGCTTCAAGGGACTATGGGGTATTCCGCTTGCCCCCTGCGTTTTTCTGCGAACTTGGTCAAATACACAAGACTAGAAACTACTGTCTACAACGTTAAGTTACGTGATATTTTTCATGCTGATACCAATTATAATCCTACGGACTAATTCTCATCGGACTTGTTGCACTAAGCAAAATAACGATAAGCTCTTCAAACTATTGTTACTGAAATAATACCTTAGGCGATGAAATTAGAATTTTACTTGCTGTAAACGGTGTAAAATAAAACCATGATAAAGCCTGAGACTACTAATTTAAGGGGGAATTTTTACTGTAGAATTTATCTTGAAATTTTTCTAGAAAATAATTGAAAACGACGAAGACCGCAGAAAAAGTGCAGGGTAAGCTAGACCTATTTATGGGCGAACATTTATTCAATTCGCCGAGGCTATGGTCGGGCTTTCAAGAAAACACTTGATGTAGAATTAGACACGCCTTTTACATTAAGCTGGCATCGGGCAGACCGCACATTCCAGTGTGTTAGCGAGTGCAGGCGATTACATTAGCCGGCCGTATACGTCTGGGTAATCCATCTCTCCATAGGGGGCATGTCCGCCGGGCATCCGCTAGACAAATTTATCATACGGCGGATAGGCCCGAACGTAAACACGTCCAAAGAGCGGGCCAGAAAGCCGGCCATGTGACCGGCTTTTTAGTCTTCGGTGTACCTAAATGTGTATCAACAGCAGTGTCAACCTATGCTCATGCTTCGTTCTTATGCTTCTGCTTAAATATCAGGCTAGGCAAGTTGTAGGGAAGCGGACACCTGAAATTATTAGCATGTTCAAACAGTTAAGGTTATTTTTCTTTTAAAGTTGACGGATAAAAGGTACCACTTTGTTGGATGCCAATAACGCACTAATGCCATACAGATTCGTTTTGAAACTAACCTTATCAACAAGCGACAAAGTGGCACCTTTAACTTAATTGAAATTAAACACTTAAAAACGAATTCATCGTGTGTATTGACCACATTTCCCCTTACAGCCTTACATTTCCCAGCCCTTTACAGTAATCGGTATCAAAGGGTGGAATGATATTTCGTTTTAAATTATTTATTTTTAAGTTACTGGGATTACTTAAAATAGAAGACAATATTAGGTTTTTATTTTTAATAACCTTATTTAAGTTAGATTGCAAATCTAATTTCACTACGTTTTAATTCAGTTTTCAGAAAACTTGTTCCGCGCGTGGCAAAGCGTGGTTGCGAAAGTTTTAAACTCGGTAAACAAAAGGCCACTACGATACAAGAGTACAAAACTGTCCAGACCACACTTATACAAGTTTGACCATTTTTAAAAGGGAATAGCAGGCTTGTGCTACTGTGGGAACTTAGAACGCATGTACTGCGGGGCTAATTGTTAATTTACTAATTGCCATTATTGATATTTTAATTTGGATAATGATATTTGAATTTGACAATTAAGATCTCATAGGCCTATTGTTTTGTAGTGACAAAACTGCAACACATAACCCGTTCAGCAGATACGGCAAAAAAAATTTGTTGTATGTACCATTTCGTAGAACATCAGATCACTAATGGCTATACTGAAGGCGCAGAGCGTCCAGTGATGACCTCTCTGGGGGATTGTGTTTTCTTATAAACCTTTCCATTTATCTATAACCACCGGCGGTGTCATCGTTGTAGACATACTAATTCCCCAACTTTTGGTCTATGACACCTAATTTCTATTTACAAATTGCTTTGTCACCTAAACGGCGACACTTGTTTCCGTTTTGGTGATAAATCCAAAAATAAGTAACATGAAACTATATCATAGTACTCATAGTAGTTCTATAAAGATGATACCATGAACTATAGAGATTTTGAAAAATAGTTTTATAGAAAACACAATCCTCCCAATGAGGGTGCCACTGAACGTTCTGCGCCCTCTTAATTGACAAATGAATCCAAAATTAAATGAATGAAGATGAATAGAATTCGTTGACTGCACAGAGATCTCACTTACACTAGTTCAGTTAAATTCAAGAACAAACGGGAATAGCAGTGGTGGGCTATTGTGGGAACATAAAGCGAACTGTACGGCGGGGCTAATTGCGCGCCCGACGTGGCAAGAATAATGTATACTTGCAAAGAAATTGCTTCCTCTGTTTCTTTTGACTGCGTTGTTTGTTTATTTACATGCGATTATCCGGACCGCGTAAGATTTAAGGCGATTTTCTTCGTTTACTTGGTATTTTTGGTCTTGAGTTTAGGCAGCTCGGTCTGATATATCCTTTTTTTTAAGCACAAAGCTTATAGTACCTACTTGTATTATAATTACTATTTAAAACGAGATTTTTAATTTGATTTAGTGAGTGCCCGATATTTAATCGTTATCCTTACAGGTAAACATTAAAAATTCAATAGGGTTAGAATTGCTTTTACTATTTACTGGCAATCTAAAGAAACTTATAAGACGAATTCCATAGGATCAAGTTTCCACCACCTCCAACAGCAAATTAAAATTTGTAGATTATCTAATAAACCTCTCGAGGAACGTCAAAACGATCCTCTTTTTTTAACAGAAATGTATGCGAACGATACCAAATTTCTTAGAAAGAAAGGAATGATCTCGCGAAAGGCCATAAGCAAGCTTTAAGAAAAGATCCCCTTAAAGCTTGCGCTAGTTGCTATTGTAACTTGATATGTTTTTGACCGCAGCGATGCTCCACAAATCTGGAGCTCCCACCCACAAAGTTTACCCTGCCGCGGTCTAGTTTCAAAAACTGCAAACTCAGTTGATTGTTTTACATTGAAGCTAGGTTTAACCAGAAAACAAATTTACTGCACGAGTGAATAAACAAGAAGCACTTTTTTGGTTTCGCTGTTGTTCTTATTTAGCGAAAATGAGCTGTGTGCGTAGCCATGATGCCAAAGGCTAACGCTCAGTCTCGAACAAAACGCAACTGTGATTGTCACACTAATTAGAGTGATAGAGACGCTTCTGAGCGTAAGCGATTGACATCTTGGCTACGCACGAAATTTCATTTTTCTAAGCGTTTTAGGTTTCCAGCATCAATAATCAATAACTGTATTGTTTTTGGTTTGGAAAAATTAGATAGAAAGGGTTTTCCTATTATTAAAAGTTCACTGATTGACGTGACTGTAAACGATTAAAACGATTCTTAAGGATGACTCACACTAGAACGGGCCGGGTCGTGACCGAGCCGGGACGATCTGTCTTTACTATAGAAAACGTCACGTGACCTCCGCGGGCTCCGAGCTATCATGTCCCGCCCCGTCCCGTCCCGTATAGTGTGAGTCATCATTTAAAAGTGCCTAATATTTCTGTTATTTTCTTATGCATATTATCTTATTTTCATAATATTTCCGTGACAAAACTAAATTATGAAAGATACGTAAGCGAATTCGACCGTTATTTTTCTATTCTCAAAAAACGTATACATATATGCAAGCCGAAACTGAGCCGATAGAAAAAGTGATACGTGAACAGAATGCTTCAAAATCAATGCCTACTTGCACCTTGCACACAATACACAAGAAACTTTCAGTATAGCAACTTTCATTTATTAATTTATTTAAACACTAAACACTATTACATAATTAAATTAATGTACAAATGGCGGACTTAACGCCTTTAGGCATTCTCTACCAGTCAACCATCGGGCTATACTGAAACTGTTAGTTTGGTGCAGGATAGTAGAATAAATATATGATAACTAAAGACATGTCAAACTTAATTAACAATGAAATGTATAGGTATACTTACACATATACAAATATAAATATACCTACATATACAAATACATATGTACCTAATATATCTATAAATATAACAGATAAAATAAACGTACATGGTGATGCATCGTGAAAAGTCCGAGAAGCTTTTGTAGTTGGTAATATATTTTGTATAAGTTTTTTTTAAGTATTTTCAAAATATATACAGTAAGTGTAACTTACCTACCTACCTACCTAACCTACCTCTACTTACCTTAAATCTAAAATAGGACCTGGGATGCTGGCGGCATTTCCTCGTTGTATCGAAAAGCTGATACGATGTGCGAGGAAACCACCAGATGTTCGGTCACCGTTACATCATTCGCAATTTCTACAAAAAACTTGCGTGCGCTGGGACCCCATGGACCTAGACTTTCGACCCCAAATGATACAAAATGGTACTCTCTGCCCAGGCTCCTATATTTATTAAGTACATTTTAAAATTTCGGCGATTTCTGCCGCTCCGCCCGCTTTTACATTAACTCAAAAATCACTCAAAATTAAAAAAAAAGGTTATATATATAGTCTGTGATGTATACTTACCTATGTCACTCTCCTTTAGTAGGTACTTAATCACAATAATGACTTTTCTAAATTATGACTAACAATAGATCGTGCCCGATCTGTCAATTCCTATAGAAAGCGTCACGTGATAGCTCGGAGCTATTGGACGTCACGTGACACTTTCTGTAGAACTTGACAGTTTTTTTAAATAGAAAACTCCCGTGAGTATTAGACATATTAATATACTTAGACCGGGTTACTCACGTCTATAAAGTCGTAAATAGCTCGACATGTTTCGGGATGGTCCGCGCCCCATAATCATGAGTGAGTGACATGTCGAGCTATTTTCGACTTTATAGACGTGAGTAACCCGGTCTAAGTATATTAATAGAAATTGACAGATCGGGCACTGCCCGGTCCATCCCGGCCCAGTCCTCTGGTAGCCATCCTTAAATTATTTGAAAAATAACAAAATATTTTTTCGTATTTCAAATTTGTTATATTAGATTGTGTAATAAATTTGTAAACCCTTGTGCAAACACGGGCTACTTAAATACTTGCTCTAATAAAGCGGTAAATACTGTATTTTTGTCTAAAACCACATTTTCACAAGAGAGAGAAAGCCACGAGAGACTAAAACTATTTTATAATGCATAATGTGCTTACCATAAGTTTTACGTGGCCGTATTCGATAGCGACTGCGGCGTTCGGGTGTTTGTATGTCAGTCTCGCTCCTGCCAGAGTAATGGTAGGAGCGAGACGGACATACTTTCGTTGCTATCGAATACAGTTGCCTGTAGCTCATGGTAACCATAAAAACTTTCTATAAATAAATGATAACACTTACCTAATTTAAAACAAACAAACAAAAATGTACTCAAAGTTTCTATGCCTTGGTCACAGAAGCAGTAGTATGCGTCGCATTCGATAAACTTGTGTGATGATCCCGTTTACGTTAGCCTTAACTTCTAAAGAATTTAGAACAGCGCACCAAGCAAAACACGATCGTCACGTTAGTTGAGTTTATCAAATGCGACACATACTAGCGCTTCATTTTCAGAACTTTTTACAACAGGTATACCTAGTAACCGGGTTTGGCCACTAACCCTGTGTATATTTATATATATTGTGGGACAATCTTACACAAACCGACCTGGTCCCACGGTAAGCTCAATAAGGTTTGTGTTGTAGGTACTAGGCGACGATAAATATAATAGATAGATACATATAAATACCTAAATACATAGAAAACAACCATAACTCAGGAACATTCGTGATAAACACAAACAAATGCTCTGACCACGATTCAAACCCCAGACCTGCTTCGTGGGTAGTAAACCTACCAACTAGGCTAGGAGGCCGTTATTTTGTATACAAAATTATCTACCAAACTTTACCCCCTCCCTACAACAGTTTGCACAATTCGCCTATTTCCCCGACAGGTACTCAAAATCATAAAAGTTATGTAACCAGAGTTGCAATCAAACCGGAACATAAAACCGGAATCAAATTGGAACTTTTGATTAGACGAAGGATTTTTGAAAATGTTGGTAAGTATATTAATCGTACTTATATCATAATTATCTTCCCTAGCTTACGTAGGTATCGATCGCGCATATCGTAACCATAACAAGATACGTACACCGCTCGTCACATCGTAAAACTGACGTTTGCTTTAGGTACTTGTCGTTATATAAAGACGCTCGTCCGTAATACGCTCGTTAAACTTTTTACAACTAAGTAGAAAATACCGTAACGAGCATAAGTTAAATCTCAAACTTAGATCGGCTTACCCATCTGCATATTATATGACCTATTAATTTTGCTCAAACAAGTGCATTGCAGCGGCTTAAGAAAACTTCTACCCTCAGAAGTTTAGCGTCATTCGACATTAATGTCTCTTGAATATTCATGTTTGCTAGTTACAAAGTCGAAGGCTGGAATGAATCTGTTTTGCCGCAAACTTAGGTAGCGAACTTGACTGAGGTCGGACACCTTTGCAATCTCTATTTCTTGAGGAACAAAGGACGCTTTAGTGATTTGAATTTAGAAATTGTGCTGTCTGTCTGTGATAGGTACGAGAATCTCGTCTTATAGCGATTCAGTTCAGGACCTAAACTGAGTCGCTGCCATACAACTGGAGCCTCATAGTCTTATCGCGATTCAGTTTAGTCCCAGTTGTATGGAAGCGACTCAGTTTAGGTCATTAACTGAATCATAAGACGTCATGGTAAGGCCCCTGGGCACCGTTAAGAACTTATATTAACTGAATTGCGTTAAGACGTCATGGTAAGGGCCCTGTTCGCATACGCACATAGAGAGAGACCTTCTGCTTTGTTTTGCTTGAATTGCCACTCCGAAAAAAAGGGAGGCATATCTTTAAGTTTTTTTTTAATCTACTGACAGACTTGGTTTTTTTTTATGCTATAGGGGGCAAATGAGCAAACGAATCGCCTGATGGTAAGCGATTAACGTCGTCGCCGTCGTCGTCGTCGTCGTCGTCGTCGTCGTCGTCGTCGTCGTGGTTTGTCAGACTATTATTTCTATTTCTACGTAAGGGTTTCTTGTACCTGATTTAATGGAATAATGTGGGGATAATGATGAAATAGGTAGACCCATCTCTAATACACATTGATTTGCCATTTTGTTGTAGAATATAGGACCCATATGCTATACGATTAAACTTTGTCCGCCAGCCCGTGGCCGGTCTAAATTGAATCGTCCTTTATTCTTTTTAAAATCAGTGACCCCATTTTCTCTCTCAACCAGGGGTATCTGTTCAAGACTCCTTGAAACCCACATTGTCAATATATCACACAATCCTACGTTAGAGAAGCATTGTTCGAACATTCAGACCAAGAAGCGAAATTCAAACTTTATCAAACTGATCTTCACTGCACATTGATTTGACACTAGGTACGTTGTTCATCTCGTACTTATATGTAAGTACGAGCGAGATGCAGTGCGAGTAAGATGAAACTGAAATTTTCAGAATTCGAATAGTGCTCTAGGATTGAGCCGTGGGGAATTCTCACGCCATCGCCACTGAATCGTTGGTGCGCAAATGCAGCGCTGGGTATAGGGGCATTTGAATCTACATCGAAATTGAGCTTTATTGCATGAAGACAAGGTGTACAATTGAATGAGATTTTAATTAAACACACAGTGAGTTTTTTATGCATATAGCAAAAACATGACTGTAACTCGAAACGGACTTTTGTTTCCAAAAGCGTCGTCGTTGGACGTAGTTTTTTGGATAATTTGTCAATGTGCCTACCTATAACTATGAGTATCTCGATATTAATTAAAATAACATTTTATAAGAAAAACATAAAACGTTGTTTTAAATGTAAAATCATAAAACTTTGGTATGATTCTTATACGACGTAGAAAAATGTTACCGAGCTCAAATTCAGTTGACGAACTAAACTTAGTCGCTTCCATACAACTGAATCTACTGAACCTAAACTGTATCGCGTTAAGACGTCATGGTAAGCCCCCTGTTGTTGTCTTATCCAGCATGTTTCACGCTATCTGCCTGGCATCTTATCTTAGCTCTGCTGGGTGGTATTTTTTATTGGTTAGTATCTTAGTTAGTCCGTCTGTCTGTCCGTCCGTTCGTCCGTCCGTCCGTCTGCGGTTTTGCTTAGTGACCGTTAATACTAGAAAGCTGTAATATGTACTTAACAAATCAAGTTTTTCAAGGGTCGGCAACGCGCATGTAACACCCCTGGAGTTGCAGGCGTCCATAGGCTACGGTGACCGCTTACCATCAGGCGGGCCGTATGCTTTAAAAAAAAAGTACTTATGGTGTCAAAGTGGGACAATAAAAAGTCGAAAGACTTTTATTTTTAGGGTACCTCTAAGGGTAATAGGGGTTTACTAAAAACATTTTTTCTAAAATTAATATTTTCAAAAATAACAAAAATGTGTCCCCCCCTAACTTTTGAACCGCAAGTCAAAAAAATATGACAAAAACGGGACCTCAAACTACGGAACCCTACACTGAGCATAGCCCGACATGCTCTTGGCCGGATTTATTTATAGGTTTTTTTCAAGTTTTAGTCGAATCATATCACGCCTATTGTGATAAAAATAGTAAGTAAATCAAGTCCGTTCAGCACTAATGTCCCCTGCACCTACTTAATCTTTCTGGTTAAGCCCATTGGTTGACTGTTAGAGAATACCTTAAGGCATTAAGTCCGCCATTTGTGCCATTTGTATTGTGCAATACAGTTTTAAATAAATAAATAAATACTTGAGTTTTAACCGTTTTTAAAGTTTCAAATGATATCATGTCTGATTTTTCTTAAGCGTCTGATGTTTATTGATGGTTCTGAATATCACTGTATCGTTCAAAATGAGGTGAGGTATCAACACCTTTCAGATTTATTAACATGAGTATAAGTCGCGGTAAGACAAATATACATATAGCAAAACTCTGCTTTCAATAAGTATCTAAGGATCCCTTTCGACTGAGGCTATACTTTCAAACGATTTAGTGAGTAGGTACTTTAAGGTTGTTGACTGTCTGTCTAGCTACTTTCTGATTGAATCTTGAAGGTACCTTCGAAAGCTACAAGTAAGTAATTGAATGTTCACTTTCAATCTGAGTTTCCCTATGCTTGGAAAATAAATAAAATTTAAGTGCCGTTTTACCGAGAGAGAATGCTTTATTTTTATAAAATACTAAGAAAATGTAACTTAGTGCTTGATTCCATTGCGAAAATGGAACAGTTGGTAGGTAGGTACCTAATACCTTATATTTTCGTCACAAAACACTTGAGTGTTTTAAAAAATGGTTTAGGTAGGTAATCAAGTTACTTAGTTGTTTTAGAAATAAACGCGCGGCAACATTGCAAGGAGTTATATTCGGCACTTTTGGACCAGGTGAGAACCGGTATGTACTATAAAATTGAAAGAGATCATAATTGTCATATACTACAGAAAACGTGACCAAGGCCCCCAGCCAGTGCCCAACATTTTTATATTACTATTTTTTTTATTTGATCTTTATTTTTAACGTACCACTATTTAAAGTTCATTAAATAAGTACTTTCTTAAATAAAATAAAAATATTACTTACTATATAAAACTTTTATGGGATGAAAATGGAAAAAAAATCAATTAAATACCTAAACCTACCTACTTACCTGGTGAAGTTTATTGTTTTGACCTTTCATCCCAAAGGTTATTGCACAGTTAGGTACTTACTGGTAATCTACATATAGTGAAATGATGAGCCCTTCTGCTTGCAAGGTATTTGCTTGCAACTTTTTTGTAACGGACCCTTTATTATGTACGTATCGGACACCCACTAGGTCAGTTTTCGGTGTTAAATCTAAAAATAGTTTAGAAAAGATATTGGAATGCATTAAACTTTTATTCATGTATGTAATTAATGAATACCTACAGAGCGTGTAACCCGTGTTCATACGAATTCAAATCACATACCTCATCCGGAAATTCAGTTTTAGCTTGTAAAGTTTATGCTGCAGTTAGCAAGAGTTAGCAAAGGCTAATTAACTGGGAGGGGTCGTCGACACGGTGAGAGGTGGAACAGATATTAGTATTTGTAATAGTTATAATTGGTACGAATTCAGATGTAACTGGAGATCAATTTTATTAGGAATCGTTCTTTGGTCCTTAATACGAGGGTATTCGTGAAAGTTAAGACCATATCGAAGAAATGTTTTCTGAAACTAAAAAGTGGTAGGTATCAGAGGCTCATAACCTGAAAAGTCCTTCACACCAATTTGAAGAAAAGCGGAAAAACTCTTGAAACTTGCATGCGTGCTAACAACAATGACCTGAAAATAGGCCCAACGATAACGGCGTTATCACACTTGCGATTTGCGAGCGAGTTTTGAATGGAACCGAACACGCCGCAAGTTCGCCGCGTACATGTTTTGGTATAGAAATCGCTTTCAAATCGCCCACGTGTGATAAGGCCCTAAGACGATGAAATAGTCCCATTATAATATAGAGATGGATGGACAAAGCATAGCCAATTTTTTTGTTGAAACCATAAGTACCAATTATTTAATTAATATTTTGATTTATTATCATTATCAAAGTAGTAGGTAACACTAATTATTATACATATAAATCATAAAGCCAAATAGATGTCATGTACCTAGTATATAATACCTAAAGCCTTAGCCTGAACCGTCGAAGAACTTTAAAATTTGAAAGAACTTCAAAATATCAAAATGTACTCGAGTTTATCTACAAAATGATTTTTGAAATTTAATTGCTCGTTTAAAGCAAACGACGTCGCGGACAAAGGCTAATAGATAACACATGATTTTCAAGTAAGTATACCTCCACTATTAGTAAGTAAAAAAATTGATACAGCTTATAATTAACCCCCTGCACCTACTTAATCATCTGGTTTAGCCCATTGGTTGACTGCTGACCTACAATAAAGTTTTAAATAAATTAATTAATTAATTAATCATAACAAATCGATTAAAGTAATATGTCATAAAAAATATAGACAGGTACTGACTATGGTCAAATCTATTTCCAGCAACATTTAGCCTTTCATTGACACATGTCAATGAAAGTCTAAATGTTACGTAGTCTAAAATTGGGCTTAGTCTTACGCAACTAATTGATTGTAAAACACGAAGAAAGGCAAAGTAACTTTATACCTTCCAATTATCATCTGTATAGGTATTAAATTGAATACGGGTGTAAAAGGTAACTGCTATCTAAAAGCACTAAAGGTGACCTTCGAAGGGTCACGACATAGCCGTCGATACAGTCTGCTACATTATCTTGAGAAATGTACCCAACCATATTTCCTCGTGAAGCTGAGTGACGACGCCATACAAACACAATGGCGATTTTCAAACTGTAGGTACTTACATAAAAAAGCTGTTTATTTTAAAGAATTTAAGAATATTTGTTGTTCGTTACATCTTAATCTTATTTTTGACAACTTTGACACAATGCAGTCAAATTCTTTTACTTAACTTGCCAAGAGCATTGACAAAAATACACTGATATGTATGTCTCGCGTGATTTGCAAGCTACAAAATTTCCATGTCAATGTCGTTAGCTTTCGATTGAACCTTCATACCTCTAAGGTTTCTGTGTAACGTAAGAAAGGCCTGGGGTTAATTAGACGAAATGAAAATTGATATTTTTCGCGGTACTAACATATTAAGTTTCATTGTGGAAATTATAAGGTATTTAGCTAAAAATAACTCACTTTCAGGAAAACCCAAAGAGAATTATTGTCGGAACAACTTGGTTGTAGGTATTTTATAAGAAAAAATATTTTCGCCATTGAAAATGTAATTTTGCATGACACTCCGTTTATAATTATTTGTATTATATTATAAAATTTGCCATATTATACGGTACGCTTAGACCGACTTTTAAACGTATCGTAGGTACCTATGTCAGACACTCGATAAGTAGATAAAAACAAGAGCTCCTACAGACGCTCATACGGATATGATACATACTTACAGTTGGTAATGCAACTAAAATACTGAAAATATGCAACAGTGATATAATAAGGGTTCTGAAAATTCAAGACTCACTGTTACTGAGACGTAGTCGAGTTTCGTAATAATAGACCCGAGAATTTTAAGAACCATGAGCTGTTGCAAAGGTACACTAGTTTTTCTACGACAGCAAAAATATGGAAAAAAGGGAAATCCTAAATTGTGGCAAAATGTGGAGAATGTTATATGCCCACAATAGAAGTTAAAAAAAATTACAGTGCTAATATATTGTAGGTATGAAAATCCATACGAGCATTCGTTTAGCAGTGTTCTTATGGAATACCATTATACCGATGTCAACTGATGATTTTTAATATAGATGTCAGTCATCTAATGGGAGCTACCGTATTGTCGCTCACCAGGCGGCGCCACTCATGCGTGGGTCCTGTCTCAATATGAGAGAATTGTCAAAGTAACGTTTGAAATGTTCCCGTAGGACCCACGTTCCACTAGCGCGACTCGCGACTCGCGGTAATCCTCATTGACAGATGTGCTGGAGTAGAAAAGAGTATATTATGCAACAGTGATATAATAAGGGTTTTGTAAGAATAGACCCGAGAGTTTATGAACACTGCTCCTATGGATTTTCATACAATATATAAACACTGTTGATTTTTAAATTTCTAAAATGGCCATACAACATGTTCCACATTCTGCCACGTTTCTAGATTTTGCTTTTTACGCTATTTTAGCTGTCGTAGAAAAACTAGCGTATGCAGCAGCTCATAGTTGGTTCCTAAAACTTGAGGGTTGCCGTTACAAAACGAGACGAAGTCGAGTTTTGTAATAGACCCGAAAGTATTATCCCCTTATTATATCACTGTTGCATAAACTACTATTTTAATATCGCTGTCAGTCATATAATTTGTCATATAGAATTGCTAAAGAAAAAAAAGTATCTTATAAAAAAAAAAATTCAAACGCCTGTAATTTCTTTAAAGGCAATGTTGCGCAATCTGCCAAATTTTCATCGTAACGGATCAGGCGAAATGCGAGACCTACATAACACAAGTGGCGTTTAAAACTTAGAAATAAAGGAAAAGTGGAAAAACTCAAGAAAAAGTTTTCTATTTCTAAGAATTTTCGTACTGTTCGCAGACGCTTCTGCTTAAAAATAAAATAATTTAACGTATAAATAAATTCTTCTAAACGTTCATCATATTTAAGTGCGGTGTTAAATATAGTAGCGGCGTTTCCCGCCATATAGCTTTAGAAGCCAAACTGCAGCTCGGCAAAAGCGGAAGCCAGCAGTGGCGAGGTGGGACATTACTGCAGGCGTCATTACCAATGCTTGCCGAGCACTCGTGCTTGCGGCACAATCTCGCCACGGCGACAGATGTGACAGTTGTCAGCATCATTATTACTGGTTTTACTGGCGTCTATGAGCTACGGACACCGCTTACTATTGCGTGAGCAGTATCCTTGTTTGCCTCCAATATGTAATTTATATGTAAACACATCAATTTTACCACTAAAAACTAATACTTTTGTATAGAGCTCTTGACAGTTGTCACAAGAAACACGACATATGCTCCGAAATTCCGACAATTCTATTTCTCGTGACAATTGTCATAAAGTCTTTTACCAAAAATTATCTATTTATTGATACGATATTATATGAATGATCGAAATGGTAGTTAATAAGCACATTATACGGCAATTGTTTTGGCATATATTACCATGCTATCTCCTTGTATTGAACTTCTCAATATTGCTGTTATATATAACGGCCTCCTAGCCTAGTTGGTAGTGACCCCGCTTACGAAGCAGGAGGCCCCGGGTTCGAATCCTGGTCAGGGCATTTATTTGTGTGTTTATCATGAATATTTGTTTCTGAGTTATGGATGTTTTCTATGTATTTAAGTATTTATATGTATCTATCTATTATATATGTCGTCGCCTAGTACCCACAACACAAGCCTTAGAGCTTACCGTGGGACTAGGTCGATTTGTGTAAGATTGTCCCATAATATTTATTATTTATTTATTTATATGGCATATATATTATGGCATATAATTATGTGCCCTTGAAGGCGTCAGGCTAGGTACTTACTGCGACCTGCCGACGGGAATTACGTCTATAGCGCACTAATGATTTTGTGCCCAAGTGGAACACCTGCTGGAACTGTAATAAGCAATAACTAGAGGGCCCACCGCACAAGTTTCTTTCCTGTCGCACTTGCTTAAACAATTATAAGTGTGACAGAGACATAAAACTTGTCTCACATTTCGCGGCCCTCAGACTGAAAAGCGCTAAAGACCCCAGTCACCATAAAAGTTATGGCGCCATCTAGCTGTCAAAACTGAGACTGCCATTTTTGCGCCACCTACTTCACGCGCCGCATTAATTCTATCTATGTCTTATGGAACTTCAGTTTGCGTTACGAGTTCGCGTATTTCCTATGTTTGGCGAAACACTACCATACGCAACATCTGAAGTGCCACCCTGAAGCTACCAACTCGCCTGCGCTCGGTAAGCGGTCAGTACGGCATCCGAGTTACTGCACAAGTGCAGTAAAGTTGGGTATAAGGAAGCGAAATGTGCGGTGCCGTAATACTCCATCTGTCTTTTTAAGCGGTGATTCTGAACCACAGCTCCGGGCTGCTTACTTGTCACAACAATTATATTTCGGGGTGCTATAGCGTAAAAGATGGCTTTTTTAATGGGAAGTGGGAAATTTAGTACGGCCTCCTAGTTGGTAGTGACCCCGCCTACGAAGCAGGAGGTCCCGGGTTCGAATCCTGGTCAGGGCATTTGTTTGTGTGTGAACCACGAATATTTGTTCCTAAGTTATGGATGTTTTCTATGTATTTATATGTATCAATCTATTACCTATACTTATATATCGTCGTCTAGTACCCACAACACAAGCCTTATTGAGCTTACCTTGGGACTAGGTCGATTTGTGTAAGATTGTCCCAGAATATTTATTTTTAGTCATTAATATTTATTATAACCTAATTGATATTATATTTTTATAAAGCGCACCAATAATTGAGTTTTCATTTAGGCGCTTTTAGTCCTGCTTTCTGTAAAAAATCCAGAGATAAGTAGAACATGTTCCTGAGTGTCAGAAACAAAGTTGAAACACTTTCGCTTCCATCTGTGGTATAAAATTTGGTAGGTAGGTACATTCAACCAATTGGAACCCTAGGCCACTCTAGAACCATGTCAAAATGACAAGCAGTAAGAGATTTCTTACAATCTGACTTATAGCGTCACTATGACATAGTCCTGCAGTGGCCTAGGGTTCCAATTGGTTGACTGTACATGTATGCTTAACTGATGCATTTTTAACCGTAGATACAGTCTGCTTAATAAATTTATATGCATCTGTATTCAATTTTGAACCTTCTTCGCCTGTAAGAAGCTTCGAAGTGTATAGATATTTATAGACATGACTGTACCTAATCGTCGTCATATGTGCAAAACTTTGCGCGTTTAGGCATAAGCTATAGATTGTTTAAAAGTCGGCTGTGAGGAGAAAACGAAAGGTTCAGTTAGCAGGCAAGCTATTTCAGGTTTATTACTCACTAGAAAGTAATTAATGTTTTCAACACTCAAATTAAACTTCACTGTTCTAATTGTAAAGTTCACTCTGCAAAAGGGATGATTCGAAATCATAAATATGACACAAGCATGTTATCAATTCCGCTGGATCTCGCTCTCGCTTAGGGTTTTTTTTTTATACCACGATGGTGGTGGTGGTGGTGATGGAAAGCGGCCACCGTAGCTTATGGACGCCTACATCTCCATGTGAAGAAAGACAAGCGTACAATTTTCTGCAATGGGCGTCAAAATTTCGGTCACTTAATTTCTGCTGAGAAACCTGTTTCAACAACTCATTTTGCGTCCCTGTTAACCAAACGGGCGTTTTGTATGAATGCAGCAGAAATTACGTGACCGAAATTCTACCGCTTAGAACCCTTATATCACATAGGTAGGTAGAGCCGGTCTATGCCAAGTTTCCTAGATTTTGATAATACAGATTGTGAAAGTAAACGTGAAAATTTCATAAAATAGCTCTTTAAAGTGGGACTTATTACTATATAATGAGACCGCTTAATACTCAAGATGGCAAGAGCGTCTCTGGAATAGTTTTGTGTTTTTTGTCTGCTAAACGTTGTTTATGTGTAATATGAATAGTTTATTGTCCTGTGAACTAACGAAAAAGCGTGCAGCTAATGAAGAATTAATCCCGAAACGCGTCAAAGCATTTTTAGTCATTACTCGCGGTAGCCCCGAGATCTCGGCCCCCGGACGCTAGTGTAACATTTTTAGCTATAAATTTTAGCTTAGCTTACTCGAGCCACCGAACAATGTCGCCTTAGTGGCAATACACACATGCATGGAAAAAGAGGAAACGGCTAAACATATTTTCCTAGAATGCGGACAGGTAGAAGTATACAGGAGTAAGTACTTAGGAACTCCAACAACACTAAAGGAAGCAATTAGCAACCAGCATTTTGGGGAGCTTCCCGGAGGCACGGGATTTTGGGGAGGTTTTTTATATTTAAGTTTAGTGTTAGGGTTAGCTTTAGTCTTTAGTATTAGCGTTAAATTTGTATAAGGTAGTTTTAAGTGTTTTTTTTTTATAAGTTTTTGTGAATTATCATCTTTTGTAGAAATGAATATAGCAAATTATTTTCCAAGAAACCTTTGAAAATTAGCAACCTAAAAAAGATGCTAAGTTTCGTGGAGGAGCTAGGGTGGTTAGAATAGGGCTACCTCGTTATCACGCAAAAAAGGCACAATAGATGTCGAGTTGCGGAAAACGCCCAGCAAAACTAACTAACTAACTAAGTGGCAATACACTTTAAAATACGATATATTATACTGATATGTTTATATAGGTAGCCATTATTTAAAAGAAGAAGACGAAGCAGTAAGGTACCTATAGATTAACGCTTAACTAGTTAGAATAGTTCATTTGCTTAAAAGAGATAACGTAGTTTGACATTAATTACACACAGGGTAAAGAGTGAGTAGAATTACGACCTCGTGTTAAAAAAAAATTTTAGCGCTTCTTAATACACAATTTACCTACTATTAAACTAATATGATCATTTACATTATAACTAGGTACAATTGAATTGCGGTACTCTCATAACAGCCATAGGAGGGTATCGCAATGAGGATTACCGCGAGTCGATTTTCCGCTAGGGCTGCTAGTGGAACGTGGGTCCTGCGGGAACATTTCAAACGTCACTTTGACATTTCTCTCATACTAACACAGGACCCACGCATGGGTGGCGCCGTCTGGTGAGCGACAATACGGTAGCTCCCATTGTGCGTGGGTAAACCACAACTTAAAACTCGTAGCACGTCAGTTACGTACTCTGTTGACAACGGCGCTTCCAAGTAAGTGTAAATACTCCGCTTTTAGTAGAGTTGGTATGGTATTCAATTATGTATGGTAATCATGCTGTATGGTATTTGGTGGCAACATGGCTTATGACCTCACACTATGGCGACGGACCATAGATGGTCGCGATCCTCAGCAAGGGAACGAGGAGGAAGATAATGGTAATCAAATATTTTACAATCTGAATACGCCTCAGCACATACTACTCAAGACAGTTTCGAGAGTTCTAGATTCACTTAGTAACGAAATTAATCTTAAATTTTCAAGTACTCTGCCTTAATTGCTCGATCTTTTGAATAAGTACTTACAAAGGTCCAGTGGAAAGTCATAAACTGGGGCAAAAGCATAATTAAGAAAAACAGTTTTTAATTAAAGTTTGCAGACACGGCGGCTCAACTTACATTTTGCTAAAGTAACATAGTTGTCTATTTTATTATTTTAAATCTTTCAACCATTTAGTTAGGTATCCATTTAAATTTATGCGTTTTATGAAGGTATTTACTTAATTAAATTTGTCTCGGCTCAAATTGGAAAATACTTACCTATTAAATAGGAGGTACCTAGTGAAAGGGATAAAAACACCAGACACCACTTAAATACATGTTTTAATCACGTACGCCAAGTATTACAATCAACTTTGAATAAATAACACGGGAAGTAATTGTACGCGCGCCGACGCGCCATCTTGATGATTATGACAGCCCCGAGGACGCGGTAGGGATGTCCTAATGCGCCTTAGGGATGGGACACGTGTAGTATATTGTCGGTCTTTCATCTCGGCCATTCTGACCTTGAGCTTCGTCCCGAAGGTCATACTCTCCAATGCTCCGCTGCAGTCTGCAGCAGGTTACGCAGTCCCCACAGGCTGAACCAATCCCAGGTGGCGGTAGCCCCACCGGTTAGGTATTCTGTGAATCAGAAAAGCCTATTGTAGATGTGCATGATTCACATACAACCCTTGATTCTTTTGGGTACACTTTGTTGAATACCGCTGACGTTATTTTACGCCATTATAGACCAAGATCCATATTTAGTCCAATTAAATGTAGAATTGCAATCACCAATATAAGAGTTGGATCACCCTTGATATGACAAATGTAACAAGTAATGATTTACTAAGATAGTCACTTTAAATTTTATCACCGTAGTTATAATTAGTAGTATAGTAATGATGTCTGATATGTGTGACATCTAGTGGCGAATAGATAAGACTTTATTTTTGTACAACGCCATCTCGACGAAAGTAGCAAATTTTTACATATTAGTGCCATTAAAATATACTGGAAATGGATTGTACAGTATTTGATAGATACCATTGTTTTCTTGAGACCCAGTTAATACTAATAAAATTGTTGAGTTCTCATACAATCAAATCTCATCTTCAACAATCATTGGTATGCTATTATACGTCAGCCAAACATAGACATTATGAATCACGTATTTTGGTTAATGGTAAAGACTTGGAAAACATTTACAGTTGACTTATAGACAGTACAACAACGCAGTAAAGCGTACAATTCACTCTCGAGTGCAATACACGAGAAAGCCAATAACGGTAACATTACTAACTCATGTTTAGATCATTGACATAGCACGGACGGCTAAACAAATCTATATTTTTAATTACATACCGATTCATGCAGGGCTTAATGCAGCGCTCATTCATATAAACTGCAATACTGTCATTCTCAAGGGTTTCAAGGATATTTGGCATTGTCGGGATTCACCGACAGTTAGTTGATAGAAAACAAACATTACCGTTTAGACCACGGTTATACAACCGCCTCAGTCTTATGGTGGAGATCAGCATACACCTATATGCCTGTAGACACCGACGCATTCATGTCAATATCTGCATGAAACTTGTTGCATGCACGCATTCGTCTGGCTCGTCGTCCAGAACAGGCGCACGTTCCACATGCCGGGGGACCGGAGCCTCACTAGAACGCAGCGAACGGGAGTATGGCCAGGAGGCAGCTCATCCCAATGAGCGCAGTCAAATTACTGGGAACATAACAGCAGATGGCTCGATGAGCCCATTGCTATAAAAGGCATTAATAAACGGCAGACGGCTCGTCTGAATGAACTCACTGTGATCATCTGAAATAGAACCAACGAAGGGCTCGTACTAATGAGCACTCTTCCGTAACCTTATTATAAGTAGTAGAGGCCCTTTTTAATGGGCACATTTGATAAACGAAACAGGCCCTTTTTAAAGGGCACTCTTGATTATCGGCATTACAAAGGCTGAAATTAATAAGCTCAATTGCAATACCGTAATCATAAATAAAACAGGCCCCTTTTAAAGGGCACTCTTGATTATCGGCATTACAAAGGCTCAAATTAATAAGCTCAATTGCAATACCGAAATCATAAATAAAACAGGCCCCTTTTAAAGGGCACTCTTGATTATCGGCATTACAAAGGCTCAAATTAATAAGCTCAATTGCAATACCGTAATCATAAATAAAACAGGCCCCTTTTAAAGGGCACTCTTGATTATCGGCATTACAAAGGCTCAAATTAATAAGCTCAATTGCAATACCGTAATCATAAATAAAACAGGCCCCTTTTAAAGGGCACTCTTGATTATCGGCATTACAAAGGCTCAAATTAATAAGCTCAATTGCAATACCGAAATCATAAATAAAACAGGCCCCTTTTAAAGGGCACTCTTGATTATCGGCATTACAAAGGCTCAAATTAATAAGCTCAATTGCAATACCGAAATCATAAATAAAACAGGCCCCTTTTAAAGGGCACTCTTGATTATCGGCATTACAAAGGCTCAAATTAATAAGCTCAATTGCAATACCGAAATCATAAATAAAACAGGCCCCTTTTAAAGGGCACTCTTGATTATCGGCATTACAAAGGCTCAAATTAATAAGCTCAATTGCAATACCGAAATCATAAATAAAACAGGCCCCTTTTAAAGGGCACTCTTGATTATCGGCATTACAAAGGCTCAAATTAATAAGCTCAATTGCAATACCGTAATCATAAATAAAACAGGCCCCTTTTAAAGGGCACTCTTGATTATCGGCATTACAAAGGCTCAAATTAATAAGCTCAATTGCAATACCGTAATCATAAATAAAACAGGCCCCTTTTAAAGGGCACTCTTGATTTTTTTTTTTTTCGATTTCACAAAGGCTCAAATTAATGAACACAATTGCGATTTCGAAACTATAAACGAAACAGTGCTGTAATTTCATTAAGGTTAAATTTGAACACACAATCAACACTATAATCATGTGCAACTTGGCTGTACTCTTCAGTGTCCCTAAGTCAAAAGGAAACACGTTGTGCAGTACACCCATTAAAATACAGTAAATATTGAATAGAACTGCGGCAATCTCCCCATAACAGGGAAACATCAACTATATTTAAATAAAACACGTGAGTTGAGACTATTCTAGAACACTATCACATTTTATAACAGTGCTGTAATCTCGCTTAAGCCAGATCTCTTAACACACAGTCAAAAGTATAATCATGTGCAACTTGGCTGTACTCTTCCGTGCCCCCAAGTAGAAGGGTATACACAAGGAAATACAAAATACCATACAACAATTGAAATGCAGTGGAGGCTGAGCAAGTGCTACTTACCGACGATTCACTTATCAAAGTTCGTCTTATCGAGGTCCCACTGTAATTTTCTTAATATGTGTGTGATTATCATAAAACAGCATTACCATCAATATACAGCAGTGATGTAATATTACACTCGCTTAAGCAAAGATGTGCACTCACCAATTTGTGGTTTGCAAATATTGTAAACATATACATTTCTGACAGGACGTTTCAAAGTCTATCCACAAACCTGGAAAAACTATAACACCAACACCCAACAGTATCACACCTCGTTCGTGAGTGCATTTTATGTGTAACAACATGTTCAAACCTGCATAACTAAAATAATTTATGAAATACCATGCTAGAGTCGGACTATGCTAAGTTCCCTTGATCTTAGCAGCACAGACAAAGTGTCAAGCGATCGTCACAACTTCATAGGAGTTTGACGCTCAAAATAACACTCCATAGCTTGACAGTTCACTTTCCTGAACGTGAAATCATGGTTTGACTTTAGCACATATGGAAGATAAAATGATTTCATATTAGCACATTATGTTGTGAGTATTTATCTCAACACACAGCAATTTGATCAAGGTTATTCTTGACTTCTTTAGAACTAATAAATACTATACGGTGTCATTTGTTTTGTTACACCCAGTGCTTACTAAATTACTGATAAATTCTTAATGAATAGAGTAAAAGTCTCAAACACAGTAAAACATCGGTTCATTACATGACATGTAAGGTTATGTTTTGTTTTTTTTTTAATAATTAACAGCAGTGAAGGGGTCAAAATAATTTAAGTAGCTTTAATAAGCTATTTTCCTTTGTGAACAAGGCATCCATCCAACTTACCAATATATTAGTGTCTTAATGTCATTTGAATGCCAAAGACATATAACGCATGACATGCAGAGTGTCAAGTGCATATTGAGGTTGGCTGAGACATACCTGCTTATCATGATTACCAACAGCTGGCCTTACTTGTATATTTCTGGATGCACTGTAGTATTTTTATTTCTCTTTGTGTATTTCAAAACAGTAAGCCTTAAATATTTCTTTATCCATATGCATGTGGTTTTTATACAACGGCTTACAGGTTCACCAATAATTCTATATCATCAACATTCAATATGTATCTGGAAAATAATAAAGATTAAACAAATCCTTATAATTTTCAACTCATCCTCATCATAGTTATGGATGGGTCATCAATAACAAACAATTCTTTTATTTTATTTTATTAGTTCAGTAAGTTGTTTATCCAACTATACGTCTTTGGTCAATTGATAACAGTGATAAGGTACACTGATAACAAGATATTGCTAAAATGATTGCAATAAAACCTTTATTCTCTTATAGTACTGCAAAGCCTACATTTATGTAAACAGAACATTGGCCACATGTCACAATAAGTCATATATTAATCATATATTAGTTTATTTCATGACAAGTTTCATATGAAGGTTACAATGAATAAAATGTTGATGCTGCATTTCCTTAGTAAATGTAATGATTTTATGTCATAATTATAGTAGCATTGAGTCTAAATAGTTTTTCCTAGGACACTTCAAATCCATTTATTACAATATCATGTTTGTAAGTTACCGCTGAACTAGTTAGCTTTAATTTTTGTCAGAAGACAACAACCATTGAACTCATTAGCACATTGCTGTGTTTATTTACTTAGAAAGTGTATTGTTATGTTACACATTGACAGCTAGTGTACAGTGTGTCAAGTTGGCAGAAAACATGTAACACATAACCTTAAGTTTTGAACAAATACATCACCTTGAATATGGCTGTTGAATATAATCTTCTTTCTTTCTGTATAATGCATTCTTAGTGTTATGAATGGCTTAAACATACCTGGTGGGTACTGAATAATAAACAAACACATGTCCTAACCACAGTACCTATTCAGTTAACTTTCAGTACTACTGAGTCCAGCCTGGATATCTGACTTATGAATCTTATGTTATATTCCTTACTCTGAAATGTCTGAAAATTACACAAACAAAACACACCAACCAAATCATCTTGTTGTATGTTGTACACACAGTTGTACAAGCAATTCATTCCCTTGTCAAATACAGCTAAACACTCCGCTGTATATAGAACAAACCTTAAGGTTGACTTGTCATTATATGATTGAAGCTTAAAATCAAGGTATTTAATAACACACACAATGTAAAACCATTAGTTATAAAGTACCATTCAAAGGCTAAACACTGGTATTTGTTACTATTTCATCAAACTTGAAATGACCGCAACATTGTAGCAAGAACTTACCGTTCAATATCCATTCCTTTTTACCTGTATGTAATTAATATACTGAATACATATTTGTCTGAAACATTGAATTATCCATGCTAATGTCAGAGGATAGTGATGGTTGTTTTAGTTCAGAGTAGATTTTATCTCTGATCTCCATTGACACACAAACTTAGTGAAATTGCATTGTCATCCTTTTTCATACATTAGGTAAATATCACTGTAGGTATTGTAATATCAGTATTTAGAATCCTGTAATCACAGAATACACACACGGCAAGCAAATCAGAGAATATGTTAGTGGTGGGTGACACCTTCTCTGCATTTTCCTCTTTGGTAAGAGTATATTATTACTTATCAAGTAACACAACTTCTTTTACTTCTTACCTGCCTGTTTTGACAATAAACCTGTACTGTACTGTGTGCTTTGCTTACCAACAGTGTCACACAGTATAATAAGTAACAAGAAGTCTTCCTTTATGTCTTGCCTCTGTTGCAAGTTGCAACTTTAGGACTTAGTTCACGGTTCACTTGCGTAGGCGACGTACGCGTACCTACTTACTTACTTACTAGGCTTCTTTAAGGCAAATTACTGAATGTATTACTGGTGTTTCGTGTATTTACCCCAAGATACAATAATATATTCGTAGAATAAGTTGAACCGGTATAATTAACAGTTTTTATATAAAAATTGAACATCGGGAGCACGATGACGATTTTAGATTGACGAATATGATCACGGGCACTATTGATTCAGATCTCACTTCTGAGCTGAAAGGGATAAAAACACCAGACACCACTTAAATACATGTTTTAATCACGTACGCCAAGTATTACAATCAACTTTGAATAAATAACACGGGAAGTAATTGTACGCGCGCCGACGCGCCATCTTGATGATTATGACAGCCCCGAGGACGCGGTAGGGATGTCCTAATGCGCCTTAGGGATGGGACACGTGTAGTATATTGTCGGTCTTTCACTAGCTTAATATAAAGCCAATTAATTTAATTAAAAATATTTGTATTTCACCTGCTAAGTATCTCAGTAATTTTGAAGATAGCTGGAACAGATAGTGATATCAGCTATCCCAAATAAATACTTTTAATTTGAAAATTGTGCTGGGATATCTATCAGAATCGTTAGATTGCAATATGATAAGATTTTTTCTTTTGGAATAAACCTATACATCTCATACAGGCCTAAATAATAATAATATACGGCAGGGCTCGGAACCGGTTTAAAAAATAGCGGTTTATACCGGTTTATTTCGGTTTTACTCCGAACTTTCTCCAAGAACGCAAACGTTTTAAGAACATAATAAAAACCTGGATTTAACCGGTTTATCTGAAAAGCAACTTGACGGTCTAAACGCGACGTTGCCAGATTTCGTGTTCAAGTCGCAAGACGTACGAACGGATGGTTCCTTTAACAATTTTAGTTTTATGATTTTGCATACATGTATCTAGAGACGGGTCAAAAAATATAGGCAAACCAGTGAGCTGGTATTTATAGGTGACAGCCAACAGTGTCAATAATTTATTTAAAAGAAATCAAAATATAAGTTCATACAGGGTGTATTTTCTTTTCGGGCCAGTGGGGTCAACTAACAGATCCCGAAATGTTACACGAAAATGATCTTCAGACCTTTCCTCGATTTTAAATTAATGTTAGTGGCCTTTACAGAAGAAAAACATATATACAGGTTACGAGAAAAAGGTAATTTGTTACAAACATTTATTTGTGCTTATTTATTCAATTCCTATCCAGAATAAAAAGTTTGTATGAGACATGGAACCAAAAAAAAAACTTTTTTTCTAAATGCATTTTCATATTTTCCTATTAGTCCTAACAACAGGCAGGATGCCGTTCAAATGTAATACAAACATAATTATCAGTCCCATACGGATGAAATTCATAATAAGAAAATTATCTTTTTTTACATTTTGGTTTAAGTATAGATGAAATAAAACACATTCTTTTTAGTCCAAATTTGGCACTTTCACACCCTACATTACGTGATGACGCACCAACTAAAATTAAAATTTTAGCACCATCTTGTATCCCTCTTTCCCCCCCCAAATTCAAATATTCTTTATTTGCTTAAAATATGGTACAATAAGATGGTTTGAGTAAAATATTCCTGGACTTAACATATTTTGCTAGTAAGTATAGCATGCAAATGTACACTTATATCTATCTAAATACTACTTAATACTATTACATGCAAAACAGGTCATCTATATCGTAAAATATCTTATTTTTAAGCCAACGATAAAGTTGGGATTTAAACACATTAAGAGGGAGACCCTTAAAATTATCTGGAAGCGCATTGAATATTCGTACACACATATAATAACTACTTTTCTGGAAAAGGGCGCTGTGTGGAATAAAATCGATTACAATTCTGTTCGGGTCTCTTGTGTTCCTATTATATACATCTGTAGCTTTTTTAAACAGATATGGATATTTCATTACAAAAGTAGCTGCTTCAAAAATATACATACATGGTAATGTCAAAATGTCATGTTTTGCGAATAATGGCATACAGGGTTCCCGTTGAGGTACACCACACATTGCTCTTAGACATTTCTTTTGTGCTAGAAAAGCTCTATTCATGTCAGTGGAATTCCCCCATATGAGGAGTCCATATCTTAATTGTGACGCAACATAGCCATGGTAAGCCATCAGTACTGTAGTCGAACCAGATATGCAGCGAAGTCGTTTTAGGACATATGAAAATTTCCATAGTTTATCACAAACTGTTTCTATATGGTTCTTCCAATTACAGTTCATGTCTAATGTGATACCCAAGAATTTCACAATATCTACTTCGTTAATTTGTGTGTCGTTGTATCGGACATCCAATAACATCCCTTTGTTTCTTACGCTACGAAATTGAATTAATTTAGTTTTATTGAGATTAACAGATAAATTATTGAATTCTAACCATTGTATTACAGATTTTATAGTATTATTAATGTCATTATTATATTGCATTTCATCATTACATGTCACTAGAATTGATATGTCATCAGCAAAAAGCGTACATTTATGTGTCGTTATATCTGGTAAGTCATTGATATACATCAGAAAAAGGAGTGGGCCTAGTACACTACCCTGTGGCACTCCTTGTGTAATTTCCATGTACGAAGATCTATGTTGAACCATTGTTGAGTTTACAAAGCTTCTAATCTCCACACACTGTTGTCGATTACTTAAATATGACTTCAGCCATTGCAGTGCTGGCTATAAATTTTTCATTGATAATAATATTATAAGAATATAATAATAATAGATGGTAGATGTGGAAAGCTAAGTGGCGAGTTGGCTATGTGTCAGTGACACCTCTTTACCTTCATCCCTGATACTCGTACCGGTGTTGCCCCCTTGAGCCATCCTAGATGTCACCTTTTGTGGGAGCCCCTCTTATGTGGGCGAGTCACCGTCTGCCGTAAATCAAATTGCTTACCTTTTTCTTAGACAGACGCCCGATTTTATTTTCCATAACCCAGTATTTAGTGCACCACTTTCACCTAATAGTCCAGTATATTTTGGACTCCATTAAATCTCAATAGTACATACACCCTGGCGGGTGCTGCCTCTGCGTGCGTCCCATGGTTCGGGCAAGTGCAACATCCGCTCGGTGTACCCCTTACATTTCATTACATTGTCCCCTTTCGACATGATCTTGCGTGTTGGTTTTAGCTCCGCGTAAGCCTCCCAAATGTCCGGAACACCATTGTTCCGTGATGGGAAAGACATGCCTAACATAAGTCTTTATTTATTTATTTATTTATTTAAACTTTATTGCACAAAATACAAAAACAAATGTACAAATGGCGGACTTAATGCCCAATGGCATTCTCTACCAGTCAACCATACGCAAAACGGTGTTTTAACTTTACTTAAAAATTAGCAGATAACAGCATATCATATAAAACTTCAAACTTAGCTCAGAGAAGTTTGTTTTTAGAAAAAAAAAATTATTAAGTACTTATATTTTTCCTGTAATATTTATTATACTTAATGTTAACGTTGCCTAGAAATTTCAGACATTTTTCCTTCCTGAACTTCGGCGATAAAGGTTTTTTTCCTTTATAAGTCAAAAATAAAAAAAAATATAAAAATTGTTTTAGAATTTGCAAATCAAACCCTTTCAAATGATATCCCACGTGACCCAGTAACTAAACTCATAATTTTTTGTCCCCACTTTTATCGGGCATTTTTCATCGAAAACAAATTAAAATATATGATAAATCATCTGTCAATGTAGCTTAAGTAATTCTCGAGATATACATAAAGGGATGTAACACACTATTTTTATTACCACTTTGGTACGGTACCCTAAAAAGCAAAATTCTATTAGAATTAGGACTACCGCGAGTCGATTTTCCGCTAGGGGCGCTAGTGGAACGTGGGTCCTGCGGGAACATTTCAAACGTCACTGACAATTGTCAGTGACGTATATGGAAGAATTATTCTTCCATATAGACAGAGGACCCACGCATGAGTGGCGCCGCCTGGTGAGCGACAATACGGTAGCTCCCATTGGTCAGATCTGAACTAGGTGTCTCGTATCTGCACCCTCGACCGAAAAGCGCATAAAAGTGCGACTATCATAGGCTTTTCATCGCACTGCACGCGATACTTTTTTTTATAAAGAACGGCAAAGCGCAAAAAAGAAAATTATAAGAGTGCATAGTTTGAATCAAAAAATGTACTGAGGAGCAACTAAAATAATGCAGCTCACGCAATACTAAACTGGCTTATTTTATGTTTCTCTAAAATAAAAGAAGTAATTTATTCACAAATATAATATAACTAACAAAAATATAATTATAGAGTAAGTTAAAACCAGAACTGTTATGTGATTACGTTTCCGAACGAAAACGTTATTGTCAGTGTCAATGTCAAATTTGGCACGTCAAATGCGCGTGAATGTTTCAGTCCTTGGTCAACATTGTGCAATTTTATCTTACATTTTAACACGTTATCGATACAATTCTCACTTAAAAACAACAGTGTAACTGTGTCACGATAACTTGAACAATATTGTGAGTAGTCTAGATTAATATTTCCAAGATGCGGTTAGTAGACGGTTCAAAACTTTTAGAACTTCAAAACACACCTGTGAATATTCGTAATATTTGCATCGTGGCGCACGTGGACCATGGGAAAACGACTTTAGCGGACTCCTTGATATCTAGCAATGGTATTATATCGCAGAGGATGTCAGGGAAGCTGCGCTACATGGACAGCAGGCCTGACGAACAGGAACGTGGTATAACCATGAAAAGCAGCAGTATAGCCCTGTATCATGCTGTGCAGAAGCAGGAATACCTTGTGAACCTTATAGATTCACCTGGGCACGTGGATTTCTCTAGTGAAGTGTCCACAGCTGTGAGACTTTGTGATGGAGCTATTGTTGTTGTGAGTACACTTCCCTATGTAAACAAAACATTAATCAATAATATTGCCTTATTATTTATCAAAATGGCAATGAATCTAGTATACAATTTGAAAATAACCTCCAACACCTCATGAAAAGCCGAAAAGGATATCGCTATTTTCAGCATTTTTGTTAATATTATTGTGTGAAAATCTTGCAAGTTTAAAACAATGCTAGCTAGAATTAATGTCAAATCAATTTGTCAAAAAATTCGGAAATACACACATTGATTGTAAAGACTATTGGCCTATAGGGGGCAACAATCAAGAAAGTAGTCTAGGTATTTGTGCCTTAGTTGTTATTATTTTTAACTAAAATAATTATAGAAAACTTTTACAATTTTCAACATATCCTGAACAAGTATATTTCACCACATTTAGGCTTTACTAATAATTTTTAATTTCTAGGTGGATGTAGTAGAAGGAGTATGCCCGCAAACGAGGCTAGCTCTAAAGCAGGCCTATTCAGAGAACATCCAAGCTGTTCTAGTGCTCAACAAAATCGACCGACTTATCCTAGAAATGCAGATGACATCACTGGATGCATATGTTCATCTGACGCAGGTGATGGAACAGGTTAATGCAGTTATGGGAGAACTGTTTGCAAGTGAAGTGTTGGGTAATGAGAAGACTAATATTGAGAAGCAGGTATGTTGATTGAAATGTCTTATTGACTTTTGGTATCTAATTGGTTTCCTATTTGAGTATTCCTTGAGGTATTCAGACAGTAAGTGATGAGTTGAATGATGTTGGGAAATGTAAAATGTATGAAGCGTAAAAACTCCAGAAGGTATATGTGAAAATGTTTAGGTATCTGATTATACATAATGCAATATTATCTGACATGTACAATTGTTTCTAATTTCAAAGGGAAGAGTAACTGTCATCATTAATATGTTTCAGGAAGTGAAAGAGAAACCTAAGGAAGACAACAATTTCTATGATTGGACCTCCGCCTTAGAGGATGCTGATGATTCCAATCTATACTTCTCCCCAGAGCAAGGCAATGTTGTGTTTGCAAGTGCTATTGATGGTTGGGGATTCACTGTTCATACATTTGCTAGGCTTTTCTCTGAGAAACTTGGTAAGTGACTTGTATGCCAGGGTAGTTCTTAATTTTCACAAATCAATTATTGTGAGACAAACTATATTTAAATTACCAACCCAACTTAGGATTTCTTGGTCTAACATCAGACTGCTGGTCATGTCATAAGCCTTACTCAACTATGGATCTCATTGAAAACCAATTCATCAAGTGGTGTTCTCGCCCTGATCCAACAATTTCAATTATAATTTGTCAGTACCTATACTAAGTTCAGAGCCGTTTTTGGTTATCCTTACTTGCTTTGTATCTTATTTTAACTGAAATCAAACATTTTACTGAATTTAAAATTCATTCTTCTTGTATTGAGTTCCTCATAGGGCTCGAAGAAGACTACCATTTGAATCAATCTTTAGCGGCTTCTTCCAGCTCTTTTCTTCACTTTTGTGTCTTGGTCTTATGTCTTATTCAAATTTTGAATTTTACTTAGGCGTGAAAGAAGAAATACTCAGAAAAGTATTGTGGGGAGATTTCTATTTGAATTCCAAAACAAAACGCTTCATGAAAGGAGCTCAAGAAAAGGCGAAAAAACCGCTGTTCGTCCAAGTAGTTCTAGATAATTTATGGAATGTTTATGAAACTATTGCCATGAGGAACGAAAGGGAAAAGGTACCAGTTATCTGTGAGAAACTTGGCATCAAACTTACTACCAGGGATTTAAGGCATACGGACAGCAGAATTCAGCTCCAGTCACTTATGATGCAGTGGTTACCTTTATCGCAAACTGTATTAAATATGGTTTGCACAAAACTACCCTCGCCGAAAGAAATTAGTTCGGAAAAAGTCGAAAAACTTATGTGCACAAAGATATGTGATTTTGATTCGTTGCACCCACAGACGCAAGAGCTGAGAAGTGATTTCTTAGCATGTGATAGTAGTGAAGGAAGGCCTGTTATAGTGTATATTTCGAAAATGTTTAGTATAGATAAAAGTGTGCTTCCGGAAAACAAGCCTAAGGCTTTAACTGCCGAAGAGATGGCTCTAAGGAGGGAAAAAGCTAGACAGATGAGAGATCAGATGAAACTGAATGAAGTTAATTCACAGGCTATACCAATGACAGAAGAAAATAAAAACGAAAATACTCAAGCAAACGAAGCAGAGATAGAAAAAGAAGAAAATCAACCTGCATTTATTGCATTTGCAAGAGTATTTAGTGGTAGATTAAAAAAAGGAGATAAGGTGTATGTTTTAGGTCCTAAACATGATCCTTCCAGAATACTTAACATAAAAGACTTTGAGGTGGATCCTAATAAGAAATTGAAAGACTTGAAAAGTGATGAACATATCACATGTACAGAGTAAGTATAGGAATAAAGATTTCGACATGCAACGAAAATAAATTTACTTTTACTGCATTTTATGCATTATTAATATTATTAAATTTATTATTTATACATAGGCGCCAAATATTTTACTAACAATGCTGTTAAAATGTTAAATGTCATTTGTCTGTCATAGACGTCATTTCTGTGCCAAATCCTTTAAATAAATTAATGACACGTGTAAGGGTGTTAAACTTTATTAATGTCTTATTATTTTGCAGAATTAAATCTTTGTATATTTTAATGGGACGAGAATTAGAAGAAATTGATGTGGCAGTTGCTGGCAACATCATAGGTAAGGTTTTAAATACGCAATAAGGGTCGCCACACACGTCGGGAATCAGAGTATGAAATTCATATCTTAATTCATATTATGAAATCAGAACGCACGAAGTTACATACAATTTAGCTATTCATATCATCACACACATTCTGATTTTTTCAAATAATGAATCTGTCAAATTGATCTGATTCCGGCCGTGTGTGGCTGGCGGACAGAGTAGTTTTTTCTTTTGCATTCGTAACATTTGTAAACATGTTTGTAACATTCGTAAAAACATTTAGTAATTTTTAGCCGATTTACTTTCTACTAAAACTCAATCTGTTTGAACTTGAACTCTGTGGCTTATATTGAATTGATAACTTTGAAAAGGGAAAAATCATATTATCTCAACTTGCCCCAGTTACATTTCCTGATAGTTTACCTTATTTTTGATTAGGTATTGGAGGTCTAGAAGAGCACGTCCTTAAAACCGCCACATTAAGTACCACAATCGCTTGTCCTGCATTCAGCGAGCTGCAATCTGCCGCTGTTCCTATTCTAAGGGTGGCTTTGGAACCAAGAAATCCTTCACAGTTGCCGCAATTGGTCAAAGGTAACTTTGTGTTTAATCAGCTATATATTATAGAAGATTGAGATGCATTTTCCAATCAGCAAGTGTATGCTGGTTGTCTTTTTATCGTTTATCCTGCCATAGGTTACTAGAGTACTGTTATAGGTATAGGTACTTGTACATTTGTATGAACGTGACGAAATTTCGACAAAAACGCGTCCATGTTACGCAAACAGGTACCTACTGGAATACGTCATAAACTCATAAACCTATCATACTGACTTATTTTATATGGATGCCAAGTTAAATCAAAAATAATTTTAACTTACTATTATTATTTTATTTAGGGTTGAAACTGTTGAACCAGTCAGACTCGTGCGTCCAAGTGTTCCTGCAGGAGACCGGTGAGCACGTCATCGTAACGGCTGGAGAGGTTCATCTCGAAAGATGTTTAGAAGACTTGAAGTAAGTTGCTATTAAATAGAAGATCTACAATTAAGCCTTCGTCATAATTTTTTTCACAAATTGACCCACTTTGGGTCAAGAGCTATTGCTTTAAAAAAATTCCAGTTTAAGGGATTTTGAATTTGTTCTATGCAGTAACTCTGATTATCAATAGTCCACGTTGGACTATTCAAACCACAAAAAATGGCACCGTAAATGCTTCATCTAATGAAGCGATCAAATTTAGAGCACAGTTAGATACCCTATCATGTAGTCAACAAACAGGTAATATTTTTGTCACAGTCTCGCGTAACTAATTTAATATTTTTTTCAGAAATGACTACGCAAAAATACCAATCACTGTATCAGAACCTATCGTACCATTCAGAGAAACCATTATCGAACCGCCCAAAATAGATATGGCGAATGAAGAAATCGACTCCCAAAACATAGACAAGGAAAACGATACTGAAGCAGACCCCTTTATTACTGTCCTGACCAATAACAAACAAAGTAGGATAAAAATAAGGGCCAGACCATTACCCAATGAGATAACAGCTCTTTTAGACAAATCTACAGACTTACTAAAAGCCATATCACAGCACATTAAATCATTGCAAGGTTCATCAAAGAACGAAAACATAGAAAGCAAAGTAGGTAACTTAAATATAAACGGCACCCATGAGCTCTCTGATCGGATGTTAAAACTAATAGAAATATTTATAGAAGAGCTGAAAAGTATAAGTTCAAAACTGGGCCCAGAATGGAGCAATATTGCGGAGCAAATTTGGTCTGTAGGACCTAGGAATTGCGGGCCAAATATACTGCTTAACCAGACGACGGATTACAATACTAAGTTCTTGTATCATAAAAAGGAATTGAAAGAAGATCCGAGGTTCGAATATGAGAGTAGTTTTGTCAATGGATTTCAACTGGCAAGTTTGGCTGGCCCACTGTGCGACGAGCCTATGATGGGGGTGGCTTTTTGTGTTGAAGAATGGAGCTTGGACAAAAGTGACGGTGAAGATGTTGGACATACTTTCGGACCACTTTCAGGTACTATATACTTACTTATTTTGCATCGACATGGTTTTCTATACAAAACCATAATCTAAAAATGACCACGCATTTATTTATTTATCTATTTGATAGGTCAAATCATGTCAGCGGTGAAAGATGGGTGCAGAAAGGCGTTCCAAGTCCAGCCACAGCGTTTGATGGCTGCTATGTACTCCTGCGACATTGTCGTCGATCAGAAAGTATTAGGTAAGTTTTTTCAGCAGTTCAAGACGATGCATCGGAGCTCGGAATCGTTAAAATTTATGTGGTCACCGTTTTATTGGAGTCTGCGTGCTCTAGTGGATGAGCACAACCTGCAATGTATGTCTTTTAACATGATAACATATTGCAGCAAACACAGCATTGTTGTGTAGATTCAGTGTATTATATCCAAAAGTTATCAATAAATTGGTTTGACGGCAATAAGAAGAAAAATAACGAACGAAAATACTCTCAATTTAAATTTAATCTTCGTAATTACATTTATTTAATTAAAACTACTATTTACATCTGAACTTTCTAAGTATGGTTTTCTTAAATAAATAATGTAAATATTAAAACTAAAAACTTAAATAACTATAAATGCATTGACGTTACACAAAACATATCTGAAATTGATTATCACATCATTTTGTGTAAAAATGTTCTAACTACAGGCATATTTTTTCATAGTTACATGAAAATCTGAATTAAACGGTCCAATCACGTCAATGCAGATAGTTCAAAGGTACAAAATATTTTTATGGCGACTTTATGATCATTTTTGCTTCGTCTTCACTTGTGAGATTGTTATACTTATAATTATTGGAATTATATTCAAGTTTACCTATGTTAGTCGTAGATTGCAGACTTTGCCTTAAATATCAAAGACGGAATGTAGTTATATTGGTTGACTCTGAAATGGAGATGACAACTTGTGTCGAAATAATTCCAAATACCTACTTTTCAAGGATATTTATGTTCAGATTTCCACATAACATGCTTTGTTCTCAAATATCACCTTTCATTAGCGCGATGGTGGGGCAATCAACTCTCCTGTTTTACCATTTATACTAATCTTATTATAGTCATGGTTACCTCTATGAATCTGGCAAACAAACAATTCTATATCATGCCATAAATAAGTTACGTTTAGGTACTGCTACAATATAATTACTGAAATAAATAAGTAGGTATACTGGTTACAAAGTCTCCGGGCGTTTTATAACTAATAAATTCAGTTCACTGAGTATTAAGTAGGCAGTATTTTCATCAGACTAAACGAGCGTTTAGAGTGGGAAAAAAGTTACGTGACTACATTTAACGGGAAGCGTTTTTCAAGTTTTCGTTGGATTCAGAGAGGCATTGGGATTACAAAGGCCTGATTGAACCCAACATACTTTTGTTTTTATGTATAATTATTCTAGTCGATCCAGTGTAACGATCGTGCCAGTTCTCTGACTTTGTACCACGGGAAGGGGGGGTAGTCAGTATTTCTTCTGACTCTTGAGGCTCTGGACCTCCTGTTGTAGTAATTGGGCGTCAGGTAGCTGGGCGACTGGTATCGGTTGTAGACAGGCTTGTCGGGGTATGCGTGTGGTTGGGAATAGTCCACTTTGTATGCGCTGGTCGTGCTCTGTACTGCGGCGAATCGGTTTGAGGTGAAACCTGGAAATAAGAAATCGAAATTTCAGTATCGTGGAACCGTAATAGTATTTATTATATAGTAATATAAGACAAGAAAGGTCTATTTAAATTTTAACTGTTGCCTAACGTCCCTAGATGATATTCTTTTACCCATCACGTTTATTTTACCCTGGCCTAATAACTTAAAGAATTAAGAAATCGTTATATGTGTTGCTAAAATCTCCGAATTCGGCCGGAACTTGGAACTTTAATTGATGTGGCGAGACATAGTTTGATCATTGACATTTTTCGGTTATTTACGACCTTAATAAGTGGCAGTGAATTTTGATAGTTACTACAAAACTTATTCAAAACCACCAACTCATCAAAATTGTGTCCATGAAAATATGGTTCTCATTCTCAAGTAGGTATATTTACCTGGGTAAACCGGGTTGTGTCGCACGCACATCATTCCGTATACCCTAATTCCAGGCACTGATGCGTAGGTGGGCTGATCGTGGGACATCGGTCCTTCTGCAATAGAAAAAAAGTAAATTAGGATTGGCATGGCACAAAAACTAAATGGCGATGGCGCCTTACATCATTCTGTAACCTGTTTTCTTCTGCACCCCCAAAGACGCGACAAAGTGGTGGAGGCCTTACTATTTACCTGCTACAAATTCTAGACGCGCGTCTCAATTGTGTAAAAGAGACGCGTGGCATACATAAGCGTGGCATAGTCTAAATTCATGTTGTAGGAAAGCCGGTTCGATTGTCATAATAGGCTAGACGACAAAAAAAATCTTATTAGTCCGTCTGTTAGATTATTAAAAAATATACGATACGTATTTTTTCTTTTGTTCGTCAAATAAAAAATGATGGAAATACAGGGCTTCAAAGTTTCGCGTGACGTCACAGCTAGGTACAGTTCTTACCTACAGGTGACGTCACCAGCCCCCACCACGGAACTTTGACGCTCTTCATGTTCGTCAATTTTAGTTATCTTCAAAAAGGAAAAAATACGTGTCTAATAATTTTGGATTATCTTGCTGACGGACTAATTAGAATAGGTAATAGTTTTTCAACCTAGTCGTCATCTCTATTGTAACGTTTCAGCATAGGTTTATAAGGCTACCGTTTAACTAAGGCGTCACCCTAGGATTCAGCGCGGGTGACGACCACTCGTCTTGGAACACTGACAGCTATCATTAATCTGTCTTATGTGCAGCGGTTGTGTCAAGATTGTACCTATAGTATGACGTACCTAACTGTAACCACGCCCCGCCTCTTCTCGTATACCAAGGGAGGCGCCCCAGTCAAACGGTAGGTCTGTAGGTACCTATCTTTTGAATTGTCTGTATAAAATCAGATTTACTCCAATTTCTAAATCATTCGCTATTATGTTTTTATCGTTTCGATATCACTCGAATGGTAGCTTTTTCGGACGTAATTTCTGATGTAGCATAGTAAAATGGACTGAAATGATTTGTTGGCATGTCCAGCAAAATCTTACCTAGTATATGGTTCTCTGGACACCGGCAGATTACCAGGTAGTGCGACTTGCCGGTCCTAATGTTCTGCAGGGCCAGCAGCGACCAATCCCGCGGAGCGCGGCATTCTCGCATCTCGGAGACGGCCTCGCAAGTCTTCACCAGGGTCACAGCCTTGTTTGCATACTGGAAATATAACAAATGAACTTTGAAATGATGGTGTCGGTAAACCAACATGAGTTCAATAAGCAAAAAATCCATGGGGATTAATACAGACAGAACTCTTAAGTTATCAAAGCGGAAGCGGAGGTGCCGTGGCGTTACCCGGGAAAACGCTAAGAAGAAGAAGGAGTGAACTCTAAATGATATTTTTGCAATCTAGGCAGCCAGCATACGATTCGGATTACGTATACCATGACAGGATAGGCTACAAAATCATCACATACTTCTAACTTCATTTATCTGCTGGACTGAGAGTGTGACTTTTCGAAACACTTCTGCTTCTGCATTGTGGCGCTATCCGTGATTGATTACCGAGTTCAGTACTTGCCTGTAATCCGTGGTAAGCTTGGTGGCATGCATCAGCGTTGAGACACGCGGACCACTGTCCGCGGTCGCTGTACCGGGCACGCGCAGAGGGGCTGGGTGTTGTAGTACCGGGCACAAAACTCTATACTTGTAGTTCAGTACTTACCTTCTTCTTAGAATCCGTGGTAAGCCTGGTGGTATGCAGGTCGTCAGCGTTGAGACTCGCGGAGCACGGGTCCCTGTACCGCGCCGGGCACGCGCAGAGGGGCTGGGTGTAGTTGAGCCGCACGTAAACTGCATTGCACACCTGAAAGACGAAATAATTAATTGTAAACGATATTTATTGAAAAAACTTAAGTCATTATAACATAGATTTTAAAAAGATTGTTAAATACTACGCACAAAACAAATCGAAGTAAAACAAACCACCCTGAGTGTAGCAAAAGTGCCCATTACGCTGGCGGCATTGCCCCGTTCAACGAAGTCCGCAAGCCTTTGCACCAAAAACTACCCGGATTTTAAACTAAAATCATTCTTCTCCGAGTCACGGCAATTTCAAATGTAAGCGTTAGCTTAGTAATTACGTTTTAGACACATAGTAACGAATTGCTCATATAATGGTTTCTGACGTTTCTAACGAACTGCGTGAAACAAAGGAATACAAATCTCCCCTCAGGCATATTTGGTAAGACACTGACATAAGATAAAGTACTTATAGCATTAGCAAGTGATAGGGCTAGCAATGAATGTATTGCTTGTAGGTATAATAATTACAGCCGTTTCTAGCGGACTGCGTGAAAACAAAGGAATATCATTTCCCTTAGGCATATTAAGACACTAATATAGCATAAAGTAGTCATTAGATATCAAGCAAATCTGTTTGAAGCATGTGTTTACGGGTAATCTTACACCGGTACACTGATGATTCAGCGTTAGGTAGGTATGTGGTGTTTCCCTGTAGTGTGTACTTAATATAAACTAGCGTAGACCCACAGTTATAAACGACGACGAAACAATTGTAAAACATGAATTAAATCATAATATTGTCTTCTGTTACCGCGATTGTTATTCATTGAAATTAAACACTTTTATTTTACATTTTTTATTTTAATTATAGAATGCCCAATTCAGGCTATGTATTACTAGCTTTATAAGCCCCTCTGGGCATTGTAGACCAACCTTTGTTTTTATTTTTAAATTATTTTTATATTTTTGTATGTAGGTAGTTTGCACAAGTAACTTTTTTTGATTGACGGGGAGAATTCGCATTCTCTCAGTCATCATCTTAACCCTGTAAAAACGAGTGCTGTAAAGGGCTCGAAACGTAGGATCATGGTGTTAATAAACGCGATTAATCCGTTCTAAAGTGTTTAATTTCAATGAATTAAATCATTTATTAAATATAATAAATGTTTTGATTCATGGTTTTTTTTTTAAGTAGTCGCACTACTATTATATAAATTATAAATTGAAAGAGATGTCATATACTACAGAAAAAGTGACCAAGGCCCCCAGTGCCCAGGGCTGGGATCGAACCAGCGACCTCCTGCTTTCGCGGCAGACGTCCTAACCACTGGGCACTGGGGGCCTTGGTCACTTTTTCGGTAGTACCTATATGACATCTCTTTCAATTTATAATTGAAACTACTGGTAGTTTGGCGGAAGAATGTTATATAATTCGGTGATCATTTATTACCAAGGAGATATACTATTTTCTGTTTTAGAAGGATAGGTTACCCCAATAACTTCTTATAAACATAATAAAAATGGTCGAAAAACAGAAAATTCTCATGACCTATTCCGAGTATGGCATCGATCCACTATGCGAGTTACTTTGCGTATAGGCATATTATATCATGGTCAATACTGTTAACTGATCACTTGTATATAATCCCTATTGCAACTTATTTAGTCATTTAGTGATACTACACAGAAAAATAGTAAATTACTGTCGAGGCATGGAAAAAGGCGATTTGCAGGCTGAATATTATGTTTAAACGGACGACTTCAGAAGTCAGTTTACCCCACTTTACCCTACCATAGAAGTACGTTACGTTTCCTCGCTGTATTGCAATACTAATGCGTTGGGCGAGAAAACTGCCAGCTCTTCGGTCGCCGGTCCACAAGCCTCTTCGATATATATTTAAATAGGGGCGCTCAAACCCCATGGGCCGAGGGTGTCTACACCAAACGGAAAAAAAATGAATTCGCCGCCGAGACCCCTTGTGGATGGTCAGTTTAGGCTGTTTGTTGTAAGTATTTTTTATTACCTGTTGTATAGCGCATTCTGGCAGCAGATAGATGTGCTGGTTGTGTGGGTAGTAGTGATACTTGGTGGGTTTCGCCAGCACGGACGTAGAGCCCGCTGGTAGAGGCACCGTCTGAAAATAATAAACAAATAAAGATTAAAGTGTTATTTAAACTTTAAGTAAACACGGTTTCAGTAACAAAAATCCATATGGATCTATCACCAACAAATAATTAACTGGTGTGGAATTCTAATTTTCTAAATAGTTTTTTTTTTATAATTCCAACTTTTTTGTTTATTTCTTTGACATTCTGTAATCGCTGTAGAGTAACAGAGATTCAAAACGCAAATTAGAAAATTTTGTAGTTCAAAAGGCCTGACAGATTTACGCATAGAGTCCATCTAAGTATGCTAAGTTTCCTAGATTTGTATAGCACAGAATGTGAAAGTGTTAAAGTAAACGTCATAATTTCATGCAAGTTTGGCGTTTAAAATAACACTTTAAAGTTTGTCAGTTCATTTGCTCGTCAAAGATAACGTGGTTTGACTATAAATTGCAATTAAATAGTTAGCTATGAGATACATGTGTAAAGAAAAATATAATTTTCTTTGATTTAAATATTCCCGCGCCTCAAGTCATGTAACAGATCGCGGGATACACGGATTGTATAATCTATGGTCGATGCATAACCTATGGCGGATTATAACCTATAAGGACTGTCATGTCATGATTCATGAGAAAAACATGGAATAAAATAAGTTAAAGTTTAGAATAGAAAACTAATTGTGATTTGGGAATCGACATAGTAATTAATAACATTAAATGTCGTTTCTTTTCTTACAGGTAAAGTTTATTGCTATCATTGTTTTAATTACACTGTTTATTCCTGACAAACTTACCTGTAAATTTACAAAATAAATCTTTTCTTACAGAGAAACTCAGCTGTGTTTTGATTGACTGTGCCGTCCAAATCATTACAACAATAACTCATATCTTATAAAACGACATTTATTGTCAGAAAATGGAAAAGTTGAAATTTACGTTTCAAGTGAAATCAACAATAGACGGAAAGTCAAACTTTATTGCTATAACCTCAGTTGCCACGCAAGATGACAAAGTTTATCTTGTTCCGGAAGAATATCAAGCAGTACAGTTTCACAAACAAGTTCAAGCTACCAAGACTTTCACTACAGTAAGAAATACATTGAAAAAAAGACATCAAACCAGAAGTGTATGGATAAAGATGACAGAAGATCTATTGAAAACATACTGTGATGAAGATGACAACATGATTTTCCAGGATCAATTACTCGAGGAATCGACCCCGGAACAGTCCAGTATTGTCAATATAAAAAGTTTAGAAGATCCTTTAGTGAAAATTTTGGAAAAATTAATTGAAAGTCAACAAAAAAAAGAAAAACAAAGCGTTAAGAAGTTAGCCGACAGGTTTGTAATTGAAAAATTTGATGGAAGAACTGGAAGTGCATATAACTGGGTGGAAACATTTGAAAAAGAATGTGTGAGATTTGATATAGTAAAAGATGAAGAAAAAATTGAGATCTTCAGATTATTTCTTGATAAATCCTGTGCTGATTGGTACTCTTCCATGATGATGAAGCATAGTTTACAATCGGAGTGGTTGGAGTGGAAATCAGATTTTTTGCAAACCTATGTGAATAAAGGTTGGACTGCAAGCAAGTATGCTTTATATTTTAAGTATCAAGCAGGATCTTTGTTGGAATATGCTGTTAAGAAAGAAAAACTTCTACTAGAAGTAAGGAAAACGATAGATCAAGGGACTCTGGTTGATATCATTGCTGCCGGGTTACCGGATTTCATAACGGATAGAATCAACAAAGAAGAAATTCAACAAACAAAGGACTTATTGACCTATCGCCACTGCTATGGAACTTAGTGGTGAATGACCTGATCACCAAGCTGAACAACAATCATCATTACACGATCGGCTATGCTGACGATATAGTGATACTTACGAGCGGCAATCACACAGGTACGATATGTGATGTCACCCGCTCTGCACTAGCCATCGTGGAACGCTGGTGCACCGCAAACGAGCTTACAGTTAATCCCAGGAAGACTGAACTAGTACTGTTCACCAACAAACGACAACTGGGCAACTTTCGGCTGCCCAAACTGTTCAATACAGAACTCCAACTAGCAACTGAAGTAAAATACCTGGGAGTACTACTTGACAGTAAGTTGAATTGGAGCAATCATGTTAACAACAAAATCGAAAAAGCTACAATCGCATTCTGGCAGTGTCGTAGAATGGTAGGTAAGACCTGGGGACTTTCCCCGAAAATCACTCTATGGCTATACCAGGCGGTAATAAGGCCTATAATAAGCTATGGTGCAATAGTCTGGTGGCCACGAACCAGGCTGTCCACGGTGGAGGCCAAACTACAAAGACTGCAGAGATTGGCCTGTATGGCGGCCACGGGATGCATGCGGACAACACCAACCGCTGCCCTGGAAGCCCTACTGTGCCTCCCGCCGCTACACCTCCTTATACAACAGGAGGCACTAGCCGCGGCGGTACGTCTTAAGAAGATGAACCTCTGGAGACTGCCTCGGGTACCCCACACCGAAATCCTCTACGAGGCTATAGGTAAGGAGCCGCTCATAGAGGCAGCAACTGATAAGATACCCAGGCAATACATATTCGATAAGAAATACAAGATACAATTACATGAAGACCCCCGGGAAGACCTCAACCCAAGGGAGCTGAGAATCTTCACGGACGGATCAAAGACAAGGTCGGGCACTGGCTCAGGAGTATTCTCTGAGGACCTAAATATACACATCTCTACACCACTAGGTGCACATAACACTGTCTTCCAGGCGGAGTGTTTGGGCATTATACTGGCAGCACACGCAATCGTCGCAAGGAAGGTAACGGATTTCCCAATCCGCATACTCTCTGACAGTCGATCAGTACTACAGGCCCTACAAGGCTACACTTTAACCTCGGGACTAGTCCACGAGTGCCACACAATCCTGTCGGAGGTATGTAAGAACAATCACGTAACTCTACAATGGATCAAGGGGCACAGCAACTCGCGAGGGAACGATGCAGCAGACATATTGGCGAGGGAAGGTTCGGAGACGGTCGTGGTAGGACCAGAACCGATCATACCCCTGCCATTCGCCTGGCTGCGGAGCACTCTCCAACAAGACACCAGGGTAAAACACCAACTATACTGGTCTAACATAGGAACCTGCAGGCAAACAAGGTTAGCCCTCCCGACAATCACCCCCGGGCTGTCGCGGAGGCTGAGACAGCTGAAAAGGCCCCAGCTCCGTCTCCTGACTGGCGCCATAACAGGTCATGCCTTATTCAACAAACACTTGCATACTTTGCGTGTTACAGACAGCGCACTCTGCAGGGCCTGCTTGGAGGCAGAAGAAACAGCCGCCCACGTCATCATCGAATGCACTGGGGTGGCAAACTACCGGGCAAAATACCTCGGTACACCGAGGTCTCTCCCGGAAGTCGTCGGCAACATCAAGGGTCTGCTAGGCTTCCTGGAAGAGCTGGGTTGGCAGGAGTAGTGCCGGCAACCCACCACGCAAAATAGGCGCATCATTTGACGTCGAGTTGCGGAAACTAGCCCGCGTATACCTATACCTACCTATAAGGACTTATTTAATGAACTTGGCAAGTTAGAACATTTAGTTGCAAAAAAGAAATTTATAAAAAAGAAAGAAATGCAAGAAAATCATGCAATCAAGCCAATAAAAGAAAAATGTAGTATTTGTGAAAGTCTACAAAAAGGAGTGCGCTATCATTCAGAAGATTCCTGTTGGTTCAAAACAAAAATGAATAGTGGAAAAGAGAGAAATGGTAAGCAAATAAAGCACATTAATAATGCAGAATTGGAATGTGAACTGCAGGGTGAAGACCAAAAAAACTAATAGTGCCGCCATTAATTAAAGTAAAGTTAGTATTGAACAGAACTTTTGAAGTAGTCGGAATGTATGACTCGGGTTCCAATGTATCATTGATAAATTCAAACTTATTAAAAATAAAAAACAAAGAAGCTTGTAACTCAGGCAATACTAACCTAAAAACAATTAATGGCGTTAGAAAAGCAAATGGGATAGTAACACTGGATGTAAAAATTTTCGAAGTGGAAAAAAGAATGAATATCTTAGTTATGGATAGTGAAAATTTTGATCACGATTTTTTAATCGGATTGGATTGTATAAAAGAGTTTTACCTAAGACAGGACGAAAACTTAAAAGTCAGTCAAAAGGTTCCTTTACAAAGAAGTGAAGTAGTTTCTAAGGAAACAGTAAGTAGTTCGGGTATTGGTATTCCTAAGGAAATTATATCTGATAAATTTATGAACTTCAATGAGAACTTCAGTGAAGAAAAAATCGAAATTTGGATTAATCATCTGGACTATCAAAAACAGACAGTGATTGATGAATTAATATCGAAAAATAAATCCGTATTTGCAAAAGACAAATATGATATCGGAATGGTAAAGGATTATGAGGCACATATTGATCTGTCAATAGAAAAGTATTGCAGTAAGAGGCCATATCGTTGCACAATTGAAGACAAAAAGGAGATTGAAACCCAAATAGGAAAATTATTGGAAAAAAAAATAATAGAAGAATCATACAGTCCGTTTGCGGCTCCAGTTACATTAGCCTATAAGAGAGATGAAAATAAAAAGTCAAGACTGTGCATTGATTTCAGAGACCTTAACAAAATTGTTGTCCCTCAGTCACAACCATTCCCACTTATAGAGGACCTAATAGTAAAAACTAGAGATTGCAAGTTCTTTTCTACACTCGACTTGAACTCAGCTTTTTGGTCAATACCTCTGCGTGTTACAGACAGGTACAAGACAGCTTTTGTCACACAAGAGGGTCATTTCCAGTGGACTTGCTTACCGTTCGGGCTCAAGACTTCACCAGCTATATTTCAACGAATAATGTGTAATATAATACGAAAACACAAACTTGGAGATTTCACAGTGTGTTACATCGATGACATATTATTATTTTCAAAATCATTCACTGATCATGTCAGACATCTGGAACAGCTATTTCAAGCAATTAAAAGCGAAGGCTTAAGACTCAAATTTTCCAAATGTATGTTTGCAGCCGACTCAGTTAAGTACTTGGGACATATGATACAGAATAATTCGGTAAGACCCCTGAAGGACAACTTAATATCAATAAGAAACTTTCCTACTCCACAGACAAGGAAAAATGTGAGACAGTTTTTGGGAAAAATAAATTTTTACCATAAGTATGTACCGAAAATAGCAATAAAATTGGAACCATTACATAACCTTTTGAGAAAAGGACAAACTTTTAACTGGACCGAGGCTTGCCAAGAATCATTTGATGAAATGAAACAAATATTATGTTCTCATCCAATACTGACAATTTTTGATCCGAAGTTGCCTATCCACATATACACAGATGCCAGTATCCTAGGAGTAGGAGCAGTCCTAAAACAACCACAAACCAGTGGCGGTGAAGAAAAACCAGTCGCATACTTCTCAAAAAAATTGAATGAAGTTCAGAAAAGAAAGAAGGCCATATACCTAGAATGTCTAGCAATTAAAGAATGTGTGAAGTATTGGCAACATCTGCTGATAGGTAGGAAATTTACGGTCTTTTCAGATCACAAGCCTTTGGAGAATATGAATATTAAGTCAAGAACGGATGAGGAACTAGGCGATCTAACATACTACCTATCTCAGTATGATTTCCAAGTCAAATATTCACCAGGAAAATACAACATTGAAGCCGATTGCTTAAGCAGGAACCCAGTCCTAGAAGCAAATGAAAACTTGGATGAACAACTAAAAGTAGTAAATATGATAACGGTACAAGATATCTTAAAGGACCAAGATAAAAATGAAAATATTCAGAACAAAAAATATAAATTAATAACAAAAAACAATGTTTATTACAAAAAAGTTAAAGAAAAAGAAAAAATAATTTTATCAGAGCAATTCAGTATACAATTCATAAAAAAAGTACATGTAGATCTGGGTCACATAGGTATTAATCAAATGCATAGAATGATTAGCTCATGGTACACAGCAGAAAACATGACAAAAAATATTAAGAGAATCTGTGAAAACTGTATAGTATGTATGAAAAACAAATCAAGAGGACAACACAAATATGGATTGATGTCTCATTTGGGTCCTGCCACTAAACCTTTCGAGATCTGTTCTATAGATACGATTGGAGGATTTGGGGGATCAAGGTCAACAAAGAAGTATTTGCACCTGTTATCTGATCATTTCACAAGGTACGCCTACATTTTGACCTCAAGTACACAAAACGCCAATGACTTCATTAAACTAGTGAGAAGCTGTGCAGAAGCTAATGGCATAGGCATGATCCTATCAGACCAATACCCTGGCATAAACTCCAGAGACTTCAAGAATTTTTTGGATGAAAATAATATTCCTATAATATTTACCGCTGTGGACTCGGCTTTTTCTAATGGATTAAATGAACGAATTAATCAGACGCTAGTCAACAAAATAAGATGCAAGATAAACGAAAGTGACGTTAAAATAGCGTGGACCACCATTGCACACGATTGTGTAAAAAACTATAACGAAACTGAGCACACTGTCACTGGATATGCTCCAAAGTATCTTCTAAATGGCACCGATGTTACAATTTTGCCAAATGAGCTGAAACTTCAGAAGACTGAGCGTGATTTGATCCAAGACAGAAAAAAAGCTTTAGAGAATACATTAAGATCACATAATTACAACAAGATGGTTTACGATAAGAAACGAAGCCATATTGACTACGAAGTGGGTGATATAGTTTTTGTGGAAAATGGGAACAAATTGAATAGGAAAAAGCTTGACGAATTGAGAATCGGGCCCTATAGAATCATAGAAAAAATATCAAGCTCGATTTACAAGATAAATACCAACCATAGAAAATCAGAGTCAAACTTCTTCCACATTTCAAAACTGACTCCAGCCCCTGCGAGTGAGTGGTCGTCGTTATGCCTTCTGTGGGAGGGGGAGATGTAAAGAAAAATATAATTTTCTTTGATTTAAATATTCCCGCGCCTCAAGTCATGTAACAGATCGCGGGATACACGGATTGTATAATCTATGGTCGATGCATAACCTATGGCGGATTATAACCTATAAGGACTGTCATGTCATGATTCATGAGAAAAACATGGAATAAAATAAGTTAAAGTTTAGAATAGAAAACTAATTGTGATTTGGGAATCGACATAGTAATTAATAACATTAAATGTCGTTTCTTTTCTTACAGGTAAAGTTTATTGCTATCATTGTTTTAATTACACTGTTTATTCCTGACAAACTTACCTGTAAATTTACAAAATAAATCTTTTCTTACAGAGAAACTCAGCTGTGTTTTGATTGACTGTGCCGTCCAAATCATTACAACAATAACTCATATCTTATACATGTTTACCCAGTCGAAATTAGTTTAGAACATTTTTATCACATTATTTATCATAAGTATCATAACTGTTCACATAAATCTTTAATACCGAACACATCGAAAGTTACGCCAATGGCCCTAAGCAGTTAGTAAATTCCTGTTTGGCTGTACAATCGACTGGTTGCTGTTTGGGCTATTTGGCAAATCGCCAAAACAATAGTTCGTAAAATAAATTGAGTGCTCAAACAGCCAATGTGTCTGAAAATTTAAGAGGATCAATAACTACATAGTGTAAGGTTTCACAACTCAATTTTAAGTATCAGAAATGTTCATGTCTAAAAAGTAAATGAATACACTTCTCAAACAGCGACTGGGGAATGATATTTCATATATAAATTCTCAAAAACGCATTGGGGATCTTCTGGTTGAATTTATATATCGTCGGATACACAAATATGTTTTCGATCAAAGCATTTAATTAAAATAAACTACGGGAAGCAATCACGGATGTAGGCCTAACAATGCTTTTTATTCCACTTTACTTCGCAAATTGCTGAGATCCAACCGATAGCTACCATTGAAGAATATCTTGGTAATTAGATTCTTATTGGCTGCTCAGTTGAGTTCTTGAGGGCACCAGAGTAACATCACTCACTTCGACTTCGGCTAGACTACAAAAATATCTAATTAGTTCGTTTGTTAGATTAATAAAAAATATTCGACACCTCATTTTACTTGTGTTCGTCAAAAGAAAAACGACGGAAATGAAAATGACAGTGCATTAAAGTTTCGCGTGACGTCACAATTAGTGACGTACTTAATAGTGACGTCACGGAACTTTGATGCTCTTCATATTCGTAAATTTTAGTTATCTTGAAAAAGGAAAAAATACGTTTCTTATAATTTTGGATAATCTAGCTGACGGACTAAGTATAATAATAGTTTTTCAACCTAGTCGTCGTTCCTATGCAAGGTGATGCGGAGGCCCAATATGCAAACAGTTTAATTCTAGCCAATGTAACATAACAACGGCTTTCCTGACGTGCTAGTGACTTTGCCTATCAGCTGAAGATCCAGTGTTTGAATTCGAAATGAACAGCCGGTCTTATCACTAAAAAGTAACCTATTCCGGACAAGCTTTAAAAAACGCTCATGAATTTAGTACTTTATCGGTGTTTTGAATTAATTTAGATTATATAATAACCGAATGTTTTGGCTCTTTTACTACAAGAACAGAGTAGGTATTACAACAGAATATCATATATAACAGTTGGTTAAAATTACTTATACATTGTTAGTTACGTCAGAATTTGAGTTGAAATATTCTTTAAAGGCGTAAGGACTCTTAAGGAGCTAAAATCCGTATAATATTTATATGTTTTGTCATTCAAATTTCCTATTTATTCGAGTTCACTGAACTTTCCACTTGGTCACGCTTTGCAAGCGATAGGAATAACAACCTGCAAGCTCTGGCATGCTCATTGTCTTGTCGCGTGCGAATTTAATTGTTGAGAATAGTACACAGCTACAGCCAAAGATAAATGTGGTAATTATAAAACCAGTGAGAAGTATCTATCCACCAAACTAAGTGACAGAGACATTTAGATTCGCGATTCAAAAGCAGTAAACTCAGGACTCTAACCCCCTTCATATACATCTTCATAAAAAACTTAACAGACGTTTTATTTAAATTAAATCACGTTTTCTCCCTTTTTAACAAAGGCAAATGTCAAACTGACACAAACAATAATTTAGCTAAACTGTGTTTAATGTATTAAAGGCCCGACCGCCTGCGGCAGTTAACCACAATTTTGTCGGAAGGGTGCTGACATGCAGGAAGTGTATTCGCACATTTACTGCCAAAATTAACCCAGGAAAGATACGATTTTGACAGACATTAAATTATAATAGCCTGATTTTTTCAAATTACGTTAAAATGGGATATTTACATATGATATATCCCAAGTAGCAATCAAATGTCTTAAAAAGGTATTGAAGATATCTTGAAGACAATTAGACAAATTCTTGCTGGTGTCTTGGCTAAAACCATTATGTCCCTGAAGATATCTTGAAGATATCCCCCAAGACTCAGTTAAGACAAAGTGGGCACAGTATTTAAGAAAATTTTAAGAAAGAGTTAATACTTCTGTTTAGACAAACTTAAACCCTACTTAAGAATGAGGGTTTACAGATCTCTAAACTTGGATTTCAAGATATCTTGAAGGTTGATTTAAGACCAAGAAATATACTTAAAGATATCTACAATACTGACTTAAAACTATTAACACTGAGTTGCACAAATTCGACCTTCTCTTAATAAAGAAAATTTTAAACCTTTTTTTACTCATGGATTGTATTTTAGATGTATTTGAGAAAACATGGCTAACTCTTTTACTAAAAAGAGAATTCATTGAAGGTTATCAAAATGGCGATTATGTTACTATTTATTAGTTTTATAAAATACCGTTTTATTACCTTGTAGGTATTTAAAAACTACAACGCACGATTGTTTGTCGTGTAGAATTGATCGAAAGTGCTATAAAAAAGACGGGCTTACAAAATACTAGAAAAAAACAGTTAAAATTTGGAATATTATGTTGCAAAATGAAAATTTTCTTATATACAGCGCAGAATACTACTTTTCTGTAAATGTATTTGAGATATAAATGCAATTATTATTGATATAACAAAAATCTAACTTCAATGAACTTTATTTTTTAAGAATCAGCATCGAAATTTTAAATTTATTTTATTTATTACAAGTGTAAAATTGCGTTAAGTCTTATTACTCTTAGCGAAGTATGACTTTAAACGATACTGATTTTGTAAGGTTACTTTAGATAAAGTATAGACACATTGGATTTGGAGAAGTACCGATTTAGATATATTATACTTAACTTATAATAAAAACCGTTCTACTTAATACTTAAAGGGACTCAATAGAATCCTTAGTTTTGACTTAGTGAATGCAAGTTGTCGTCCAACTTACGGTAAGTTTTATGCAAGAAGAGCCATTAAATTTATAATAGGTATATAATATTCATTCTGTATGTCCTGTGATGAAAACACATTTTGGCTAACTCAACTTGTATTCATATTTCAATTACGAATTTTTAATTTGTTATGCAAAATCATGTAATACACTGTAGAAATAAATGAATCTGAATTCTGAATCTGAATCATAACTTCATATAATAGCCTCGCCCGGCGCAGTGCTGTGCATTCCCGGTGTACTCCCAGATTTTTAACATAGGATTGGCCAAAATTCTATTTTTGAACTTTTGAATGTTGCAGTGTGGTATTTTACTGATCTGAGCGGCCAATATTATTCTTGATGTTATTTAAGTAGTAACAGTAACATTAAGCTAATCATTCATTTTTTATCTATACGTACGGTATGAAAATTATGGTGAAATTATAAAAAAATAAGGATTTTTCAATATTAGCTCAAAGTAGTTAGTAGTTTTTCAAAAATAAACTGAAAGATTTTTATTTTTCTTCTACCTAACAGTTTTCCTACTGTTATGCTGTGTTTTGTAATATTTATGTGTATGCATGTTTATGTATGTTTATATATTTTTTGTATATAAGTATGTGTATGACTTCCCTTTCGTTATCGTTATCGTTAACTGACGCCACCAGCCAGCCGTTCAGCTGCAAGGACGCGGAGGCGCTGGTCACACCAAGGAGGAAGGGACGGAGAGCCTAATCGAGATTGCTCGAATGTACGTACCAGTACGGTCCAGGACGGTCGGTCAGAGGCGTATAATTTGGAGGTTTAACTGCCTCCGTCCGGACCTATCCAGTCCGAGATGGGACGAGTATTCGGGCCTTCCTGCATATTCTCTACATCGTCTGCCGCCTTGGCCTGCTCAGCTGGCCCTCCTGCCCGAGACACCAGTGGGCCAAAAGTACAGGTTGGGAGTGTAGGGCTTGTGCAGTCGAGGAGGGGAGTTGACGGGAGAGAGAACCAGACCGAATACTTGCATCGTGCCCAGTATTAAGGAAAGATAGATATATAAATGTGTAAATATGTACGAGAAGGATGATGACTGCGATTGCGATGCGGTTGCTCCGAGTGCCTTCTATGCCCTGATCTAAGTAGGTATTCTAGTTGATACGGTCGTCGATGGTGATATGTGTCATAAACTATTAGAGCGATGGGCCTGTATCATTGAGTCGCAGGTTCGAGTCCCAACCGAGGTCATGAATTTTTCCACTTTTCCTTTCTTTCCAAGAGACATCATAGTTATTTTTGTCCGTGGTGCCTTGTTGTCCTTAATTGTTAGGTATCCATCCTTCAGTGATATTATGATTGATCGTTCCGTGGGGTCATAATAGTTGCTTTCTGATTCTCTTGTGCGTCGTAAACTAAAAATCCTTGAGATCTGATTGTCGACTATCCGTTTGTTGGTGGCACTGTTGGCACTGATTTGGAATGTTTGAATTCCGGATGTCCACTGCTCTTTCCATATAAAATCAGATACATAGATGTATGAGTAGGTAATAGTCGATGCTTGGGCTCGTGGTTGACGACCTTGTGCCAGCAGAGTCGATGAAGGATGGAAGGAAATGGAACCTTCCATTTAAATTTTAGTAACCTTATTTCATAGTGGAGTATCTTTCATCTTGCCTATACGCGTGTCTAGACTGGTGGTGAAGTGTAGGGTAAAAACTGGTTGTATAGATGATCATCGACTCGCGGACCGCGAGGACATTTGTTTAGAGATGTTTCTCGAAGTTATATTATTGATATTGGCACTATTGTTTTCCCTATGATAGACGTCCTCCAATGTATAAAACTTACACTCAGGAGCTCACACGTCACTTATAATACCATTTTCGCAAACACGCACACAAAAATACACAAGGCAACTCCGTAGCTATTTCATCATTTTAACTCAGCAAACACTCTTGTCACCAAAATCAAATTATCACAACTAAGTAACCAGTTTTTACCAAAACATAACGAGTAAGAAACGCCGTTTTGTTGTTCTTGTTGTGAGTCACAAGCACGCGTTGAAAATTGCATGGCCTGGTTATTAATGAATTCATTCATAAATTGTAGCCCTGTACTTCCGAACACGAAAGTACCTACTAGCATAGGTACCTATGCCTGACCTTCAGTTAAGGCCCTGGGAAATCATAACTTTCCATTCTTCACAAACCTGCGGTTTGCATGATATAGCTAGGAGGCACCGTATATCTAGTTTCTTTTGCAGCCATAACCAGCCAGTTTTTTCCGTTATCTTTATTTGGGTGCAAAGGCTCATAACTACTTTTTTTGCTGCCCCTTTTTTTTTTGTTGCGTCAAACATGCGTTTGGTATTGGTCCTTATCCGCGCTTTTGTTTTTTTGTGACACTTGACTCTTGTTTGTAACGCACGTGTAGCGCCCAAGCGGACGGCGCACTCGCAGCCGCGTTCGCTAATTTTACGCGCCAAACTTGGGCATCAAAAAAGTCACAAAGCAACGCTTCGTTATCCAGGGCTAAACTAGATGCTGAAATAAACCAAAATACTTACGAATCCAATAGTACAATTATAATTGTAGAAATTATACGAGCCTATCTCCAGTAATTAGATTTTTATTTTGCGCTTTAGATTTTTAATGCCGCATTTGGTGTGTACCTAGTACCTATGTACATAGGTGTTGGTATATGAACTTAGGATTTGACTAACTTAGTGTAACGGTTACCTTACGAGTACATGTAAACGAAACAGTTTTTTTTGTTACCTACAAATATAACAGATATTCTTTCACCTAACAGTCACTTATTTGTTAACATTACAAGTATTACAACATACCAGGCCATGAACCAGCTTGTTTTCTATGAAACTCTGAATAAGTACTAGGCAGTTTACTTGTGTTTTTTTTTAATACTGGTACCAAGTATCTCCTCCTAAGAATGAGGAGCTCCTCGTGAGGATGTAATTGGAACGCGCTCACCAGGTTCTCAGCATGTCGACCAGGAGCTGCAGGGCTGCAGAACAGTTGACGTGGTGATCCGCCTGTGTCCGGAATAATCGGCGGCTGGTACGGCAAACATTAACCTTAACCCAACGCAGTAGGGCACATAGTCACTCGCGGCGAGATTTCGGCACACGCGACAAGTTCAACAAAAAACGATGCACGTGCACGCTGCGCCCTTTTTTTTTTTGGCTATTGATTTTGGATACACAGAAAGACGCACAAGGGCGCGTCCGTCCTCTCCGGAGGCCAAGCCTAAACTCAGTATGTGTATGACTTCCCTTTTATGTTAAATTTTTTTGTTATATTAATTAATTAAATTAATTATGTACTCAGTTTTGGTTTACCTATACATTGTTTGGATTTCCATGTGTATTGACTCCTCTACCCAAAGGTTGTCTGGAAGAGATCGCTTCTTAGCGATAAGGCCGCCTGTTGTCTACCAGTGTTTATATTTTAGTGTTTAATGTATATTGTTTTTATTTCCTTGTTGGTGAACAATAAAGAGTATTTGTATTGTATTGTATTGTAGTTATAATAATATAATGCTCTCCGTTCCCTTTCTATGTCGGCATCGTCCTTCAGATCGTCAGTAACAATATGCCCGAGATACTTGAAGCGAGTGACTCTCGTCAGGGACTTGTTACCAGCCTTAAAAACCATAAATTCACTCTTCTTCCCGTTATAAAGCAAATCGTGTGAGGAGGCGTAGGATTCACATATGGCAAAAAGTTTCCGAAGCGCACTAATGGAGGGAGCCAGTAGCAACATATCATCGTACATCATACGTATAGACATCAAGGGTGAGCTCAAACCCTCGCTGGCGTACCCCGCACTCCATCTTGTATGGTTAAAGTTCCAGATTCGATATTCCGACATGCAGGACCTAAGGGCGAACTAATTTTAAACCGGTCTCTGAAAAAGTTAGCTATTTCTTTAGGATTTGAAACTCCATTAACACTCCCAGGCACGCCGTTCTTAGGATTAAGTTTATTTGTGGCCTTCCAGAAGGCCCCGAAATCTCCACTAGAGTGATGTGATGCCAGCAGGTCCATTTTAATTTGGTCCTGATGGTTCTGACACCACCTCAACCTTCCTTTAAAGACTTTACGCGCCTCCAACATGTCATTACACCGTCCCTGAGCCCGGTTTCCCATACCATTCCCAAATTCTGAACGCTCTTTTGGCGTGACTGTGGGCCTCCTTCACATGCTTGTTCCATCCGGCTAAAGTATTTTTACGTCCACTAATACTTATTACTTAAATGTGTTAGAGTAGCCGCATGACATATAGAGCCCCAATTACAGTACACAGTTGGTCAACAAGGCTCCTATGACATATACTGTCGCAATACCTACCGCAACAATCTTGAAATGTATTTAAATGTATTTTAGATTAATTTTAATGTCATCTTCTTATATTTATGTTAGTTTATTTTCTGGTTTTACCTGTACTATGTTAAAATAGTTTGCTACTGAATAAATATATTTTCCTATCTTGAAACTCATTAGGAAAATCAATATTCTTTAACTTTAAATTACAAATTTTCAAATATTCCGTTATTTGGTGGACATTTCTTTGTCCCCACTTCACTTTATTTGTATTATTTATTAACCAAGCTGACATTAGTGATTTTCCTCGCTACGTTCAATTTGCATTTTACTATGAGTGGAAAATTATCAGACCAACATACATAGTATGTAACATGAACATCAATAACACTCGGTAATGCCGTAATGCGACCTTAGTTACTATACAGTGGTCGAGAAAACGGCGGGATCCATGCGCCTCGCTAATAAATGTGAATGCTCCCGACGACTCTAAAATATCTAAATCGGCACATACCCAGTCCTGCATAATGATACCGAAGTATCACTCGAAGATGTACTTGGTACTACTAACGAAGTCTCACGCATCGCACTGGTAACGTTTGAAGCACTTGGTCGCACACAATTTGACGATTTTTTAAATATATTTTTTTATTTCGGGTATCTTTGAATGGTTCTAGTTCGGTTAAAAACGTCCCGTTAAACCTATTTTCACTTAAACTTTATTAAATTTAGCAAAAATTGAATACAATAGTCTTCATTAACCCAATCAATAGAGCTTAGTATTACAATCATCTTAAGTTCATCTACCAAAATCAGTTTTTACTTTGCAATTCTAAACTAATACTTGAATTATATCATTGAGTCTTAAGTGAGCTTCCAAATAATCTGAGTTGAGTAAAATACGCATTTTTAGACTTAACTGTAGACATACTTAATACTAAATAGTTTTTAGCATACTTAACTAGGTTTAAGGTATTCTTAACTTGCTAAAGTAGGAGTAGCTTAAAACTATTTAGTTTTTAAGATTAAAATGACTAAACTGAGTCGTTTTAAATTTAACTAATTATTATTTAAGATAAAGTTAAGATATGTAAGATTTAATCACTATTCTTGTTTGCTACTTGGGATGCAAAAATCCTACAAACTTTTCTTCCGGAAGTAGGTAAATAGTAAAAAAAAAAACTAAACTAAATCGATTTTTTTAAATGAACGATAGCAAATAGTTTTCTTGTATGTGAACATGACGACATATTTGTCTTCTATCTGTTAAAACAGAAACCGAAAAAAACTTATTCAAGTAAAACCATTATATCTACAAAATGTACGGCACGGGTGATAGATGTGTTATTTCGCTAGAAACAAATGTTAATAGGTAGAAACTGGTCCTGACCCATTTTAAACGGCTTAAAAAACATATATACATATAAATCTTGCAACAAAAATGTTTGTAACATGTGTGTACATATTTGTGACGATTAGCGTGTAACGATATTTTGTTGGATTTTGTTGCCTACTTAATACTAGTCTCACGATATATCCGTTACGCTAAAAAAATTACCTATTATTAATTATTTCCCAAACTGTCAAAATTTCCATACAAGCTGTCAGTTCAATGACTGGATTAAATAGGCTATGTCAGCCACCAGAGAGCTCACGAAACTCGAAATCGGCCAGGACAGGATGAATGTTTAATAAGGGCGGGGCCATAAAAGTTTATAGAGCTAAATTCTAATGTTTGAGTTTTTATATACACACACACAGATACAACTTTACATTACATCAAAAGTAAGAATAAACTTCTTTTTAGTTAAATCAAGTTGATAGATAGATCATTGACATATAACGATTGAAAGCATCTTGGTTGGGTGCTCCGTGCGAACTCCATTGTGACTGCGTCGCAAATTAGTTGCTGTTGCCATACACGAGTGACCCCAAAATCCGCGAAACATCGGTGAAACAGGTCAACTTCAAACTTTTTTAGGGTTCTGTAGTCAACTAGGAACCCTTAGACATGTCTGTCTGTCCGTCCGTCCGTCTGCGTCTTAGATCGGTGACCATTAGTAGTTGAAAGCTGTAGTTTTGTATGAATAGATATACATATCAATCATGCCGACGAAGTGGTACAATGAAAAGTTAAAAAAACTTTTATTTGTTAAGGTACCATACACGTAAAAAGGGGGTGTTCTTTTTTTCGTTTTTACCCGAATAGGAATAGGGGTTTGCTGGAAACATGTTTTGATAAAGTAAATATTTTCAGAAATAATCGTTTCAGAAGTTTAAAAAATGTGTCTTCCCCCCCTTACTTTTGAACCGCAAGTGAAAAAAATCATGAAAATAAAGCTTTAAAAAGACTTGCAAGGAAAAATGTTTTGAACTTGGTCAGTTAAGCCATTTTTGATTTTTTGCAATAAAACGTACCTTCTCGGTTAAAAACATTTATTCACACATTGGATAGACGTCTTTTAATAATATTAGTTACGCGGACGACATGGTGCTGCTGGGCCCTTCGGTGGACTCCATCAGGAAACTTGTCCTTACATATGAGGCCTATGCGGGAAAAAGTGGGGTTCTCGTAATGGTCTTTAAGCTCGAAATATAACCCGACCTCTGTGCCTAGGATCGTGATGAGAGGCGTGTCTCTCAATGTAGTAGACAAGTTCAAATATCTGGGACATGTAATTGACAATGAGTTTACTGACGACTTAGATATTAAAAATAAATAAAATTGTTTATTCCCAGAAATAGATTTTAACAAATGTACAACTTTAGCGGACCTCCACACTGGGCAATGCCTTTCACGTGGCCCGTGGATGGAAAGCATTACTTAAATTCGACATAGTTGCAATAAGCACTAATAGATACAAGTGAGTTAAAAATTTCTAAATAAAAACTAAAACTAAAATACAAACTAAAGTCAATGGAAAAGGTTACGTTTAACAATGTAATGTATGTTTAAATGTTATATTGAAAGGGAGAGAAGGGCAATGTCTATAAGGGGCAATATGCCTGCCCGCAGATTCGCACGATGTAATACGCAAGTGAAGCTGACATTATTTAGAGCATACTGTAAGTCGTTATACACGTGCGGTCTGTTGGTAAGTTTTACATAAAGGGCCTAACAACACATTGCGTGTGCAGAACAATAACATCCTTAAAATGCCTTTAAGGCTGCCGAAGCACTGTAGTGCGTCCGGAATGTTCGCTGAAGCGCGAACGGATGACTTTTATGCCATCAGACGAAAACGAGTAGCATCAATGTTAAGACGTGTTCGCGGCAGCAGTAACGGCATGCTAAGGGCGTTGGATGAGCGCCTCGACTGCCCGCTCATTAGGTACTGGGTAGATATAGTTATAGGTAGATCTAAGTAGGTATACTTATTACTAATATACAGAGATGTTAAAAATAGGTTCTGAAATGTATTTAAATAAAAAATGCAAATACTTTGATATTTTACCTATTTCAAATAAAAATACAAAATAGTTTCACAAAAAGGTATTGGAAATACAAAATGCAAAATAGGTATTTTTAAAATACTTTTAATCAAATAAAATACTTTTTTGACAATAATTACTTAAGAGGCAGACAACACCTAAGTTATGTTCTTTATGCAGTTTTTTAATAAAAACTATTTATTTGAATACTGCTAAATATATATATGGTTTCATTATATTTCAAAGACCGAAGATGGAGTTGAGATGAGAGTAGTTGCAAAGATTGGTCTTGAATTCATTATTACTTAAATGATTCTATGGCTTTAATGTTTTTTGGGTGTAAACCGCCAACGTCTCACATTTCACAAATAGTCCACGGTTTTATTTTATTTTAATAGTTTTAGTGTTTTTACTCGGACATCATAGATATTGTGCGCGGATTGGGCTGTTGTCAACCCCTTAAGTTTAACTTTTTGTTAACTGACGCTGTTTGAACAATTCGTGGCAGTTAGACTACTACCACTAATGCGAACCCTAGCACATTTGATAGATCGATTAATTAATTTAGTTTCACCCTATTCTAGAATGAAGGTACATCCGGTTGAAATCCGTTTTACGTTAAAAAATGCCAAAAAGTATTTTGTATTTTAAAGTTTAAAAAAATACAAAATACGTGAACTTTTTAGTATTTGAAATAAAATACAAAATGGTTTCCGAGAAAAGTATTTAAAATACAAAATAGAAAATAGGTATTTTGTATTTGCATTTGAAATGCTTTTATTTCAAATAGTTAACATCTCTGCGTAATATAGATTATAAGCGTTGACATTTTTGTTACTAACACAATATGGATCGATGTGGTCTGAATTAAAGTATTTTTATTTTATTAACGTCGTCGTAAGAAGTTTATTGTCATGAGCATGGTTACCCCTTTAAACCCTTTTCAAGTTCGCCTATTGTAACGGACGGTTTGTTTAACGGATTGTACTTACCTACATAAAATCCGTATTCGAGCTTTAGTTAATTTATTTGTTTATTTGTTCTTAATTGTTTTCTAGAATATACTTTTCATATTTTGTTATTCTGCTTTCAATTGTGTAGGCTGTGCGTTGTTTTCGCCCGGTTTATTTAACGTGGTTGCTTTATAAATAAATAGATTTCGAACATATATTTGTAAAGTTAAATAGAATGAACGTTTGAACGAGCGCGCAAAGTCGGAGTCAAAAGCTAGTTAGAAAATGTTTCAATACATAAAAAAAAATCAAGAGCAATTCGCAATAACGATAAAGTTGGCAATAAGATATAAATCAGGAGGGTTCCCGAGAGAAATGGCGATGAAACATGTATAACACGTATAAGGGAACGAATTGTGGTCGGGCGAGCTGGTCGCGTCCGATAAAAAATCGGACCGATTGATGCCTGTTACGGGTATGCATTGAAAGACAGTGTTATGTGAAATGTCTAGGTATAGTATGCAGCGTATTGGTACTTTACTGTGTACGGATTTGAGCGTAAGAAGTATGGGTTGGAGTAAATATGTTAAGCAATGAAGTATAGGTATGATCATTGTGACGCTTTTTAAAATACACTCAAGGCCAGGACAATACAGTTTCTGAGTGTTATAAGTAGGGTAAGCAGTACAATCATTGGCCCTTTAAGGTGAACCTCGACTTTCAGCATTTTTCCTTCCCAAATAAGGTGCTAAATAATAAAACTTTTGATGTCAAGTTATCCCTAGAAATGTTGAGAATTTGAATAAATCACAACCAATTGTGATAACCAAAACATGGAACGAAAGTATATTCATTGGCCCCTAGGGTACATATATTGACATACCAAGAGTACAATGATTGCCATGCCAATCATTGTACTTTGTGTTTATTAGTCCTACCAAAGATAATACCTACCATAGTAGGGCCCATCACTATACCTACTTGTTTATTATTATTGACTATAGTGATGTGCCGAGCAGCTTTTTTGAAGATTTGTTTGTATAGTACAAATTGGCATAGGTAAAAGTACAATGATGAACATGGCTAATGACGAGAAAGTATGATCATTGGCCCTGCCAACATTTATTATTGGCAAAGGGACCAATCAACTAGTCGTTCATATAAGCCATAGGTACAAATCATACCAGGCCTATTTTTAGGTCATCTTCGCTAACGCTAATAAAAACTATCACTAATATAATGGAGCACAAATATTACATTTTGAATGAAATAAAAAAAAGGAAAAGAAAAAGGGTAAATAACAGTTTCAAAACAGTTTAAAAGTACTAATTCTTATGATTTTCATAAGAATACATACCTATAGCTTAGATTTTTATTGTTTTAGTTACTGAATCGGCTCACTGGTTAAATGTCAATGAAAAATAATTGAAAAGGATTCAAAAGCATTAATATGACGACATTGTCTACGCCGTAGTTATTCTATAATTATAATAGTCCAGTCTAGGTATATACGTGTCCCACTGCTGAAGCACAGGCCTCCTCTCAAGCGCGAGAGAGATTCTATACCACCGTAATAAAATACAATTTCTTGAGAATCCACTTATCATAGTATCACATACTTGATTTTAAAAAGCTTATTGTGATTATAATTATTTGGGTATTTAACAGAACACTGAAACATATTTACTGTCAACAACATCGCCAATACTTCACGGTCAGGTGCCACGCGATTTTCTGCCAATTGTGCTGTCACGTCGCCAGATCAGGTTAATAAACCTATTTAGTTTACAACTCACTTTTTACACGAATATAATTCCGGCACCCTTTAAACATACGACATTATTCACGTGTTTCTTAAATTGTGTTCAAATGTAGCTACTATGGCACAGAGATTAGTATATTACAGACAACTGATATTGATACGCTGAAATAGAAAGCATGACAAATTTAGGTGGCGATGAGCTATTCCTGACTATTACTCATTCATAGTCATATTACATTTTGGACATATGTATAAACGGCGACTATAATGCATAATACCGTCTCAAGTGAACTTTTCGCTTCAAGCCGTAATTCCTCAAACAATGGTCTTTGTGTTATTTTGCAGGCCCTCGAGCTACCAAATTGGGTGCGTGGCAAAATAAAAATTTAGATAAAAAAGTAACCGTATCGCCATAATATTAAAGTTCAAATCTATGTAATGGATTTTATAATTTTAGTTTTAGTACTTTACGATATACGAGTAAGTGCGAAAAGAAGGGAATCGCAATGAGTGGCGATATAAATCGTCACGAGTTGTGAATTACTTATTCGCATGTGTATCATACGAAGTTTTAAAGTAGGTACGTTAGTGCTCATTACCGCACTAGTGCGGTAATGTAGCACCATATGTAAGTACTGTAATTTTTTTACTGTTAAATTTTTAGAGTTCTTTCAAAGTTATGTCCATCGCCATTATTTTCATATCTCTTTGCAGATCACCAGTCTTTTATTTATCCGTCTCTAACACGTGTAAAAGATCGTGCAAAGTGAACAAACAACCGTTACGCTCCGGAGCTCGAGTTAGTACCACCAATGACTAATAAACACCCTTACGAACTGGGCATAGGGTTTACATGTGTTCATTGTTACAATGTGCACCTGCTGCGAGATTTAATTTCGATAATATTGACCCCTAATCGGTTATATCTACTCTAGTAACCTGTATTGACACGGTGTATGCTCATAACGAGGCTTTTGTGTTGTCATTTGGAGCATCATCTTAGTTGTTCGAGTTATAGAAACTGCCTAAAATGTATATAAATTAGAGTTATCGAACTGCCCAAAATAATATTAAGAAAGAAGTTGACTTCTTCCTCTTAAGATTATTACTTTTTTAGTTTATTTCTTTCTTTTAGTTTTTGGTAACTTTACTCCCTCCTCAATAAAACTATTTCTATCAAACATACGAAATACTATTGGCAATGCAATATTATGATTAGATTAGTCTGATCTGATGATGGAGACGTCGATAGGCTACGGTAACCGCTTTCCATCAGGCGGGCCGTATGCTAGTTTACCACCATCGTGGTATTTAAAAAAAACATGTAAGGCGATCTGGGGCCCGTTTCCCGAAAGATTGTAACTTTTAATACAAGCGGAGGTCTGGATAACGACTTTTATTGGACCGGGACTTCCACTTGTGTTAAAAGTTACAAGCTTTCAAAAACAACAAACAAGTAACCGGGTTAATGTGCTTTTATCGACGATTGTAGTTTTCTTTCAACGATCAATTATCTACTGATTGAGACGATTTTAACAAATACGCACTTAACACGTTCGATGTGGTACGGGGCTGAAAGACATCAAATTATATAAGGCATCACAAATATAATCATAATATTGCATTGCCAACAGTATTTCGTAAGTACACCGAAACCATCGAACGTCATCGTCAGGATGAAAAACTCCAAATTGATACATACCTACCTACATATCTGCTAACTAACATGGCAAGTTTAATTATAGCTTTTAAAAGAAAAATCATTGACAACTATGCATTCAAAATCGACAGAGCTGTTGAAGTACTTGCTAGTCTTGCTATAAACATAGGTACCAAAATAGCAAAAATTTGGGGTCCTTTTTTTAACTCTTTGTAAAGGCAAGTGGTCCAGTTCTATGGACACCCCGCCACTGCTAAATATATTACTTTGTCTTAATATGAATGCGATACCCAGTAGAAGTATATACATCCTTTCGGTTTCGCTATCGTTAAGTTATGAGCTAACTATCTGATGATAATCTGCACAGACTTAAATTTTCATCGCTCTACAACACTTTTGCTTTCTCTTCCCAACAAAATATGATTGTACTGAAAATAGTATTGGCACGTGCGCTACGCACATCTCTAACTATTCACAAATCATTCTGTCTCATTCGTTCATGTCTAATATAACCTGACCTGTATATTATTTAAACAAAAATAGATAATAATCGATATTTTATTTGTGGCTATAAAAATAAAATACAGGAAAACAATTTCAGTGTATGAGCACCAAAATCGTTGACACCAGTGCAATAATGAATATAATGCCTTTTTCTGCGCAGCCAGATATAATTAAAAAAAACTTAGTAGAGATTATATTACAACAACTCGCACAGTCTTGGTCTAATCTAAAAGCAAAATAAATCCTTAATAACTGACAACTCCTCCTTGTCTGTGAATATGTTTATCGCACCGTCACTATTATTACACCAACTTACTGACTGAAATTATTATCCTCTAAGTAAGTAAGTAATAGACACTTGAATGCACAAAACAGGATATGTGTTTTCAAAAAGGAATAAATAGAAAAGTACAAAGGCAAAGTTATCCCTTAACTTATACCTACATTATACTTATAATGACTAAGGCTGCGTTTTACCAAATTTTTATTCCGAGAATAACGCTTACTCTCAGATAGTAACGTCAAATTACTATGGGATTTTGACGTTAGTATCCAGTAAGGCAATACTCTTGGTTAAAAAGTTTGGTCAAATCCAGCCTAAGCGGCACTAGAGGCTAAATCTTTGACTATTTAGTTGGACTAGCAAAAAAGTCTGCTGATTTTTGCGAGGGGAGACACGTCAAATGTATAATATAATAAAACTATTAGTACGTAACGTGGAAATATGTCAGGTTCGTATGATTGAATATGTCTGGTTTAATACTCAAAGGTTTAAATTATACTCAGATTTACACTGGTCCAGTTAAATGGAACAATTTGTTGAGTTTTACGAATAGCGATGCTCTCTTCCGACCTTCACGTTGCTTCACAATCTCTGTTCACTCCGATTACTTTTTTTATAGTTTTATACATCATCGCACCAACTTTCACTCGCGCCCTGCGAATCACCAATTCGGTCGATTCCACACTAAAATTAATTTAAGGGCTCCCAAGCTTTCTCTTTGATGCAGTTTATGGTTGAGCAGATTAATTAATTTTTGCGGTTAATTGATAAACAGAGCGGTTTAAAGTATTCGTGGTTTGATCTGGCACGCTGTGGTCCTCGACTACCGGAAATTTGAACTGAGGGAGATAACAGAACAGATGCATTAGGTTTTATTATTGTAATAGGTCAGAGTGTTAGTGTATTAAAAAGAACATCCTTTTCCTGAATTATATAAAACACTTTTTTAAAGTTGGTATGCAAATGTGACAATTGTTATGTGTGTGCATTGCCGTGATAGGTACAGTCGGTGCCCTTACATAAGTATCCACCCGCGCTACGCGCTTGCATATGTGGGGTGGATACTTATGTGAGGGCACCGACTGTACATTAGCTTAAGGTTTTACAATTGTTTGCCACGCCACGACTGCTGCGCTCTGTGTCGCTGTGCGTTTAGTTGACACGTGACAATTGAAGTAGGCCGTGGTGCCTTTTGTTTTGATGTGCCGTCACTTAACATTGGCCGTCAAAAACGCTCAACATTTTTAGGGAATAGGGTGGCCACATTATTATACGAGTAGAATATAATCCTAATCAGTATTTTGTTAAAGACAAATCTCACTTTTGTCCAAGTCCAGGGTTAAATGTTAAGTTACCGCTCCTAGCCAATACCGTTCTGATGGTGGCCGGATAACAGCGCGAGGCGCCGGAGACCAAGTCATCAGGAGGTTAGAGGAGGTTAAATCCAGGCCGTTGGTTCAAATTTGCAGCGCTGGCGCAACTAGAATTATCTCTATTATAACTTGACCCCTAATATGATTATAATTGTGTGTGAATGAGAGATGGTTATGCTGGTTTATGTGATGTTGTCTTGCACGTGCTCGAGCGATTGATACCACCTGCTTGCTATTATCTAAGTGCCGGACGTCACGTCCAGGAGTGTTCCCATCGCAGATGAGTGAAAAGTTCGACCTAATATAGGTATAAGTCATTAATGTCATTATGTTATCTAATAAACGCGCGACGCAGATGGCGGTAGGTTTTGTGTTTAGTTCTATTTTTTTTATACCACAGCTGTGGCAAACAAGAATACGGCCCGCCTGATGGATGCGTCAACTCCAGCGTTGTCACATGCGCGTTGTCGACCCATAATAAACTTGTAAATTCCTTTTCTGAAGAACTTCATACTACATTCCACAGCCCTCCGGCTGAAAAAATCTTCTGAAACTGCACAGTCCGCGACTAGTATCCAGGAATGTCTTGTTTATGGATTATAAGTTGACTGAAAATTGAGCAGGCATAACAAATATACTTTAGACTAGAGATAGTAGAGTTGGGATTAGTTTCAACACAAAAGACTGTTGAAACTTATGTAGTTTCATTTGTCGGGTTTTTTTTTAACCCCATTAGGAAGTGTTATTGCTTTGCCTCCTAGCTGGTGTATTGTTGTCTCCTGTGCTCGGTGAGCTTTGGGAATATCAACCAGGTTGAATGATCGATCACTATTGTTTTGGGACGTTATTAGTAGGTACTTTCGAAGGAGCAATCCACCAGTACCGCTTACGTGGCTTGCTACAAGTTGAATGTTTAGGTTTTTTGGACAATAAAGATGAAGCCAAGTTTGGCTTGAAGTTTGGCCTCCGACACAAGAGCACGCCACTCTATCCGATCCTGTGCAATCTCTCGCCAATTTTTGACTCCGAGATCACGCAGATCCCTCTCCACCAGATCTATCCAACGGTACTTTGGCCGACCCTGGCTTGAAATTTTAAGATCCTGAAAAAATTTACAGGTTTGGTGTAATGCACCTAAAAAGATTTTAAATTGATGAAAGTGAAGTTTCATATTTTCAATTAGAAAGTTCAGTAATCGTGTTAATAAGTACATACCGGCCGGACTTCGCACTGATTACTCCATTTTTTTTTATTTAAGAAAAAATACTACTAAAAAGCTGTGTTTTAAGAGGATACTGTAGATACATTTTTTCCGTCTATGTTGACAAGTTAAATATGTAACTGTAAGACACGCAAACTCTTGTATATTGCCCAGCTTAACCTACGCCTCACAAACGTGGACATTCGACACCAAAATAAAAAGAAAACTTAAAACATGCCAACGTTCGATGGAAAGGAGTATCCTTGATATCAAGCTCAGCGATCGACAATATTCTGCTGATTTCCGAAACCGAACCAACATCATAGACGCTCTACAACACTCCTTACACCTTAAGTGGATGTGGGCCGGGCATGTGGCACGTGCACCAAATGTCAGATGGACGAAAAAAGTGACTACATGGTCTGGTCCAGTTAACTATAGGAACAGAGGGCGCCCCAGAGAACGCTGGGCCAATGACATAGAGAAAACTGCGGGAAAAAACTGGATAAGTACAGCCGGAGATCGTATAACATGGAGAATATTGGAGGAGGCCTATACCCAGAAAGGGGCCTTAACTTAATTAGTTTTATATACTTTTAATTAAACATATTTGTAACTATTTTGTAAAGTTAAGGAAATAAAAGGCTATAATAAATAATAATAATAAATATATATAAGACACGCAAACCCAACCGAAATCCGTTACAAAAGGTCAATGTTAAGCGAGATCGCACGATATGTTTACCTTAAAAGCAAATCTTTGCCCACAATCATGATCGCAGGCTCCAACGGTTTGTATTTATCGCGATCGAATCAAGGTTGGTGAACTATGAATCGGAAAAAAAGATGCTGTGTCTAATGACAGTTTATTTCAAAAGTTACGAGTAAATATATCTGCGAATCGTAATTTTGTTTCAATTGGCTAGACGATAATTAAAATCTAATTAGTCTGTCTGTTAGATTATAAAAAAAAATTCAACACGTATTTATTTTTTATTTTGCTCGTCAAATGAAAAACGACGGAAATACAGTGCATTAAAGTTTCGCGTGGCGTCACAATTAGGTACGATTCTTACCTCTAAGTGACGTCACTTATCTCTGTCTCTGTATAATGGTTAATTTTAGTTAATTTGAAACAGGAAATCTGGATAATCTAACTTACGGACTAAATAGAATAATACTTTTTCAACCTAGTCGTCATCCCTATTAAAATATGGTAAAGAAATTGGTTTATATGTACTATTTCCATGTACCAGATCACAGTGACATCTAATCCCTAGCGGCGATAGTATTGATTGTCTGGACTACTTGACTGTACATTTGGTGATACATTATCTGCGTTAAGGCACGCTATTAGGTACTCCTTATTTCATTTATTTTAGTTGTCTCACGCATGTTTCTGATCGAATTGGTGTCAAGGGCAAGATAATGCGTGGAAACCACCAAAGAAACCTCTTATTATTGTATAACATGATTTAAGTATGCATGCTAAGGATTAAAAATATCGAGTGTTTAGTTTTTAAAATATTTTGTAAATTAGGTATCCCTGTTACATGTTAACAAATAGATACAACACTGTAAAAAAATAAAATGGACTGTCAAAAAACTGATTTTATTCACGTTCCAAGTCTAAGAATAGTAAATGTTTGGCTACGTGATGTAAACTATCTCCGCACTTGCAGAAGCACAAACGATGCTGTTCCGATCGTTTGTTGTGTGTCGGTATAAGTCAAACGCTTAGCAAAAGATATTGAAACGAGTGCTTTAAAGGGCTCGAAACGTAGGATCATGGTGTTAATAAACGCGATTAATCCGTTCTAAAGTGTTTAATTTCAATGAATAACAATCGCGGTAACAGAAGACAATATTATAAAATACTCATTAAATTATAGACGATTACAGATGCAACTAGGCTAGAAGACAGCCTAGTTATAGTGACCCCGCCTACGAAGCAGGAGGTCCCGGGTTCGAATCCTGGTCAGGGAATTTATTTGTGTGTTTATTACGTTCCTGAGTTATGGATGTTTTGTATGTATTTAAGTACCTATTTATACGTACCCACATCACAAGCCTTATTGAGCTTACCGTGGGACTAGGTCGATTTGTGTAAGATTGTCCAATAATATTTATTTATTTATTTATAGACAAAAGCACTTTGAACAGTTGAAGTAGATAGATCTTGTTCCTCGCCGTAAATAAATAAATAAATATTATAGGACATAATAAATAAATAATGCTTTTATTTATAAATGACATGTTGGCGGCAAACAAGCACACAGCCCGCACAATAGCATACGGCGCCCGTACGTAGCCCATAGACACCTGTAATATCAGTAATAATGATGTTGACAATTGTCACACCTGTCGCCGTGGTTAAATTGGAGCCATTCGGAGCTCAAGCCAGTTGGTCTGTACGAGAGATCGCCTAACTTGCACTTTATAGAAGGAGCACCCAGTTAGATATCTATACGGGCGTTCAAAGTCGCTTTCAAAGGCTTAAGAGCTTTAAAGCCTTGTAGATACTCGTATATTGAGCTCTTGGTACGTTCATTGCGATTTATTTGACTTTCTACGTATTGAATACGGTTTCAACTGGACAGGTTGAAGTTGTGTAAGTGCAATAAGTAGTTTTCTGCTTGAATAGCCTGAATTAACTTGCTGATGTATGTGGTGCTCGTTGTGACATTTTGCAGCGATAATTATAGGGACATCACTATCTTCAGTCTTTGAAATAATTTTTAAGAAAAAAAAACCGACTTCATTTGGTTCCCGGTAAAAGTGAAATTAAGAATTTGTTTGAGTTAGCCAGTTTACTTCACAAATATCCAATACACCGCACGTGTACGATTGAAAATTGAGGAGCTTTCTCAATGTCCTAGGGCTTCCATCATTACATTTGAAGTATAATCAAACGGAACTCCCTTGTAGACCTTTAAACAAACAAAATAACAATGTGTTAAATTGGATGACAGACTGTAAATTAACGAGCATATTCATTATGCCATCCCTGATTATCAACATCAGGTCCACTCCAGCAAAATGATGGCCACAGTAAGAAAATGCCTAAGCTAATTATGAACACCCTCTAATCACAATTAACCTGCCGTTCAAATTTGAGGAGTTCTCTGAATTCTTCTAGAACTCCATCATCAGAATATAAATCAAATCAAAAAGATGAATGTCACAACTAGGATAATAAGTAGAGCTAGGTTTATTAACCAGTTCCACTTTGCGATCCCTGGTCTTCATCATCAGATCCAGTTCATCAAAATTTTGGCTCCGCCAAAACACTGTTTTAGTTACTTAAGGAAACCCTCAAATCAGAATGCATGTGCCGTTAAAATTTGAGGAGTTCTCTCAATCCCTCATGAAGCCCATCATCAAAATAGAACTATAATCAAATAGGACTATCTTGAAGGTATTTATTTACAAAGAAAAGATGAATGTCTCAAATCGGATGATAGAGCTGGGAATTAACAAGCAGTTCCACTTTGCCATCCCTGGTCTTCATCATCAGGTCCACTCCACAAAATTGATGATGTTCGTAAAGAAATGCTCGAGTGTCTTAAGAAACTACCCAAATCATCATGCATGTGCCTTTCAAATTTGAGGAGTTCCCTCAGTTCCTCATGGATCCCATCATCAGAAATTGATTTTGAAAAAAAACGGAACAAATCTGGAACCATCTATTTTCAGAAAAAAAAATATTTTCTAAAATCGGACGATAGTCCTGGGAATTACCAAGCAGTTCCACTTTGACATCCCTGGTCTTCATCATCAGGTCCACTCCACCAAATTGATGATGTTCGTAAAGAAATGCTCGAGTGTCTTAAGAAACTACCCAAATCATCATGCATGTGCCTTTCAAATTTGAGGAGTTCCCTCAGTTCCTCATGGATCCCATCATCAGAAATTGATTTTGAAAAAAACGGGACAATCCTGAAACCATCTATATACAGACAAAAAAATATTTTTTAAAATCGGATCATAGTCCTGAGAATTACGAAGCAGTTCCACTTTGCCATCCCTGGTCTTCATCATCAGGTCCACTCCACCAAATTGATGATTTTCGTAAAGAAATGCTCGAGTTTCTTAAGAAATCACCCAAATCAGTATGCATGTGCCTTTCAAAATTGAGGAGTTCCCTCAGTTCCTCATGGATCCCATCATCAGAAATGGATTTTGAAAAAAATGGGACCAACCAGGAACCGTCTACTTTCAGAAAACAAAAAAAAAATTCAAATCGGTTCAGTAATGACGGAGTTATGAGTGAACATCCATTAAAAATAAAAAAAATAAAAAAAAAAATTCAGTCGAATTGAGAACCTCCTCCTTTTGAAATATTGAAGTCGGTTGAAAATATGTTTGAAATGCTTGGTAATGTACTTTTGTAGAGCTCAAAGAGAAATGAGAAAATAATCAAATTAACTGTCGTATTTTTATAAATGTTATTAAATACTAGGTTTTCCCGCGACGTCGTCTGCGTAGAATTAGAACAAAAACTATCCTATGTCTTTTCTCAAGAGTTAAACTATCCCCATACGAAATTTCATCTTGATCCGTTCAGCGGTTTTCGAGTGAAAAGGTAAGAGACAGAGACTTTCGGATTTATAATATTAGTCAGGAGAAAATTTCTCAAAAAAATACAAATTAAGTGACTAGATCCTATTTTTGAATTCTAGGTATCTGTCCCCATATAATGGTAGACAACCGTTTGTTTAAACATCACAGTTAGAACTTAAGCCGTATAATAAGCAAATTTTAATTAGGTAACCACATGTGTTTAGTATAATTTATAAATATTCATTTACTAGAACCGTTTCCAGTTACACTAACTGTTTCTCTATTCATAATGATAATTCAGAACAGTAAAAACTTTATTAGATGTACACGCAATTATTTCCCATTGCTAAATGACCTCCCTACCCTATCTCCGATCTGAGAACTTCCCCTACGCGGACCGCAACATCTTGATACTTACAACATAATGGCCAACTGCTTATTAACTTTATGGTGGTACATTGTTCAGACATCAACATAGATCTTTTTTTCCCGCTGACGTGAACTAGGTGCTCGATCGCCAATTAAGTACTGTTCAATAATATCTGATTCTAAAGGTACTGTAACATTGCATAAAATACGTAGTACATTCTCAATTAAATCTGCCTGAAAAGGAGGGTAATAATTTCAGTGTATGCACTTGTTGGGTTAGTTAGTTAGTTATCCTGGGCCTTTTTCCGCAAATCGACATCCAAAGTGCCTATTTTGCGTGATTACGAGGTAGCCCTACTCTAACCACCCTAGCTCCTCCACGAAACCCATCATCGTTTTAAGGTTGCAAACTGATTCCTGTAGTGTGTTCGGAGTCCCTAAGTATTTACTCTGGTATGCTTCTATCTGTTTACAATTTTACATTCTAGGAGAATATGTTTTGTTGTTTCTTCTTCTTTCATGCATGCTCTGCACAAAGGGTTATCTGTTATACCTATTATGTGTAAATGTTTGTTTAGTGTGTTGTGTCCTGTGAGGAGTCCTATTATTTTCCGGAGTTGATGTCTGGGCATCCTCAGTAGAAGGGCACTTGTTGGGTATGATGCTTGTTTCTTTTTACACGCAGTTAGAATTTGACTTAGAAAAGCTCATCATTATATTTATCGTAAATGCGTGTCACTGGTATGGTAAAAATCTGCTCTCACAGCAGAATTGGATAGAGCAAAATAATTCCTTAACTGACCTTATTTGAGTGCAGTACCATGAGTATTCTGCCCTAAAGATGGCTACCCCTCCTAACTTCGGTATTTTCTTTATGGATATAGTAGCCGGTATTAGGGGGATTGCAAACCTTAGGTTAATTATTACGTACGTACATGCAAATGAAATGCGACTACTAACATTTTTCTTATTAAGCTTGTGTATGTAAGGGCATTTAATGTTCTAAAATTATGCGGTCAGCGACAGCTCAAACAGGATTCTAAGAGTATAATTAAAATAGCTACATGTCGCTCATTTGTGGTTGTTTGTTATAGCTCTACTGCGAAGCCTACTTTGTCCAAGTGACCGAGCTTAATGTGAACGTGATATGTGGGTAATATTTATTTAAAGCTCCATTAGTTCTACGCAGCAATAACTCAGTTATAACATTCAAGTAAATATTGAGATTGGAAGCTTTTGTTCTATAGTTTACATAAATTGAACTTATAAAATTATGAATAGTTTTTTTATATCTATAGATAGAGGATTAAATGTGATTGAATTAATACAAAAATTCCACCTAATAAGGAAAACACTGGAGTCTTACGAGACAAAAGAAAACACGATATCCGAAAACCTAATATCAAAATTTTATAGACCAATTAAATTTAAGTCTGCAACATATAAATCTAAAAACGGGAAAATCCTGAATTAGATGAAAGGAAAAATAAACTCGAGATGGAGCACGTACGCTATGTTGTCCTAACCCAAATTTCTGTTTACCCTTGAAACATAACCGTTTGCCGAACAACGACCTGCCATAAATCTAAAACGTGACGATCTTCCAATTGTACATTTGGGAGTAGTGATGTGTCATACTGTGGGACAGTCCCAAATCCATCAAAATATTAAGTCAGCCTTCAGCACTAGAAATTACGGGAATCTTAAATCTATAAATTAATAATAATAATATAGTAGTAGGTAGGTATACGTAAGTATATGTTAAAAAGCTCTTTAAATTGCGAAGTATTTTACCATGCCAATATTATTAACGGACTTAGTATTAAGAAAAAAACCTTTGTTTCTAAAAGTGCATCTTTGTTATTAAATTACCAAATTAGCAAAATATGTCCAAGAAGGTTATACATCGTTTTATAATTGTTGGTAGTTCTTCTAATAAAAACATTAATCCAAGGATTAGAACAGTTACCAAAAGTTATAGTTAATGAAGTTGCAATTTCTTGGCAGCGTAGTTGATATTCAATTTATTCTAAAAAGATTACTTAAACTAAACCACTAATGTAAAGCCTTAGTGGTATTTTCCATTAAATAGTTAAAATGTTTTACTTTAAAAAAAGTACATATTATTAATATTTTACTTTTTATTTTTTTATAAAACACTGAACTTATTTTAAAATAATGAATAATATACCATTCCAAAGAAGCGTGGATAACATAACATACAAATTACCTACTATTTATTTAGATGTTATTTCCACGTCACTGCCATATTTGTTTTTTATTTGTTTCTCCCGGAATATTCCCAGAATGGTCCCGAAACACATCACTATTCCACGATTCTCACGCGAACTTTTCATAAAACCTTTCATTTACACCCGGTATCACACTCAACTTTTCCGGTACACAAACGCTTAATAAATGTAGAAATAAAGACAGCATGAATGTATGTGTGACCAATGCTTATTATACTGAATGGAGACGTAATAAGGTTTATATTTTGATGTTTATTTTTGCGTTAGTACACTGGTTTGAAGAATACTGAATGCTTTGAGCGTTCATCGGCCGCGACCAACCTCAACACTGGGGTGTATTCACAACGAAACGCGAGTATATTAGTTTGAACTCAAGATTATTATTACTCGTTCTATCGCTAGTCACTCAACTTTTTTGCAAGAGTAAGAAAGCAGAGCTGGATACATGATGAATAAAGAGACACCTGTTATCAGTCTAAATATTCAAAGTTACCTAGTGACAGTTGTCTCATAGGCTGATATTTAATTATTTCTTATTTAAACATTTCATTTAACTTTAAATATGATAATGACCGGCTGGAAACGGTGACGGGGAATTTAAAATATACTTTAGACATTATTTATTTAAACCTTAATACTTAAACCCATCCTTGGTAGATGTCCAATGATAAAACCATCAAGGATCAAGTAATATTGGTCCTTAGCTCAAAGCCGCGCTAAATTGCTTCGCGAATAGGCATTCAGGTTCAGGGTTGCCTTGCGTAAGCGATACGTAAGAACCGGCATACGATATATTACCATATCGGCCGTATGAGACGCATTCGGGCCTAGATAACCGCTAAATGATTTGATATTAATTTCATCTCATATGATTTTGGGGTACTTTGAGAACTTAAGATAGTTAGGGCTTTGGATTTGGCTTTTAGCCAAGGTAAGTATACAATATATGTACTGATTCATCCGTCATATTCGTATGGTATAAGGCGGCATTATCTGTCAAGTGGAATAAGGTCCAGTGTCTGCTGTAGATCTGTCCCCTAACACATCTGACTGTCTACTACTAGTTGGCATATAAGTATCTCGATTTCAAACGAGATACTGGTAGTCAAATATCAATGTCAAATAAATATTAAATCAAGTTACGGTTCTCAAAGTTAGAATGCGGTTTTCTCGTTTTCTTTCCATAAATCATTCATCTCGTTAGATTGACTTGATTATTGCACGCGATTTGTTTTAAAAAACCGAGTGAACAACTTTATGTTGATGCGTTATTGGATGATTGATCGCTTTATAAGTTAAGCACGGGTTTTTTTTATTACTTTGTTGCCGTTAATTTGTATTAAAGTATAGAGAATTATCGTTATCGTATTTTTAGATCAAATTGAGCCTAAGTGTCTTACGAGTATCAGATATGTGTAAGAAATGTATTAATAAGATCAGTCAAGTGCGAGTCGGACTGGCGTCTCAAAGATACTAGCACACAAGCTCTTGTACCGGAGGCCAAGACTCATTTTTTTGGCTGTGCCTGCGCAGTTAATTTTGTTTACGTAATTTTTACCATGTTATTTTTTAAAAACAGACTCATTCTTAACTATCTAAGTTGTTTCTGTGCAATACATATATTTAAAGATCAATGGCCTAAAAAGTGACGGTGATGTAGATTAAGCACTGATAACAATTTCGTCTGTTTACCATGAAAGCCAGGAGCGTGAAGGAATGTGAACAAAATCAAATTCATGATATATTCAAACGTTGCTACCTCAAACCTAGACAAGATTCTTTTAGTTTACGAAGACAGCACATTTTTAAAAGTAGCGGCATTAGCGAAGCATATTCTATGAACCTTTTAGATATACAGACATAAAGTAACCTGCAGCGTAAGCATAGTAAAGTGATTCCGATTCCTAAAAGCACTAAAATTAGAAATTCAACTTCAGATGCAGAGAAGAAACAAACATTTTACAACGTGGTTCTCTCTTCGGATGTCCAACTCTCTCTCTATTTTGGTACAGCAATGCTAGTGTGGCAGAGAGCCCTGGTCGGAATGCTTCGCGTATAATTCCTATAAAATCCCATGACTGAGCATTCTTTAAAAAAGCTGACAAACAGGTAGACGGTGACACATTACTCACTACTAAGAACGTAGTTCTATAAATACACTAGGCTCGGACAAGAAAATTGCGATTCTGTAGTGAAATTCTGTGATCTAATATTCAAAATATACAAACACACAAACAAACTTTCTATGCAGGGGGGTCACTTAACTCTGCAGCTGACTGTAGTTACTATCGCGTTCAAAATTGCATGGGCAGTTTGAATGAATTCATTCATAAATTGCCCATGCACTTTTGAACGCGTGTGTACAGCCTAAACTACCAAAGGTAACACCTTAAAATTAAGAATACATATAAAACAGTTGCGTTATACACAGACTGACAGGCTACGTATAACCTTTATACAGATGTAGTGCATAATGAGTTTCCTTCGCATTTTCTCGGAGACTTTCGTATTTGTCATGCTACTTCAATCGACCTCTGATCAAAAATCATTACGCACTACCTCTGTAACTGATAGAGGATTTTGAACACTCTTCTTATGTCGCGAGACTCCAAGTGAGACTAAGAAAGTTTTTTTTAACTCAAACCCTGAGACAAAGTCGCAGGCAAAGCCAACTGTTTTATCAGAGTATTAATAGTTATAGAATTCATGCAGTTATCTAGTTTGCGTATCTGCGCAGTGCGAACCGCATGATAGAATCAGTCCGGAACGAGAAATTGACGTATTGAATGACTACACCGCTATCCTGGATTGCCATTTCCATAATATCTTACCTAGCAATGCTTTACAGTGACCAGCAAAAGTGGGAGCTCCTACCGCGAATATCGAATAAACCAAAATTTATGTCTGTGGAAAATTGGCAATTTTCATAAAACACTAGGTCCAGCTATGTACACCTTTAACTTTGACACGTTGCTTAGTACGTTAATATGTCGCTTTTTGTCAAATTCCCAAAAAAAAAACGTTTTTCATACAAAATATATTAATATTAAATTGTAAAAAGACCTTTAGTTACACCGTTACACGGAAGGAAGTGTCAAGTATGACAAAGATGAAACTTTAGACAATGACAGCACATGCCAAAACACAGCTTAGTAGTAGATGGTTTGAAAGGTTAACCTAAAGTTAACCCAAGGTAAGAATGAACCAGTGTGAAATGTTACTTTCGCACGGGTTCAGCTAATAAATGTATATATTGAATATCTCAAAGACTGAAATAGTTAAGTCAGAGAAATTAGCTCGACTTAACCTGAAAAATCTCCCTTTAAAGGTCAAATCATTGGTTCTTCAAAAGGGATATATAAAAAAACAGGGAGTATAAGGATAGCTGTCATAGTCAAACCATTGGTTCTTGCAAAGTAAAATGAGTCCAAAATAGGATATTCCAATAATCAAATCATATGACATCTAAATACTTATGTATGAATAGGCCATTTTTCCATGTATGTTTTGGGTCCTCCCTAAATATACCTAATATATCACTAATTTTTAGTTAAGGTGACATCTGTCTTGTAAGAGTATTGGTCAAATTGTCATCCACTGCGGGGTTAAAGGTGGTCTTAAACGCCACTTAGGTAATATTACCCCCGAATTAGTCGACATTACGTTCCGCTTAAGCAATTAGCTGAGGCATGCTTATACTGGTTCATCTAAAGCGAACTGATACAAGCAATGAGAAAACTCCCCCGTACGAGTATGTTCATTGCGCCAAACGTCGTAAGTACGTTTGAGCGAAAGACACTTTTAACCCTTTCTGTACATGCCTACAATTAAACCTGTGCACGTTGCTTGTTCGAATATCATGCGAAATATAATACGCACGCCCCACTGGGTTCAAATACTTTCCTTGGAAAACTAACGGATTGCTGTAATTATACATACGTTACTTTAGAATCACAAACATAACGACCGACTAAGGCTAGCCAGAGGCGGAGGACTAGGTCGGATGACAGAGTCCCCCAGGAGTGCCCAGGTATGCTCTTCAACAACTCGCCACAAGCTGCCTTGCGTTGACTGATTGCACCGCTGGTTGAAACCAGTGGGCGATGGGATCGTCACACCCCTACGCCACAAACACTATTACTATTATTGTTCTTATTTTTTTAATGTGTAATGATCTTTTTTTAATGCATTTTATTTTATCTTGATATGTAAAATATAATGTTTATTTCCAATATAAAATCATTTATTCTCGAAATATATACAGTAAGTGTAACTTACCTAACTGCCTACCTCTACCTACCTTAAATCTAAAGTAGGTCCTTGAGGCATTGTACCTAGGATGCTGGCGGCATTTCCTCGTTGTATCGCAATGCTGATACGTTGTGCGAGGAAGCCACCAGCTCTTCGGTCACCAGTAACATCAACCAGACGTTTCGCGATTTCTACGAAAAATTTGCGTGCGCTGGGACCCCATGGACCAAGAGTTTCGACCCCGAATGGTACAAAAAGGTACTCTCTGCCCAGGCTCTTATATTTATTACGTTTTAAAATTTCGGCGCATTCAGCCGCTCCGAATAAATCTAATGTAATCCATCAGTTATCAATCTACTACAATCACAAACAATAAAAAGTTAGATTTGGCACAACACAGACTTTTCATTACCTTTAAAAGTGCAGAAATCAGATACATACATTCTGTCATAAATTCTCCATGTAACAGTTTTACACATACAACATAGATGAATGGCGCTTAACTTTTTATCTAAAGATGCGTAATGATGCACTATAAATCAATGAAGTGAAAATAGACAAAAACGACCGCATTTACATCAAATAAGGAAGAGACTAAGACGGCTACAATAATTACAGAACTATTCCTATCGCCTCCCTAGAAGAAAACTCCTCAAACTACTAGACTAACTTTGGTCTCGGAGTACGTATAGCTTTCCTGGTCCTGTAGGTCTTGTTTATAAGGTTTGGTCTACGGTGAAGCTCGAATGATGGGCGTAAAAGATTTCGCATGTTATAAATCGAGACCCAACAAGATGGATGACTTAGTTCAGCTATTGGATGAGATATTCTGTTGGAAATTACTTACAAGACCCTTTTTTGCTAAATGGATACAGAGCAAGTCAAATGAGGTATGAGGGAGTATGTAAATTGTAAGTGCATTTAGACTGGTCACCTTAATGTATTCTGATAATTAAGTAGAAAAAGAGCGATGGTGGCCCAGCGGTATGGCGCGAGAATTTCAATCCGAAGGTCTCGGGTTTAAATCCTGCCGCTCGTACTAACGAGTTTTTCGGAACTTATGTACGAAATATCATTTGATATTTACCAATCGCTATTCGGTGAAGGAAAACATCCTGAGGTACCGTAATCCCAATAAAGCCTAGTTTACCCTTTGGGTTGGAAGGTCAGATGGCAGTCGCTTTCATAAAACAAGCGCCTACGTCAAATCTTGGGATTAGTTGCCAAAGCGGACCCCAGGCTCCCTGAGCCGTGGCATTAGCCGGGAAAAACGCTAAGAAGAAAAGCAGCTATTTATAATCTATTACATTTCGTATATTTTGTAAGTCTTCGTATTCGTAGATCGATATAATTCTTATTTACTACTTACGATATAAGTCTTTATGACAAACATTTAAAGAAATCGAGACCTGTCAATATTGTGAATGATATGCTATTATTTTATTCATGTTTGCCACAATTAGATTTAAAAGAGAGATCTTAAATCTAATTTTGTTTGATTGTTTGTGATCTCTACAGTAGAGGCACATAATTTATCATTACTCATTGTTATCGTTAGTGAGACGCTAATGGTTATTTTATTGCACTATTTCTAATACAAATGCCATAAAATCATCTATAAAGCTAATGACTAGGTACTAATAAACAGTAGTAAACAGGTTAAAAAAAAAAACATTACTCTGAGATGGTATCTTGGATACATAGTACTTACTTATATTTATAACTACATATGGTTAGATGTTAATGTAAGCTCCATCTCACGAAAGCAACTAAGCATTGGCAACAAGTTTGGATACCTACAAGTGAGCATTGTAAGTGTATAATTTAATTTAGTACTTACCAACATAAATAATACTGTACAATGTATGAGTAGGTATAACAAAAAAATTGTTATTTTATTAAGAGCGCACTATTCGCCAACAAACTGTCCTCAGTTTGGCGAAGGAATATGTATACTTAGCCACGTAAGTTTTCTTTTGAAACAATAAATAAATAAATAATGGAAATAAAAACAAATACACCATGCATGCTTCCACAGTCATGTCGGAAAAGTACCTACCATCAGCAACACTGCTATACCTACTGCATGACTTTTCGTAATCCCTATTGCGATGGGATAAGGTCTACCTATAATGCCTATGATGGGATATGACCAGTTAAGGGTTGTTGCTGTTTAAATGCATTTTTCGTCTTATGATATGACAAGGTAATATAAAGAACAATCTAAACGTAAATTGTCGAGATTTATAAACTATTTAAATCATTTATTCAAGCTAAATATTATATTATCATAGCAGTGATTTTTCACAACAAAACAATAATACTTTTACGTTTTGTTATCTGTCAAACTACTTACTCAATTACGCTACTTAAACACGCTCTGTTGTTATATTATCGATAAGAACTGCACTGGCCAAACTATGGCAATATTTGTGCATACTGACTTGTCAAACGTAAAAGAGTAAAACTACGTCCAACTGTGAGCTTAGGTTGTTTATATTTGACGTATGCTGTACCACCAGTTACACATAGTTGACCGTTTACAATCCTTATTGCTACGAGATAAGGTTTAACAATGATAAGTGTTTTGCTGCTGGTGGTGCGGTACCTCGTAACTTACAATTAGTCAGAGTTGGTCGAGCACAGGTCACGGAATGTTGGCGATGTTCTAAACACCGGCCATAAATTACTAACCTATATGCGATTCGGACTTGCACCTCGCGGATTCCGTACCATTATTTACAATGTTTTTTCCGTTAGAGTAACCCATGTTTGACCAATTTCCCTTGTTTGAAAAAATTAAAATCGTAATCCATTTTACACGCACACACACACACATAAACTCACATAGTCACATACATACATCATACATCCCTACATCGACTTTCATAATAATAACTATTGTTAAGTTCTTTTTCCTAAGCACTATCACTGCTTTATAATTATTAACTTCCACCTGTATTATAGGTATTTTTTGTATTCTTGTGGACATCTTTTATTGGCTTGTTGTATAGCATGCTATTAAGTTATCCATTTTTATTGTATTAAAAACTGTTTGTTGTTAGCAATACAAATACTTATTCTGTGCTAATTGTAACTGTTTACAAACCAGTCTTTACTGTTCTTGGAGATAGACCAAACGAAGTGAGTAATAGATTTCCATTGACACCTCTCTAAGATATAACATGGAAAACAGGTGGGTCTGCATTCATTAGAGTCCACTATTCTGATCTGAAATGTATGAATACATCCGGATCCGACGGATCTTCCATACGTTTCGTATTCGGATTGCAATCCCTATTATTGCGTGAACGTGAACGTCGGAATCTTCTTCCTAATAGTATTGACTGGAGTAGCAACAATTCGCGTGGCTATTAAGGACGGTTGAGTTGGCCAGATATGGGAAGTTTGCAGCAGATCCTTTATCTCTTAGCGTCTCTACATTAATGTATCTAGAGTCCGTCTAAGTTAAGTTTCCTATGATAGCACAGAATGTGAAAGTGTTAAATAAACGTCATAATTTCATAGAAGTTTGACGTTTAAAATAACACTCTAATACTGTTAGCAAGTGAGAACCAGGTTTCATCTTAAATTCTATCAGTTTTTTTAACCTTTTCCCAGTGTTGGTAGCCGCTCTGACAAAATCTTGTATCTTTTTGAGGTCCGAAATATCCATTTTTGGATAATACACTCGAAAACAAAAGTTCCTGTGGAGACATTATTAATATGGAATACAGGTCCTCTTTTCATAAGTTTGTCTATAAAACCATATTACCATTGATATGTTAGCCCTAAACATGGTTAAACAACCCGATAGATTTTGCAACACATGCACAAATAAGTTGCATGTTTATGTGCAATATTGTTTCGCCGATCGCAGGCCACGCCATCCGCCGACGTTGTCAAAGCACACAGAATATCTGCAACAAGGCGTTGCTATGAAAGTATAGATATTGAGTGCTCAAGTGACCTTACAATACAATTTTATTGCAGGTACGTTTATTCTTGTCGCGTTTTCCAGTAACTTTACCTACGTAGAGCTCATTAATTGCCATTACATTCCAGCTTCCACTTAGTTTCACCACCTAAGGGAACATGTTAATCTAGGTTATAAACTGACTGTGCTCCCAATTTCACTCGGCTCTTTGTACATAGGTAGTAAGATTCTTCAGGCTGTTATAAGTTTAATATAATAAATAGAATGCTTTAAGGTGCCATCCGCAAAGACCTGACATTTTTTTTCGCCCGACATAAGTATTTTCTCCAATATTTATTTGTGTTTTACTTAAACCAACAAAAGTTTGCTGTAATTTCTATTGAAAATCTATTGAATCGTATATGGTAGCCATTTTGAGACTAGGCCTATTTATTTTATCGTAATGCGTCGTTATATCGCCAAGGTAATAGTAGTGTTTATTGTGTCTAGACACTAATAAAGTGTATGTATCAAATGGTTATGCAACATTGTTGCCTGATTTATACTTACTTTAATAATTAATAATAAAAAATACTCCTGTTTTTCAGTGGTGACTGTTCACATCTTGATTTCCGATAGAGATACGGTTCCTCGCTTATTGACAATTAATTATTTATAGCCACAGTCGGTTGCACTGGAATTTTAATAAGCCTGGCCTGCAATTTCACATGCGACTTTAGCAGCTTTGGCGTAATTAGGAATTTCTCAAATCTACACGTTGGCCCTAATTAGAACGGATCTTCCCACGAGTGTGATTTGACGTAGGTACTAAAACTTGACGGATGGATATGGATTTCCGCGGAGTGTTCCCCAAGGTGATTATGAGGATAGCACCTTCTGTCAAATTAGCGGTACACAGCGGTTGAGGGTGTCACAAAATGAGTGGTGATGAAATGTAGGAAAAACTATTTTCGACACGAAAAAAACACTTTTCGTGTGAAGCAGATCTAAAATAAACATTTTTTACTGTATTTTCCTAATTAAGACACGATACCTACTGAGTACCGATAAAGCCTAAGGACGGAACAGTTATAACAACCACATTCCTTCGTTCTTCTCCTATATTTAAAAAATAAAATCTTTTGAATTTTATTTCCTCCCTATTAAACTTAACAATTTATTGCCAAGTTAACATTTTATTTATAAAATCGCTGTTTATATTCGCTATTTGTACTATAGTCTCCAGACAGTCTACATATACCCGACCGTTAATACCTCATGAACGTCGAACCGTTCCGTAATGAGATAAATTGAATTTATCGCATGTTAAATCTGAACCCCGGTCGTATTATACGCGTGAATTACGACCTCAGACTATTCCAGTCGCATTTAAGTATAACCAATCCAAGTTGAACCCAGATCTCAGTAAGAACTTGCAAGATCCGAACACATTTATATACTAGTTTATCCGTATCGCAATCATTTGGTAAGTGATGTCAATACTGGGTCTGAACGCACATAGATTCTCCATAGATTCTATCAGAGATCGACTGTAGATCTGACTATGCAGAATACCTACTATTAATAGCTGTTAATGATTGGAAATGTTAAGTAAGCTATAGTCAGGCGGCCACTATATATACAGTCTCATGCTTATGTACGAAACTATTACCTAAGATAGTAGTCTAGTCCAGGGGTCGGCAACCTTTTAGCAGCCAAGGGCCACATTACAAAGCAGTTAACGAAATTGACGCGGGCCGCATTTGGTTAATAGTTTATTTTACACGTTATACAAAATATTCAAGGAGGCTAGCGGGCCGCAAGTGATCGGTTCGCTTGTTGCCGACCGCTGGTCTAGTCAGTTTGACACTCCAAACTATTCCGGTGAGCGTAAAAACATCAATCTACCCGGGTGTCGACATATCCTCGATATTTTATTCTTATCTTGGTGTGCCGCCCATGTTTTACTAAGTCTTATGTACTCGCATACACTGGTAAATCTATCGCCTCTCTCACCGTAGCAGATTGGGATGTAAGTGTCTGAAGCGGTTTCAAACACCATTTCATTGTGACTAAGTAGTTGTGACAAAATGATATCAATGCTTTCCCGCGCTCATTTGTCAAGCCAACGGAAAGCCCTAGGCTGTCGTAGCGTGGGCAGGAAGGCCTATCAAGCGCGTCGGATCTCCCACGTCCAGTGCCATCGCGATACGCTTCCTTACTCGACCTACGCGACGCAATTAAGGACTTCATTCCGTTAGCTTATGAGTATAAAGCTGATACAAGCCATTATAAGTACGCCTTGGTACGCATAGTTTTTAAGGTACTTGTAGTTCCGTTACAGTGGTTCCTTGACTTGCCTGCTGTTGACTCCAAAGGGAACACACGATAAGTGCACTACATTGATGATGTAAGAGAGTAACTTGGTACAAAATCTTAGCGCTTATGACTTTTTGCGAAAATATGTAGGAAGATATAGGGCGATGCAACGGTTAACGTAGTTCACTTCTTCCTTGGGAGATAGGTACGTGAGTTGAAGTATCAATTTGCCGATTATAACATAGATATGAACTTTGTAGCTTATGATAGTAACTAATAAGTATCTATATAACGTTCCTCCGTCTGCAGTGTATAAAGCAATTTATTTATCATAAGATGGATATTAAGTTTTTTATGTTTATATCTCCGTCTTATAACCTTACAAATAGTGTTCCATTAAAAGTCTGGGCACTGAACTTTGCTTAGTACCGCAATTTGTTATATTGCTCTTAAAATAAGTATATGTACGTGTGTTTATATTTGCTATATATTTGCGTTCTCAATTAGCTAACAGCAGCTACTACTGAAGCTGATTGAAACAAAAAGATATAAAATCGATGGGAAAACATGGCTTGGCCCTTAAAAGTATAAAGTAGGTATGCAACCAAGAGTATCGATGCTACATTCAATTTTTTTTTAAATAACAATAGTAACTCTAATGTATGTTAAAAGTTGACCTTATTATTTGGGAATCATTAAATTGTTTGACTTTTTATTATCATTGTATTGTTTGACATTTTTATTTATTTTATAATTGTGATTTTTTGTCATATTGGTCATTTTTAATAATGACGCATTTAATATAATAGCACATTTTTTATATATGTACCACCTTTCAATGTATGTTTTACAAAATTGTCTGATTCGGATTCGACGCATACAGTGTTGTTAACCCCTGCCCTAGACGAGATACTGAAGAACACACCAACCGTCCCTCATCTCAGTCCCTATAAATAATTAGATTTCCTGTTCTTCACAGCCCATTGAGCGTGTTTTCGTTCGCGCCTTGTTCGGCGCTTGTTAGGCGCCTCCCAGCAGCCGTAACAAATTCCCCGGCTACACGCCGATCTGCAACCCGATCCTGTCCGTGTGAGATAGATGATTATCGTTAGGCTGCAATCTAACGTTGTTTGTTCTCAAATAACTCAAACTCGAAAACGAACCATAAAATTATTGCAAAAAAATCGTAACTTTACTAGCTTTAGTCATAATATTGTCTTCTGTTTCCGCGATTGTTATTCATTGAAATTAAACACTTTAAAACGGATTAATCGGATTTATTAACACCACGAGACCACGACCCTGCGTTTTCTCAACCCTGTGAAAACAAGTGCTATAAAGGGCTCAAAAATCAAGCAAGCCAAGGGGTTAATAATCGCGATGAATCCGCTCTTGTTTAGCTTTAGCCAGTTCTTTTGCCTAAAATATAAAAAAATCTTAGGATTGGCTAGTAGGTACTTTGTCCAGCTTTAATGCTTTATGCGACGGACCATCACGCATCCACATCATGCTCATTTAATATATTAATATGGTGAAATATTCGATACAAGCTATATTTCACGACATTCAACACCAGGGAAGTTTTTAAGTCTAAATCAGGTTTAATATTAGGACCTACTCTTCTGGGTAAATGCATGAATGCGACTTTTTGCAATGCGGCGAGTTACGTCTAAGTACAGGTTTTGATAATGATAAATTACCATTGTTTTAAGTACATAAATGCCCACATCGCGGTGTAAGCGTCGTAGTAGTAAAAAAGTATAAATTGCAGTGTACTGTACGATTTTATAGAGTCCACAATAACGGTGAGCTACTTGGTAACATATCTTAACTGGTCGATCCTTTTCTGACCACTGGACCCGCCGTCTCCTATCTCTCCATATAGGTACATCGCATAAAACGGAAAGTGAAGAGAGCTATTTGCCACATGATATAAGTAGAGGTACTTATCCTAGGACGGTATCAAGTACTAATGGTATGATCAGATTTGTTTCGATATACTGATGTAACTTATTTTTGTCCGACCACCGAAGGAAATTTATCTCATAATGTATGTTTAAATCTTTGGCACAGCCTACATCGCTTGACGGATTTAAACGAGTTAGAAGTCATTACATTCGTATGTGAAATCGTCGTCATGAAAGTGGCAAAGGCTATATTTTTATTTATTCATCTACCAAGAATTTGGGGCAGTCGGGTTATTTCACTTTTTAAATCGACATTCTTTTTATACTTCCAGTTTTCTGGCGTCTGATTTCATGGCTTAAAGAGTGTTATTCTTATTAAACCAGCAATTCGTTTTATAGTTAGCTCGATTCTTGCTTCGCATATGTCATTTGTTTTTATCTTTTCTACGCCATGCGTTTTTATGCACGTCGTTAACGCGAACAGTTAAAGAACGACATTGCGATACGATCTAATGATTAGTAATAGACGTACGCCGTCGGACCTAACACTGGACCTTGGGGAATACGGGCCTATATTTTAGTTAATGTATAGGATATACGACCAATGTATTCTGTAGTTACAGGGACTTTGCTTAGGGCTTCGAGTGGGCGGCTACCTGCCTCCTTTAAACTGGACAGGAGTTGCGAGCCAGCTGCATCGACAACCAGTATAATCGCATTAAATTACTGACATAAAGCCGCATTTTAACATGCCTTAATGGCTGAAAACGGCCGGTAGTATGCCATGAAAATCTTTGTTTCTTTGAATTATTGGCTACCATGAAACCTCTCGAAATCGATAAACAGAACCCAGATTGTATTCATTCAAATAGAAACAAATATAAATCAACATGAACCAAAGTCTTGGTCAATTTAATTTGGCAGCTTAAGAACTGTAACGTTCTCACAACCGTCCATATATTTTCTATATATTTCCATAACTTGTTGGCGACTGCTAAAGTGGTTTAAACTGCACAATCGATGTAAATATGTGCTTGTTTTAGTAATTGGTACCACATTTGGATTTATTGTTACGTTTAATTAATTTATTAATCTTTATGGGACGTCTTATAGGCTAGCGGTACCGTTTATTGAAAACGATCACATAATTATGCAGGCGCCACAAAGTCACTCGCTTCATGAATATGATTCTAGTCTAGTATAATTACTTGGGGGAGAACTTACATGTGAAGTTCTCTTTATAAGCGTGTCAAGTTGTTAATTACATACTTTGAGCATGATAAACGAAGCCGTGGCAAAGACATGTTGTAGTTTTTTTCACGCCTTCTTCACTTTGTAACTGGACTAAAATGAAGTATTTAATCATGCAAGACTATATTTAACCTTGTCCAGTAATTGAATTCACTAAAGATTTTATAAACGTGTACATCCGAAAAAAGGTTGAAAATTTGCCGATACAAAATCCCCTATTTCTTCAAGCTTCGATGTCAAAATAGTAGTTAATATAACAGTGATATAATAAGGGTTCTTACTAATAGACCCGAGAATTTTAAAAACCAATTATGAACTTTTGCATACACTAGATTTTCTACAACAGCGAAAATAGCGAAAAAAGCGAAATCTGTAATGACGACAGGATGTGGAAGATGTCGTATACCGACTATAGAAATTTAAAAAAATCAACAGTGTCATTATATTGCATGAACTAATACAGACAACGATAATATAGACAACGTAGTATAATGTAGGTATATTTTTATGATACCGCTGTCACTCATTTATTTGACAGATTGAAGTGCTCGAGTAGAAAAAAGGCTTTACAGGGCCTGAAACTTGATGTAAAAATACAACAATAATATAGATATCACGTCGCTTCCCGAGACGTCTATAAGTAGCCATTATCCTTAGATGATCAAAAAGGAACCACAATTTACTTTTTACTGTAACCGACAACAGTGTTCTCTCAATGCTCAAAATAGAACAATAGAAAGGGAATCGCCTCGAGATTTCCATCTGAACAAGTCAGCGGTCTTCGCCGCTTTTGTCCCGTGAGAGGAGACTCGGTTAAATGGTAATTCCCGGTAATATACTAATAGAGACTATTGCAGACTCCGGAAATTTGCTCTAATGTCAATTTGATTCCTGTTAAATAATATTTAAAACGGGTCACTCACGTAATTTAGTCGATTTTCGCTCGACATGTTTCGTTCTTTACGAAGAACGTCATCAGGATTACGTGAGTGACCCGTTTTAAATATTATTTAATATGTTCGAGTCTCACGAGAGTTTTATAGTTAAAATTGATTCCTGTTGTTTACCTTTTGTATGTTAAGTTATTTTTAAATCAATGGTTCCCGAATATTTTTAGAAAATTACTAAACTCCATAAATTATTATGTTCAATCAAGGAATATATAAGAACGGAAATAAATTGAGATCGAAAATTTACTAAGAGCATGGGAAAAATGGTAACTTTGGAGGAGGAGAGACGACAACATTTTTATACGAAATTATTCTTATTAACCCTCAGATAACTAATGTGTCCTCTACGCGCCAAGGCTGCGCCTCAGTCATGTACAAAGGAAACCGCTTTACATTTAATTAAAACTTAGCTTTAAATAAACTGCCTTGAGTCATACTATCACAATTACGTTACGGGTCTAATGACACGAGCATGACTAAAAATACGTGAGATGAATTAACCATAACCTTTATATAGTTCCAGTGAGCTCGTAATGACCTTACTCTCCCCTATCCTCCGATCGGCTATCGACGCGGTTGAATCTCCGTATGCAAAAGGCACGTGCTGTGCCTGTTCCAGGCATCCGATAGCCAGATAAGGCGCCGATCCACCGCCGTACGTTACGCTTATCCTCTGTGGGAGACTATACATTTTACTCCGCATCGCCCATGTAATGAATACTTCTCAGGCACGTAGAAACCTTAACCAAGACCTTATGTCATTGTATTAGGGTTTACGACCGGTCAACTTTGTTGACGATGGTAATTGGCCTGGGGACTGTCCGTAAACGGTGCTATTTGCCTTTGTAGATAAATTCGCGAGCTATGCAACCGCGTGCTGTAAGTTACACGTAAAACAATACGGAGTCGTGCCGATATTGGACGTTAGAATAGCCTTACCTCGGAATGGTGTTCGGTTTTAACTCCAAGGGATGTTTGCTTTCGAAAAAACTGACTTGTGAAACCTATTCAAGAATGAACATAGACGCTGTGACCGGGTATTTCCAAGCAATCTTATAATTTTAATGACAATTAAAGATTCTTGCCTTTCCCACGTGTATTTACTTTAAAATGATGAAGTCTTAGCTAAACCTATGATATGGGTATTTTTCTAAGGATTGGATGACAAGTAAAAGGTAAAATTATTACGAAATAAATGATAATGGGTTTGTCTAACACAGTTTCTAAGCGTTTGCCTATAAGTGCACTGCTTAACGCTTTAGATAACTATATAAAAGGCGCTATCCGATCCGACTAATGCAGTTCTTCGAAGAATTCCTACCAATTTGTAAACCCGAATGGGCCGCTTCTTTCGTCCCCAGCCTTCACTAGGCCCAGTTCAAGTTTTTGCTAACGCTAGCTGTCCGTGCCATGTGCCTTGATCCCGTTCCTTGCGGTAATACTTGTCATCAGACTACACGTCTCAATTAGTCGTTTTTCCACTTCAACCATTGTTATCCGCGATGTTAGCACTAACGGTGTGTTGGTACGCTGTGACAACGTCTGGCGGTTTTGCCCGATCATCAAGTGCACTTTTATGTAACTTGGGCTCATGTTACCAAGATGGATGCCGTAATGGCCACTTTATAGACTGATCTAAGTAACGGTGTAGTCGAGGACAGGGATATACATAACAGAGGCGCTTTAGAGCGATTTTACGACACTTTTATCTTAAGCGGTCATCAGGGGTAGCCGGTAACCCGGCGTTAACGCTTAACTCCGCGTTGGTTGACTAACCCCGGTTGGCGCAAGTGACCTTAAGCAACACAAATTCTATCACAGAGTAGGTACTATGACGTCTCATTTTCAACCGACGAAAAAAACGGAGGAGGTTCTCAAGTCGACGCGTATATATATTTTTTTATGTATGACCACGCATAACTTTTTACTGAGTAGTTCGATTTTGATAATTCTTTTTTGTTAGAAAGGGTATACCCTGAAGTTGGTCCCATATAAATTTGGAACAAAAAAACCATCCTTAACGGTATGAAAATAGGGGATGATTGATTTTTCACTCACCGATTGTTACATATGACCACGCATAACTTTCTACAGAGTTGTCAGATTTTTGATAATTATTGTTTATCTAATAGAGTATACCTCAAAGTTCGTCCCATATAAATTTGGAAAAAATAAACCTAAGGGTAGGAAAATAGGGGATGATTGATTGTTTACTTACATCACAACGTAATGTATGACGCATAGCTTTTTACAGAGTAGTCCGATTTTGATATTTCTTTTTTTATTGGATAGGGTCGAAGGACCTCAAAGCTAGTCTCCTAAAAATTTTAAAAAAGTCCTACCCTTTAAAATAGGGGTAATTTATTGTTCACTCACAGATTTTGAAGCTGGATGAAAGTCGCCCAGAATATTTATTGATTTATTTATTTAATCTTTATTGCACAAAAGAAAAACTTATCGTACAAAAAGCGGGCTTAATGCCATAGGGCATTCTCTACCAGTCCACCTTAGGGCAAAACAGAAAAGATTGTAGGCGCTGCATCTTACAAAATGTGTAAAGGAAAGACATACTAAGATACATAATATAACTACTACTACTACTTTAGTAGAAATGTAAACATAAACATTTATAATAATATAAACATTCGCCACGTTGGATCTTCAAATCGTTGCTTTTTTCGTGATCAGCGACCTGAAAAACCATATAAACGATACCCATGTTGATTTTTCACTTTTGCACCCCTTTTACCCCTTTCAGGGGTTAAATTCTCAAGAAACCTGAAACACGCATTTACTCATTTACCTTAAAGAATACCCCGGTGAAGTTTCGGATAATTCTTTAGAACCAGAAAGTTACGTAAAAATGACACTCATATTGATAATTTGGCATTTCAACCCCATTGCATACCAACAGGGGAGATGGTATTCCACATTCGCCACATTGGATCTTCAAATCGTTGCTTTTTTCGTGACCAGCGACCCGTAAAACCATATAAACGATACCCATGTTGATTTTTTCACTTTTGCACCCTTTTTACCCCTTTCAGGGGTTAAATTCTCAAGAAACCTGAAACACGTGTTTACTCATTTACCTCAAACAATACTCCGGTGAAGTTTCGGATAATTCTTTAGAACCAGAAATTTATGTAAAAATGACACTTATATTGATATTTTGGCATTTCAACCCCATCGCATACCAACAGGGAAGATAGTATTCTACATTCGCCACATTGGATCTTCAAATCGTTGCTTTTTTCGTAACCAGCGACCCGAAAAACCATATAAACGACACCCATGTTAATTTTTTTTAACTTTTCACCCCTTTTACCCCTTTCAGGGGTTAAATTATCCAAAAACCTGAAACACGTGTTTACTCATTTACCTTAAAGAATACTCCTGTGAAGTTTCAGATAAAATAGTTTAACTAATCTTGTTTCCCCATACAAACTTTGGACCCCCGTTTCAACCCCTTAGAAGGTGAATTTTGAAAAATTCTTCCTTAGTGCTCGCCTACACCATAAAAGAAGCCTACGTGCCAAATTTGAAGTCTATAGGACCAGCCGTTTGGGCTGTGCGTTGATATGTCAGTCAGTCAGCTTCTTCTTTTATATATATAGATGATTCTAGACCAAAATATGTACACAGATCTTGTTCCGGATCTAGTAAAATTAACATCACAATTTTACAAACAAACATTTAATGATTTACTTTCCGTATGAAACGAATTTTATCAAGCATCCTACCTTATAATGTATCCCGACTTTTCTTCCCATTATTTCTATTAGATATGGCATTTGTTCGCATGTTGGTCGTGCGGCAATGTTTTCTGCCATTGCGTTCGTTTTGTTGCGATGCCATCTCCTCGCTGGCTCAATAATGGCGTCTGGCGTGTATTGTAAGACAGTATTTTGAAGCAAATTAGGCAAGTTTGGTTGCACCCTCGCTTTTAGGTTTCTGTTTCCACTTTGATATTTTTCGAAAACTTAAGCAGTCTAAGTTACGATGATATGGATCAATTTCTAAACAATGCCTTTTTGTTTTATTGATAAATTAAGATCTGTTTTTAAAACAAACACTTTCTTTATTAAACAAAAGAAATGGCTCAAAGTAACTATATAATTGAAAACTTTGACCTCCAGTTATAACAATATCATTTGTTAAAAAACCAGAAGTGATAATACATATTGTTTGGGCGGATGAAATCTTTTTTGACACTCGTTGTTTACTTTTAATAACAATGCTTTTTAGATGCTTTTTAATGAGAATTATTTTTGACTGGTTTTCTTTTAGTTTTTGAGATAATTAACTGTGTAGTTTATTACTAAACATATTCGCATGCGTGTTAACATAATAACAGCCCAGCACTAACTCGCCGGACCAGTCATCAACCACAGACATTCTACACTTTTCAACTCAAATCCAACACGCCATAAGAACACAACAACTCCATACAAACATACTCCCTTTTATCCCCAGCCCAGTGTTTTGAACTCCAATGCCGCTATTTAAATCATGTTCACGCTTCACTTCGCAGTTAACTGTAGTTGTTAATTGAATAAATCGATTATTCTATTAAAGCATCACAATTTGTTAGCTGAAATCCGTTTTTGTCTGCTCAATGATCTTTGAAAGCGATTTTGTAGAATAAACATTTTGTATCAGCGGTGTAATAATATAATTAAACTTATTTGAAGCATCACGACTTAAGATGTATAGCTATAAAAATAAAGAATTAGATTTGTACGGTTGCTTTCCTCTATTTGTCTTTATAGCGCTCCACTATAGAAAGCTATGCTCTGTCAATATATTAAATTGGCAAAGCGTTTGCGGATCACGATCCAGTCACAAGAAACGTGAAATACAGTATATTGACTTCGCACAAACGTAAGAGGTCTCGGCGTATTCCGTTCATTCTTTGCTGTACAACTTATGAGGTCAGAGTTGCACGATGGGTTATTTCCCGGTAATCTGAAAACTAATCAAGTGTGAACGAGAACCTCGGTAATATGGAAACATGATGATGTTGGTCCTACAGGTCAATTTGCATTAACACGCCAAGTTATGACTTCGACGTATATTTTGTTCCTGTCAGTAGATGATTTGACGCTTAAGCCCTGGAAGCGGAGCACCAAAACGCGTTTGTTATTGTCCCATAGATTTACTACGGTAAACTGGTAGCCAAAATAAATAAAAGGCAATCGGGTTTTGCACGTAAAACGATTGCCGCTCTCTGAGGCAGAAAAGTGCGCTCGAGTAACGACGTAGCGGAAGACAGCGTGGGATATTCTTGAAGAGTTACGGTTTGTTTAAGATCACAGTTAGATTATTTAGAATTTTTTAAATTTTGTAGCGATAGTAAACAAAATTAATTAATAATTCAAGTCAACTAGCTTAATTTCTTGCTTGTCATTATCTTACATTTGCGTTTGTTTGAAAGGAAGGGAACATATATTGTATGTGTTATTTTTTTATGAATAAGGGCGTAAAGCATTATTACAGAGTCAAGTTACGGTATGCAACCTATACTGTAACCAAACCTCACTCTTAGGTCAATCCCTTGATGCAATAAGAAACCCAGTTCAATTTCTATCGTGACTCCTACTTTACCCCCATTAATTGATTCCATCGGAACAGAATCGTTTCGACCTATAATTTTTACAGCTTTATGGTGCAATCAGCCATAATGGCTGTAAGCTTACATCGAGTAGTTTAAGCGTGAGATTTTCAGACCTGAGTGTGGGTTCGAATGTTGGGTCTGCCAATTGGATCCTGAGCAGAATATCAGCCTATTTACGATTCATGCCTTAAAGTTGACATCTATACTCGTGGTAGGTACTAACTCTACTTACACTTACCTACTTAAAATTATCTCCATGAACCACAGTCTAAAGTTTTCTGCAATGTTACGTACCTGAAACAAAGGTTTTCATATTATTACTTTGGTATTGAGATGAAAATAAATCACTTCGAAATGGACTAATTCGCCTATTTTAACGAAATCATGACGTTTCGAGTTTCAGGGTATACCTTGTTAATACGCGAATTAACTTATAGAGTAGGTAATGGATACAGGTGACTTAACATAGATTATCTTATTTTTTTTGGTTGCTACTACTTTCAGTAGTAATAAAGACCCTGTATTACTTTAATCGCAGATCAACTTCTGTAGAAATCGGTCTAATCCCTACAAGGCTATGTTTTCTCTCGGGAGTGCGACGGTCAAATAGCTATTACTTTCGTTTAAGATATTCACATAACTTTAACTGCAGAACGAGTACTGTTATGTTCCGCGTGTACTTTTATAAAATATACAGCAACTATGTAACTGTATGCATATTATGCATAAGTATGCTCACGTAACCCATACAGAAAATCTTAAGAAAAAAAATACGGTACTGGAAATAAATAATTTTCGGAATGTTATTTTTACAAGTGCTCTGCTCGGAAAGTATGTAGAGCATGTTAAAGTATCAGTGTATAGAAAATGTTATAGGGAATATGAAGATTCAGTAGATATAGGTCAATAATATCGATATAGAGAAAAACAAAACAAATATATGAGTATATGTCACTTCTGTAAACGCGTCTGAATATTGTTGGCCCATTGGTGACGTACTCATATAACATTTGTGACTATATAAATTGGACAATTGTGAATCTGTGTATGTCAGGAGCACCGTAAATCCCAAACGGATGATCTGTTTTATTTTGTTAATTGAAAGTCTTGTATGTGGAAAAGGTTTTTAGATAATATTTAAAAGGTTTTCATATCAATTAACCGAGTCACGTTTAGGTTACAACCTCACATTATCGTTTCCTTTAAACCAAAACCGGGAGCAGTATTTCTTATCTTTTCTTGGTAGTCTTTGAATATATTAGCGAGCTTAGCTTTGCATATGCTTAAGGATGCAAGTTACGGAATCTGCAATCTAACGTGTTTTGTACTTATGAATTATTAAAGCCCTGATTATGGTTGCAGCCTTTGTTTCCGCGTTTAGTTATCTATACAATTAAATGTGCTTATTTAAGGTTATTTTGTTCGTGAACGTTTCTTAAAATGCACAAAAACAGTCACAAAAATATGAACCTAGTCGAGTGAAAAATTATACTATGCAACTTCTTAAAAAAAAGCCCCATAGAGCGTAGAGCATAATACCAAATTTAAAACACTTGACTGTACAAGCAGCAAAAATGATGAATATCTTTATTTTTCAATTTGTGCCTAAATTACAAGGCACTTATGAACGTCAAAGAAGAGCTACCACCGGTAACACCGGTGCTAACCCTACACCACAGCCCGAAGAGATCATTACCGGCAAGAAACTAGGAGAGACTTAAAAAAAACAATGACCAGGGAATTGCAAATGGTGAATTAACATCATTGGCGATGACGCTGCACTGCTTGTGTGTACTAAGTTAGCGTTGTCATATTTTATCTATTGAAATATTTAACAAAGTTACAAGTACTATACAATTCTGACTACTACCTAAACATATTTTTTTTTCTATTTATTGCCAATGAATATAATACCTACATATTAAACATAGTCGTAACACATAATTGGTCTATAGAATTTTAAAACAAAAAACACGATTTGTATAAATGAATAGACACAATATCGTCGAATGTAGTGCAAAAACTTAATCTCATATAATAAACAATGCTAAATAGTTTGATGCATTGCATATCATTCGTAGATCTAACTAACGGTATAATGCAATCTTAAAACATATGTGAAAATATATACACCTGTGTCCATTGTAATGAAGGCGAGAAATGTCTACATATCTTTGACCTCGAAAAAACATTAGTTTATAGACTTCCTTTTCTAAGGTATGGGAAACGCGTGAACTGTTATGTTAATCTAATGCTATAAAGTTTTGTTCCCTTTTGGTTTATTTACATGAATAATGTGTGAACCAAATATATAACGGGCTCCTAGTCTAGTTGGTAGTGACCCTGCCTGCGAAGCAGAAGGTCCCGGTTTCGAATCATGTTCATCATTCATTTATGTTTTTATCACGAATATAATATTTTTTTATATTAATGGGTGTTCTCTATGTATTTATATGTAAACATCTACTACCTATATATGTACCGTTGCGTCGCCTAGTATCCAAAACACAAGTTTCATTGAGCTCACGGTGGGACTCTAAAAAATTGTCCCATAATATTTATTTTTTGTTTATATCGTCCCGGCACGGTTAAGTTTGGTTACATCGTAATTGTTTGTTCTGGAATTTCTAATCTAACTAAGTAAGTATATAAGTTCTGCCGAAAATTACATTTTTGTAACATTTATTTACCCATCCATATTATCGTACTTAATGACAACTGTTTTATATATACATATTTGGAACTTTTATATGTATAGAACTTGGGTATTATTTTCAAACCCTGAGGGAAACTGATGTTGAAAGTTTTAACTACTTATAACTAGGTATAATATATTTTCTAGATAACCGAAGTTACAAGTGTAATCAAATTACGAAGAAGACAAAATAATCGCACATCATAGCGTGATTCAGTACTCCCAGAAAAAGTGTTGTATGATAAAATCCTTTTTAATGGAGATCCTATCTATATTCGAAATAATTGGCTTTTAATTATAGACAATCCGTCACTTTAAAAGGTCACTATCCTTTTACAAGCGAAGCATATATCTTGTAGCTTAAAATATGAAAATCATCTGGTGTTGCTATTAATTGTGTTAGTTTTATTGTTGAAATAGGTTTGCACATACGTGTATGTATAGTTGTATGGTTAATTCAACCAACTTTAGTCACCATTTAGAGCCAATGGCGCCATTTAGAGTTTGTATTAATTGGATATTAGTAATTGTCCTTATTATTCTTATAGTCTGCACTTAAAAAAACCTCTCTTTTTCGCCCAGTGGTTGACTAGTAGACGCATTGTCTACTAGTCCGCCATTTGCAATAAAGTTTTAAATAAATATATCTATAAATAAATTTAGTCTATAAATATAAGGGTCGCACTTTAATCGTCTAGTATATTATTGTACCGTCATATTCTAACAAGGAATTAAACTAACGCGTGAAAATTTTAAGTCTGTTTAGATTGTTATTACAACTGCAAAGATCATATAAATAAATAAAATAAATAAATATTAAATAAATAAATATTATGGGACAATCTTACACAAATCGACCTAGTTCCACGGTAAGCTCAATAAGGCTTGTGTTGTGGGTACTAGGCGACGATATATATAATAGATAGATACATATAAATACTTAAACACATAGATAACATCCATAACTCAGGAACAAATATTCGTGATAAACACACAAATAAATGCCCTGACCAGGATTCGAACCTGGGACCTCCTGCTTCGTAGGCAGGGTCACTACCAACTAGGCTAGGAGGCCGTTAAATTCATAACAGTATATCACTTTATATTCATAACAGTATACCTATTTATCCCTTGCTATCTTTAGATGATTTAATGTTATTTCAAGTTTCACATACCTTATGGTGGTCGATACAGATTCTATCATCATTCTCTTTACAGATAGAAATCCCCGCTTTCGCTCGCCAATCATCCATAATCTACACTAAATAGCAAAACGGGTCATTTTCTATAGACATACACGTACTATGAATATTTTATAGTTGAGATAACTCTCGAAATATTGCATAGCCCCAAGCTTTGGCGTACAATAGTTATATTTCGTTGCAGTTGTCATTTTAATATTAATAGTTGGCATTTTACAACGTATGAAGTCAAGCTACGGAAGGTAATTTAAAAATATGACGTTACAATTTGCTGAGAATTCATCCATCATTGGCATATAATTTGTTAAAGTTATGCAATGTAATACGAATATATTTATACACATTTCTTTTGTAGTTTGGAACCTAATACAACGCGCAACGTACAGGCTGTAACAAAAATGCTGGTGATCTGTGATGTGATAAGGTTCACGGATGAGCAGCATTTTTGTTACATCCTGTTTATTATTATAATCAGCAATAAGAGCAATGAGAGAATCAGTTATTTGTCAATTGACCTATGTAATGACAAACGACGAATTGTACATAATATAAAATTGCAGCCTACGAACGACAACATTTCTGACACGTCTTAAATAGAGTGGTATTATCGCTTTATTAGTTTCACACATTATGCCCAGAATGTTTGGTGTGGTAGGCTCTAAATTCTGCCGTTTAAAAAGACCGGCCAAGTGCGAGTCGGACTCGGCCACCGAGGGTTCCGCGCAAAGTATGCTCCCCACCTCATGTATGACCTTAGGGACCTTAGGTACCTACTATATTATTTTGATTACCATTGCAAATGTATGCGCTTTTGATTGCGTTGACGTAGAGGTTTTAGAGGTTTGGTTTTTCACAGCTTCGAGGGACCGTAGACCTGTGTATGTTGTATTAATTTTAACTTGCTACCTCTACGCGTTCTCGAGATAAAGGGTCTTCTTGATAGACAGACGAACGGACAACAAAGTGATCCTATAAGTGTTCCGTTTTTCCTTTTGAGGTATGGAACCCTAAAAATATTATATTCGATTTGTATACGTCAAATTACCATTTGTTTTGTTTGAGTGATACCCCATTCACAAACAAAAATGACAAATGAGACAACATTATCATTACGTATAAATCATTAATCAAACTTGACCTTCAGCTTTAAAGTGCCGACGTGAATGCTATTTGAGTTCGTTTCTAATAAAAGGTTCCACTTTGTCGCTTGCCGATAAGGCGCAAATGCCATAAAGATCCATTTGGAAATGTACCTTACCGACCACCGCCAAAAAAAAGGTACCTTTTACTGAAAGCAAGCACATTTGGCTGCTGTAATGCCTATTGTTGGTAATTAGAAAGTATCATCAACCCAGACATATACTTTGTCAATTTCGTTTTTATTTCCGCTCCGAATGATTGTTATGATATTAGCGCGATTCAACTTTTTCTAATGTTTTTAATGCTTATCAGCTTCTAACCGATTGAACTTTTTTACCTACAAGCTCTTTTTTATATGTATCTATATATATTTTACAATATATGTTGCGTTAAGTACTAACATTTTCTGACATGTTTATAAGACGTGCTATTGAAAGTGGACTCACAGCTTCCTAATATCACAGCCATAATAAAGATGAGACGACGATGGAACAGAATCGTTATCATTGAAATCATTTATTTAGTATGTGGGAGCCAGGTTATAATTTGCAGTTACAATTGCCAAACATTAAATATCCGTATCACTGAACCCTACCTTTTCAGGTATACATACAATTTCCTTACAACTAAATAACACTATAGACATAATTTATTGTAATAAACATGCACTAAATTGCCCTTTTAAATAAATGAATTAAAGAATCAATACACCATTTCATTCTATTTTGGTCATTTAAAATTAATTACATTTCATTTAATTAATTAATCAATAATCAAATAATAATCTACTCCATTTATCAATCCTAATAATCATAAATACATAATTGTCCATGTAATTCGTTAATCCCAACTAATTAAATTAATCATGTCTTATATTTAAAAAGTCATTTACACTATAAAACATTTTTCGATCAGCCAGTCAGTCAATTTTCTCTTAAATAATTTTATTTTCAATTCTTTAAATCTATCAGGAACATGGTTATATATCTGAATACACATAAAATAGCAATTTTTGGACACTATTGCCAGTCTAGATATTGGCTGGTGAAGTGTGTTGATATGTTGAGGCCTGACAGCATACCTATTACGCAGTTGATCTTTTTTGACAAAAAGATCTGTATGTTTAGCAACAAACAGGCATACCTCTAATATATACAAGCTGGGTACAGTAAGTATTTTTTGGGACACAAATAATAGTTTGCATGAATCAAATTTGCTTAGACCGAAAATAGCTCTTATACAATTTATCTGTTTAAGGAAAACAGTGTCTATATCTGTTCCATTTCCCCAAATAACAATACCATAACGTAATAACGAGGCCACATACCCATGATAAGCCGTCATTGCTGCTTCTTTTGATACCATCTGGCTTATTCTGAATAATGCATAGACAAAGCTGTTTATTTTAGAGCAAAGTGTACTCGTGTGTGCTTTCCAGTTGCAAAAACAATCCATAGCAATACCCAGAAAAATAATTTTAGATACCTCTTCTACTATATTACCTTGAAACTTGACACATAGATTTTTTGGGTGTCCTTTATATGTGTAAAATTGCATGTATTTATTTTGTTTCGATCGTTTGCCAGCTCAATTCCTGTTATGAGAGGTTGCAGACGCAAAACGGCCGGTTGGGCAGCCTATGTTGTATGTTAAAGATTGCGTCAAGCGTGATGTGGTTCCCTTTAACATCCCATGCAACGAACAGCAGAAATTGACCGAAGACCGACCCACATGGCGTCATGTTATTCATAGTGACCAAGCACGACGAGGTCTGGTTCAACTGTTTAAATGAAAAACGCATGAGTCGCCACGAGCAGGCCTCTCTAATCCTTGTCTACCCAGGGAACATACACCTGCTGTGTGTGCAAACAAGGGATCCTCTCCCGCATAGGGCTTTATAGCCAGGAACATAAGTGTCGTTCCCAGGATGCTTCTTATAAAATCTGACATAAATGAAAGGGCCTACAAATTGTTGAAAGTACACTTATATTAGTCCTTATTTCATCGGTAGCAGGTTGTGCTTTAACTGTACACAATATTGAAATATTTACTATGACATAACTCCTACAGACAATAATTACAGTTTCCCTCAAAGCTTTTATATCTCGACTTCCTGATTTAGCTGCACGCATAAATCGCGGCGCATCACTGTTATTATTTTTGATTTATTATTTCATCGTTTCCTCAAACCACGAGTTGGTAGTTCTTTACAATTTCTGAGCTCGTGCTTGGAGGTTTGAGTCTATGGCTAAATTGCCCTTTGCAGGCAATTGCGGCTAGGTAATACGCTGGTCCTGTTCCAGTAGATGCGCGAGCGCACAACGACATCTAGCGTAAAGTGACCTTTTTATTCTTTATGCGCAAGAGTGCGTACTTATACTGGTTTTTGTGTACTCTGTGTGCGTTTGGAATATCGTGCCTGTTGAAATAACACAGCAGTTGCTTCCGCGTGGAAATATTTATTTTGAGTAAATTGATAGCCCCGGTGGTGCCCGTGCTCATTAGCCTTTCTGCGTACTTCTTACGCTGCCAGGGGTTACCAACCTTTCCTGCGTCCCTAAAGCATAATAGACACAATCTTTCGCCTCTGTGCTTAGTCAACGTAGCACTTCTTAAATAAAATAAAAGAGTCCGACGAACTGAGAACAATATTTTTTAGTTTTTTGAAGTAGGTTAATAATGCTTGTTTACCTAAAATGTGTAATGTTCTGTAATTGGAATTCTATTTCATTCTGCTATGAGTCATGAACTCGTTTGATCCTTATGAGATAAAAAAGTCTTCATACCATTTCCTTTAGACCTACTTGAACTATACATAGGTATGTTATCTAAAGAAAAGTTTAAAAATCCATGGAAATTCTGTGGCATTTTTTATCCTGTCCATCCTCCTCTTATCCAAATTGTTCACTATCAAAATAGCATTTTTGAGATGGGAATATTTTTATCCTTAAGGTAAGATCATTTATTATGCTTTATTATCGCTTAAAGCATGTTAACAAAAATACAGTTTTTTACTTGTAGAAGCTAATTTAAGAACCGGTTTAATAGTCATTCTTATTGTACTTGTCTCTATGTCTATGCGAAGCCGCAACAAGAATTCTGATTTGACGGTGGTTGACTACCGCCGGCAACTAGTTAACTAAACAGATATTAGTTATTAGCTCCTAAACCGCTATTTTCCAGAGAGTAATACAATAACCAAGATGACTAACCTCCACACGACGCAGCCTGACTCGCCAATGTTGTAGGCGGCGCTTAATAAAATGTTAACAAAATGTATTTGAGCTTTGTGTTCAAATAAACTGACATGTCATGTTTTTATAACTTATAAAAAAGGAAAGTGACTTTGCCTAGCCGTTGTCACAAACACATAATCATAATGAATTAATAGCATTTTAGGCATTAATTTATTTAAATCTTTGACCTCAATATTGAGCTCAGCAGCCGCTATCACCATGTAACCATGGAATGACCCGTCTATATTTATTAATATTCATTGTGTTTTTGTGCAAGTGACATCGCTCACAAAAATAAATTTTTACTTTTCAAGTTATAAAAAGAAAATCATACAAAAAAACTGCATATTAAATAGTGCCTACAATAATGAAGGCATGCAAAGCACGCGACGTTGTATGAGGGTCTTTTATACTTATTAACCTTCCTTCCATGGAAAAAGGAATTATCCTCCTTAATACCTTTCCGATGAAGCAATTTTCGCCATAGAAATAATGTGATGCAGTTGGTCTATCATTTGTGTTATTATGCGTTTTAACAGAACGGGAACTGTTATATGGTTATTTTAGAAGCGTTGCTTCATTATTACGCTGTTAGTGTTCCCGATGCTATACAACATTATTATATAAAATCCGCCATCAGTAAATAACCTAACAATGCGGGTGTTGTCTAGTGATAATAAAGAATCAAGCGGATGCAATAAAGATATTTTATTAATTGCATTGACGATGATCTGATTCAGTTAATATGTCTTTTTTAAGAATTATTGTAACTATAGTGCGCCCCTAACGTGAACTCGTTACCTCTATATCTCGACACTCCCTTGATCGATGGATCATATTCGAACTTAAAAACTATATTTATCTCATTAACCCCGTGCCAAATTTGACGACGTAAGTAGGTATATTTAAAACAAAATTTTAAAAAGAGGTTCTTCGCTGTACAAACATTATAATTCGGCGGTTACTCGATGGAGTAACCGCGAATACAACAACCCCAATAGACAATACCTCCGTGGTGGTCCACCCTGAATTTGAAAAGTAAGCGTAATTTTGATGGTTTATTATGTTGCTCAAGCGTTTAATGAATTTATTTCCCACTATCGGTTAATTATTTTAAATCGACATCACTTTTAGTCTAAATTGCCGTGCCTTAGTAAATTTAAAGCAATATAAATATAAAGCAACGTTAGATCGAAATATATTTTTTTGTTTTTTGAAATAGGAGGCAAACGAGCAGACGTAGCCGCCTGACTTACAATACCTGGGGGGGTCACATGTGCGTTGCAGGCCTTTGAGATGGGAGTAGGTACGCTCTTATTGAAGGTTGCAAGGTCATATCCGGAAATACCGCAAACAACAGTTCATTCCAGAAATCAGCTGTGTAGGGCAGGACATTTCTAGTAGAACGCACGGTTGAGGAATGCTAACTATAAGTATTAGGTACGTATTTCCTAAATAGCAAAGATACTTTGCGAACTTCTCAGGCACTTCTGTTTATAGTAATTGCTTGACATGTTAGAAAGTCATTCAATGAATTAGGCATTTTATTGGATGGTAACGAAATGAAATGACACATTGCAGTTGTCCCAAATACGTATCCCAGATAGCTGAGAACGGCGGCGCTAGAAGATTGTTGTCGAGTTTTTGCCTTGCATGAGGCTTTGTGCTCCACATAGAGACCAGAGACTGGTATTTAAGAGAGACTGGTCATACGAGGTGCAACAAATAACCGGCTTGAGTTTGTTGACGAAGAAGTTGCATGTTAAGGCGGGAACACTGCATAACTTCAACGTAATGCCTGTTGTAACCAGTATTGTCCCTGTTAAATTTAGATGTTGACGTGTGGAGGTCGCAAGTAGTCGTGTTTAAAAAAAAACTTGTTGATGTTGATGTGTCGAAAGAAAGCGCCGAAAACTGCAGAATATATATTTGAAGACACAACAATAGAACTGCCGCAGGATACCAACTTTTAATTGGAATCTTAATTTTTGATTGGTATTTCATGGCATATAAAAAACAACGCTGTTTATAGCTGCTGAAAGATAGACAGCGTAGACTTCGATAAGTGGTTCATGGCGCCACCAATCACAACAATGGGAATCGCAACTTTTTGTTAATATTGCCTATCTTTACCACTCATTAGTCTCTCATGTGACATAGTGAGATCAGGTAATTGTTCATTTCATTACTCTAACCCGCATTTCATTGTCAAAGTCCCATTTGTAATGAGTTTTTGCAACAAGAGAAATTATCAGGAAGTAAGAAACGAGCGGATATTGCATTGTTATCACTGATGGGTCATACAGACATGTCATGTGATGATTTGTTGGTATGTGTAGGATTAGTGTGCTTATCCCACACAGCCGTATTCGATAGCGACTGCGGCGTTCGGGGGTATGTCCGTCTCGCTCCTGCCATGGTAATGGTACGAGCTGGACGTACTCGCGGTCAACGTTCATAAGGTCACCCGTACTACTTTATTATGGTAGCGCGGATGTGATCAAAAAGCTGACGATCTGTTTGAGCGTAATCAATATTGTATTCTGATTTATAAACAATGGAAAAAATATGATGCGAAAAATTATAATTGCATGGAGGTTATTACTATGACCTTCCACAAAAAGAATGTCATAAAAAATAATACTTGGTTTTCACGCTAGGATTATATAATTTTCAAGTAAAATTCAGCATAGTGTGGTGACATGGGGGTGCTTGTGAAAGCCTACCTAATATGCGCAGTGTTTGTATGTCTGTGTATATGTATAGTCTCCCATATGCTTAGTTGCTTACCATGAGTTCTACCCTTACCTTACCCGATAGCCGATACCTTACCCGATAACCTTAGTCGATAGCGACCGCGTGATTTCATAGTAGGTTTTTGTTGCTCGTTCTTAATGGTAGACGCTATAGACTACGGTTACATACAACACATGGTAAGCACACTGTTTACAACGTCACTCTGTAAGGGTGACGTTTCTATAGACCATGCCGCTAAACGCCGCCTCTGTCGTTGACGAGAGAGAGATTCACAAGATTATAGAAGACGGTAGAATAGTTGTCTATCTGCTAACATTTAACAATTCACGATTGATTTTCATGTCGCTTATTCCTTGTTAAACCATTTCAAAAAAGCGTCTCTTTCAGATCTGACAAACTCACAATATTTAACTATTATTTTTAACTTCTTATTGACACAAATCAAATTACTTATTGTATTTAATATTTCTTTTGATTTGTTATTAAAGTAGCAATACAATTTTATTTTTGTATTAACGTTATTTTTAATCAGAAACGTCTGCGAACGATACCGAATTTCTCAGAAAAAAAAGAAAAGTGTAAACTCTTCGTATCCTTAAGGCGCATACGAGGCATATGGTGGAGAAATTCGGGGCCACGGGTTAGGTCTCGGTAGCTCAGTTGGAAGAGTGATGAGCTGGTACCTCAGAGTCGCGGGTTACTTAGTTTGAATGTAAGCGTATTTTGAAGGGTCAAGCATTATATTTAATCCACAGCCGATCTGTTTACAGTAGGTATAGGTTCTAGTACGAGTACTCGTAGCAGTCACAAACCGAAAATTGAATTTTATATAGGTAGCTCTGTTTTTCCTAAATTATTCGATCGCGTATCAGATTTTGAAGCAACCTGTAAATATGTTTACTTTTAATTAAGATTGTATCAAAATTAACTTTGAGTTTGTTCTTTAATTAAAATCTTTCTGCTAATATTATCATTTATAAAACTTAATTGAAAATTACAAACTGAATTTTTGTAACTAATTGGCTTTCGTAACTAAAGTAAGTAAAATTAAATAAGTAGCACTCTATTAATCGTTCATACTTACCTGTTCAATCATTATTCAAGCATTGTTAGAAAGTGGTCTATGTTTACTTATCTGATACAAGAAAATTTGAAGTAATTCTGCCATTATCATCACTTAAAGCGGGTACGTGTCCTTTTAATTTATAAGTATGTAGTTAAGTGCAATCTGTTGGCTTAGAAGTCGTTTGAACTTAGTCTTCACTCTCAAATTTCATTTTTATTTAGTTTTTCTACGTTTAATATCGTCGGTGTACTTACTCAACCTCGTATCTGCAAATCTCATTTGGTAGAGAAAACACCCGTATTCCTAGTGACAGAAAGGTGACATTTCCATCAACACATGAGGTTGAGTAAGTATAGCGACGATATTTACCCTTGTCCACGCCAAATGGCAGTCGGGCAATCCGTCAGATCTCCTTAGTCTCCGCCGGTCATCTGCCATACAAATTTTCCATACATTTAATGGCAGATCCGGTAGATATGCCCGAACGTACATATATAGCCAGCAATTGAGGTATATATTGACACCGCAACAGAGCAACACCTTAATAAACACTCATAAATTCAACTTCAGTTTTGACACTTTGGTGACATAGCGTCTGAGTGAAAGCGTTTATATTCAACATGGCGACGAAAAGGTGCTGCTGTGGGCTAACCCACAGCAGCACCTTTTCTTCTTTCTTTCTTTTTTTTTTTTTTTTCTTTATATCTACTAGTATGTATAACGCAACTCTGTTTATTTAGACAAAAACATTCGAAGTAATTCCACCATCATGAAAAGGGACTTTCTACCAATCCATCACGTACCTACGTAAAACGTGCTCCTCTAATTTATAGTTTAGTGTAATTTGTTGACTTTATTCAACCTAGTTAGATGATTCCGTGACGCATCGGAATCCGGCCCAGATTATTCGGCCTTCGGAGTAAAAAGTTCGGGAAAAAGTCGACTTTTACGGCAAAAAACTACACTGAGAGAAAAACTAACAAAAATACACTAGTCAGTACAAAAATAAAGCTTAATCCGAGGACGAGGAGAGTCAACTAAAAGGAGCAAATCGACTTTAGCTATTTCTATTTGTAGGATACACAACTTATATATTTGTAATTTTAAGAAAGCAAGATTAATATCAGAAACTATGAATTTGTGATTCCCGCAACTGATAGTTTTGTTGTTGCAACAGATACTTTAGCAATATCGAAGGCGATGACGTCATGTGTGAAAACTAATGGTTTTGTAATTTTGAGAGTGCTTTCACAATATCGGAAACGATGACGTCATGTGTGAAAACTAATAGTTTTGTAATTCTGAGAGTGATTTAGCAATATCGGAGGCGATGACGTCATTGGTGAAAATGAATCGTTTTGTAATTCTGAGAGTGCTTTAGCAATATCGGAGGCGATGACGTCATTGGTGAAAATGAATCGTTTTGTAATTCTGAGAGTGCTTTAGCAATATCGGAGGCGATGACGTCATTGGTGAAAATGAATCGTTTTGTAATTCTGAGAGTGCTTTAGCAATATCGGAGACGATGACCTCTTGGGTGATAACTAATAGTTTTGTAATTATGAGAATGCTTTAGCAATATCGGAGGCAATGACCTCATGGGTAAAAACTAATCCTTTTGTAATTTTGAGTGTGCTTTAGCAATATCGGAGGCGATGACGTCACAGGTTTTACTAAGTGTACTTGCAATTCCAAGCTAGCTGTTGTTAATCTAAAGATAATGACGTCACAGGCAAAAACTAAACTGTTTGCAATTCCACCTCCCAGCCCCTAGCCAGGTGCGCCGCGAATAGTCGCTTTTGTACTAAACCGTGCCGTGGTTGCGATACGGCACGGTTTAGTATAAAAGCGTCAAATGCATGCTATTACTCCATTTCTTTCTTATTAATACAGTGAGAAAGAGACGGTTATTATAGTAATTATGCGCGCAAAATACTCTCGCGGCGCACCTGTGCTAGGAAGTATAGAATTGGAAACTGTAGATTTGCCTATATCATTACCAGTAGAATAACAGAAGCTATCCAGAAATTTCAGAACAATAGAGTATTTATTTTTAGAAATCATAACTTGAGACCTGTAATGTTATCACCTCCACAATAATCAAGGGTTTTATAATGAATTCATAAGACTTCTTAATTTAAAAAAAAAGGTAAATATACATTAGAGCAGAGATAATTTTGCAATCACTAATTTGACATTTAATTTTAATTAAAGGAATTTATAAAACCCTTAGTTTTAGTGGTAGGGTGAATTGTACTCAAACCAGAGATAAATGTAATCATTTATTATCTAATATTTCGTTGCTTAAAGATACATGCGTAGGAATACAGGCATAATTATTATTGATACAAACATTTATAGATTATACTATTTTAACTAAAACATCAAATGAAATTTCGTTCTAGTTGTTGTTATTTTCATTATCATTCAATCTGCATAGCTATTCCACCGCCCCAAGTACAGTCGAATGCAGATATAGTTGACCCCCACCTGCAAACAAACTTGTACGCAGGGGGTCAACCATCTCTGCAGCCGATTTTTAATCAGGAGCGCCGAGAGTGCATGTCGCGCGCGTAATAACTACCCGACTCACTGCGCCACGAGCGCTACCACCCATCTCTTACTTTTTAATTATAAGACCTAAAGAGAAGGGCTGTTATCATATCACGCGCGCGACATGCACTCTCGGCGCTCCTGTGCTAGGGAGGCTGGAATAGCAAACAGTTCAGAACCATAACATCTCAGAACAATAAGTCGCTACTATATCCTTAGTTTTTCTACTAACTATTGTTGGTTCCAAGTCAGCATCAGATGCAATCTGAGTGATTATGCCGTCTCTTACTTCTGTTTTTCAAGGTTTCCACGTTGTCTTCTTTTTGTCTTTTAAACGAACATTGGACGATAAAAAAGGCTGCAGCAGCAAACACGCATTATTCAATGTGTCATTTGTAGCACTTGCTGTAAAAAAAAGGAACTATTAAAATCTAAATATAGGTAACAATTAAATTAATATTAGCTGGTCAATTACAGCGAAAACAATTTAGAATTCCACTTCTTGTTTACACCAAGGACGGTATTGTCCACGTGCATGAACTAAGGTTAGCCAACTATCCTGGGGTTAACCGGTTAAGTCCTGGTAATTTTAGACACCTGACATTACCCAGGTTAGTTGGCTAACCCTAGATGGTGCAAGTGACCCTTGAAGTGTAAGGCTTGAAAGGAGAGCGTGTGGCAAGCCGGCAGCGTTGCGTGTAGAGTGCTTTCAGTTAGGTTAGGGAATGCAATCGGTTAACCGTTTTGTATTAAGAAAAAGTTTTGTAAAACCGAGGTTTTCTTATACACAAAATCACCAATTGCATTCCCTAATTCAGGACGCTTTCATGCATTTCTTTGACACTTAACATGAAGTTTAATAAGGCATTACAGCCCGCTCCGCCGTATAGTATAGGTATCCCGCTCGAGCCACAACTCAGGCCCTGCACTTAGTAGGTACATCGTTTAAGCGTCACAACTGTAAAAAAATACGCGGCACCGAGGCTCATAATAAGTTTTTAATGGATAGATAGATTATGATCCTACTTATCTAAAATGCACTAGGCTACGTAATAACAATGTACAATATTATCAAAACTTACTTTTAAATTCCTCGATATACTCCTGTAAACCCCAATTACACAACAAATCGCGGGTCAATTGGTCCATGACGCATAATTTCTCCTAAATTCAATAGGTATTTTGTTTTATTTAAGCACAGCAGACACCAGAACAAAAACAAACGCCCGCAGTCTTGACCGACACACTAAACGCACAACGAGAAAATGGCGGGGAAAATGGTGGGCTCGGGCAGTGCTGCCAACTGCCAACATGTCAATCGTAGGGAACAGTGACGTTTTGTTGAAAATATTAAATTCTTACTTGAGTGATAACTATTTTGTAATTACAACAAAACTATATTATCAAAACCTGGGCAAGAGCCGTAGGAATCAATGGCGTCTTGTTCAAAATATTAAATTCATTACTTGACTTACTTGTGTCACCTCTGTTGTGTTATGTCAAAAAAGGGTAAGTGGCGCAGTTTAGGAATGCCGAATTTTTACATGAAATTTGAATATTTATTTCACGATTTATGATGATTACATCATCATAAATTAAACTACTTATATAAATACCAATTTACAGATTATTTATTTGCTAACCTTTTCGGCAGAGGGGAACGCTTTCAGTGACTGCTATGGTCGGTTGAATGCTTTAAGCCTAAGTATAATTATATACAAATTGTTAGACACTGTGTTTGAAACAAAATTTGAAATTACGTCGAATCATATCTCCATCTCCCAATAAGAACCGTTAATAGCAAAGACATAACTACAATAATATAAATAAACACAAATAGGCTCAAATTATATCTCCTATTACCTAATACCTACGTATCGATTTTGTAGGATCGGATCAAATTTAAAGAAATTCAAGATGGCGGTCATTTTTGACCTGAGATTCGTTATAAAGAACCTTTCGGATCCTTAGATATCGATTTTTATCAGGATTGGATCAAAACTGACGAAATTCTGGATGGCGGATGATTTTCACAAATTTGACCTCAGAATAATAGGACTATAGAATGTATAATTATTTTATTGAATTCTATCTTTCCTCGGTATTTGACTTGATGAATATTTAAAAAGATTACCTATTAAGTATACACAACCTCATCAGTCACTTGTCAGACATTTGTCATTCTTGATTGATTCGCATTAGAAACAACATAATCAAATAGAAGTAGTGTTTTTTAAAATGCCTCATGGAAAACAGATTTTTAAAAAGCTAACAGTTATAAAAAAATTGTGAACTGATATCGGGGAAGGAGATAGTACTAGATTCAACGATATATCGCTCTACATTTGATTATTTCAGCCACCAATTACAACAGTTGTAGTCAAAAGATAAAACGTTAATTCTGTCTGACAGTGGTGAAGATACCAACTTTTTAACGTTAAATAACGTTAAAACCCTGATCCCTATATATCGTTATCTAAGTAGCCTTATTGAGCTTACCTTGGAGCTTAGTCGATCTGTGTAAGATGTCCTCATAAACATAAACATGACTTATATGGCCTATATTTCTTCAGTAAAGTGTTGTCATTGTCACACACCTGCTCCATGCTGACGGTTTACCACTTACAACCACCATCGCGAATGAAAGAATTAAGCAACGTCAGAAAACTCTGAATGGTTTTAAGAACAGATTTAACACCTGCCTTTAGGTATTCGACAGCGATACCGTCATCATTCGGGGTTTTGCCACTCTTATTCATTCAAAGCTAAGTACTCAAATGCATAGTAGTAATAACATGTTTTACTGCTAAGTACCTAATAGGGGTATTACACTAAACTATCGGCCGGCCAGTGTAAAAGGGCAAAAGAGTAACAACAGGGTACGATGGGCTCGGGAGTGGCAGGGTACTCCCGAACTCCCGACAGTTGGACCCTGTGGATTGTATAGTGTAATACGCGACCTAAGTACATTAAATAAAAACAAATCAGATCATAGATAGTAAAATTCAAACATCTAATGCAGTAAAATTACTTTAACAAATAAAAGTAATTTCATGGTTTCGCTCTCGCTTTGTCCTTGGATTACTCTAGAATTTATTTTTTTATTTTTGATAAAATCACATTGTTTTGAATACCAAAATGAATTTATGTATTAATCACAATATATTAATGTACCCTTTGAGACTTGCACACTGCGCACTTGCGCAGATTTAAATTTGCTATAGAAACTTGAATATCGAAAATATCGGAAATACCGATATTCGGTGATTTAATAAAGATATTAGAATATCGGAATTTCGCCCGATACTTTCGAATATTGGTATCCATGCTCTAGTTGTGGGCAAAATCGAACGAGGTTAACAGTTATTAAAGCGGCTAAGGATCAATCCTAGAGCGCGTCCCCAGTGTCCCTACACGCTCAAATGCCGGTTTCTGGTTCTTCAATTGGTGCTGCTACCCTGTCTAATACTGTATAAAAAAAACAAGCTCGCTAATATAACAATATATTACTTGATATAACAATTCAGTTGTTTAAATTGCGTCCTTGCAAAGTTTTACTAGTATTTAAAAAAAGACTGTTGTATATATATTTTTTGTTTTATCAATCATTAAACGAGTTTTGTAATACCAACACAACGAACGTAACAGGTTTTAGTAAATTTTACTAAACTCATTTAGCTGTTGCAATAAAAATAAATGTTAACACAACAAATTTATTTTGTACGTATCAAATCGTTCGCTTTGTTGGAATTACGAAAGACGGTTTGTGATTAATACAACAATAAACATAAACACAACGTGTCTTTCTACTAAATACCAGTAAACTTTGTAACGTCGCGATAGTAACAATTGAAGGGTTATTTCAAATGGGATAATGTTATTCTTGCAAACTTATTTGTTAAATACTACAAAACTTAGTAATTGAGTCACTTACTAAAATCATGACTTGAAATCACAACTGCTTTTTCCAAAAATCCAAAACTTAATTCTTAAAATTTGGAGAACTTTATTAGTTATGAAAATGTATAGTAAAAAACAGTGAACTTTATTTAATGCTCCATTTACTAAAGTCAGATTGTTGAAATTAGATTTAGGATTACTGAGCTGATAGTAGAAATCAATATTTTTTGCACAGACAGTGAAACTTTCATAATTAATAGAGAAACTTCATTTTTTCCCCCAGTACATAACTGTTTTGTAATTAATGGTGATGATTTTTCTCTCAGTGTAGACAGCAACACTGTGGCAGCTCGTGGTACCCGTTGGTAATGATTTTATAAAATATAACACTACGCCGCGATAACGGAATTATTTCATGATACAAATACAAATCATTTATTCGTGGCAAATTTAAAATACAATTACAGATAAGAGAGACAAATATACAAAAAATTACCACGAAATGGTCTCGCCTCAGCATAATGTCGACCCGAAAGTCAACGCTGTTCTTCCGGCCTGACCATTTTTGGGCCACGATCGCAGCGTGTAAGTATGGCCTAATAGTAAAGAAAAGTAATATTGAATGCATCCATAGATGTCCTGATTGCCTCATGTTTACGCATATTTAAACGTAAGGAAGGGCTGAGCGGTACGTAGGCAGTAAACGAAATGACAGCGCCACAGTCAGTCACAGTTTTTTATTGACGGAGCGGTATCCCTATATTTCATAGATCTATCGTGTTGTAATCCTATTGTTTTCTGCAGCTTAGTCAAATTTTGAGACCTTTCTTCGTCTATCAAAAATGTCGCTTTGTGAAAATGTAATTCAAAGGCGTTTTCAGAAAATAGTGCAACCCAATCAGCGTGCATTGTTAAAAAACTTTAACTGCATTCAGTTTTGTGACAAATTAAGCATTACATTTAAATCAAATAAGGTTTTGTAGCTAATCTCATAAACTATAAGCAACATAACATAAAATCGTAAACAACTTTATTTTTGTTTCAGAGGGGGCCGTCCAGTCATTGGGCCGATTGTATTTTCTAATGAACCATTCGATTTTTCTATACCCCACTATAAGATCGTTGTTGTCCTACTAATTCCCAAACTTTTGATGTAGCTATATTAGCTCGCCATAAAGCTGACAGCAGTTAAATTTCTTTGACAACGTACGCTAATTCGGTACCATGTCTTTTGAAAACACTTAACATGTTATGTCTCAGAGAACTTACTGCAAACCGAGACAGAAGTTGCTTCTTTACATACACTTATCATTTCGTACGCAAGTGTAACAAAGGCAAAACTCCGTTCTCGGTTCGTGTTAGGCCCTAAGAATTAACTGCTAAGCGGAACTAATATACCTAAATCACTGGCTTTAAGAACAATAACACCTATAACACAGTTCAACACTGAATTCAAACTATTAATGGCTTAGTGAAGTAGTTTCACGGTGGTTGTTGGACTTCGTCAAACGAGCTTTGTCTTTATAGAAATTTCAAAACAATGTCCCCGTTTTCATTGCTCGCCAGTGGTAAAAAGTACACTTACTTTTTACCACATAAGTTACGCGCGAAAAAGTTCTAATAATCGATTGCAGGACAGACAAGGGCTTCGCCTTAATGCTGACGATGTATGACAACCTGCGTTTCTCTTATTCTGAGACAATTCCAACTATAGTTATTACAGTCAGTGGTAACGCCGAAATTGAAAGTGAGCGAACGTGCGTGATCCGCTATCCGCTACTGACAACTGTCTATCATTAAAACGATAATCAATTAACTGTATATCTATGTGCTACAACTGTGCCACACAGATCTATTGTGGTTTTCAAATCGATGCTATTCAAATGAGGGAAACAGTGGTATAAAGATAGCGATGCCCTGATTTAGGAAACCCGAATAAGGCTTATGCGTGAAACCGGTCACCAACGATCAGTTTTATTTATGTGATAATTTCCTGGACCAGTTCTTATACTTGTGCTATGTTAAGCTGTAAAGGAAGGTTTTATTAAAGTCTGATCATGCTAAATGTTTATTCCATAGATAACATCGACATTCGACAAAATTTATGAAACTGCAGATTGTTCGCGTTTTCGGGATTGGGTCCATATTTGAAGTTTAATAATTCCAACAAATATAACCAAAAAATTCACCTCTCAGAAATATTAAAACCACAAAACATATGTATAAACAGGTGATTACTTTTCTATTTATGGTGTTCAATTTAACCACGACGAAGCCTGGTTCTATTCTTTAAAAGAAAAACGCTTGAGGCGCCACGAACATGCTTCCAACCCCCGTCCACCTGGGAAAGTATACGAGTATATCGTCGCATAGGGCTTTACGACCACGAACGTAAGTTCACGATCACGTCACGGTCCCGACGGGTCCCTGCTTAAAACATCTGTCACAGATGAAAATGCCTACCACTACTCTTCTATACTCGGTTATCTGACCTTCCAATCCAGACAGAAACTAGGTTCTCGCGATTAGTCCGCTTACCTCACGATATTTTCATTTAACGCAGTCGTTACAGTTACTTACGATTAAATTGGTTTCATTTATTGATATGTCACGTTCGTATGGCAATTTCAGTATCAAAGTAACGTTAATGCTCTCGTTAAAGTTTATTGGTCAATTTACAGATTCGAGATTTGTCCTAACTAACAACTCTAACAAGACATTGGATAGGCCACACAACAAGAGTACGCACAAATGCCTGCAGCTTCCGCTAATTGAGACAAGGAAGCCAGGATCTGCACGCTAGGGAATGCAATCGGTTAGGTATTTTTGTATGGGAAAAACTCGGTTTTTAAACAAAACTGCGGTTCATCATACAAAAACGGTTAACCGCTGCATTCCTTACTGAAGGCGGTGACGTGGCGCATAAAATTATTGTAAAATTACTTTTGATAGTTCTGTAGTAAACCAAAAAAAGTATTATCATTTTCCTACCTATTTGCTTCCAGCATATTGTGTTGCGCCTATATCACAGACTTCACCGACATCGCATTATGGTATGAAGCAATTACAAAGAGAATGAGGTTACCACATATATGCACAGATTTACTTGTAAACTGCTACGATCTATTTTATACTACACCGTCTTATACTACAATATTCCAGGTTCACTCCTAAACACAGCCATTGTAAACATGGGAGAAAATTAAATAAGCGGTTGCGCTTCCATAGGCAGGGACCGGCCCGCTATCCCTTATAAAGGGTTTTGTATGGGTTTTTAATAAGGCTTAACTCACCATACCCTTACGCGACAAAACCCTTTCATATTGCTTTTAAAGCCCTTATCTTAGCGGTAGCCCTTATGAGTAATCAATATCCCAATACCCTTATGAAACCCTTATGACTCGCTCACCAATACCTTGCATATTGGTTAGCCTTATAAAGGGCTACCCTTATAGTAAAGGCGTGCTAATTTAAACCGTCTACCTTGTGCATAAAACGCACATTTATTCGTACATGATAGCAAGCGATCGTCGTCAGCGGCGGCACTCTTTGATGTTCGCCCGCTTCCGAGTGATAGAAGCCGCAATAGATGAAATAAGGTTTAATTTTCAACCGACTTTTAAATTTAAAAAAGGAGGTGTTTCTCAATTCTTGTGTGTTATTTTTAGATGTTTGTTACCTCAGAACTCCGTTAATACTGAACCGATTTTAAAAATTCTTATTTTATCTGAATGTAGATAGTTCCAGCTTGGCCAAAATTAATTTCTGATGATGGGATCCATGAGGAACTGATGGAACTCCTCAAATTTGAAAGGCACATGCATAGTAATTTGGGTATTTTCTTGAGAAACTCTAGCATTTCTTTACAAAACCTATCAGTTTGGTGGAGTAGACCTGATGATGACGACCAGGGATGTCAAAGAGGAACTGCTCTATAATCTGCGGGCCCCAGCTGTATCTTCTGATTTGAGACATTCATCTTTTGTTTGTTACGAAATGCAGCTAATAAGAATATGCAACTTTGAATTAGCATATGTTTACGAATACCATCAATTTGGCGGAGTGGACCTGATGATGAAGACCAGGGATGGCAAAGTGGAACTGGTCGGTAAACCTCGCTTTACGTATCATCCGAGTTGTCGTATCATTCATCTTTTTCATTTGATTACTATTCTGATGAAGAACTCCTATTCTTGAGGAATTCAGATAACCCTCAAATTTGAACGCCACGTCCATCGTGATTGGGGGTATTCATAATTAGTTGGGGCATATTCTTACTGAAGCCATCATTTTGCTGCAGCGGACCTGATGTTGAAGACCAAGGTAAGTAGTTCCATTTGATTTTTTGAGATCTAATGATGGAAGCTATGAAACATTAAGAAAGCTCCTCAATTTTCAAAGTTACTCGTATGGTGAATTGGATATTTTTGAAAGAAACTGGTTAATTTAAAATAACTCAAAATACTCTTTCGTTCGAATCATACTACGCTACGAAGTCTCCTAAACTTCATAGATGACGCTCTTAAGAGGGGGCAGAGTGTTTGCCGCGGACACGAAATAGGCATTTAAGGCTTCGTCAGATTAGCGCGTGGCGTGAGCGGGGCGCGAGCGGGGCGCGAGCAGAGCGCGATAGAAGCGGGGAGCGCGGCGCGCTTACATCGCGCGCGTGTCAGGCGCGCATCGCGCGCGGGTCACGCGCGCGTCGCGCTAGCGCGCCGCCAGCGCCGCGCGCTCAATTCACCGAGCAATTTTCTTTGCGCTGTGACTGCGCGGCGGTCGCGCCGCGCGCCGCGCGCGCGTTGAAAGCGTGGCGTGAACGGGGCGCGATAGGAGCGCCGCGCTGCGTCCAAGCGCGGGTCGCGCTCGCTTCGCGCCCCGCTCGCGCCCCGCTCACGCCACGCGCTAATCTGACGAAGCCTTTAGCGGCCCCGCGCTGCTCGCTATCTGTGTGCGTGCGCGCACGCACACTACTACACCGGCGCGTCATCATTCGGGCGTTAAAAGGTTGTAACTTAGAATTCCTCATTTTTATAATCCTTTGATACTGATATTGTATTAATTCACCTAATATTTGTTCGGTTTTTCCAAACGATTTAATTATTTGTGTTTGTATTTAGTACTAAAGAAAGGTACCATTCTGTCGGTTGTTGATAAGGTTCATTTCTAAACTAATATTTATGACATTCGCGCCTTATCGACAACCGGCAGAATGCAAAGTGCCTTTTTCTAAATACAAGCACATTTTTTATGATTTCATATGTGGCTATTTACGGCTAAACGTCGCGTTGCAGCGCATTATTATCAGCGTCTTTGTTAACAGCGTAAGCGCCGCTCGTCCATAAGGTACCTTTCGCCGCAAAACGTCACATATTATGAAATCGTTAAAAAATTGTGTCGTTTTCTTGGTAAAAGTACCACATTGTCGCTTGGAGATTAAACTCCGATTTAGATAAAATTCGATATCTGAGGAGCCGGCAGGGTGATTAACATGAATCCAGAATCAAAATCGTAAAATATTGTAAAAAGCGACGCCATCTTGGATTTTGTGAGATTAACTCCGATTTGGATAAAAATCGATATCTGAGGATCCGGCGGGGTGATTAACATGAATCTTGAGTCAAAATTGTAAACTATTGTTAAAACCGACGCCATCTTGGATTTTGTAAGATCAACTCCGATTTGGATAAAAATCGATATCTGACGATCCGGCGGGGTCCTTAACATGAATCCAGAATCAAAACCGTAAAATATTGTAAAAAGCGACGCCATCTTGGATTTTGTGAGCTTAACTCCGATTTGGATAAAAATCGATATCTGAGGATCGGACGGAGTGATTAACACGAATCCAGAGTCTAAAATATAAAATATTGTAAAAACCAACGCAATCTTGGATTTTGTAAAATCAACTCTGATTTGGATAAAAATCGATATCTGACTATCCGGCGGGGTCCTTAACATGAATACAGAATCAAAATCGTAAAATATTGTTAAAAGCGACGCCATCTTGGGTTTTGTAAGATCAACTCCGATTTGGATAAAAATCGATATCTGACCATCCGGCGGGGTCGTTAACATGAATCCAGAATCAAAATCGTAAAATATTGTAAAAACCGACGCCATCTTGGATTTTGTAAGATCAACTCCGATTTGGATAAAAATTGATATCTGACGGTCCGGCGGGGTCCTTAACATGAATCCAGAATCAAAATAGTAAAATATTGTAAAAAGCGATGCCATCTTGGATTTTGTGAGCTTAACTCCGATTTGGATAAAACTCGATATCTGAGGATCCGGCGGGGTGATTAACATTAATCTTGAGTCAAAATTGTAAAATATTGTTAAAACCAACGCCACAACTAGTCATTGAATTTTGTTACTTACTGTATTTTTTATTTGACATTTTATACGTAGAATTTAATATTAAGAATTGATATTGTTTAAATTCTAATTTTAATATTACAATAGTTTTTTTTTTTTTGTTATAATTATTCTAATTTTATATCTATATTAATAATTGACTGACATATGCTAGGCTAACTAGAGTATAAACTTTTACATGTTAAATTAAATGTGTTGTACTTCTATGTTTGACATTAAATTTATATACATCTTATTTTAATCACTAATGCGCACCTATCAGTATTATTTAGCCATTGTTGAATTTTAAACTGCATTTAATAATATAATATTTTCTTGTAATAAATACCTACTTCGCACCTTCACATTTCTAAATTTGCATGCCACGATATGGCGGAATGTACATGGAACACCTTTTTCTATCTACCTGTAACTGTTTATAACCTGCATTCACGCAAATAAATGTATTTCATTTCATTTCATTTCATCTTGGATTTTGTAAGATCAACTCCGATTTGGATAAAAATCGATATCTGACGATCCGGCGGGGTCGTTAACATGAATCCAGAATCAAAATCGTAAAATATTGTAAAAAGCGACGCCATCTTGGATTTTGTGAGCTTAACTCCGATTGATTTTCTTCGAGTTGATCTTACAAAATCCAAGATGGCGTCGGTTTTAACAATATTTTACAATTTTGACTCAAGATTCGTGTTAATCACCCCGCCGGATCCTCAGATATCGATTTTAATCCAAATCGGAGTTAATCTCACAAAATCCAAGATGGCGTCGCTTTTTACGATTTTGATTCTGGATTCATGTTAAGAACCCGGCCGGATAGTCAGATATCGATTTTTATCCAAATCGGAGTTGATTTTACAAAATTCAAGATGGCGTCGGTTTTAACAATATTTTTACAATTTTGACTCAAGATTCATGTTAATCACCCCGCCGGATCCTCAGATATCGATTTTTATCCAAATCGGAGTTAATCTCACAAAATCCAAGATGGCGTCACTTTTAACAATATTTTACGATTTTGATTCTGTATTCATGTTAAGGACCCCGCCGGATAGTCAGATATCGATTTTTATCCAAATCAGAGTTGATTTTACAAAATCCAAGATGGCGTTGGTTTTTACAATATTTTACATTTTAGACTCTGGATTCGTGTTAATCACTCCGTCGGATCCTCAGATATCGATTTTTATCCAAATCGGAGTTAAGCTCACAAAATCCAAGATGGCATCGCTTTTTACAATATTTTACTATTTTGATTCTGGATTCATGTGCCTTTCAAATTTGAGGAGTTCCCTCAGTTCCTCATGGATCCCATCATCAGAAATGGATTTTGGAAAAAAACGGGACCAACCTGGAGCAATCTAATTTAAGAAACAAAAAAAAATCGGTTCAGTAATGAAGGAGTTCTGAGGTAACATCCATTAAAAAAAATATATAATAATAATAAAAATTCAGCCGAATTGAGAACCTCCTCCTTTAGGAATATTGAAGTCGGTTGAAAATACAAACAGATGAATAGGTACATAACCGTCACCGTCGAATTCTCGAAGTCGATTAAAAACATTCAAACAGCGCGAGTAGCGCGACGGACGACAGGAGGAGTTGGAAGAAAAACAGCGAATGTAAATGTAAACCAAAAATGTGCTACCTACACCGAACGAAATAGTTACCTACTTAGAGCAGATACTCAATAACTGATGCTGATTGGCTGCCGCTGTTTGGCGGCATCCTCATAAAGAATGAAATTGCCAAAGGGAAAGCTTTATAAAAAGCGCTTAATTATAAGGGTAACCCTTATATAAGGGTAACAAGACGTATAGGTTAGCGGTAAGCAATTGCAAAGGGCTAGCTTTATTGTTCGGTCAGTATTTTGGTAAGGGCTAGTCAAATGTATGGGCTAGCTGTTCGAACGGCTAAGTCTTATTTTGGGTAAGTCGTTTTAAAGGGACGCCGTTTGAAAGGCTTTTAGCGAGGAAAGGGTTGTCCGGTCCCTGTCCATAGGTACTAAATTACTTCGGAACTGCATTTGTGCGGTGACCGTGAGTTCTCTTGTACATATACTCTGTCTAATATATGATCTATGGCCTATATGAATTGATATAATGATACGGGAAATCCGAAATTTTTCCAATAATTTCATATTTCCCGTTCTAACCCCTTCTCCAGCTCATGCTGTATAGTAGTAGTAGGTTACGGATACGACTTTTAAGACTTACCTTTTCATGACTTATCAGAAACCCCCCAACCGGTAAGACCGTGCCCAGACATCCATTACTTTTATATCCATGTTGAACCTAAGCGGTCAGGCTATTAATAGTTTATTTCATCAGCGTTTAAAAGTCTAATATTACACAATCACAAGTGCGATAAACCGCCATTATCTGATGAGAAAATTAAAAAAGAAACACGGCTCGGTGCCAGTGTTTATTGCCATATTTTATACGAGTTGCCTTCCCAGACGCAAACACCGCAAATTGGTAAACAAATAAACCAGCCAGACGAATAAAAACCGCGAAACATAAAAATATAAAGCCTCCAGAGAAAGGGCGGCCCTCATTTACAACTTTTTTACGTTATTACAATACGTTACAAATCGTGGCCGGCGTGTGGCGATTCTTCACCTATAATTTAAGCCTAAATTACAGTCTCGGATCAATCGTAGGCAAACCTAAACTGCTTCTTTAGGGGTCATTCGTTTTATCTAACTGCAGCTTTCGATCATCGTGATGCAATTTAACGCCGACTTACTCGTACCATATTGCAATGCCTTGTGCAGTCGCTATCAGATTGAACGGAGCGGCTGACGTGCTCACAGATATCTGAACACGCCTCTATTGTCAAGACGGTAGAGTGCTTGCGACTGTACAATCCAATCGTTATACAACTGTTTGTTTTCTTTTCTTTTAGTTCGTGTAAGCTTTCTTCGATAAAAAAGAGAACGATCCGTGAAATTGTACGAGGTGTGGATAAGCAAATACGCTGTTGAGTGTAATTTTAACGCGGCTGTTATCCTACTGACTGCGGCGATTTGAATAATCGTAGGTATGCATATGACGATTATTGTAGTATCGTTAAAATGCTCTTTGAAGCATTGATAGTTTTAAGGCGCTTTATCTAGACTTTAAGATATTATGCATTTTCGCGCGTTGAGAGACTTGGGAGATCTAGTCGTGGTATAACTAACGACTGCCACATGAAGTCATTATTTTGTTCACCCCTTATTCATAAAAAAGTAAACAGATATTTTAGTTAAATTATGTTTTCTCCCTTTCTAAGAAAGATAAATGTCAAATTTATCTATATAAGGGCAAACAATCATTTAGTTATAGTAGTTTATGCAACAGTGATCTTAAAAGGGGCCGCTGTTACGCACGTAGTCGAGTGTCGAAAGATTCGATTATGAGCTGTTGCACACACTAGTTTTTCTACGATAGCAAACTGTATATTATGTGCGTTATGAATAACGCCATTGGTATTAAATAAACGATTTAAAGAGCATATTGGTGGTTTCTAAAAGCTATAATAAGGTAATATTTATTTCAGTTTTCTTATCTTAAACACTTATTACAAAAAAAACACCAAATGCACACACCATGTGCCTTTCAACTTTGAGAAGTTCCCTCTAGCTTCATCAGATCCGAACCAAATTCTAACGGTAGTCCCAATGTTACCTGGGTAACCCGAGGGTCCCGGGGCGGATTCTAGGATGTAAAAAAACAAGGAAATTTGTTTATATTCAGCGTTTTCATTAAAATTAGGGGCTTCTACAATCTTAGTAAAACTAGGGTAAGGTTAGGCTAATCCCGCGAAGGTATTTTTTTACTACCAAAAAAGAGATTTGCTTTCAAATCCGTTGGTTGGTTCTTAATTCTTGTAACAAATCGTTGTTTTATGAACTTCCTTTCTAAGTCAGTTGAAAATGTGATTGACATCGCAAAATTGATTATTACAACTGACTTCCATTAAGAGAGGCCCTCAGCTCGCTTCGTAGAAATGAATTGGTTTAAAGGAAATTGGCAGTTAAATATGAATGCGGAATACCATAATACGATCAATAAAACTGGCACTCTGAATAGTTTTCAATCACATTTCAATTTATCATATAAGTACGTTCTTATTATATTTTGTGGCGGGAAGTTGACAGATACGAGTACCTAGAGATTCCTAGAGTTCATAATAACTTTTATTTACTAGGTATAGCGGTTTAATACTAACCTTGGCTGCCTATCCTATTCCGTATATGAACATAAGCTCTTTCCTGTATAAAGTTATTATTTCTTTAAGAGCAATGTCATCGTAAAATTATTATGAGTAGTGATTAGAGTTAGGACTTTATCAAGTCATTATGCTTAATCATAAATGAAACTAATATGTGGTAATGACGTTCGTTTAAAAATAGTTAGTACTTATGCCTACGAGAGGCATAAAACTCTTCGACTTTCTTTTAGATTAGACTTCGGACCTAACTATAGGTAATGATCAAACAATGGAGCTCTTGACTCGATTAAAATCAATTGCTACCCGGCTACCTTGACCCCAACCATGAACTTTTGTGAATTGCTGGCCATATACGTTCGGGCATATCCGACGGATCTGCCAATCAATGTATGGGAAATTTGTCTCACCCCCAGACAAATTATCCACTGTCGAGACCTGACGGATTTCCCGAACGTATATGGCCTATATAATCTTTTGATCTACCACATGTAGCCCCGAGACCCGAGATAACAAAACTATAGAATAAAAGACATCAACGAGCCTTTGGCAGATAGCCCTGCACACCGTCACGGTAGGATTTAGATTTCTAAACGTTTTATTAATCCGCTTTTCAAATGTGTGTCTTACTAAAGCCACTCTGAAGTATGCGTGGTCTACAAACCGCAGTCAAATGGTATTTAATATCTCACTTTTGTATACCATACACATTTTGAATAAGCTGTGGGCATAATGTATGTGGGAATTTTAATTAAACCAGAAATATAAACGTAATGAAATGTCAAATTATGTTATACGAGTATTTTACTGCCAACATCTTATAGCATAGCCAACTATAGTTATAAAACTATAATTACCAATAATTATAAATTATTATTTTAATATAATCAAGGCGATATTACGAGTGTAAATTTGATGGAATCGCGCTATTTTATTACACCGCTTATGTAGCCTTCCGCGTCCAGTCTCTATCAGTTAGGTACATCGGGGCAACCAAGGACCTCACAAATATCTGAACACGCGTCTATTATCAAGGCGTTAAGTGCTTGTTTAGATATTTTTAAGCACGTTGGTTCTATATATCTGATGGCGACTATCCATCATCAGACTATAAACTTCTAAAACGATATCAGAAATTAATTTCAAAACTAATTTTTGCATGTAATATACAACTGCTACTTATAGTTTGATTGCGGTACTGAAATGAATAGTGCTGAATAAAACAGTGAGTTAATATTTTTATTTTTAGGAGAAGCGTCTGAACGATACCAATATAAAAAGAAAAAGTGCAAAAAAATGGCCTTAACTCATAAATCATAATATGCGCCTTATAACCCTCTGGATGTAGTGGAGAAATTCTAGGCCACCGAGTAAGTCTCAGTAGCCCAGTGGGCACAGTGATGGGCGTGCATCCCAGAGTCACAAGTTCGAGTTCTGTTAAAAAGTGAGTTAATAATGGTGAAGCACGGTAAATTATTAAACATTTTTAGCTATACAGTAGAACCTCGATTATCCGAACGCTACCTTGGTTTATCCGAACACACCCGATACTTACCTACCACGCACTTTTTCATCGATCCCCATTTCAGACTGAAGAAAAGTTAATTTATTTATTTTATTTTATTTATTAAATGAAATATTCAAAATTATTCAACTGCTTTTAATTCCATGTTAATAATACGTGCGTCCAATTTTTATATAAGTACGTAGGTACTGTACTGTTTATATATGAAATGTTGTCCTAAAAAATTGATTTCGATTATCCGAATTTTTAATTATCCCAACCAGTTCGGATAATGGAGGTTAAATAAAAATTCAGTGAAGGTTTTCTTCGGTTACCCTAAATATTACTCGTGTTCATTGAAATTAAATACTCTAAAACGGATTCATCGCGTATATTGATTACTGTAAACTCTACGTGTAATGTAGGTAGTTTTAAAATATTTCAATAATATTCAATGTTTAGAGTTCGTCTTGATTTCCCCGTTCGTTCAAGAAACCTTGATTTGTAAAACGGAAACTTACTGGTATAAACCTTAATACCTAAAAATGTCTATAGCTGGCCAAATACGTAGTATAAAAGAGTGTTGAATAAAAGTTTTGAAAAATAACAATGAAAACCTTACACTTGCGAACACTGAAAACCTAATTAAAACCAAAAAGCATTAGGAACGTCACTAAATTTATTACGTTGTAGAGAGGAAAACATGTTAACCATGTTATTTGTTTGTAATTTCGTCTGCAACTCGCATGATTAGCGTTTGCAATGCAACCGAGAGAAATTAGCTTTGAGTTTTCGCAAATGCACGTGAATATTCACATGTGTTTGAAACGAACTTAAAGAGAATATAGGAACATGCTAGGTGTATATATTTAGACGATGGACTCAATTAGAATTCGGACTTCAGATTAAATGTTAGACTTTTGAAAATGACTGATAAATATTTTTATTTCTAAGAAAGAAAGTTAAAGTAGAAAAAACTCATAACCTTGGGCGAGACTCGTACTCGCAACTCTTGTATACATACATGCTCATCGCTTTGCCAACTGAGCTGCCGAGACACACCCGATGGCCCCAAATTTCTCCACCATATCCCTCGACTGCGCGGGGGAAGCTTTGCAAAATCTACAGTAAGAAGATGATAAGCGTGCAAGCCTTTGAGAATCAGAGGCAATTAAAGCTCGACGCAAAACGCGATGAGTTAAAGGCCCGACCGCCTGCGGCCATTAATTAAAATTTTGTCGGAGGGGTGCTGACATGCAGTAAGTGTAGTCGCACATTTACTGCCAAAATAGGCTACGTCAGCCACCTGAGAGCTCACGATCGTCGCTCTCACTAGCAGCTATCCAGTCGCCATGGTCGAAACCGGCCAGGACAAGATGAATTGCTTTTCCTTTCTTTCTATATAAATTACTGAAATTTGGAAATTACTGTACCTACTTAGTTTGGTTGGGTCACTAAGCGACATATTATATATGATAACGCATCCGTATCAGTGTGATACAGATGAGCGTTCGTCCCAGCGGTATGACGTGAGACTTCCAACCCGAAGGTCTCGGGGTTCCTATCCTGCCAGCTCGTACCAATGAGTTTTTCAAAACTTATGTAAGAAATATCATTTGATATTTAACAATCGCTTCTGCCGGTCATATACGTTCGGGCAATCCGTCAGATCTCCTGTGGGCATGTCCACCGGGCGTCCGCCGGATAAATTTCCTTTACATTTATCGGCAGTTCCAGCAGATATGGCCGAACGTATATGGCCAGGATTTTCGATGAAGGAAAACGTGAGGAAACCTGACTAATTCCTAGTTTACCCTCTAGGTTGGAAGGTCTGTTGGCAGGCTCTCTGAGCCGTCGCATAAGGCCGGGAAAAATGCTAGGAAGAAGAGGAACGCATCCGTATCAGTGACCATTTAAAAAAGCAGTCACCGTGGCGTTGTTTAACGTGTCAATTGTCACTTTCGCGTTTATATGGTTTTTAGAGCGTGACAGGCAACAATAGTCCGACCGCCTTATGCCCACTGTTAAAACATGACAGGTCCTCGCCGTATACGTTAAGTCAGTGTGTATATAAATATATAATAAATAGACAGGTTATATAAATATAAACTATAGAGTGATCTCTCGCCAAGCGGATCGAAATTGATTGAAATCCAATTGGATTGGATTTTTAAGAAGAGAGTACCTATATGCTGTCGGTACATAATGCGATATAGAATAAAAGAACTGGATACCCAATTAGCCGAAAAAAATGACGCCTTAAAAGTGCAGCAATTGCGACCCTTTTTCATATAATTTTGTTTAGAACGTGACGTTTCATTAAGTGCCAAACATCTTTTAAAGTGTATGAATTTGACACTTAATGCTTACTTCACTAAGCTCTTTTTCGTACGACACATTTACCGTTTGTATCTTTATCAATGCAAGTTCACTAATGTCACTCTGACCCACATTTCTTGACGCTTTTTTTCTGCTTTGTGTGTCTATTCTTTTAATAAGTCAATGGACAAACCTCATCTTCAATCACTCGTCACCAATAATTTACAAACCTTATTATTTACCTCCAATTTGCACGTTACATTGTCATAAAAGACAATCATCGCGTCTCGTAACGTAATAGGTTCCGTCCGCCTCGGAGGCATGTAGCATTGATTTAAATCCGATTTTATTTAGAAAGTGATCCCAGATTGCGTGAAGATAAACACTATTCCATTATGCGACGCTTCCGGGTATGAACATTTTACTGACCAACTGTTCGGCAAAGAGATAATGAATATAATGATAACGATAATGATAATTACGCTCGTTATGTTACTATGACCAGATTCTATCAATTACCGCTTGTTAGACGGTTGGAATGATGCTTAAACGATTGTTATAATCCTCTTACAATTGACTGTGCTTGATAGGTGAGCGTAGTGAGGTCTTTGGGTCAACTATAGGTGTAGTTTCATTGAAAGCCTGTGCGTTTGGCGAGATATTTATGTAATCCTTATTGCACAGAAATAAAAATCCATTTGTACAAATGCTATGAAGCATGCTTCGGGCAAAGCAGAGAATATGTAGGCGGTGCAATATCAAGTTCTAATTACAAATGTTGAAAGAGATATTGAATGTTGTTCATTGTCGCATTTTGCTAGTACAAAACATAAATAATGGTATTTAACAGACTTTTCAAAAACAAACTTCCAGAAAAAATCCTATGAGGGTTTTGGAACGAGGTTATATGAGTTCAGTTATTTTCAACAGCGAATGCTAAGTGAACCTTCAAATTGACTTTAGCTAAACAGTCGCTTAACCAACCTATGTTCTCAGAGAAGTACGAAAAAAATATGTAACAATCATTCATTGCATTTTCAACCCCAATTGTTTTCAACACTCGATTGAAGGGATAGATAAAAACAACTCCGAGAGACATACCACGTCGGTAGCAAACAAGCATACGGTCCGCCTGATAGAAAGCGTTCATCGTGTGCGTTTTTGACATATTAAAAACTTGTACACTCCTTTTTTTAAGAACCCCAGACTGTATTCCTTTGGGAAAATCTCGGCAGGCAGCTCATTTCACAGCCTGAGCGTCCGCGGGAGGAAATCCCTCTGAAACCGCTATGTCTTTAAACCTTTTTAAATAGCTTTATCTTTATTTTTTAGACGTACACGTCTGTACTTAACACAATTCTGCCGTAGGTACTCATAATAAAGCCGTCATTACTTAATATTTTAAGCAGTCCGCATTTTCTTTCATCGGTTTCCTAATTTTGCGACCAACTCGCCCACTCATCAGTACACACTACTTCTCTTTCACTCCCATTTGAACAAACAGGGACAACATTTGTTTATTCCCAAATGGGAAAATTTTCAGGTGTATCGCCGTTCGGGACGAACCAGTATGTTAAGGTGAAAGTGTTTTTATTAGGTTAAAAGGACAGTGTTACCGACCACCGTTGCTCAAAACGGCCGATACAGTTACCCCTTAAGATTAAATTGGCTGCGTTTATTGGCTGTCACGTTTTCAACGGCGCCAATCTTGTAAAAGTCGCGTTAATTTTATTTGGAGTTTAATGGACAATTTTAATGTACAGTCAACCAATTGGAATCATAGGCCTTCTAGAAATATGTGAAAATTATAAGCAGTAAGAGATTTCTTACAATCTAATTTAAAACGTCACTATGACACATAATCCTAGTGGCCTAGGGTTCCAATTAGTTGACTATACGCGTTTACTAAGCCGTGTTATGGTGTCCACCTTTGGCGACCTTTTACTATACTGTTATTCTTAAATTGCTTTAACTTGGGCGTGTCGTATATAATTAAGGAAACGGAATAGCGTAGATAGTTTTATTAAATTGATATTTTTATTTTCTTTTTTCATACTAAATGATTACATATTGCATTAAACGCTAATGTAAAACGGGCATTAGAATTAACTTTACTAAGTAAGTGACAAGTATGACATCAATGTCACGTCGAATACTCATACTTCGTTTACACACTTGCAAATACCATTTGTATGACATTAAATTAAACTAGTGATTATCTTCTAAATAGAGCTAATTAGAATACCAGTGTCTTTGAAGAAATTAATTTAAGCTAATAATCATTTACAGATGATATCAAAATTATCGGAGTGCGACGACAGTGTGCGAGTGAGACACGCTGTGCACGACTCTAGCTGTCCTCCTCGCATACGGTAAAACCTAGCTTAGACAATAGGATGATAATTGATAAATGATACCAATGAGGTACTAACATCTTTAATGATCAATGAATAAAGCTATAAACGTCAGTTATACGACCTAACTATCAAAGATTTATACGTATTTCCTGAATTCCTTGCGCTAGAGTAATTTGCCTTTTTATGCACAGACAAAGTGAAACTTATTACACATCGTGAATAGCGTTATTACCGTAGATCATCTCACGTGCACTCCGCATAGCCTATAGGAAGCCTCTCGGTGGAACACATAGCGGGCTTATTTTTGTACAGTTGCCAGCTGCGAGCCCGAATGCCCAGTTAAACTATATTAAGACAAAAAAAATCTTAGTTTAAGCTATTCAATATGACGCCATGTGGAGATTAAAAGTCATAGGGCAAGAAAGGTAGCAAGGTAGGTAGTAAAGCTAGACAAGAAAAAGGTAGATGTAAATGTAGAAAAGGATATGAAAGCTAATAATGAAAATGGCGATATCGATGAAGTCCAGAAGGACCAGCTAGCTTCGAGGAGCCGATTTTAATTGGCGACATCCTGCTCAGAGAGGTACTCGTATGACTGGCGCGGCTTAGTGTCGGAGGCGAAGCCAAGCTCAGGCCATGTTTAGGGGGCGTAGCCAAGATAGCGTTCGCTAACACTCAGTAGCGTTGCGTAGCTCTCTCGCTATCACTCTTCCTTATTAGTGTGACCAAGGCAGTTGCGTTTCGTTTTCGACTGAGCGTTAGTGATGGGCATCTTGGCTACGCACCCAGGTCGCTGAGCCAGCGTAGTAGTAGTAGTAGTAGTAAGTAGTCTATGATCCGTCTAGTGTGTCAAGTGCTCTGCGGGTATTACGATCGGGGGAGCGCGGGGACGGTGGGAACAGCCCGGGACGCGGTGCGATGAACCCATGCACCCGTTTTTCCCTGCAATCATCTTGTGTGACTACTTTTTGTTCGTCCTTATTAATTTTAATACGGCTTATACTTTATTGCGAACTTGGCCTATTATTAAGTAATGAACAATGTATTACACTAAAGTGCTATAAAATTATGAAATCTCTCATCTTTACTGCCAAGAACCCTACAATATTATACAGCGGAGAATGTAGAAGTTAGGTACTTAAGCTATAAAAGGCTTTTTAAATTCAATAACAGTGTTCCTTGACATCCTCAAATTAAAGTGGAAAAAAAATCAGAAACCGGGCGATGTCCGAAAAGCAATGAACTTTTTTTTAATGTTCCCCATGTTCAATTCATATCCATTCACTGACAATCTGTTTTAACTTTGTCCTAAAGTATCTGGAAAATCTGACCTATGCGTAGGGTTCATAATAAAACAAACTATTTGACAATCGCTAGCATTATAAAGCAGATTAACAGTGATAACTTCTCACTGGTGTTATGTTCCTCAATATTCACTACTCTATCACGCCCGTTTTGAAATATTCGAGCACCAGATAAAATTATCTCCGGGTCACCGGAGGACGCCCTCCACCCCCAACCTTGTATTTAGTGACTAAAATTGCAGCCAGTCGCAACTACAGTCGGTGGTCAGCAATCGTAATGCAATTACCGAGCTTGGATAACCGGAGCTAATGCACCGACAAATTGGTAAGAGTGTTGAATCTGTGTGAACACTTTTTAACCAGCCAGTCATTCCAATCACTCACCTAACATTGGCCAAATGAGGGAGAATAAAAACCATTATAAAGGCGCTGTCCGATCAAGCAATTTTTGGTCCGATTTCATCGCCCGCGCTAAATTGGTCCGCTTAAATAATAAACCGCCCGCGCTCGCGTGGTAATCAGTATAATCGTAACAGAAGCTGACTTCTGATTGGCCGGATAGTTGTTTTTTCTAGCTTAGTATGTATTTTTGACATCATGTAAGAATTAGTCTCGACACTTTGCCATTTCTTTGCGTTTTTGTTTGCGGAATTGAATTTTGTGTGCTCGAACAGTGTTAAGATGTTGTGCTTGAGTTTTTTTGTTTAGTTTTCTTGTAAACGCGATCTAGCTTTAATAACTTAAAGGTTTAATAATCTTTTTGCATTTGAATAAGAATACGATAGCGTGGAGTAACAATAGAGCAGTTTGAATTAGCTAGTTATAGTTTAGTTTACCAAAGTAAATAATAGCGTATAACGGTAACCGTATTTCAATAGTAGCGTAAGAAAAAAACTTGGCGTTATTCATAAACGCAAACCGAACAGTTTAGCTAAATTATTGTTTATCTCTATGTCAGTTTTACATTTGCGTTTGCTAGAAAGGCAAAAAATATAATTTTACTAAAATTTCTGATAGGCTAGGCCCTGAGGGTCTAACGGGTGTAGGTAACAAGATTATTATTTACTGTACTTACTTAACGCATAATACATTAATCTAGTGCTAATCCCATGACACTTTATTTCCTGTAGCAATCATGCCCCGTTAGGTCATGAGACCCTAGGTTCTATAAAAAGAAGACTTATCATACTTCCTCACCTTAACGGTATCGTTATCAGACAATGCCCATTGGATCTTACACTTTGACAGGTGTTCGTCATGGCATGGCCGAAAATATGGGCGCTCTCTTAACCTTAACTGTTCTATTTGGCGTAAACAATGGCCGCCCTGTTCTGAAATCACGAGCGGAGCGCCAAATAAGGTCGCCTTTATTGCATTCGTTGGTGATTTCTAGTTGAAGTTGATAATATTTGTTTATACTTAGTTTAGGTACGCGAACTCACGAAGAGAAGAAAAAACTTTATACTTACACTGGTCCTGCACAGTTTACCCACACGTGCAATGTGGTCTACCGTAGGTACATTACACAAAAAGTATCTTGGTTCGTATTCAATATTTTTATGCACTTTTTAGTAATAAAATATACTTAGGCACATTTTTGCAAAGGATTATATACTTTAAATTTATTTTGATGTTATTTATCATTGCAAATGTTACTTTTATTGCTTTGTTGTTGTAAATCTGTTTTCTCCCTGTGGGGTCTTTAGTTATCAAGTTAAACATGAATTGCAGACTTGAATCATATATTTTCACTGGTTATAGAACATGAAATAATTTACTTTTTTTAACATTTCTTTCAAGCTCATCTGTCTCTTTCCATTACATCGTTAGCTAGCTGGCTAGCCATACCCGGATATAAAATTAAATTGCAATCGGTTTTAAGCCAATCACGGTCAAAATATAAAGATAATATCTATCGGAATGCGATGCGGCTCAGTTTCTCTACACACGAAAACGTAATTCTATCATTGTTTTTCTTAAAACTACAAAGCCCCTTTCACTTCGAAGAAAACAAACAGTTTCAAATTGGAATGATTCACTTCTTTAAACTGAGGCCTGGGCTTAACCGCGAACCTATTCGTTCACCAATTTTGCGTCTACTTCTCGCGTATGTAAGAGCAATATTAAAGACAGAGATAACGAATATAACGATTCATTTTTCGACGGCTCACAGGTCAGCGATCAACAGGTAAAAATAGATACGGATCTCTTAGCACAGCTATGGGTCACCGATTCGCTACCAGTTGTCATTGCTTTGACAGGGGGTATTATAGGTTTATGTGTAACGTGATTTTGACTAGGATGGGAACGATTTTGTATGAAGGAGTCATGTGTGAAAAAATATGGTATTGCGACGTATGAGTGTATGAGTTTTGCACGGTAAGTTCATGAGACATATGCCCGTTAGAAGATAAAGATTGACGGCTTTTTAAATGTGTAATGGGTCATCGTTTCTAGTGTTATATGATGATGTGATTTAGGAAAAGGGTTGACTTTACAATGTTGGGTTGGCTGTACATATAAGCGTCTTAATTCCTTTTCTGCCCCTTGCCTAATATTATTATTCATGTCGTTAGAATTATGAAAGTCTTAGAAAACTATAAAACTTCCCTTAACTTTATACTTACAAACAGTTCGGTGCAACGTGATTTATTCTACGCAAATGTCAATGACATCGACAGCATTAAATTTTAACGGCGGTAAATCAAAGCTAACCTAGCCTAACAAGAGACTCTGGCGCCACTCAAGCAAAACGGCCCCTTTTATGATTTAAAAACAATCACTGTTTTTTTCTGCGCCTAATCTGAATTTACTGCTATAGGCGTTATTTTTTTATCAAAATACGAAACTTTAACGGTGACCAAGTATGACGTTCTCATCGTCTATACAGAGCAGAAGTAAACTAGTACCTACTACTTACATGGGATCCCTTAATGCACAGCCACTATTAGGCCCACTTGCACCAACCAGGGTTAGCCGCTAACCCGGAGTTGAGCTGTCAAATTCCATACAAAAAAATGCTTAACCCAGGAGTATGTGGCTAACCCCGGCTGGTGCAAGTGGCCCTTAATGGAATACTACTAGAATTAAAATTTGAGAGGAATTATGACCATAATACTACATCATCTGTCACTTTGTTTAGGGTGATTATTATAAACTTGCTTAAATGACGCCGAAGGTCCGTATCTATGTATGGCGCAAACCTTACGTATAGGTATTTGATATGAAAAAAATTATCTTCACTTTTTTGTTCTCCATGCAAACTCTAGAGCGAGGGATATAAGCTTCTTGATTAGGTCAGACGGATAGCAAAATTATATGTAGTTAGGCTGGTTCGGTTAGGCAATGTGAACACAGGGTGTAAAAAGCCTTTTGCCGCCTTGGTCTAGTTTTTGCATGTCCCGTAGAGAAGCTTGCGGTGATGTACACAGTTTTTAGAGTTCCGTACCAACCGGCAACCTGGTTGCAAAGCTACGCTATTTATCTGTCTGTCCGCATATTTAAACTGTATTAAACACATTTCAAACATGGAAAATATATGTTTCTATTGCCTGTTGTTAATAACTATAAATAGTGCATAAATACTTTGTAACTAGGTACGTCATGCTTTCAGCGTATTTTCTCTATCAGGAAGTGTCGTGTCCGTAAAGTATATAAGTATTTTTTTGGACAATGTATCCATTTCTATAACAAGTTACCGGATGAAGTATTGCAATTGCCCTTTCCCGCTCTTAAGAATTATTTGAAAAAATCTTTGATGTCGAAGGCACAGTATTACACAGTAGAGGACTATTTAACAGACAAACATGCATGGCTCATACCAGAAACAGTTACGAAACCAACAAAAAAAATAATTGAATGTACTCCTACGAAAGAAATCATATCAAATGTTTGTGTATATCGTGTAAAACCGTTAAATTTTGTTTTATTCTGTTTATTCTTTTTTTTTTCATTTGTGGTCTTTCTGTTTCACTATTTTCTTTTGATATGGTTTCTTGTAGAACTACATATTGTAAATATGTTTACTACTTTTGTAATTTGTTTTGAAAAAATAAGTCCCGCGAGTTTGTTGTCGTAGTTGTGGTGTAGTAATAATCTTCTCGGGCTGTGGTGAATGGTTAGAACCGGTAGTAGCTTTTTTTTGGACGTTCATAAGTGCATTGTAATATGCCTAAATTGAAAAATAAATATATTTATTCATTTAGCAAGATAAAGCATATGAACACTTCGTAACTTTATGAGTTCATAAAACGATTTTTTTGCGCTTTTCACAGAGTCCATGTATTTTTTTTTTGCTTCTGTTCATGTCTTTTTTTCGGTATGCGATCCTACCGATAAAAACTTCATTAATTACGCACCTTTTAGTTATGCCATTCCTTGGTTACAATAAAATCAATCTAGGTTCAAGAAAAAACTCAACTTTACACTAAATGTACCCTACGTGTGAGAATCCGACTCACACTTGGCCAGGTTTTTGTGCACTTTCTTCTATCAGAGTTGCGGATTCGGTCTTGACATGATTACGTGATTACTTTACTTGGTTTTTGCATATTCTCACTCAAATGAGTGGACTCTTTGATTTGTTTACCCACAGGATGTTTTTTCAAGAACTTAGTCAAACGTTGCGAAGTGATTATGTAGGTCATACTGTAGTAGGACATACATATCCCGAAATGCCAGAATGAGGCTGTTCTATAAAAAATAACCGATATTTGCTCTCACCTATATAAAACAGCCAGTTCATACGTATATTATCGTTATGGAATTGGGGCCATAAAGAGAATTTTTCAGTATGACGCTTAAAAACGCTTTCTTTTGAACTTGCAATTACTAAGAAGTCTGACTAAAACTATCTTTAGCCCAAATTCACTTGGAATTTCTTGATGCGTTGGATGATTTCTGTATTATTTATTTTACTCACCTCCACTCTTATAACGATTTAGATGAATGGTACAAAATGTATGTTCATTACCTGAAACAAAAACATAATAATTATTACTTTTATTTCATGTTTACAAAAAAAAACATACGGTCAAATTGTTTAATTCCGTCATAGGCACTATTCCGTCTAATGTTCGCCATCATCGATGTCGAATCGATGAACTTAGGGATGGCCTAATGTTTATCGACTGATTCGGCAGCATTACGTACTGCGTTTTTATTCAACGCAGGCGAGCATTAGACGGAAATAGTGCCTATAACGGAATTAGCCACATGGTCATATTACAAGCTTTTATTTAACTTTTTTTGCCTTATGTAGGCAAACTAATTTTAAATATCGTCGTTCTTCTCTTCTTCTCATTCGTTTACTCTTGACAGAGTAGTCGACGTGGTCACACGTGTCTCCCTGCAACGTCTCACTACCGCTCTCCATCTATCTCTGGTGGAAGCTTGCCTTGTATCGTCGTAGGCACGAGCTAAACCAGACTTTTAAATATTATAATAATACCGAGTTCCTCTACATGTCTTCGTTCACCCAAAAGTGAATTTAATAAATTATACCTATTAAAATATATTTTCCGTAAACTGTCAAGAATCATTGACCATTAAATGACTTAAATGCCTTTTGGCCTATACACCTTTTAAAACTGTTTATTTTTACCGTGCAATCAGGTCTCATGTGTTTACTTTCGAATTGCAGATCCTGAATACCATTACAATTAATTACTAGTAAATTGAATTAAACTGAATTCCACAACCTGCCGCACTCGCCGACCTATGTAGGTTGTAACCATAGATTACTGCGAACAGACAACGCATGGTGAAGCGTTCACGAACCCCGGGAGGTCACCATGCTAAGTTATTTTCTCAGAAAAACTACGCGGTGTCTTGCTGCTGCTACACCAGTGATTTCTATCTTACAATATTGTGACCCGTATGACCTACTTGAGATTAAACAGCCAGTACAAGCAAATATAAATTAATTTAATTACCAGTTCTATATCACGCCAATAAAAATGTAGTTACAATAACTGAAAGTTTCCTCTAGAACCTGTGTTTATTTAATTGTAATTTACTTGAGTTACTTATTAATTGTAAGCATAGCCGTGGACGCAATTGAACTAACCGGTCATACTGTCATGCTAATTTAGGTGTCAACGATGGTGTTTCTTAATAGACTTTATGCCTGTATTGTCTGGGAGGTTTTATGACATGTTATAAATTACCTAAAGTACAATATTTTACTAATATCTGCTACATTTTCTAAAATTATTACACTGGAAAATGCTAGGCATATTTCCTCCAATTATATTGCCATCACTATGCGGTGACCTGAAGTTTATATGCTACATCGAGAATTAAGCGATCTGCGGTTGCAACTCTAGGTCACTGGCACGCTGCGCTGCACCCACTTTCATGCACTTCTCTTATGCAGATGGTTATTAGGCTTGGGTGCGGCCCACCGCCTTTTGTTTTATAATGATCAAAGTAACATTTCAGTTTGTAAAAAATCCGTGAAATGGGCACTTAAAGCTAACGGTTATTTTTGCATTGCATGCTATTCAGTAGATAGCAGTGGCGGCGCATCCATAGAACTCGATCATTCCTGTCGGCTTGCCTAGTGGAATAGAACACTTTAACTAATAGATTCTAAAGAGAAAAAGTAGACTATACTGCCCCCGGCTTGCCTAAGAACATATGTCGACGCGCCGACACTGATAGGTAACACAATGTTTCTTACCAAAATTTTTATACAGTTGCTAAAACTCGGTGAAGATCGATACCAAGAATATTAGAGAAAAGTAGGTAAAATTATTAGTTGCATATCGCAAGGCCACGAGTTCTAGTCTCACCTGGGTGCGTAGCAAAGATGCCAATCGCTCACGCTACGTATCGTATCGTGGTTATCTCTCTCTATCACTCTTCCTTTTAAGTGTGACAATGACAGTTGCGTTTCGTTCGCGACTGAGCGTTAGCGATTGCCATCTTGGCTACGCGCGCTGAAGTGGTGAATTTTGAAAATTGTTCCTTTAAAATTTCTTAGTTCCGTAAAACTAACCAACCCAACTATGGTCCATAACCTCCCAACGATGGTCCAAAATTCACTCTAATATTTGTTTTATGTGACTATTATTCAAGACTCAGTTCTACGGCAAAACAATAATAAATTGTTAAATAAACTCACGCAAAATATGTTTAATTACGTTGGACCATAGTTGTATTCGTAGCACTGGGCTATAGTTAGGTGGTTTTATTGGTTCGTTAAAAGAGGGTTTTTCCCACTACAAAAACTAACCTGATTTGAAAAAAAAAGTTTTTTCTTTGACTATATCGTTAATTAGATCGCGATATCTCGATCTCTCAAATATTTTAGAAAAGAAATTGCACTGTCACTACTTTTTTTGTGCAAATTCTAAACGCATTGACATCATTCATCAGCTCCTTTACCGTAGAGCGAATGGAATACCACAAGTTTCTAAATTTATTAGATTGAATGACTAATAAGATCGGAAGCACACAATGGCGCTTAAAAAGCGTAGGTATGCACACGACATTCCTATCCATAATTACGATGATAATTGTTCAGTGCATTGAACGGGTTAATGCATCTTATCGCACGTTTATTCTAGAGCTCCTGGTCGTGACCGTGTTTCGTGAACCCGTAGCCGAATCTCCGTTGCTGTGTTACTCGGCAACGGAGATTCGCTCCGTTTGCTCCGTGTTATTCGGCTACGTGTAATTAAGATACGTAGCTACGTGTACACGGAGATACGTATCTTATTTATACGTAGATCGGATCCAGTCGTGACCGTGACGTTAAGTGTAGATTTTTTGCGTGTTATTAAACCCCCGAATGTAATGCAAGGGGCGAGTTTTTAATTTCAGTTTCCATACTTTTGCATTTTAAATAAAAATTTAAGAGATCAAAAATAATTAGATGCAAATATTATGTTGGAGGCAAAAATAATAGACCAGTACAAATTGTAAAAGATGTGTATTAAAAGAAGCCGAGCGGAGCCGAAGCCGAGATTCGCGGGAACGTAGCCGAATCCAGAAACGGATACGTATCTTTGACGTGACCGTGTAGTACGGGATCTTAGCACCGCCGGTGCTAAGGCTACGTAGCTACGGTTCCGCGTGTAACACGTATATCACAAGCCCTAGTTTATTCATAGTGGTTCGACATTCTTGTCAAATGTGAATAGTTTCTAAGTAATAAATTGAAAAAGTTCAGAAATTTTTCTCAAATCTAATAGGATCTGTGGGTATTTTGTGATCAGCATAACTAGAATGGATGATTTTATCATACATTTCGGAAAAAATGCGTGAATGTCAGGTAGAGTTAAAGCGAAGATATGTTTTTATAAAAACTTCAAACAACTGTTGCTCTTAATCCGGTGGTCTATTTGTTCCTTAATTGGTGTATGAGTACTTGTCAAGTAAATGCCATGATTTCCGAACGAAAGTAAGTCATAACTGTGCTGGATTTTAAAGAATCAATGACAATTCCCATGTCTTTATCAATTAACGACAAACTCCAAGTCATGGGAGAGTCGGAACCGAATCCAATGATATATTTCCCTTTCCCATACATTTCTAGATCAAATGAAACAAAAGAAGCGGTAATTGTCAATTTTATTGCCCATTCTTCTGTCTCCCGAATCTGATCATGTATCAAAAGTATCGAGATGATTCACCCATCCATTAGCCTAGTTAGATTTATCAGCCGGAGGCTTCCAGTCATTCATAAAGATGATTTTCTTTGCAACAAGGAGGGTACCAGTGTAAGTTACACTCTACGCGTTTCATTGCTACGCGAATTTTGATACGTCATACTTATATTGTGGCATACATTGTCCATATGCCACAATATAAGTATGATTGTTATAGCTATCTAAAGTTTATTACTTCTGCATTCAGTGAAGAAAGAAATCTCAGCGCATATTTCGTTAGTCCTTATCTGTCTCCTTTCTACATGTAGTAGTTAGTTTAATTGTCACTTACGGAGGGCACTACTGAGCTTTAACAGGCAACATATGTATATCGTGCATCTCATTCTGCCTCATAAGTCCGAGCAGTAAGTTTACTGTTTGTTTTGCGAAAATAATGACAATAGTGTTAGTTGTCCTGTGGTTTGCGTTTAGTTTAACTTTATATACATAATGTCTACCTTTTTCTGTCGCACTGCACCAGTCTAATAGAGGCTTAATAAGTTCTTTGATTTCTATAAATACGCGGATCAACAGTTCTATAAATAGCGGTAGCTATATTTAAGTATGTACTATGAACTATACAGTACCAGACCGGCTCCGACAAAAAATGCAACTACACAGAAAAAGCGGGTGTGCACGCCGCGGCAACCACTGACGGCATGTGCTGCTAAAATTCTTAGAGACTCGAGTTCAAAGTGCAGGCTGTAGCTGACAGTCTAGTTCTAGATGTTTTGTTAACAGTAGCATGTCTCGGGACTATTCCACTCGTAGTTAAACGAGTCGAATGATAAATAACGAAATTTCCCTACCTTGAACACCGAAATTTCTGTAGGTATCTTTATAAGTTTTGCAAGCAACTTTTTCGAGCAAAGGACGAATAAACGAAGTGTTTCGCGGTTATAATTACGCAAATCAAGCTCACATCTAATCTGGCCGTAATAAAGTAGAATCGCACGGAGGTGCGCATGAGTGTGCGTCTGATAAATATCTCCAGGCATTGTTTTCTAATAATTTAGTATGGAACATGATTCATTGCATTTGATCAAATTGATAAGTGATGTACTTTCATTTTCATTGATTATGTTTTGTTCTGCAAGGAGATATTGATTGATAATTATTACTACTGTTATAAATACTTCCGGTGGTTAACTGCTGATATATTTTGATCGATTACTGCAAGTTGTTGAAATGCTCATGCGTTCTTTATCCATCGCTACCTGGACACAAAAGCGCCATGTGCTTTCCATTGACATTGGATAATTCTGGCTTAGTTTAATAAACGATTTCTTTGTTTCAGGTAACCAACTATAATTCAGCATTTTAATTATAACGACGACCTGAAAATTGGTAAATTCTGATCTTCTACAACGGAGGTAATTACAGGTAGTTTGTGCTTCTTAAAATCGTGTTGATGACTGTGTACAAAAAAACCCAAACGAAAATCAATGCGTAAGTACCTATACAAAAACTGAAATCGCCAATTTTTTTCCTACTGACATAAATGGTTAAATAGCGAAAATAATTTCAAGTATTACAGCTACTGCAATCGTGTTCGAAGATTTTCCAGAAAATCGCGTTATAGCGGAAATGCAACGATGTAACCACTTTGACAAAAACTTATACAGTTTCGGAGATATGGGCACAGATGGTCTGCGCATTCCGATTCGCGGGCGACTCGAGTTTTTGAGCGAACCAGTATAACGAGAACTAGATTCTAACTAAATACTATAATGAGATGAGCTAATAAGTAAGCGATCTTTGACATCAGGTACCTATCATATCTACTACGAAATGACCATACGAAAACTCGCAGTCACCAAACATTAGTGCATTCAGTGCAGTCGATAGTCTTTAAGGTCATATACAGTTACAAATTGAAACAGATGTCATATACTATAGGAAAAATGACCAAGGCCTCCAGTGCAGGGGCAGGGATAGGACTGTAACTTCTTAAAAGCATGTGTTAAAACATTTCGTTGGGTAACAAGCAATAATCACTAAGTAGGTACTACCACAAGTTCATAGCCATAATCAACCATATATTTATTATAACAAGGTCCGTTTTTGTTTAATTATTGAATTGTAATTAGTGAGTTTAGCTTGTCACCTGACGATTTATTATAAATAAAATTATTTGATTCGTGGTCTGCACTTGTCATTCATAAAATAACTAAAGCCAATGAGTTTTCCTTTGGTTCATACTAAAATCGACATAATATGCAAGTACGAGCGAGATTACCTGCACAATATAAAGACTATCAATTTTATAAAATTCATACGTAATGAGGGACTCGTTGCGTTGCGTCGTGAATACCAGACGAGTTTTTATAACATTTTCACTATTCAAACAAAGATCGAAAGACAATTTGTAGTCGTACGCATAATACCGCTATGTGAGCGGGATTCGACTTTGTTTTTTTATTGCGCGTGACATCGCATTGTGCCACGGCCTTCACGAAATTACCATGATTCCGACTGAATAGAACGACCTGTGGGTTCGATTTTTAATCGATGGATGAGTAAGTGATCTGTTAATCAATAGGAGAGTAGCAGAGAGAAAGTTTGAACCGTTTTCAATTCTTATTTTAACAAGTAACGTGAAACAGTTATAACAAAGCGATACCTTTAATTATTAGAGAGTTTTATCACAGGGATTCAGTGCATATAGATTATCATCATACCCACCCTTCGACCTTATTGACTTACCCATTAATTTTGCTCTCGGGGAATGTTTAAGGGGATTATTTTATTAATATTCCAATCAACAGTCAAACCTATTATTTATGAACTTAGTAAAGAGTTGATTGATTCCTCATCCTGACATGCACAAATATCAAAATAACCAACAATGACCAATGCGCAACGACACTTTTGATTTGACAGAACGTATTACTAGTTGACGTAATTAATACCTACTTTTAATAAACGTATTACGGTATTAGTGACCTCATTAGATCTGCCCCTTTTTAGTTATTTCTCTGGACATTACAGCAGTATTATATATTACAGCAGTGTTCATCAAACGTTTTCTGGATGCGACCCTTAAACATGAACAATTTTTCGCGACCCTCTCGTTATGACAGTTATGGGTCGCTTCTTCTGTCACTTTTAAAAACACTGTACCTATTACAGGAAAAACAATAATTTAAGTGATGCCTTACAATTATTCCGCTCACGATCACGTATATGAGTAACGTCTACAACCTGAGACGGATCCACACCATACACGTCAAGTCGCCTGGCCTACTACCGCGACAATCGAATGAACGAATTTAAATTTATAAATATCTGCCTCTCTGTTGCACGTGACACTGTGACATATTCGAGCGAAAGAGATGCAGCTCGAAAATTATGGATTTTCGATGTACGCGGCGCTCTGAGATGTAGGACGGGCCAGAGAAATGGACACAATACGCATACCCCGAAAAACATTACCCTCCTTTCTTCGTTTTGGGTAAACAAAAGAAAGTAAGAATTGTTTCTACACTGCATGCCTCTACAGTATCGTTATTTTTTATTGCCATCTTAAACAATACCTACCTTGAACAATTCCCCCATAGGCGTAGCAAATTTTGTGAATGAATTATTATTGTTTATTTCTTATTGTTTTTGAAAACTTGCGTGGCTTAGTTGGGCGTGACGCTGCGTTTGTCCGCTACGCCTGTCTGGACATATGAATAAGTAGACCACTCACGAGCGCCGTGGCAGATGTTCTTAGGTTGCAATTATGTACTTACCAGAAAACCCACTTTAACCCAAAGCAAAATAAATCGATCTGGTAAACATCGCAGGCGGCTGTTTGATGAGAGCAGCGCATAATTTTAGAGCAGTAGGTAATCCTAAGGCCCATGTCAGCCAGACAACGTCTATGGCTCAAGTACTCTGGCTGAGATGCATTCGCCAAAATTCGTCTTATGGTGTACGCAACCCTCAATCAAATTCTTCTTTGCCAAACCGTTGGTTCATCTCCCGTCTTCTTACACTGCTCTGTTTCACCGTTACTTCGCCAGCTCTCCTACCTACCTTTTTGCCCCGGCAGCCGCGTCAAGCGATGTCTATAATTCTATATATATGTCTGTGCCGTCCGCGCTTGCCGACACGGTCTACATGCGTCTGAGCATTCTAACCCTTGCTTTCGGCTCAGTTTCCACCCGAGGAGGGAGAGTGCTCAATATCTCCTAGATTATCGATTTCGAAAACCAATAGATATTTTTCCCACGTCTCGATTTACATAAATTTCTGTACAATGGTCGCAATTACATCTAAATGGCTTAATGGGTCTTGGAATACGAAGTTTTTTCTTAGAATTTCCCATGCAGTGCGGGTTCCCCGTGCGGGTCAAAATAAGCATCACTTCCTATGGAAAAGACACACTTGAATGGGGACTTCATTATATCTTATGACCAGGGATCGGAACCGATATTTTTGAAAAACCCCGAAAAAGGGTCAACTTATAATTCAGTTACCTAACAATTATATCTATTTAGTAGTCTATATTCTCTGGCAAATGTAGGTAGGTAGATCGCTTCTCTCTTTTAAGATTTAATAGACTGTTTCTGTTCTTTTGGATCGTAGGGCCATCTTATCGAAGACCTCTCCGCTGTATTTTCTGGTACCTACGTGGTTTATTTGTGGAACACAGTATACCCTTATTTCTTAAGAACGTTATTGCTCCAACGGTTCTCGTTTCTACGGTACAGTTGTACAAGCTTCTTTAAGCTAGCTAGCCCAAGCTATCTTATAATAATCTATAATTCTCATTTATATTTCTCTCAAATTACATTGTTTACTAATTGTTGCGAGCCTCAAATCCTGTTAGATTCAATTATTTTCCCACGCTTTATTGAATATTCAGCTAATGCGCGCGAATGGTGGTGTAACAATAGTAATTATTTAAATTACACTCGCATGTGTATTCAATGCTTTCTTTGTTCGGTAGCCGATAATGCTGCATTATCAAGATGCGCCACGGTAATGTTACTTAATTGTCCGGTACAATTCGACTTCTCATTTGACAGGCGATGCGACATGACCGACATTCTTCAACAGCCGTCTTGACCGTAATGTTTGTCATATACGCCCAAGCGAGTATTTTTTTACATAATTGTTGGTTTTTCATTAATAAATATTATTCACAAATCATAGAAGTACAAGAGCTATATTATTATTAAAATCCTCGATATGTCAAAATTAAGTAATTTCCAAGTCAAAAAGATTATAAAAATCTGGTTAAAATCCTTAAATTACACAGAAGCTTTTTTTTATTATTATTGAGGAATAGGTAAGCATTTGACTACAATCTCACCTGATGGTAAGTGCCGATGTAGTCTAGGATAGGTAGCTAAAGACCCGTTACAAAAATTAGTTATTAGTTTTTTTTATTTTTTTTTATACTACGACGGTGACAAACAAGCATACGGCCCGCCTGATGGTAAGCGGTCACCGTAGCCTATGGACGCCTGCAACACCAGGGGTGTTAGATGCGCGTGGCCGACCCTTTAAAAAAAAGGAGGATTCGCTGTGTTGATATCTAAACGGGCCAAGGGCTTTGCTTCGTGGGTCCTCAGCTGTCAACACAGCGAATCCTCTTGGAGCTCTGGCGACCTTACTCACCAACAGAAACACAACACTATGAGTAGGGTCTAGTGTTATTTAACTGCGGTTTTCTGTAAGGTGGAGGTACTTCCCCAGATGGGCTCTGCTCCAGATTTGAGCGAGACGACATTCGTTGTGCTGTGCCCGACCACACTAAACGATATGCATCCGCTGTGCCCATACCTCTCTTATAGTCTCTCGTAGTTTGAGAGTCAGGTACCAATGATTTATGTAATACCTTAAGTTGCAATAAAAAAATATTTTCATTAAATTGCAACGGTTAACACTCACAATAGGCGTGACATGTTTCGACTGCATCGGGCAGTCATCGTCCGACAGACAGAGTGGTGTTGTGACCTTCGCGGCTCGGGAATCACCCCGAAAATTAATTTAATGTCAGTATGACTCACGAAAGTCTAAAATATATAAAGATTTATTTTATTAATATCGTACCTATTATTGCCACTTTTGTCCCTCATAGGATAAAATCTGTATGTCTATCACATATCTGCGCAGCTTGCGCGAGTCCATATGTCAAGTCGCGATATCTAACAAGGCATGCAAAGGCGGTTGAGCTGAGTCGTAGGTGCTACATACCGCTCAAACATAAATATCGTTAAATATCCCGTGTACCTTGCTGAAAGCTAGGTCAATATTATCCGCCGAAAAATCGACCCGAAATTACACTTTTAAAGTTTCTCTGCAGAGCCATATTGGTCAATCGTCATAATATAAGTGTCATATTATGACGATTAAGCGGTACCCGCAACGGTATTACGGCTGACGATGTAATTCAGATTCAGAATACGATCTTGCACGACCAGAGCCCAGTTATGAGGTGAAATGCAAGGTCGGGAACCGCTTCTTATTGTGTTTGTAAACTTTTTGTCATGCGTCTCACTGACTATTGTTGTCGACTACTGGCTAATGGGTTACCATTGGCGCGCGAGAACAAGCGAAGCGGGTTCAGCGTAAGGTGATCTCAAGTTTCCTATCAATTGTAAGTTAGCTAAGGTCAGTTGTAACCGGTAACTTGGGCGATCGGAACGCCACTGCTCTACTCCATTAAGACGATGCCGTGCGATACTAGCTCGGAAACGTCGATTTTTTTTCATCTTCCGTGATAGTTGACGACCGTAAGCCCCACTTACTCTGACGCAAGTATGCGTCTGTTTCTCTGCGATTAGCAGTGTTTTGCTTGTAACTCACATGCGATCGGAGACTGTACAATTTATAATTAAAATTATAGAATAATTAACCAAATTCCGTTTAAAATTTTCAAATAGTTATTTCATTTAAAGGCGGTTATCATTTCCCATATTTTATGTATTCAAATTGTAGGTACAGTCACCTAGAATACTTAAAATTTACTCAAGCACATGATTTAATTGATTTGCGAATAAATTTCTTACTGTGAAATTGTATTTTTGTTTACATTGATTGGATTAACCTGGCCATTAAGACATCAGTTATTCGGAAACATTTACAATTAAATTTTAAGGAAACAAATGAATGCTAATTAATTCTATTTAAGTAAAACAAAAAATTCCCATCCCTATGTGCGATGTATCTTCTAGCAATAGATTATCTGTCGTATATGTCAGCAGTCGTTAACACCCGGTTCAATGTAAATTGCATTATGTTTTATAATCAACATTCGGCGTGTAATCCCGCAAATCTCGAGATGTTAGTTATTTGCAGTTTTTATTGTTTTTTTCCCTGCTAACAGTAACACTGGAACTTAACGTAGGATATGCTGTGACTAATCTATCAAACTTATGTTAGAAGTTAAATTACGAAAATTTTTTTAATTACCCATTTTTTTTAATTTTTTTTCCCGATTTTTCGTATATAACTGGGCTGATTTAGGAAACTATGTCTTGTTCAAAAGTCTTGTATCCAGTTGATCTCATTGTCATTTAGTTATTAGGATCTCATGATCCCCAAGATATACAATCAAATTTTATACATTATAATGTAATGTAGGTTTCAGGTTTTCTTGTCTACATTTAGTTCTCATCACTATCGATGACGCCGATTCCTAAAATAAAACTTTTTAGACGGTGACTAATTTGATTTTATATACTTAGCTGGCTAGACAGAATTTGGTATTAAATACAAATTGTTTGACAGTGTTATATACGGTAGGACACCGAGATGACATTTTCCCAACAATCGCTTCTAGTGTTGCGTAAGTACTAATAAAGTACAAAAAACATATAGCGCAGTCGTAAGCATGTCTTTCTGCTTAGTCATTTTTGTACTGGTTTATGGTGAGCCGTGAATTCCTCGATCAACAGGGTCTCGTAATTAAACATAGCTTAGTCATGTTTGAGCTAATTGTTATTGCCTTGACTGTAGCTATAAATGTTTGTAGTCATTTTTGTACCTGTCCTGGGTAAGCCGTGAATGCTGCGATCAACGGGGTTCCGTAATGAAATACAGCATTCTAGTCGTGTTTAGGCTGCTTGTAATTGCTTGTGGCTATAATGTTAATGGCATTTTGAGGGTTCAGTCACCTGCTATAACTCCTTACGTTACGGTGGCCGCAAAAATTATGTGACACGCTTTTATGGCTCTATAAATAAGATTTTGTCATATATTTGAGTCTTTATAGGGTTCCGTAGTCAACTAGGAACTCTTATCACTCGGTTCACTATGTCTGTCCGTCTGTCTGTCCGCGGGTAAGCTCAGTGACAAATGCCCCCGCCCCCCTCTAACTTTTGAACAAAAAATATTTAAAAAAATCATGATTATAAAGCTTTATGAAGACTTTCTAGAAAAATTATTTTGTAATTGGTCAGTTCGGCGATTTTGATTTTCTCGGTTAAAAGGGCGTACCTATAAGTCGTAAGAGCTGCGAAGGTACTCCTTTTTTATTGTTATAAGCATGGTATCTATTAAAACCCTTTTTTAAGTTCGCCTATTGTGACGGACGGTAAACTACGGAACTCTACACTGAGCATGGCCCGACATGCTCTTGGTCGATTTTTGTGTAAAATTTATAGCTTGTTCTGTTCTCTGAAACTAATATTATTAACTACTATTTATATGATGCTCCCATATTATGTGACTAATTTGTCGAAGTTTAAAGGACAATCATTTGTGTTTATTTAGGCTCAAACATTGAAATCCGTGAACTATTACAGAACCCGGTTTTGATGACTTAGCGGCTCATAAAGTTACTCCCCTGAGCGTGAAAATCTCGTTTTTGAAAACTCTTGTATTCTCGTAATAAGGGTCATTATGGTTCGGTCTAGTGCAAGGTGTCTGCGGTTTTTGAAATCCGAAGTGGAAATGAGCTCACAGTTAACGTCTGTGTTGCCTCTAGGCTGTGACCACAAATCGTTGGGCTAGGCTCTTTGCTTCGTAATAGCTTGAGGGGCTGTGGTCCTCACATAGACCACTTCCCGTAGACAGTTGAGCATGTATACGTTTTTATCGATTCTTGATTAGTTTTTCTTACTTTGCTGGTTACGGGTATGTGATTGTTAGTAAAATTGTTATTTTATGTCAGCAATATAATCTCTCTGAACTATCGAACCCTCAATAAATTGGTCACGAATACTCGGGTCACACAAAGGGACTCTTTGACTTGTGACACAAGTCGGTTCCATCCTATCTAACACAATTTTATACGACTAATTAACATAAACTTGTAAGCATCAAGCATTACAAAGTGACAACAATATTCTTATTTACTCACGCCAGAAACAAATCCACGGGTACAGTGTTTTCTCTCAAATTATTGGAATTTATTGTAGCAATTATCGTACTTAAAACATAGCGGTGACAAGAAAGAATAAAACTAAGTTCTTATTTTTAATTTAATATGTGCAGGTAAGCAATAGCAAAAAGTTATACAGCCACACATTAATTCAGATTTATCTACGCAAAATACAAACTATTAGTCACACTATTAGAACAACTAAAAATAAAAAACTTTAACACTTCCACGTCCACTTAACGTTTTCTCACAGCGTGAGAACTCTCAAATGCTGTATCTATTGGGTGAATAATCTGCGGGCCCTCACCTGCCAACTGCCGTTATGGTGCTTATGTTATACAACCTGCGTCACCGTCGTATTGTGATGAGATGTCGCATACGAGACGTGCTTGGTGCAGGGTTGGCGCTTTGGAGATTCCTATCAGGTCATCCCGCTGCGGGTAGGCTTATGCTTTAAGCTATGTACTCGTATGTATGTTCTATATATAGGACAACTGTTATGCGGGCCCTCACCTACAACTGCCGTTATTGTGCTTACAACCTGTGTCACTGTCGTATTGTGATGAGATGTCGCATACGAGACGTGCTTGTTCAGGGTTGGTGCTTTAGATATTTCTATAAAGAATTCCATACCCTATCTATGAATTTATGCTTGACTATATACCTAACAACCTGTAAACAAACTATTAAGGACTAAGTATGCCATTTTAAGCTAACGTAGTTGCATTATAACTACAATAATTTTAAACGGGATGTTTACCATGTACTTACAGGGTAATTATAGATCCCGTTTTAGCTACCTGCTTAACTTAATGCAATATTAAAAATTTTATGCTGTTATTAACTTTTAACGGAAAACATATATATTTAACTAAAGAGATTACGAGTTACATGCTTTAACAGTTTTGACCTATATCGTTACCCTGATTTGAACTTAACCGTAGGCGTTAGCGACTCCGCGTTTCTAAAGTTATAGTAAGCACACTAGCTGGTGACCTAGCAACTAGGCCCAGCCAGCACAGCTGGTGGTCTTAAGTTCGGAACTGGGTAAGGACAGTTATAGTGTAGTGAGAACAAGTTCCTTATTTTATGAATGTGTTTAATGGATAGTCACATTAACTAGCTAAGGGCAAACCAAGGTTACCCAACTAACCCGGAGTTAACTGTCAAGTTCCATACGCTATAAACGCTTAAATCCGGGTTATCGGGTAATCCAAGGGGCGCTGAAATATGTAGACACGTAGACGACCGGTTGACGTAGTTGGTAGTGACCCTGCCTGCTAAGCCGATGGTTCTGGGTTCGAATCCCGGTAAGGGCATTTATTTGTGTGATGAACACAGATATTTGTTCCTGAGTCATGGATGTTTTCTATGTATTTATGTATTTGTATATTATATATATCGTTGTCTAAGTACCCGTAACACAAGCCTTCTTGAGCTTACTGCGGGACTTAGTCAATTTGTGTAAGAATGTCCTATAATATTTATTTATTTATTATTTATACATTTCACACCATAGAACAAAACCGCATGGCAATACCTCACCTAAGCGCAAATTAAGTAAGAAATTAGACATTTATGCCACACCTGGCCATAAAGTGGCTTTTTCTGCCCAAGTATAGGCATAAAATGATGTACCTAACACGTGAGGTAATAAATAAAGCCCTTGATCGCATATTTACGTCCCTCGCTTGCAGCTCGGGTCGCAAACATCTGCGATCTCGGCCTTTCTTTGTTTTACCGCACTAGTTAGGTAATGTACTATTGCATCGCAATTTGCCTTCGCGTTCACGTTCTTAATAATGACGAGAACATATGAAACATGCAAATAGCTGAAATGGAGCAAAAGAATACAAGCGCATGATGCTGGGCTTATTCAGAAGTATAAAATGTTACAGCAATTTATCTAAATATATACATGAAGAAACTGACTGAATGACTGACTGACTGACTGACTGACTGACTGACTGACATATCAACGCACAGCGAAACCAGATTCGTCGATAAGTTCCGAAGTGTATAGATATTTATAAACGTGACTGTACATACGTTTTGTTTGTATATATATAGATAGAGTCTGACTAAGCTAAGTTTGCATTGACTTTGACAGCACAGGCTGTGAAAATGTTAAGTAAACGTCATAATTTCATAGAAGTTTGACGTAAAATAACACTTTAAATATTTGATAGCCCATTTGCTTGGAAAAGATAACGTAGTTTGACTCTAGTTTTCACAATGTCTCTAGTTGACAGGAAGAATACTCATTTTCAGTCATAATTCAACACTGTGATAACGATTACTAAAAATGGAGAAAACGTAGGGGGAAAGTAGTTACTAGCCGCCATGATGGTTTTGAAGTGTTTCGTTTCAATTATTTCTATAACCGACGATAATATAATGGATATTAATTTAGTATAATATTTTACATCTCTGAACACCTCATTCTCACATCGTGATATTTTTGCCACGTAACAAGTATTCAGCTTTCAGAAATATAACAGAAGCTCCGGCGTTTACCTAACCTGTAATTTAGCGTCATTAAAGAGTACCGATCAATTGTTAGGTCTAGGCAATTACAGAGCCATGCCTGAGTGCCTGCTGTTTAGTGTTTGCCTGTTGCATGTACTTTTATTGTAGTAAACACAGTCAAGATCCTATTGATAAACTGTATTCGCTACGACGGGATTGTGCTTGTCCTTTAAATACACTAAATCGTTGTATATAGTTACTTGAAATGACAGCAACGCGAGTGTGTTTCAATATACGAAATGTCAAGTGTGACAGAGTCAAAACTTAATTCATCGTTCGCGGTATCTATCGGTATATCGCCACCAAGGCGTCTAGGTCTAGAAAGACACCTGTTATTTTCTAACTCTACGGATTAGACAGTGACACTTGTTTTTCTCGTCCGCGAGATACTGGTCTGCTTCGGATGACAAGGATTTAGCTTTACTTTGGTATTTATGTCTATATATGACCTGGCAATGTCAATTACACACACCTCGAAGGTATCCTGACCCTACGATGTGCGTGTCTAATCCAACTCATTTTCCCCGCTTCATCTGCAGGTCGATCAAATGCTGTATGCAACACTTTTATTCTCTGGGGATATTATATAGGTAATCAGTATTATAACGCATGTTGCACTTTCTCGTAGACAGCATAATAATAAACTTCAATTTCCTAAAGACGCATAATTATGTATGCATTGCTCCCGTCACTGCCCTGTTAGTATAATGTCCGCATGCGCCCTGATTGGCTCCACGCGTCAATCTCCCTGACGTAGATATATGATGGACCTGATTGAAAATTCGCTGTTCAGTGCCAATAGGTACGCGCGTAAGATGTATTTGTTAGACATCTGGGATCTGAGCCATGACTTTTTAACGCGATTCAGTTTAGGACCTAAACTAAGTCGCTGCCATATAACTAAGCGCAGTTAAAAACCTAAACTGAATCGCGTTAAGACGTCATGGTGAGGCCTCTGGAGTATCTGTGATTTATGTGCACCTACGTTTAGACTGGGATGTTGGGTTTTACTTCCATGTATGCACAAGCAATGGATGATGGTTTTCGAACGTGCTTACAAAATTTGAGCGTTAGGTTATGTTATCACATCTGGCTGAAATTTCGCATAGCCTCAACGAAATATTATTGAATCCTGCAAAAATAATACAACCTAATCTAATTCGGCCAATTACGAATCGCCTCGATGAGTAGCTAAATCAGCGAAATCACGGTAAAAGCTTGTATCGAAAATAATATTTTAGGTAGAACTTATTACTTGTTAACAGTAAGCATTTTTAGATAATGCAGACTTCAGAGACTAATCTTTTGCTATTTCAGCAACATGTCTTAGTTTCTTTTACTTTTATTGTCTACTGGATTAAAAGAACTTTGACAAAAACGAAAAAGAATTTCTCATTACACTGACTTAAACTTTCACAATTTTCATAGTATATATTGAAAGTAAACAAAACTGGCTTAATGCAAAATATTATAATATTGTCTTCTGTTACCGCGATTGTTATTCATTGAAATTAAACACTTCAGAACGGATTTATCGCGTTTATTAAGACCATGATCCTACGTTTCGAGCCCTTTACAGCACTCGTTTTCACAGGGTTAAGATGATGACTGATCATGGTGTTAATAAACGCGATTAATCCGTTCTAAAGTGTTTAATTTCAACAAAATATTATAGTTTGAAACACAATTTGATTTCTATTTATGTATAACTAGCGACCCGCCCCGCCGCCGCCGCCGCTTCGCACGGGTTATTATTAATTTATTATACACATAAACCTTCCTCTTGAATCACTCTTATCTATTAAAAAAACTGCATCTGCGTAGTTTTAAATATTTAAGCATACATACAGACAGCGGGAAGCGACTATGTTTTATACTATGTAATGATAAATTTCTTCTTCTTTTAAATAATGGCTTCTGTCCGAGATTTGCACAATTTTGCCAATGTCAAGTATATAAAAATATCCGTATAATATATAGTATTTTAAAGTGTATTGCCACTTGGGCGTCGTTGTTCGGTGGCTCGCCTCGCTAAATTGAAAAATTTATAGCTAAAAATGTTACACTAGCATCCGGGAGCCGAGATCGGGGGACTACCGAGTAATGCCTATAAAATGGTTTGACGCGTTTCAGGATTAATTCTTCATTAGCTGCACGCTTCTTCGTTAGTTCAGATAAAAAACAAAAAACTATTCCAGAGACGCCCTCGCCATCTTGAGTATCAACCGGAAGTCCTATAATAAACTTACAAACTTTGACTATTTATCTGCGATGTTTCTAGGGCGGGGGCAATGCTGTCGCCCTTGAAACGTCAGAGGTTCAAAGATTAAAAGTTTATACGCGATTTGACATCTTCTGAAGATAGTAAAATCTACCACCTAGCACAGTGTTTCTCACCTTATTTATGCACTTAAACTTAATAGACTCGAACCAAAGCGGAGTACAGTTACTACGTTTCAGCAATTTATATTGCCTAGACTTAAGTTACGAACAACTATTAGCGTTATTGCCAAGTGTTGCCAGTGATAAATGAATATTGCCTGCAATGTGATGCAGATTTAGCACATTGTCTCTATTTTACTATAAAATGGTTATATGTACATACTTATGTATTGTTTGTAGTTTAATAGTCAAACCTAAAGTAACTCGAGATATGTTAAACTATATGTGCAGTGGAGTTCATAAATATCTGTGCAGGTGAATGCATAATATGTAAACACTTACACCTTATTGTCAATGCCCTAAGGGTGTACGGATATTTTGGAAGCCTTGGAAATGCTCATATATTTATGAACTCGACTACTGCTAGTAATATTAAGAAGTTATTATTGGCGCTACATGATGTTTAATCAATATATATTTACATACAATTTCAAAATTCAATTTGTATAGGTAAGCTGATCGAAAGTGCACCTATCTCCATACAAAGTAAAATATTTTTTTTTCGAATTACGAAATTTTTCCACTTGCATCGTACTCAGGCTCATTGACCTTATCGTTCTGTGGGAGTATCGTTCGGGGCTTTTCTTACAGCATGTATTATAATTTGTTGTTATTCAATAAATAGATTATCAGCTATATGCATAACGTCTACTGTTTTCATATTAAGGTAAATCTGTTATCTAACTACCTATCAGACTTGAATCATAAACATCAAAATATAGAAGGAGGCAAAAACTGTAGCCTAAAGATTTATTATAATGGTGGTGGTGGAGTTTATGCGTTTATCGCAATAAACGCATAAACTAAACATATAAATTGAAAAACGCCAATACCCTTATCCCCTGGAAGCTTGGACGGCCTTTAGTCTGGGATGCCACATGCGTGGTTACCCTTGCGCCGTCCCATCTTCCAGGGACTTCAAACAGGGCTGGCGCTGTCGCTAATCGTGCTGAACACCTCAAGCGGCGCAAATACGCAGTAATTGATTCCGGATACATGTTTGAGCCGTTTGGGGTGGAAACTCTTGGACCGTGGGGCCCTGGCGCCCACATTATTTTTAAGGACTTGGCAAAGCGTCTCATAGAAGCTACGGGTGACAGGAGGGCTGGCTCGTACCTTGCGCAACGCATTGGACTTGCCGTCCAGCGCGGCAATGCCGCCAGCCTTCTTGGCACCCTGCCAGGAGGCACCGAGTTGGAGCCAGATTTTTATTTGTAGGTTTAGTTTTAATTTTAGTATTAATTGTATTTTTTCTTCTTGTTTTTATACAAAGATATTTTTTTAACAAATAAATAACTACATACTCACAGCTAAGTAATGTATACCATTTCAGTCAACCTGCTCAGGAAGTCCATATATCCATTGCAGCGGTACAAAAAGCCGCATAGTTATGGGAAATCCTCCAGAATTGTTTATGCCTAATTTACATTTTTATTCATAGCATACACACATTAATTCAACGCACCGTTTCCGGTATAATTTGCACTCGTTCTTACAATTAGCATTTGTTACAATCGAACAATTTTTTACGACAAATTCACTTTTGCCACTTTCAGTTGAAGGAAACGTAGCTGTATTTCCGCGAAGTGACATTTCTATTCTTTGTATTCGAATTATACAATGTATTTATTTCCTTTTTGCGGGTGACTGGCCATTACCATTCGCATTAGAAATTTTAGGAAGTGAAGCGACTAAAGAAACCACATTCTCCACACTAATTCGCAGTATAAATCACAGAGGGTTTTATACCGTTCGCCCTAAATTTCTTCGTGTTTCTCTGTACCGTATCATTAGTCCGTCTGATTGTTCTTAATTGTATCTGTCATATAGAACCGCTACGGAACATTGTGTTGCGATTGTGGATTACCTTCCAGGGCTTGGATCTTTTATCCATTAGATGGAGCATGTGTAGTTTTAAGTGACTTTGTATATTGTGAGATAAATGAACTAAACTATGAAAGTTTGACCGTACTAATGAAGCTTGAAAACGCCAAAGCTCATGTCAGTTGGACGTGCTTTGACCGTAACTAAAAACATTAGTGAAAATTGAGTTGTCTGGTATACTTAGTACCTATCTAATAATCGCGTGGTATGTAAGTGATGCAACTGACTGTGGCGCAGGAATTTATAAGTTGGTAAATTGGCATCTTAACAAGATTTGTTGCTTAGTTTCATGATTTGCAGTAGAACATAAAGCATGCGGTAAACTAATTAAGAGATGTTTTGTTTCAGCGCAACTTATAACAAGCTTATTATCAATCAAAATCTGCGCTCCAGTTAACTCGGTAGCGCGAAATGTATTAAACATTAAGTAATGCGATGTCTATGCCATGTAGTCTACAGCCTGGTCTAGGGTCTGCTGTTTATGATTGGTTTGAGTAATTTCGCGTACCCGCGCGAACTAACGGCGACTCTCAGTAACCTCCTGACACAGTTGCATCGGTTTCTTCATCAAATTGATTCCCGACCCTGGCCCGAGCAGAGCCAGGAGCTGGCACCATGAAGTCACGTTTCTGCACTAACGATACCAAGTATGGAACTTTTATGTAGGTCCCATTTAGATGATCTTTAAGCCTTTCATAATAAAGTGTAATGTGGCGTATTAATATGGGTGAACCTAATAACCTTTGTGCTGGTGAGTTATACGCTGGTCTCTTCGTGATTTGTCTGACCTCTTTGTAATTTTTATTTATGAGTTTGTTTCGTTTGATATCAAATTAATGTACGATGGATGCTACATAGAAATGTAGTACCTACTTTAAAGATTTTAGAAGTTTTTTTCATATACTACTTACTGTTGAACGTGAAAAATAAGGAACCAAATTATAAATAAAGTGCAGGTAAGAAACACATATTTCAAGTCCACTTACTCGTATATTATCATTTTCGTTGTAATAATATAAATCTTCCAAAATTTCAGACTACTGAAAGTAAAATGTCGAAACAAGGTGTCATCATTATTTTCTTACGCCGAAAGCTGTAACAGAATATCAAATCAAAGTCTACATAATTAAACTGTGAGTAACTCATCGTTGTAATCCAGAATTCGAACCCACGACCCGACTACCGTTGCTTTATCGGGCGCTCAAACTTTATCAATAAGTAAGTCAAACCTGGTTTATACTGTAATGCCACAATGTTGCAGCGTCAGATGCGTTCCGTCCACTCGTGAGCACCACATTAGCGGCTTGACCCGCCGTTTCTCACACTCGGTTTCTGGGTCGAACGATATGGAAATGTGGGTGCTGACTCTTGGAGTACAAAAGGCTATGCAGATTGGTTGACACCCATATCTAAAGCAATGACAGTACACTTTACTTAGTATTATGGGATTGAAACGGTCAAAGAAAGTGTGATTTGATTCGATTTTGCGCGCGATTTCGCATAGAACTGGAGAGTTATTCTAACTTTGAAATTGATTTTGTTATGGTTATTACTCGTATATCTTGATAACAGTTACGCGCCAGTACATACCAGAAAAATGTCAAATTGTACATTGCGCTCTGCATCGCGAGTGAATCAATGAGTAACTTTTGTTTTGTTCAAACTCCGTTAAAAAGTAATATTTCTACAATCGGGATAACACTAACACACGTTGCTATAAGAAAATAAACATCTAAAGATGCGTATATATTATGTATTATCTTGTGTTCCGCTATCGGATCAATCTTAATACACGAAGATCTACAAAACGCTTTACACCATTAAAAACAGGAATTCTGTCATTTTATCGTATATCGCTACATGCATCACTTTCTATATTACGTGTTAGCACGTGACAACCACGCTGACAAGCGATAAAAACAGAACCATATTAAGCCAGCAGCTCTATTAACTCAGATATCAAGATACCAACACAATGCATATCTGAGTTAATGCGATGGTGATGTCCATATTAATGGCATCCGAGTGGGGACGAGTGGCGCAGATGACATTATCACATATACATATTATTCTCAACATGTAACACATACTTCTGCTATGCAAAGATAATGCTTGTAGCTAGCGGTAAGGCGTACGAATTCCAATCCAGGTTGCAGGTTCTAAGTCCAACTCGTACTTGTGGGCTTCCGAACTAATCACATGTTTTATCAGATACTTTGGAGTGAAAGAAATATTGTGAAGAAACCGCATTTATCGAGACATAGTTTCACCTCTGGGTTGAAAAGTTTGGTACCTAAAGGTCGCTCTCATCCCAATACGTACACCAATTACTGAGATAGGTCGCCGATTAGACCCCAGGCTCCATAACGAGCTGTGTTAAAAAAGCCAGGACGCTAGAAGGATGATGACCTAAGGAAGGTAGTATAACGTTTCCTACGACCTACGTAGGTACTGTAATTAACCTCTAGTTCAACAAGACACTATTATTAAGATCTTACAAGACCGCTTGTCTTACTTCCTCGTTAAGATATGTTAAGGACAATAATTTACGCTTATTAGCATGCATCATTATATAACGTTATTGACTGGCGACCTCAGTATTGAGTGATTTACAAAGACTTAATGGGTGAAAGCAGTTGAATTGAATCTTAAGGCCTCATCATCCGGTCTGATAACCTTAGCTATTGTAACCGACCTACCTCTAAGTGAGCAACAATTGAGAATGGAATGGGGCGCGTTGATGCGGCCTTTTCATTTTCCTAAATGAGTTGCTAGTTTGCTCTGACCAAGTAATTAGGAGTTAGGGACGTCGGTAGCTTTATGACCGGGCACAATAGATCAGCTTTCACATGTCTTTTCTGCTGTCAATATAGACATTCTTTAGAAATGCGACAATGATGTATAATTAATTATCGTTGACGATTAAAATGAATGAAACGTAACACAATTGGTTTTACGCGATAAAACAATGCTTATTGTTTGAGGTTCGCAAAGTAATTAATTATATTTACTGGTCTTAAAATTTCAGTCTTAAATAAGTTTTTATTTATAAATGTAACTCAAAATAGATAGGCTAAACTATATATTAGAATAGCATTCACAATATGGTTTTCATTTTAAAAGTACCGGGTTTACCTTGGCTTTGCAATACAGTAGGGAAATGCTACCAGCATTTTCAGCACCTCGCCTGAGGTTTACCAATGTGACAGGAAAACATAATTATTTTGTAATGTTTATCTTTTATTTTATTAGTGTTCGAGGGTTACCGATGGGACCTATTAATTTGGAAGATATTCTTCAAATGTCAAAACTTCACTTAGGAATATTTTTTACATCAATCCCTAAGAATGATGGATGGAGCCTAGTTTCATTTATAAGCAAAGTGAAGACAACATCATGTTAAAACTTATTGTCTGCCACAAAAAGCAATTTTCTGAACATATGAAATTTTCAAACAGTCTTGCAATCTTGAGAACATGTATGTGTGTGTATGTATATGCACTAGGCAATTTATCTTATTAATTACTGCTTTAATTTCGCGACATCGATGGGTAATTGCAATCCATAAACCAGTCTTTAACCTACCACAAATCACCTTATTCCGCATTCCTTTGGTCCGAGTGCTTACTCCAACATTGTTGAAGACACACGCTCTGCAATTTTCTAGTAGCATCATTGAGTGGTTTAAGCTGTTCGGAGTAAGACAGTTACTTAGACAGTGTAATATTGGTGTCCAGTACGAGTAGTGAAGTGCCCACCTGAATAATCCAGGTAAATGGGAATATTAAGGAGGTTTGCAGATTCAAAAGCAAAAATATCAACGTGTAGCATCTTCAACAATTAATTTCTAGTTTTCGAGATGTCATTTAGCCATTTTCTAGTTTATATTTTGACAAGTATTTAGCCAAATTACATGATACTCCCTGAGATGTTGAGGATATATTTAAAGTAACCAAGGTGTACCCGTTAATTTCGGAATGTTTATAATAAATCAGAATCATTTACATAAATGGGATATATAAATAGTTTAAAAACAGCAACAACAACAAATAACGAAACATCTTAATCTAATACAACATTCCCGCATATTTCTGAGGATTATACCTGTATTATACTAGTATTTATACCGGTGGCACATCACTAAGCACTAGATGTGCCTATTGCGCTGAAAGCATAGCGAAATGCATCTTACGCACATTTATAGCTGACCGATGCAAGCAAGTTCCCGTTACTTACAAATTCCGAGGCACAATGGAGCTGTTGGGAGGCTTCGTCGGATAATTTGGGCCCGTATTGTATCGCAGGGTAAGGGCCCGGGGCAGCACCATAATACGAACCAGCAGACCGGAAACCAGTGCCGCCTTTAATTGAAAACTCGACAAAAAGAACGCAAAAACAGACGACATTAGCCGCGTTTTATTTTGGTACGCGTAAAATTTGGAGTCCGAGACAAATGCAGTTTAGTGTAATTCAATAAGGATACCGTTAGCTATGCTCTTTGTCATTTATATCACGTTGTAAATAAGCTAAAGTTTAGCACCTAGTGATTAGCACGTGGTTCTTCTACGTGTTGGTACTTTTGTAAAAAGTAGCGATGTCATTGCCTCCTATCTCAGTATCTATTCAAGATCATATAACACACGCGGTCACCGTAGAACTCATTGTGTACTTGTTTATGTGCAGTAAAGCGTTTTACTACTACCTATACTAACTCATCATGACATCACGACTTCTACAGATTCTTGCATAACAATTTACAAGTGATAACTAAAGCAGTAGGACACATTTATTTATTTACATTTTATTGCACGATAAAGAAAAGAACAAATGGCGGACTTAGTGCCGTAAGGCATTCTCTGCTGGTCAATCAACATATTAGAAGCTACTTAAAAAAAGTCCTTTCTAATATAAAAAAACACCCCATGAATTGAGACTACCTCTTGAAGTTAGTAATTTACAGTTTCAAGAAGTAGTTTGCAACCGGTATTACATGTAACAGGTTTTGAATATGAAACTCGTAACTTGTCATCAAAGTCAAGTATCGCTCCGGAATGTTATCTAATTCACATTTTATAACATAAATGTTTTCCGTTGTCAGATACGGTCAGCGGATTTTGTTCAACCTTCGTTAACGTCGGCTTTCTACAGAGGGATCGCAAGCTTTGTCCGCTACCGCAAGCAAATTCAAACCTCAATGGATCGTGCAAATTTATGTGTTGCCGCGGCCGCCCAAAGGCTGTTCATCAGCTGAACCAAAGTGGCGGAAATAACGCACCATCTCGGATCGTCGTCCGTAAAAATATTGCACGGAATGCACAATAGACAATTTTTGCCCGAACGCTTTTCGCAGTTTCTCACTGTCGTAAAGGAAACAAGTAAATCAAATTTCGATTCGCCCTCGGATCGTTTTCTAGTTTCCTCTTTGTGTAAAGACACAAATCCAAAGGGATAACGTAGGAAATGCGGATCGCTATTTCGAACTCAGATTAAACAATTCCATGCGCTCTCAGTGCGTAGTAATTTTGCAACTCAGACTGTAATATCAGCCACTTAAAAATTCGTATAAACAAACATAAAGTCTGAACCTGTCCGTCAACATATATTATTCTTTAGTTTATTCAAACCAGCACTTTTAGCTTTCGCGGCTAGCACCTTAACATCTAGACCAACAAACATAATATAATTCGATGGGTTCTCTAGTTGCATTGAATGTCGTGACACCGTATTTAATATGCTATAAGTAAACGCGGGTATATAAGACATAATAAAGGATGAAAGATTCACGCAATGGAGGCTTTTACGATGGATACTTTTATCGACAATTAATTTGTATTATATGCGCGTCATCATAACACTTCAGCATTGTATACAAACAAACACGACGTATCTATTATCACCCGCCCAATGCATTCATGCCATATCTGTTGTGTCAAACCGTGTATAACCATTCAAATCTTTAGATTGTTACCGGCAGTGGGCGATTGACCCCATTCTATGGAGCCATATAAGGGCTCCATTAGTTACCTGGGGCACGTATAATTGTCTATACAACCTCATTCGTTAGTCACAAGTGTAGACTGCCCTGTCAAATATGAATAGTGAGGTTTCTCCAAGTTCTCAACTACCTTTGCGTTCTCACCCACGTTCGGAGCAAAACCTGGAGCTGTCAAAACGGGTCGCTCTTAAATCATTGAAGAAAATCAAAACGTCTTAAACAGTTAATCGTATTTCATTTAGGTAACTAGACTTACTAGTTTATTCGTGGAGCTTCCTCCGTGCTTACATTATTTTTGATAAATATAGACATACAATGATATCGTCGACCGTTAATTCAATTAGGGTAAGAGACATGTAAATCCCTGACATCCCTATCCGATACCCTAATTGAACCTACGGTCGCCGATATAACAAAGAAAAATAAAATATTAACATAATACTCATAGTATAATTCTTAGTGTTTCTTTAAGTAGAAACGCACTATATAAACTGAAAATGAATGCCAGAAACAGAAAGACGCTTAGGAATGTGTAGGAGCCACCGTGACCCGGCCGACCTAAGAATTATGGCATTATATATCCGTGAACACAGAATACTAGGTTCGATTCCTCCTGCACTGGGTACTAAGAACTTAAGGAACTTGGTGACATTTTATTTATATAAAAATATATAAGTTTCGCAAATGTTCCGAAGCACGCTTTTGCTTAAATCTGTATTTTACATACATAGTTCATAATGCGTCACTGTGCGCATGTTGTATGTATGCAATAATTTCTCAATTACTGCCGTCCTATGCACGTATTTGTAAGTTGGAGATAGAACTTGTAATTGTATAACCGCAACTTGATTATACCCTCCCGGTCCAATTATAGCTCTTAGAGTAGTAAGTGAAACTGTTATTTAAGACAGGAAGCTTTCAGATAGATCCTCAAGTGTTGTCAAAATTATCATAATTTCTTTTTGTAACCGGTTAAGAGTACCATTTTACTACAAATTGGCAAAAGGAAAGTAAGTACAGTCGGTGCCCTCACATAAGTATCCACCCCACATATGCAACCGCGTAGCGCGGGTGGATACTTATGTGAGGGCAGCGACTGTACATAAACATCTTATCCTTTTTTAGTGCATAAGCACATTTTAATTGTTTCTTTATTCATATGATGGCAATGGTTAAAGGAAAATTAGAACTATTAAAAGAACCACTTCTTACCTGGGCACGAATTTCTCGTTAAATGAGAGGGTGAATGAACAAATTATATAATCGTATCTAGTAGTATACAAGTAAGGCCATTGACTCTTATCTCCCTTAAAACTTTATGATTTTGCATAAAAGTTTAAAGCAGCATTAAATCTAGGTGCCGTGATAGAACCAGTATCTTTATTGAAAACGATGCAACTATGGCACTTAAAATACAGAGGCTACCAAGAACCTAACAGTAAACTGAAAAAGATTAAACTGACATTGGCTATTTTTAGCGTCATACCTATACTATAATTTAAAAATCTGATTAGACATCCTTATGCATTTCTTCAGTTTATTATTTTCCAAGATACATCATCATTAACCAATCGCATAAGCTACCGAGAATCTAACAGTAAAGATAAAAAGATTGAACGAAGATTAGATTAAGTATTGTTACAACTTATCTCCGATGCGTGAGCTCCGTACGGAGGTCGGTTTTCCACGGATCCTAGATCCGCTAAGTTATACGAGATAGCGGCGTCACGATATATATAACCTGTGAGTGGCTCACGCTCGATCGTTCCCTCGATACTGACTCTATTCTTATTGGTTGTGCGAGCACTCTTCTATTCGTTTCTCAGGTAAACCCAGTGTAACTCTGCCTCAAGATCCCTAACAATTAGAGAGCGCACTTGTATTGGTTTGATAACCTTAGACTTCTCTGTCGTTGATACCCATTTGGAATAATACCCTTGCGGATGCATCTGTTGTGAATCATGACCTGTCATAATATTGCTTTTGTGTACTATGTTTGCCACTGTCGTCACATGCTTTTGTTGGGTGTAGTTGCTATGTTATTTTATCATTCTTGTTCGTTCAGAAGCAACCATATTTGATACTGTATTATAGGTTTTCTATCGGTGAAATTGAGTAGGTATGTCGCTTGTGTTGAAGAAGTATATCCGAACACGGTCACGTCACGGCGTAGCACGCTTGGAATTTTCCCCAAGAATTTCCAAGCTTATAAGACTACATGTACTATGACAAGTAATAAAATGAAGAAATGTGCTGTGTCAAATAACAAAACCAAATATCTTAAAACGTTTCAAAATAAAAACAGAATTAAAGTTGTGGTTACATATAATGTAGCTGACAAGCTGACGATTTCTTTAGCAGCAACAAGTAAATGTTAAACTCAGTACCTTCTCACATTTCCGTGATTTAACCGCCAACAAAAAATAACTAGCGATTAGATGTAATGACGATTTGGAATCACATGAAGAAAAAGCAAGTTTAGAAAGCAAAAGTGACTGTAATAAAGTTGTTCACTTTTCATTTCGACGTGTTAATTGCATCAGCATGCCATCTGACCGCAAAGGCAAATATAAGAATTCATTAAGCACAGATTATCTGACTTGTTTCTAATCCCTATGACCAAATTTGGTCATAGGAAAGTCGAAGTGCAATCAACATAACCTAAACAAGATTTAAAAACAGCTTTTAAATGTAAATATATTGCTGTAATATTTCAAGTAAATCTAGTTAGAAGGAATGTTGCAATTACTTTTAAAGCTCGATAAAGAAAACGATAAAACGCAATAGCCAATTGTAGTGAGAACGCAGCATTATATCTGGACCATTCGAACGTGAGAAATGGACGATGAAGCCGATGGTTTCTTCCGAGCAAGCGCTAATCCAGATAGATAATTAAACAATATTGCTTTGGTTTCTTACACCGCAAATTAACACCATTGTGTCCGGCGGTATCAATGATCGAAAAACAGATTCCGTTCGCAATCTCGGAAACGTGACCGCCGCTCTTGTTTGCATTGCGGTGGAAATGGCTATAAGCGGACGAAAGTTTCAACCTACATTGTGGATTGAGCACGTATATCACTTGACAATTTCTCTGGTTTGACGCGGGTCAAACTTTATTCGTGCCACTGTGTTGCACTACGGAACGAATGTTAAGGTTTGCGAATGTGTACGACTGATGCATGCGTGTCACGCGCCAGGCGAAATGTGCGTCGCTCGTGTGGCCGATGCGAACTGACTTTAATAAAACTAACACCATTTCCATATTTAGGAACGAGAGGAAACTTATTCAACCGTGTCGCTTCTGGGCTAGTTGATTCCCTTTGGGGGGTCTCGTTGTTTTTCTACGAACTGGAAAACAAGATTAGTTTGCCTTAATTCACGGTATAAATAACGGTAAAATTATTCCCAGGGATTCTGATGCGTATGTTATTCAATTTGTTCCTCCCAACGGAATAAATGTAGTGGTAACCGGGCTACGTGACTATGGCCATCAGTGCAATGCAGACTCAAAACGTCAGCGTGATTAATAAGGATCGTGCACGAGGCAATTTTAATTTAATTTACTATAATATTAGTGTTGTAATATTATGTAAAGTGTTATTTTGTATGAAAAACTACCGGAAAAATTGCAAAATTTCCATACGAAAGTCATGAAATAATCTGGTTTTCCGCCGTATTCTTGGCTACTAACAATCAACGCGAGATTGTCAAGCAGGCACGGCCCTAATACCGAGTCTATTAGTCGCGATTAAGCCTATCGAATGCCCGCGCAGCGGAGCATGGTGGATTGGACCCGAAGGAAAAAAAGTAGCTACCGCTAACTGACACAGTGCTTTATCGAACACAATTCCGTTGGACGCAACAACGGGAGGCGATACGTCTTATCGTGATAAAATCGCCGGCATAATGAATTCAGTGATAATTTACTCGGTTTGCCGCTCGCCACGGATTAAACGGCGTTTTCTGAAATTGTAACACTAACGGGTGGTTAGCGGTCACAAATCTGACGAGCGTTGGATGCATTTTTAAACCATTACATTATTTATTAAAACAAAATATAATTTTATTTTTCGGGATCTACTATATCCGAGTGGAGTTTCGGTATCCTTTTATAGACTGAATAGTTTTAGTATCCGCTACTATTTTGAGGTGGATATAAATACCGGTTTTGCAGTTGACAACGACTAACGTATAAATTTTGTGCTCCTGAATTATTACAGTTTTATCGCGAAAAATTGGACATTTTAACGAAAATCAGCCATAATCACATAAACCAAGTGCAACTGTGTACGTGCAGTGATAAAAAGTGTCGAAATATATGTGGAATAAGGCAAAAAAACCCCAATAAACGCAGAAAAGTACATACATAAACAAACATAACTACGCACATCATAACCTTCAAATTGAAACGTCATTATTTGCGGTAGTTATCCACTAAGTTTGACGTATAAGCGGTGTTGCCACAAAGTAAATCATTCATTTTGCGGGGAAAACAGGAACACCAAACAGCATTATGGCACAGTGCTAGCAAAGTACTCCATAAAAACTGTGTTTACCCCTTTATCCAAGATTTCGGGCAAACTAAGATCGCCGAAGGATGTTATCCCGTACCAGTCACCTGGTGTTTATAAGATTGATTGCAGTTGTGGTAGTTCCTACATCGGCCAAACGAAGCGTACCATGGCGGAAAGAGTGAAGGAACATATCGCAGCTGTCAAAATTCGCCAGGTAAACAAGTCTGCGGTTGCCGAACATTTGTTAGAGTCTGGACCAAACCACTGGATTGAGTTGCATAACCCTAAAATCCTTTCAACGGATCGTCGTTTCCATAGTAGGAAAGTACGGGAAGCCATTGAAATCAAGAAATACCCCAATTTCAATCGGGATGACGGTTTTAGAATCTCGTCTACATGGAATCCGGTCATTGATAAATGTAAGCGTAATCGAATATCACCGGCTCAAAAATCGGACATCGTGAGTGTAGTGTGTCGACAGAGTCACATCCCTAGTGCGCAAAATGTTCAAGTTTATAATCAAGACCAAGTGCGGATAGTTCGTAAAACCCGCGCAGCTAGAAGATGTTGATGTCAACCTCAGCCAGTCTTTCTCCGGGACCACGAGGGCAATGTCGCCCTTGAAACTCGGAGGTTTGTTTTCAAAATTTGTACACGATTAAGCCCCGTTTTAGTAAATTTATAATGTGTGAAAATCGTGAAAGTTTAAATAAGTGTTTCACCAAAAAGCATTTCAAAAATGGAGCAACAAATGCAGAAGCTATTCCAACAAATAAAGGAAGAGATGGACAAACAAACAATAACTCTTACAAATACAATGGGTGCAAAATTAGATCCAATTATCAAAGAAAACCAACAACTTAGAGAAGAAATCATCACCCTTAAAAGCAAAATACATAGTCTGGAAAAAACATCAAAGAAAAACAAGTTTATATTGCATGGGATAGCGGAAACAGTTACTGAAAACACTAGTAATCTTATGGAAAAAGTGACGAGTACCCTGAACACATTAAGTGAGAGTGCCAAGTTAGATACATGGGACAAATGGGAAATTAGCAATGTCCAGAGACTCGGAGAAGTGAAAGAAGGCAAGAAACGACCGATTGCGGTCTCAGTTACCTTGGAATGGCGTAAAATGGAAGTACTGAGGAACAACAAACAGTTCCCAGCAACGGTATATGCCACTGATGATTACCCCAAAGAAGTCCTAGACAAGAGGAGGGAACTCAAAACTAAAATACAAGAAGAAATCAACAAAGGGAAAATAGCTTTCATCCGCTATGATAAACTCATTGTACGAGAGCCCACAAACGAGAAAAAATAGTGATCCCCGACAACTTCACCAGTGTCTGAGCCAAATGTAAAAAACAATGCCTCCTCTTCAACTTCAACATCAACGGGCAACCGTTCTAAAGTCACAAAACCAAATGTCTTCTCTCAGTGGAGATCAAATGCAGCACCCAAAGACTCATAGCAATTAAACACAAACCGGAAGAAAACAAATATAAAAAATACACAAGCAACACAACTCCCAGGTCCCAATCCGGCTGGTCCCCGTGGGACGACAGACCCACCAGCAGTATCAACAAAAACAAAATCAACAACAACAAAATATATATATAGCAACACTAAATAAATACACTTCCCCTCAGAACTGAAGACAAGTTAGAACAGCTTGAACATGCAATAACAAATATCAGCGAAGTCAGAAGACTAGGAAACAAAATAAAGGAATAAAGAATGGAGAGTGCTGCAGGAGGCCTATGTGTCCACAGGTCACACAGACTGAGTCCCAACTACATCTTAACAACATATAAAACATAACTGTGTCTGTATCAAGGCTATAAATAAATAAATAAATCAATAAATGACTTTAATACACACCAGCACCAGCTTGTCTGATTTTCAGACACAATAAATTTCTTATCTGTGAAAATGTTATTATAGTTGAATAAATATTATTTCGACTTCGATAACTATTTTTTCATATTTAGAATCCCTGACAAACAAGGAAATTTGGTTTGACCTCTATTCATATTTCATACATAATACATATATAAATCGAAATAACGTTTACTTCGTAACGAACTTTCAATTGCAAAAAATGTCGCACATAAGTCGCACGTTACTTGATATCGAACGATATGAAAATTGAAACCAACTCTAGTTTGTCTCTAAATTTTAGAAATATACTTACCTAAATGTCAAAAATCTAATGTCAGAAAAGTTTTCACTCATGAAATTCGTAATGGCGGTCGAAATATGCGGTTTGAACGCATATGAGGGCTCATAAAGCAGTGTATTTAATTGTAAATAATTAGGCATTAAAACACTAGTGTGATGTTATTATGAAAATACCCACACTCGAGTTTTAATGCCTTTCATTATATACAATCACATAAACTATTATAAACGCACCGCCACTGGGATATTATTAAACGCACGTTATAAATAAGTTTTACCGTACAATTTAAAACGCAAATGCCCTATTAATACAAGCTTTGCCGTCTGAACCATTTACTCTAAACAGGCTTTCCACTCAAGTCTTTCTCCAGTCGCGTATATAATTTGTCCTATGTCATGTATCATTATATTTTAACCCGACTGCTCACTTTTATTGCTGCGCAGATGGGAAAGTCGTTAGACATGAATCCGCTTAACTAGACGTAAGACTGTAGTATGTCGTTTTCCATCGAGTCCTTTTGAGGAAACTAGAACTGAACCTGAGGCGGCGTTTGTTGTCATTCATAGAGTTAGAGCTAGCTGACCGGATATTTTAAAAAACGGGCGTTTAATAATTTATTTTCTAGCTACATAGTTTCCTTTTACGTGCATTAGTTTATATACTGTTTCGGTTGGGGTTTCAAGCTTTTATGTTCATATTTGCATATGTTCCCCGCAATCTGTATAATCTGGCACTCTGTAGAATACCTAAAAAGTCTAACAAATATATTTTTTTTAATCCATCTGCCATTCTACAGAATGCCTCAATTATATACATTTAGCCGATGACATAGTCATATTTATTTTCATTTTGCTTCATAAAAATACAACCACATTGATTTAGGTGTAATGAGCAAACTAAGAGGCGCAATGAAAAAAACGTGCCAATTATATGAGGTTCAGGCAGCAATAAATCACAAGGTATGGAAACTTCATGGAAACTGTCTTTAGAAATTGTATAAGCGTATATAGAAACCGGTAAGTTGTTGCCGTAGCTTTGCTCAACACTTGAACTATTTGTATGGTTCTGCTCCAATACAAATTGTTTGCCGCCACACTTGGCAACGCTTTATTTGCCATGTCAAAGTTATTCACACGTCCAACTTAACTATGTTTGAGCAATTCACATAATTACTTGTAAGCATGAATTCTAGACAAATGCTCCACTTGTACACATTCTTGGTTATAATTAAAATCTTAATGTGTAGTTGCGGTCTCACCTACGAGTACCTGGTATGTTGTCCGTAGACTAATGAAAATCGCGAACAATTGCCTACGTAGGTATAACTAAGTGCATCACACGGAATCGATACATTATGAAGATAGTAGGTTGCTAACTTTGCAAACCAACTTCGTCAGTACAGAAAAAGCAATTTTTTTAGGTGTATTACACAAAATACTCCGAGTCTTTGCGCCCAGATTTTTAGAATTTACCGTTTTTTAGAATTTAGACAGACCAAAGGTTGTAAATGATGTACTAATACCACACTACTCACAAATACTTACAGAATAAAGATAATGGTCAAAAATGTGATCCAAACATTTATATTTTCTCGTGACTATTTAAGTGAAAAACCATAACTCCTACTCTATAAATTATTAAAGTTACTTTGCGTATGCAGTGTCTTACAATACTCGTTTTTTCTGTTTGTAATTCTAAATACAACTTTAAGATTAAAAACTGATTAAGCATAGTTTTGGTTAGTGTTGATTAAGATAATGGTCAAAAATGTGATCCAAACATTTATATTTTCTCGTGACTATTTAAGTGAAAAACCATAACTCCTACTCTATAAATTATTAAAGTTACTTTGCGTATGCAGTGTCTTACAATACTCGTTTTTTCTGTTTGTAATTCTAAATACAACTTTAAGATTAAAAACTGATTAAGCATAGTTTTGGTTAGTGTTGATTAAGATAATGGTCAAAAATGTGATCCAAACATTTATATTTTCTCGTGACTATTTACCCGGACCTGGACCCGGGTATGTCCTAAAACTACGACCAAGACCACCGGGGGATGGGCAGCAGCATCCCTAAGTTACGGTGGAGACACTGCGATCGCCAACCCGCATGCCAAGCGTGGCGATTACGGCAAAAACCCCCCTTATGAATCACACCAAAAAACCGCGGCCCCGAGGTTCCGGCGACCCCCGGTGCCCTGGGTATGGTAGCGCCCAGGGTGCTAGCGGGGTCAGGGGTGCTAAGAATCTCCGGCAAAGATCCGGCTACCACCACCGACGACTCCTGGCCCTGGCAACGTATAACACGCGTACACTGCGGACCGACGAAAAGTTGGCGGAACTGGAGGAAGGATTGAGCAAGTTGCGTTGGGACGTCGTGGGATTATCAGAAGTCCGAAGAGAGGGCGAGGACACGATAATCCTAAAGTCCGGCAACTTGCTCTATTTCCGGGAGGGCGACCAACAGTCCCAGGGAGGTGTCGGGTTCATCGTCCACAAGTCCCTCGTAAACAACGTGGTGAAGATCGAGAGTGTGTCGACTAGGGTGGCGTACCTTATACTCAGAGTATCCGAGAGGTACTCGTTGAAGGTCATACAGGTGTACGCGCCGACTTCGGCACACTCCGATGACGAGGTGGAGGCTATGTATGAGGATATTTCAAAAGCCATGCATAGCTCCAGAACCTACTTCACCGTTGTTATGGGGGACTTCAACGCGAAACTAGGCAAGAGAGATGGTGACGAGCTGAGAGTGGGGCAATTTGGGGTTGGACGTCGGAACCACCGGGGGCATCTACTGGCTGGTTTCTTGGAGAAGGAGGGACTCTACATGATGAACTCTTTCTTTAAGAAACGCGAGCACAGAAAATGGACCTGGATGAGTCCCGACGGTGCAACTAAAAACGAGATTGACTTCATCATGTCGACGAAGAGACATATATTCAATGATGTTTCTGTGATCAATATGGTCAAAACCGGAAGCGATCACCGCCTGGTAAGAGGCACATTGAATATATGTCCTAAGCTAGAACGCTCTCGACTGATGAAGTCTACGCTCCGTCCTGCACTCCAAACTCAAAACCCCGAGAGCTTTCAGCTGGAACTCCAAAACCGTTTCGATTGCCTAGGCGATGATGTGGACGAGTTCAACGACGGGTTTGTGGAAGCTGTCCATAGCGCTGGGTCTAAGTTTTTTAAGGCCCAACGGACAAATAAGACCAAAAGGCTCTCAGACTCCACTCAGAGACTCTTCGATAAGAGGAGTAAAATGGTTCTACAATCTTCAGTTGACGCGACTTTATACCGGCGGCTCAACAAGCAGATCTCTAAGTCCCTCACCCGCGATATGCGCCAATTCAATACTAAGTGTATTGAAGAGGCCATTCAGCGAAATAAGGGCTCCAAAGTTTTTGCAAGGGATCTGTCTGTTGGGCAAAGCCAGCTCGCTAAGTTAAAAACTGAGGATGGTAGAATCATCACATCCAAACCTGAGCTCCTGAGTGAGATAGAGAGCTTTTATGGACAGCTATACACGTCTACTAGCAGACCCGAAGTTGGTCTGGCGGAAGACCCTAGAGCTAGACTGGCCCGACACTATACCGAAGACATCCCGGACATCAGCCTGTACGAGATTAGTATGGCGCTTAAACAGCTCAAAAACAACAAGGCGCCTGGTGAAGACGGAATTACAGCCGAACTTCTGAAGGCGGGTGGTAAACCGGTCCTTACGGCCCTTCAGAAGTTGTTCAATTCCGTCTTACTAGAAGGGAGAACGCCAAAGGCATGGAGCGGAGGTGTGGTGGTACTGTTCTTCAAAAAAGGCGACAACGCCTTACTGAAGAACTACCGACCCATCTCACTTCTGAGCCATGTCTATAAGCTGTTTTCAAGAGTTATTACGAATCGTCTCGCACGCAGGCTTGATGACTTCCAGCCTCCCGAACAAGCCGGTTTCCGAAGAGGCTTTAGTACCGTAGACCACATTCATACGCTTCGTCAGGTTATACAGAAGACCGAGGAGTATAATCTGCCCCTCTGTTTAGCGTTTGTGGACTACGAGAAAGCCTTTGATTCGATCGAAACCTGGGCGGTACTACAATCTCTCCAACGGTGCCAAGTAGACTACCGCTATATCGAAGTGTTGAAGTGTTTGTACGAGAGCGCCACTATGTCAGTCCGACTCCAAGACCAGAACTCGAAGCCTATTCCGCTGCAGCGGGGAGTCAGGCAGGGAGATGTCATCTCTCCTAAGCTGTTTACCGCTGCACTGGAGGATATTTTCAAGACTCTGGACTGGAGAGGGCTAGGCATCAATGTAAACGGCGAGTACCTCACTCACCTTCGATTTGCTGACGATATAGTAGTCTTGGCTGAGACCATGGAGGATTTAAGTACGATGCTCGTTAGCCTCAGTAGAGCCTCCGGGCGAGTTGGTCTTAAGATGAACATGGATAAGACGAAAATCATGTCGAATATCCATGTAGCACCAACTCCAGTGACACTCGGAGACTTTACACTCGAAGTTGTAGACGATTATATATACCTAGGACAAACTGTCCAGTTAGGTAGGTCCAATTTCGAGAAAGAGGTTAATCGTCGAATCCGACTCGGTTGGGCAGCGTTCGGGAAGCTGCGACACATCTTTTCGTCCAATATTCCGCAGTGCCTGAAGACGAAAGTCTTCGATCAGTGTGTGTTGCCAGTGATGACATACGGTACTGAAACGTGGTCGCTTACAATGGGCCTCATAAGAAGGCTCAAAGTCACCCAAAGGGCAATGGAGAGAGCTATGCTAGGAGTCTCTCTGCGAGATCGTATCAGGAATGAGACCATCCGCAGCAGAACCAAAGTAACCGATATAGCTCTCCGAATCGCTAAACTTAAGTGGCAGTGGGCGGGGCACATTTCACGTAGAACCGACGGCCGTTGGGGCGGAAAGGTTCTCGAGTGGCGACCGCGTACCGGAAGGCGCAGCGTGGGTAGGCCCCCCGCAAGGTGGACTGATGACCTGGTGAAGGTCGCAGGAGTCCGCTGGATGCGGGTGGCGCAGGACCGGTCATTGTGGAAATATTTGGGGGAGGCCTATGTCCAGCAGTGGACGTCTTTCGGCTGAAATGATGATGATGATGATGATGTGACTATTTAAGTGAAAAACCATAACTCCTACTCTATAAATTATTAAAGTTACTTTGCGTATGCAGTGTCTTACAATACTCGTTTTTTCTGTTTGTAATTCTAAATACAACTTTAAGATTAAAAACTGATTAAGCATAGTTTTGGTTGTCAACTGTTGTTTTCTTAACTTAAACTATGATACCCTAATTTGCATGTTAGTGACCGACATAAACAAGTGGAGCTGAAAGTACAATTGTCTAGAAATACTGAGAACTGTTTTGCTTAACTACCTATTCATTGTTCTTAGTGTTTCTTTTTCTTCGAATGTTGTTTCTCAATGCAGACATCTTGTCAACACTGCATGTATTTTGTGGTAAAGGCTTAAGAATTACATCGCTCTTTTCTCCCAATGGTGTCGTATAAGTGGGGTGTGGGATATGGGTTGAAGGTGTCATGGGTGATGGGGTAGCAACCTGTCACAGCAATATCACAATTTCGTTATTTCTAAACCCCTTAATTGCTAAAACTGGCACTGAAAGTGGGCAGTTTCAATTGCTCTGCCAACCCCTTTGGGAAATGCAGGCGTGGGTTTATGTATATGTATCTATTTGATAATATGTATGTCTTATACTTTTTTTATTTAATATTGCCCCGCATAACATCATGTCTATAAAATTGAAGTTGTTGATACACCCTCGCATAGAAACAAAACAAACCGATATTAAGAAAGTTTCAAACAAGAGATGCAGCCCGCAATTCTACCCGTCTTAACTTCAATACGAAATTGTGAAACCTTTTGGAAAATTTCAACAAAATTTCAATCATTCATCAATTTTGAAGATGAGTTTTGTTAAAATGTATTAATTGAAATTCGATCGTGTCTTGGATATTATTTAAACGGTAGGGCTTCCCATTAAGTAGGCATTATTTAAATTTTAATTAAAATTTGCGCCAGTAACAACAATGTTTACAACCATTAGTCACACAAGGCAGGGGGAACTGCCTTGATTAACGATTAATTTAATTATTGGTTAACGATTTTATTTAATCAGACTTCGGACTCTCCCTTGTTAAGCTGTTCTAATTATTTATTTATGATCTCGGACAGTTTTCTCATTTACGCCAATGTATGGTTATTTTATGCATTCTCACAACTAGGTCTTATTATTTTACCTCGGATTTTAGGAAAAAGAAAACGAGTTCAAGCCTATTTCACGTCCAGTTTCAGAGCATGCCTTTCGGGTTTACTGTCTTAAACAAAAAACGCACCGGCATTTTATTGAGCTGTGACACTGACGATCATCACGATAACGACGTACAAAGTGGTTGTTTACATCATAATACTAGTTTATGTCAGTAACAAGTACTGTTACGGCGTGTGCTGTATAGAGTACTGGATAGACTTCTTTCCAGACTGTCCCAAGATGGCCGCTTTAAGTGCCTTAACGGTCCCATACTGATTACAAATTGTATGTTATAGAGTCATGCAAATATTCCAGGAAAAAGCTATCTTGCGCAATGAGATTCACGACATCGTTATCATATTCGCGGTGACGACTGGAGTAAAGTATGTAGATTAAGCTCCACTTCTGCATAATTATGGAAGAAAGTGATGGACTACATGGCATTTTATAGTATAGAATTAAATGCACCACTGTTTTTCACCTCACTCGCTCGGGGAGCGCTCTTTTATCCTTTAAAACTCGCGGGAAAAAACATCCACTAGTGGGGAAAGTAATTTTAACTTGAGTTTTCAATCCTTTCTTCAATTAGTGCTAGCATTGACTTTTAAACTATAGTTATGAGTAATAAATATAGAGTAGCTTACATTCGGATGAGATTTGTAATCGCATGTAGTTTTTATTTTATTCGCGATAGTGAGCTCAAAAATGTATTACACTCGGCGGCAAAGTTTGCAAACTCTCGGAAACCTCAAGATTCCAGGTTTTTGCACCACTTGCTACGCTCCTGGCTCCATTTATGGAAGCTTTCGCTTGCTCAGGTCTCAATATAAGCATGAGAGTTAAACAACAACTTTGCCTCCTTGTATAAAAAATAACTATTGTCATTGCGTAAAGGCCGATGTGAAATTGCGAACGCGAGATTTGTACCCACCAATTTCTAAATATTTCCATTGTCGGCGCCAGCTTTTATGATTTAATTGTTTATCGTTTTGATTAATAGGTACTCTGATGGTTGACACTACTCGTATCAGATGCACGGATCGTAAAAAGAAAACATTTTGACTTTACAGTTAAAGTTATGCGTCTTGTACCCATCCAATTAACTTTATGTATGGCTTGTAAAGAATATGACAATAGCAAATAAAGATAAACTCCTGAAGACGCTTACCTACTTTCTTTTTATGGATGTATCCATTGTTTGTAAAAAAATAGCCATATATAACGTTAGTTACCTGCACCGAGACGAATTTGTGCAAAACAAATCAAATCAATTGTACTTACTTATTTGTATGTCTCGATTGAAATCTATCTATTTACTGATTTCACTCACGATCGATTCTGATCGCATCTGAAACGGGTAAATAAGCTGCAGAATCCATTGGATATAAGTCCTTTTTCGAATCCCTAGAGTTTTATAGTTCAACTGCTAAACAATAGTTGTAAAACAGCCAAATCATGATCCGATCGAATGATACCGATTACGATTACTCGATTTGAATCTCAATATATTACCAAACAAAAACGGTGGCAAAACACGTGTTAATGAAATTGCTGTCAAAGTTATGTTGCGGCGAAATAAATTTACTTTCGATTTTGTTATAATGAATAGAGGGGTCAACGGTACTTTCGCTCAAGGCCTAACATAACGTTGTTATGCATACTAATTGTAATTTGCTAATGTTATGCCATTATTATGTGCTTTTGTTTAATTTATTCGTTTTCCTTTGTTCCAGGTATGAAATTTATCTTAATGGAGAGTGAGTGGAGATTATGATTCTGCGTCATAGTCATCATCATTAAAACGCTTTTTTATCGAATGCTTTACGAGAAGCAACTTTTCACAAGGTAAATAATTGAATGCTTTTTTTAAAAATAAAATATTTTAAAGTCAATAGCACAAAAATCCTTGCTTTTAATCGAATTTGGTGACTTTTTAGATAAGTAACTAGTTAGGTAGTCATATTTGCAAGCAAATAAAAAATAAATAAAAGTTAAAATTGTGCATGCACAATTGCACATACCTAGCCAAGAAACAAAGGTAAGTAATAAAACGTTTCTGAAGTAGTTTTCATAACATAAGTTTTTTTTTTTAACAGAAATGAAAACATTCACTTACATGAATGATGGCGGCATGAAACGTCATGTTAGTCCAGTTAGTCGTACGTAACTGCCGCGTATTACCTCGGAATGAACAACAGATAAATAACACGAAAATCTAAACTCATCTAACCCTTTATATGCTTATATAATCACACAATTCATCTAAAATCGCATAAGTCTAAAATTACATATCAATATTCGGAAAAATACACATTGGCAAATCACGTTCTATTAAGAGTTCTTTGTGAGTTCTGATGAGGTCTTTTTTAATCCACAATAGTTAACCTCAATGGTGTGATGGACTACTGTGAGAAAGAGTCACGCCTATTTGACGTTTCGACTGAATTAAGTGATTATCTACTTTCACTATTAATAGTTGTTACTCATTTTAAAGATATATTTGAGTTGCATGTAATGAACATAGTAATTGTATAGAGGTGATTTTTTACGTGCGGTATGAAGGTTTTAAAATACCTCTGGGTATCTAATTCAGGATGATTTTGCTACGTTTGGTCATATAGTAAGAGTTTTTTTTTATGCTATAGGGGGCAAACGAGCAAACGAGCAAACGAATCGCCTGATGGTAAGCGATTAACGTCGTCCGCGTTGCCGGCCTTTAAGGTGGGAGTACGCTCTTTTCTTGAAGGTTTGAAGGTCGTATCGGTCCGGAAACACCGCTGGCGACAGTTCGTTCCACAGTTTAGCTGTGCGAGGCAGGAAGTTTCGGGAAAAGCGCAAAGTTGAGGACTGCCAACCATCTAAATGGTGAGAGTGGAAATATTGTCGCGTAGGGCGATGGCGGAAAGAAGCGGCAGGGATTAATCCGAACAACTCCTCGGAACACTCCCCATAATACATGCGATAGAAAATGCAGAGTGAGGCCACATCTCTACGCAGCGCCAAGGGATCAAGCCGATCAGAAATACGTTAGCAGTTGAAGAGTTGAATAAAAAACTCATACTGATCAACTTTTACTATAAGGCAGACACTGAAATCGCGAAAAAAGTCTAGAGAGAGGGGTACTACAAAACTGGCTAGCAACATCTGTTAATTGGATGTCTGGGATCTATACAATATGTACTTACAGAAGTCAGAATGAGGTGCGCTATTTTTGCAAACGAATATCTAATTGGAGCCCGCTCTACATACCATTCGCTACATCCTTTGTGGATATTTGTGTATAATATTTGATTTAATTTTGACCAAAAAAGCGATGGCTAGATGTCGTGAAGGCCGACATGAGCGTAAACGGGCTTACCAGGGAAGACGCCCAGGATCGTGCAAAGTGGAGGAGAGGATGTAGGAAAGCGGACCCTGGCAAGGGCCGGGATAACGCTAGGTAGAAGAAGAAGAAGATTTGATTTAATTTTGACACTACAGTAAACGTACCTAGTTCAGTATGATCTACTTATACACCTCTTAGACACGAATACTACCTACAAGCTCAGGCATTACAAATCAACCTGTATATTACCAGCTATAATTATGATATAATATGTCAAAATAGTAGTTTATGTGACTGTATAATATTTTTAATGCCTTTCATTATTATCCGTGTCATAATCTCTTCAAGATGCGTTGAAGCCGCATATATTGATCGCCATTTACGGCTTTCGTGAATAAAAACTTTTTGAGAATAATTTTTTAACATCTTTTTTAAATAATAAACAAACTAGAGTTATCCCCAATGATCATACAAATCGCTCGATATCAAATAATGTGCAACTTGCGTGCAACTTTCCAAAAGTATGTCCACTCGCTGATATTAGATTAGAGTTCAAATCAAGTTTCCTTGTTTTTCGTTTGATAGATTCGCAGACCGCTATCAGAAGTAGAAACCCTTTAATAGTTGTCTGTACCGTTAGAATCATAAGTATTGCTTTTAAGGTACTTACGTACGTAGAAATTTTGGACATACCAATATCTTAAATAGGTACCAATTAATGCATTGGCACGAAAATACGATTTAATTGTTAAGGAACTCGCAATACGTGACTTCACATCTCATAGGTATACCTATATTTATAAAGCGCACTCGCCTTTTACAAATATTGCCATATGTGGACTGATTGTCGAGCACACCATTTGTCTTGACACCGCTGTTCATTTGACACTTGCACCCAATATTTACTTTCTTTCGCTTAATCTGCACTAACTTTTACATGTAACTTTTTCCACGCAGAGCTTATTAGTTGAATCACATACCTACACTTGTTTTTAGGCTAGGTTTTAATCAATCAATCAATTGTCTGCGGATAGTTTATCCAAATTTAGCTGTTTTTGTCAGATTAAGTTACACGTTTACTTTAAGTAGGACTTAAGACCATTTGTATACAATTTAAGTCACCGATAAAAGCAGATCCTGTTATAAGTTTGGCATGTGTAGGTTTAGTGGCAATGGCGGGGCATTAATTAAAACTCGATTCCTGATCCAATCTAGCACATTTTGTCTTAACGACTCAAAAGAAAAACTGAGAAAAACTGGTCAAATCACCTAGGTGATAGGTAGTGTAGCTTCGATTAACCGATTTTAGTGTGTAGTGTGTTTAAACACTTTGACCTCACTGAGGTCACCCAACGCTCAAATTTCAGGGCCCATTTTGTGATGCACACACAACTTACTTTTTATATTATTTTGTTTTTATCTCTGTTTATTGAGATCGTTGCAAATAGATGTATTTCTTTCTTTCTTCTATCAAATTCATCTATTCATCCAGGTTGAAATTCTGGTCCATAAACTTAAGATCAAATTTGAAACAATGCAACCAAGATGGGAAGCAAAAACAAACAGAGCACGTTCCCGAGCAACTGAGTGCGAAAATGATTTCTACGTACATCGAACACCCTATTAACATACTTTTTTGCTTTCTAATGTTAAAAGCATGGATGTGGCTACAATGCTGTGTCACGAATCACGCAGTCGGCTAATAGATCGATATCGGTGATTTTATCGGGTGATTATGCTAACTCGATTTGTCGGTTATCGCCGCTCGTTTGGATGTTTTGTTCTCTCTGGCGTGTGATATGATCAAAATGTGTACTTATAGAATTTGCTATCAATGTATTGGTTGGTATCGATGTTCCGCTTTACTGAGGCTGAGAGGTTTGCGCTGTGATTTTGCATGAAAGACTGTTTAACTAGTTGTTAGGCCTTTGTAATTTGTTTTTAACTAATAAGCAATAGAAAAAGACCTACTGCACTGCACCTAACACCCGACGCGATTGCGTGCCTCAACGCACTGAATATAAACATCTAATTTTAATTGACATTTATGTGTCTGCCTATTTTTGTATAAATATGACATACGAGTAAATAACTAAACAGAAAAACATTTTAATCATAACAAAAAAAATACTTACGACAAAAAATAACATCTCGCAGACAACATGCACAGTTAGGCGTGAACCCATCTTCACAAGTCTCTTTCATACTATAATAAAATAAAGAAGTTAAGTACTGGTAAATAAACTATTCCTTATATGTTTAGTAATGTGATGCTTAGAAAATAGTACTAACACATTGTATTTAACATTACCCATACCGCTACTACTTTTAAGAGCTCTTGAAAAGCTTTGAATATTGTTTCTTTCATAGTGAAAATAACCGCGTATTTTCTTATTTTACAATAAACAATATTGTAATATTGTACCATCTTCTGAGACTTAAATGTTACCAAATCGAGTTACATAAGTAAACGTCTATAAGAATAAAACAAGTTGCCACCAATAAGATTCGGCAGTTACAATCCAACACGCAACGACCTCCGAACTATCTATAAAACTTTCTGGCCCGTAATTTTCCTAATAGTGCCAATAACTCAGACCGAAAAGTTTCCCTTTTGATGGAATGCGATCTTAATGACATGTCATTCTGATGAGTTATGTGCTCAAACAACTTCGCGCTTCCTACAAATAGATGCCTATGAGCAATTATTAAAAATCGATCAATCATAATCGTGGAGTGAAATTTCAAGTTGAGGGCTTTGGAAGAGTATACTTTAACGTCACTTGCATGACATGCTTGGTGGAGTAAAAGCTACTGGAAACATCTCTATGGAATTTTGATGAGGCGATGATTAACAGGCTACTGTGACTTACTGATTTATGAGGGTGATAAGGGTTTATTTTGATGCATTTACTGCATATATAAAACCTCGGGAGCGAGGTCCTTACACATACCGGAGCACACTCTTAACAGCGGCCACAAGGAATTGCACAGTTGGCGTTTTACAAATTGCACTTGTCGCTGCACTTGACCACTTGACACATGTCAACATTTCTCGCAACTCGCGCACTGTATGTGCGAGTATATGTCAAACATCTGGTTTATTCTCGTCTGGACCGGAAAAGTTTAGTATGTTTTCCGCAAATTGTCCATTATTCAATATTGTTCGGATACTTGACGCAGCGTTTACACCTTTCGTTTTTTGTTTCGCTCTAAGTTTTGCTGCATTTTTAAACGTAGCATAATAAAAAGGCCATAGCTACTACTTCAAGTTGGTCATTGGGTATGTTTGTATCGCCGCCACTGATGTAGACTATCTTTTAATCTAAATCAACGCTTGCACATGACTTGCTTCTTGGAAATAATTTAACATATTAATTATTATATAGAAGAGTGTTATCACGGATATTCAAAGTAAACACAACTAATTAACAGATAATATTGCTACCAAGCTAGCACAGAGGCCGAACCCATTTTTTACAGAATGCTCGAATCGTGGCTTGTTCAAAAACTCATGTTCATCACGCACAATTTAACCCTAACGATAATAAATTCATCTATATTATACGTCAGTTACATGCCGCTAATGTAGTCTTAACAAACGTGAGATCATCAAAATCAATTTCGCTCATCAAAACATGATTAAAATATTAACATTTGAAACGAATTGCGTGCAATTAATATGATTTACACAGTTTAGTTCCGCTTTCATATTTATTTAGTGTGATGACGAATGATGTTATACACCTCTTAAATGCTAATGGGTCTGTAAAGTCATCAACGGTAATCGAAATAGGTGTGATACTTTTAAAGTTTTATGTGTATAATGTAATAAGAAAACATGTTTAACGTGTTAGTTTATGCTTAAAGGTCGTTTCATGTTTTCATTTGGGGTCAGAATTTAATAGAATTTTGTTATGAAACTAATAAATAATATTGGATGCAGACCATTTTGATATTTTAGTTACGTACTTAACACAAAGTATTCAAAAGAAAATGTTAACAAAAGTGTAACAAAATTTCTACATTGTAGATTGCCTCAGGTTTTGTTTTTCGCTTATAGTCTTAATAAATACTTACGCTTTATTATTTTATATTTCGAGATATAAGAAATCTTTTAATATGTGGAAAAGATTTTATATATTTTCGCATTTATATATCCTAAACCCACACGTAGGTAATATAAATGTAAAGAAACACACTTTGTCCAATCGCCCATCTTTACTTGACCCCGACTGCTATTTATCTACCGAACGATGAAATGTTTATTACCTTCAGCCAGTAAACAACTAAGCTCAGCTTCCTTATCAAGTCGTGAACTCCCACAGGTATAGATAAATCTGTCCTAATTACTCGTATTATATTGCTTTACTATAGTGCTGCTTCATTGGCGAGGGTTTGTAAAGATGAGGGGGTTTACTAAATTTTCTCATGTTATGTCCTTATACTCCTATTATTAACCTGCAGCTTAACTTAATAAGGCCCACTTGGACCACCCAGGGTTAACCGCTAACCCGGAGTTAAACTGTCAATTTTCATACTAAAACACGCTTAACTCCGGGTTATGTAGCTAACCCCGGGTGCTGCAAGTTTAGTTGCCTAAAACTTTGAATTCTAAACTCCGACAATTCGAGGGCGACATTATGCCCTTGGTCCGCCGGTGGTGGAGAAAGACTGGCTGAAGTTGACATCAACGCCTTCTAGGTGCGCTGGTTTTTTCACGAACTATCCGCATTATCTACTTCTTGATTATCAACTGGAACGAGAAGGTACCTAATTAAACTAAGTACCTATAGGCAACTAGTGCAACAATGTCACGAACTAGTTTCGTAGGGCAACAGGTATCCTGATGAGTTTTGCCTAGCTCGGTAACGATGCGTCGCTGGAAATTACTCGCTTTACATATTCTCGGGCTCATCTTTCTTCCAACGACGTCCTACGATTTATGTGTGTGCCTAAACACAAATGGAATTTTAAACGAACGAGAAATAAACGCCATGGCGCTTGTGCTAATGCTGTTGAGGATTGTATTGAAGCTTTTTTGTGAGATTTAAGCTCGGACGAAAAAAGGGATGTGTATGTAATTGTACGTGTGTATTTGTATGTTTGTCTGTGGTATGATAGCACCCACACAGATTAACCTATTCAGGTGCTTGTTGGAATGAATACAAAATTAGTTTTACTCATATTTTTCTGTATACTCGTACCTATTTTATATGAGTAACTGAAGTAGATGGGACATTGGGAAAAATTTTCGGTTAATTTGTAGGTTTCGTTCACAGAACTATGCAGACGTTTAGTTAAGCCTAAATCATGAAGATATGTATCAGATTATTATGGGAGTGCGTCCGGAACGAAGTACCTTTTCGACAATTATTTAATGACAGTTCCATGGGACTATGCAATACTTATCTATCGGATCGCATTTCTGAGGTGGTCGGAACCATATTAAATTATTAGTTCAAATAGCAAAATTTTGATTTTGCTATTTGAACTCTGTTGATAAAGTGTCTAAATAAGTACGGGCCACAAATTCGTTTTCTCAAACATGATCAGAAATGGTCGCATTTTGTTCGCAAATAGAAGACGTAAAGTATCCAATTTTCTAACAATAATTAAATTTGTATGATTCATTTTACTCCTAGAGAAAAGAATGGCCTACTGGCCTCGGGGACCCCGCCCCACACGCCGCCAGTCGCCGGTGGCCGCGCATGTTTGAGAAAAGCACTATATCTGCCTCGACGGAAACAGGGGCTCGGATCGGGCCTCGGCAACCACCTCGTCAGTCAATTCCTTACATTCCGTGCCTTGCCAATAATGTACTTTTAACGAAAAATCTACTTAATACTTAAATGAATTAAGTTATACGGTCAATAGCTAATTTAGCGTTCGCGAAAAAACCATAAGACCCAGTCACAAGAATGAAAACCGCTAGTAAATTTTTACACAACGTAAATCACCATGTCACGACACATCTTTAAAAATGTCGATTGTCTGATTTCACACTTAGTCCACTTAATTATCGCGACACCGCGATTCGGGATAACTGTCCGCGGTAGGCGGTTTGCGCGAAACGGTAACTTATCTTACCGCGAGTTCGCGATGGATCGCGCTTGGAAGTTGCTGGGTGAACCAGTGTTACATGGCCTCTATATATGTATACAATTTGTGTTGATGTATCTTCATCGATCTTTTTACTGTTTTCTTTTTGAAGTAATGCGCTCACACTCTTCTACACCAAGTCTTGTCTTTAAACTCTAAAAGCTTTTGAGGTACCACAAAACTGCACTACTTTGCACACTTAGTTTACTTACACTGCGTTAATCAGATTCTATATATCCAGTTTGCGTTGTTCTCTTTTAGTTTTTTTTTCTGTGGAGATCCGAAGAGATCCGTAACGTCCTCAGGTTTTTTTGCTAATTCCTTTGCGTTTCCATATGGCAGCTATACGTGAAAAACGTAACGCACAATCCTTAAAATGCATACGCGTTAATGGACTTGTTATTAAGAGCCAGTTTACACATAAAGCAATTATTGAATGATGTGAAGATTCAAATGATATTAAACGTATTTTCATAGATTTTCATATTAATCGGATTCTCGCTTAATTCTAAATCTAAATTTGAAATAAATGTCAGTTTGAAAAGAATTCTTGAATGCCAGTCTTATTTTATCGGAGCAAGCGACTCGGCAATTGGTTGGAACGACACATCGCCTTGGCAATGTGCGATCGCGTGCCAAATGTACCGAGATACCAGCACCGGTACATCACGTAACGCCATCTTTAATTGGGTCCGACGAATCTTTTATGTCATTGGACGCAAGTTCACGTCATTTTTTACGTAAGTGTGATATTTGAGAAATAAAGGAATTGTTATTGCGAGCTGCGCGCGCCAGGCGAATAATGTTTTAGATTCAATTCTGTTATTGAACGTTATTGTTCGAACAAATCTTTCTAGGAAGTCTTATTATCTTGGCAGTGAGTAAATTATCTGCTTTTGGCGGCAGTCTCAAAACCTGTTAACGCAGTGAATGCTCGTACCTACTCGTACTTATATATACCTAATAAATATTTTTGAGAATATAAGCATCGATTTTAATGAGATAATTGGTGGTTTAAGAAAGTAGCAGCTTAAGTTGTTTAAGAAAACATAAAAATCGCCATGCATGATGCATGCTTGTGTCTTACAAAGTTGAGTACGTAAAGAAAGTAAACCTTTGTTCCTCGTCGATCCCATCATCAGATCAGAAATGTGACCTTCTCTAATCAAATTGCTCCAAGAATAGATTTAAAATTGCTAAAGTAATCTCGTAACAAAAAAAATCAAGAATACTTCTTTCGGGTGAGAATGAATGATTAGGCTCCTTTGTATGTTTTGCATTTCCAGAATAATTATTCAACTTGAGATAAATAGTGATTATGATTTTCTGGTTACCGGACATTCTAAAATTCTCACTTACGTTATTAATTTGCGAAAGTAAAAGCTTTTGAAAAATTTACATATCTAATTGGAATTAATCCTCAGCTCACGGAGCTTTATAGCATTCCGCGAGTTTCAAATGAAACTATTTTGAATCTTAGAATCCTTACATTTAATCTGCAGAATGCAAAGATTCATTAATTTTAATTAAAATAAGCCTTTATAAGAGGGTGATAGACGATTTAATAGAGCCAATATTCTTAAATTATGATTGTTACCAGTGAAAGCTTTTTTATTTGGCACGTGCATAATGATAAATTATGAATATGTCATTAACGTATCAGCCAACAGAGGAAGAAATATGGATAACAATATTTCGATTTTCAAATTTGCAGTGCCTAGGGGGCACAGGATATGCCCTCCTAGGCACTACATATATAATTATGACATCATGGCAACATCAAAATGCAACGACAAAGTGGTAAATATTGCTAAGCGTCATCGTAATTCATTCAGTCATTATGACGTCGATAAAACGGTTAAGTGTCACGCGCCTCACGCTACGGATGTTCTATCTTCCAACTCCTAACTGCTGACCAACCTTACGCCTTATTCCAAAGATATAAGGTCTTCAAATGTTTTAAATATCTGTCAGTTTAAAACAACTCACGGCACGAGATCCATCTCAATCATTCCACATCTGTTTGACTAGATTTATGTTATTACCTGTTCCACCATCATTTGTCGAAAGCCGTTCATAATAAAACTTGCTTTTTCTCATGATGATGCTTAAGCTTCGGACATGGCAAGCGACAACTTTTTGCAGCGGTAGCATTTGCAGCAGCTAACAGTTTCGCAAACGTGTTACTTCATGTAATCCCTATGTTTATGCGCGATTGTTTTGAGGGGATGGCAGTGCCTTCTTCAGGACAAGTAGGAAGGTTGACATTCTACCATCTGTCGTGACTCGTGAATCTCGTATATGGTCACTTATACATGTATTAGAATATGATAGAGAATAAAAGCACGAAATTTTGTCTTGGGTATTTTTTTCCTAATTTAATAAAAAATTTCACACAACCTGAATTTAAACTAACCTTTACTACAAGGTTTATCAAATAAAAGGAATGAGACCTAACCGTGAGCATGATTTAATATAAAAACCCAAACGAGTAAGCGACAGTCCCTTACCTTCAAAATCCAATTTCCTAAGAAGTGAGGGTTACTCGTGTAAAGGGGGCTAAGAATGTGCAATCACACAGCGACTGGATGAAACCGTATCTTTCGCTTACAGCCCAATAACTTTTAAAGTAAGTGCTTCAAGCTGTGTGAAGCTCGAGATTACAATAGTAAAGCAATGTTCAAAGACGTGGTGTTCAACGTTTAGAGGCGGCACCGATTGCAACTAAATTCATAACCCAATGAAATTAATCACTTTAGCACGGATCTAGCGCTTATAGTTACTGCATTATCCTACGTTTCGAACCATTTACAGCACTTTTTATCACAGGGTTGATTGATGACTGTCCTATGCTCATACCTCATTGCTCTTTATAAAATCATCTTTTTTGGGGAAATTCTACAATTAGAGACTGTTTAGGATATAAGGAGCCATCACTCAATAAGCTTCCACTGTCAAAGCTATCGGTTTCTATTTTTTTCATTCAAGCTTAAAACTTAGTCTTACACAATCCCAGTCAATGCTGTAAGGCAACATTACTGCACAAAAATTTGCATACAGGCTTCAGATTCAATTATATCGCTTATAAGTGACAATTCGTAGTCCAGTAGGGTTAGCATGGTTGCCATTTTATCGCTTATCACGCTATGCGTCACTTTCGCACATACATACTTGTTAGAAGGTGACAGCAACGTCGGTAAACGATAAAAACCCGACCATCATAGACTAGCAGTGTCTTATATTTATGTCGTCTTTATAAAATAACATTGCAAGTGCACGGTACCTTAAAAGATAATCTGTTTAATTTTGTTTGCAAATTTCTCTTGCGATCTTATGCAATCCCATTTCCATAATAGTGAATAACTAGTACCTTGCGAATCCAGACGAGTTTATTAAGTTATTTACGTCTCGGCATCCATTTAAGCAAAGATTCGAGATAGAAAAAGCTTTCGCGCAGAATAAAACACGTCAAGACCATTAAAAAGTTACGATAAAGATTCCCTGGAATAGATGCTTTCATATTGCATTTGCATTCCATCATGTTCGTAAATAAACCAATAAAAAGTTGGAGGATATCATTAGCAGCGCCGTCGACGCACGGTGGCTTTATTTTAATTTACAGAGACAATAAAATAATAAACTGGTAGATCCAGCAATAAATATAGCAAGATTGCTCAATTAACATATTTTGTAACGCGATTAGCTGCAAGATCAATCAAATCTTTCACTTTCAGAACGATCGCTATATAGTTTTTTTGTGTTAAGTGAAGTTCAAACCACTATAGATAATTATCTATGTCTGAGACACCATTTAGCGGTGCCATCTTCAATAGCGATAGCGTTTGGAAGAATATGGATAATGACTGTCTTATTAACTAAGTGTCTCTGGTTTTAAGCAGGCTGATCTGATATTGCCACTCTGCTAGTGCAGTAATGAGATCCTGTCACACCATTCAATATATTCAGAGTTAGCTCTAATAACACACATTGCATGCGCTATAAAGTAGGGGATAGTTATTAGGCAGGTTTCAACAAAGGTTACTTGATATGGGTATAGCGTCCAATATTATTGTGTCTCTTAACCAATAACTATGGCCAATTGGATTTCACACTATTTAAAAACTATTATGCAATTATACAGTTCCTCTTTTTTATTGGAGATTGTTACGGAGGACGGCCACTGTAAAGTATTAAACGACTAATCATTTCGTTAAAAAGTAACTAGGCAACGGGATAGGGTAATTTCTTCATACTAACGAAAAACGTACTCGACTTTTATAAGATAAAAATATATAGTATTTTATCTTTAATGGGTACGAGAAAAAAAAACAGGTAACCACCAAGCACAACCGAAATAATAAAACATACAAAGCTAACTCAAGCTCTAAATCTGTTCCATAATAAACGAATTTATATGCAAAGATTGGCAGTTACATTTGCAAGAAAATGTAATGGCTGCGATAAGTCACTTTCCAAGGCAAATGTGCGAGATGTTCCGGACAGAGGGCCTCGTTAATTAAACGACCTCGCGACAAATCGATAATTGTTGTTCGGAAGCAAACTATGAAACTTTCACTTGTTTTGAATGAGTGTGAAATGTCAGACGAAAATATAACCGTAGTGCGAATTGATGAATATTACAAAGGCGAAAACGATAGGAAACTTTCTTCATACAATAATCTTGTTAATAACGCTGTAAAATCACAAGCGTTATTAGAATTATCACAAGCAAATGAGTTAAGTGTTCTTCCAAACGAACATCTAATCGATGTATAAAATATTTAATATATATGAACGCTTGTAAGTATGTAGATATACTTTATGTTTTGAAAGGCGTTAAGACCATATAAAATGTTATCGGAAAAGTGTTTTAGAGAATTTATTTTATGTCTATCCAGCAATACTTAAGCTATTATCGGTACAATGTTAAATTATTGGTATTTCAACTCCCTTACGAAACACTTTCGTCGGTGCAATTTCTGTTTACGGCGAGTAGAACCTAGTTCTCGGTACCTACGTAAGGTACTATGCCCCTTTCTCTTCCAATTCGCAATAGATAGATAGATACTTGAACTTTCTACGTTGCTTACTGATTAATTAGGCACGATTAGTAACGATACGACCTTTTCAAATATTTACTTCACCTCGCGAAAGTGAGATTTATTCGAGACGAACCTCGGTTTGATTCAATTAACGCACTTTAACGAGATCATTTTTTTCCCATGATTCTATCACTCCAATTTCACCCAAAATAATCGCACCAATCATTTACAATTCACACATTTTTAACATTTAGAGAACTTATATTGTTCAAAAAGGAAAAGCTTTCTTTGTGGAATAGCAAGAATCGAAGTTTGTCATGTATAAGTATTATTAAACACTCAAAACGCACATGTTATTCCTAAAGATCATTTAATAAGCGGAATTCTTTTGTCCAGATCCTAACATCCTGAAACCAATTGTGTGACAGCCATGTCCGGCTGCAACAAAAGAACTTTCAAAGTTAAGAAAATGCTCGTTCATTCATTAACCATGATAGATTAACTGCATAAGAGAGAAAGTTTTCCTAAAGAATAGATTCTTAAACCAAACTAAATTTGTTGCTGACAAAAATTTTGCGGACTATCTGTCTGAGTGACCACAAAGTGACTAATGACAGGAAAGTACCAACGATGTGATTAGAATTGTTTTTTTTTATCATCGTCATGTCTTTCACAGTATTTGATAGATAATTAGTACTTACGGTTTCTTACATTCGTTGTCATCTATCATATAACATTTTACTACTACGTTATTGTCTTTGTCAAATTACGGTAGTTATGTTGCCGTCTAGTACCTAATGCACTAAATGTCTTTAGAAACCAATTAAAGTTATTGTGTAGGTCTTTCTATTTGAGGAAAAACAGTTACGGCAAAATTAACTTTAAAAAGTAATTTATAAGTACGTTACACTATTAAAATGTGAACAAAATATTTATTTTTTTAGGGTTGTGTACCAAAATGGTAAAAAAGGAACCCTTATTTAAATCTGCGCTTCTGCGGTTCCATTTCATAGTCCTCAAAAAATGCATAAATATTCCAGAATCGTTAAATAAAATTAGTTTTGGTAAAAATGTTATCGTTTTCATCTCAATTTGGCCGAAAGCGTTAATTTAGTAAAACGACAAAAATATAGTATTGTCTTCTGTTACCGCGATTGTTATTCATTGAAATTAAACACTTTAAATTAATTTTATATAAAACACACAATAGTGTCCCATTTGTTACTCGTGGGGATAATCTATTACATTCTCTTGGTTAAGCATTTTGTTCCGACAAGTTCCGTGTCCGGGCTTACAAACGGAGTCTAATGACTGAAAATGGGAGTTCCTACATGATAATTACTTACTTTTTTGTCTAACTTGTGCCTAAATGGATTCCATTGTTATTTTAATTTTCGTGTAATTACGGATAATAGACTGTTGGCGAAACAGTCGAAGAATGAAGTCCGCATATTTTAGCAATTTAGCTCCAATGTTTAAACAGTGTTAGTTCATGTAACGATAATTAAACTAAACGTTTTAGAAAACTTTACATGAGAATTTGCGTTTTTCACTTGCAAAGAAAATACGATTTGGTCCGAGTTAATTATGTTTACGCGATGACCCGTGGCGAGTAAACGGCAAATCGGCATTGATTAAGCTGTCTTATTCAGAATATCACACAACGAGCAATTTGCGATTAATGCTCTAGGCTACAAATGGCTACAAAGCGTAACATAGCCCGTTTTTACAATAGAGCCTTTTTCTAGCATTCCAGACTACCAGATAGAGCTGCTCAGAAATAAATAATTCATATCAATTTGCACAATTAATGTGGGAAAGCATTTCTGTTGAATGCACGGTAACCTTTCTCTAAGGGCTCATTAGACGATATTTATGTGCTGACTATGAACTGACAGCGGAGGGTGATATCACAGCTCTTCCTAGCAATTTACGCCCGTGTTAGAACATATTTTGCGCAAAGTGCGAACATCATTTACGTTTAGGGCCACGCCGTTAAATCGACGCTAATGATAGAATTCAGCGCCCGTAAAAACTAGGAAAGCTTTAGCTATTAGAGTGTAACTGATTAGGAAAAACAACGTTTGAATCACTGACCTCTTTCTTGGTTTGATCGTTGATCTTGACGGTGTTCTGTGCGGGTTTGTCGCGGAGGGGGAGATAGCCCTCGCGGCTATCCGCGGAGTCCGAGACGGTAGTCTCCGGCTGCGTGCTGGATTCCACGGTGGCAGTACTTGCCCCAGGATCCGTGGCCCTAGATTCGCTTCCAGTACTCAACGTTGGCGCAGTATCCTTTGGCCCTTCAGCCGTCGTTCCCGAAGTGTCGTACTCGGAAACATTTTCCGTGCTATCCGTGTTCAGCGTCGACTCTGTGTCTTGAACCGTTGGCGTTTCCGTCGTCCGCACGATCGGCCGTATCGTGTAATGCTTCGTCGGCCGATAAGTGGATGGAATAGTCGCGTCTTTGGTCGGAACTGGTGATTCGATTTTAGTGGTTTGAGTTTTGAATTCTACCGTAGTTTCCGGCGCTTTATGGGTGACTTTTTTTGTTTTCGGTTGGATAGTTGCGGTGGAATGGATCGCGGGTGTTGACTTTGTTTTTGTAGTTTTACGGAGGGTTGTGGAGCGTTCTTCAAGGGTAGTAGGTTCAACAGTGGTTACAGTGGTTTGAGGGGGTGTGCGATCAGCGGGTGGGTCCAGCATGGATTGTTTAGGTGTTCGGGAGGGTGGGAAAAAGTAGTCCATGATGGAAGGGGATCGGTTCCTGTTGGCCGGGAGCCATGCCCAGGGGTTGAAATCGATGAGGCGCGGATGCGGCGGGTCGGCGGCGGCGGGCGCACCGAGCGCGGCAAGGACGGCGAGCGCGAACAGAACGTTAAGTGGGGCCATCGCGCGTGCGGCCGCGGCGACGATGCGAGCGGGACTGCGCCGGTGCCGCTCGCCGGGGCGCGCGAGCGCAGCCCTCTACAATACTATACTTACAGTTGTGTAATATGAAATTTCGTATGAATATCAGGAAAGTCTTTTCAACAGTTCACTAGGTGCGTCAATTACTAGGGTTTAACTTTTTCATTTAAAGTACTTTCCTCAAATCTTCTCGGTTGCGGTCTAATTAGTGTCTTCTAAAAAAGCACCAGCTTTTACTTTTCTTCGCAAAGCTTGTTTCTTGTGAAGATAGTTTTTTCTGAGTAGCTTGTTAATGGCTTGAGAAAAATTTTGAACACGCACAGTGCGATCACGCCAACTTTGCACTGATTTGGCACTCTCCGTAGTGACATTGTAGGTATGAAAATGCTGTACTTCACGTAAAACTTGGCAGGAAGAGTTGGCTGGTCCAGCTATATCGATTTTACACCCTATGTGATTGTTTTTAGTAATAAATACCACTTCATAATAATAGTACATTACATACCAAGGCCGTTTAAGTGGGAAATGCCACGGACTCCATGTAATTGTCGGCCGAGGCGAAGCCGAGGTCGACTAACATGTGATCCGAGGCTTTCCCATTTACCGGCCGAGGTTTGTATACTATTTTTCAGCCCGACGGAGCCGGGAGGCGGCTATTTAGTTTTGCGTAAAGTGGCGCTTACCGGCCGGAGGACTGAAAATGTTAATTTCTAAATGTTTTTGTGGCATTTGCGTTTTATCGGCTAGCAATCAACATGGACGTGCTTACATATTTGTAAGCTTTTATACCTTATCACTTCAATATTTATAGCATTTATAGCTACTGTACCAGTAACTATATTTTATAGCTTCAAATAAAAATAAAATAATAGTCAACCGTTGAAAAAATTACAGTATTTTTTTAATTTCCAAAACTCTGAAGACTATTTTCCGTTAATTTCCTTCCTTTTACGCGGTAATTAAAACCGCAGTAACGGTTCCTCTTCAATGTGATCGAAGTGAACAGCCTGCGGCATACGCATCGTTTATTTTTTTGCCCCAAAAATTTTGCATGTCGGTCACTGCGTTCTTGCGCCGAAAAACCGAAAAAATATCGCAAACTTTATTCAATCAGCTTAGCTGTCCGGATCATCGGAGATTTGGTCGTTGGAATTACGACAAATGACAATCAATAACATAGTGAAAGGGACTTGGCGCCACTTGCAGAATTCAGGTTTAGACCTAATCCAAATGTATGTCTGTCAAATTCCATACTAAAAACCGCTTAAGTTGGGATTAGGTACTTCGCGCTCGCGTGCGTGCTCGCCCTCTCGGCTTCTCGAACGTTTGGTGTACAGGCGCCATTACATATTGCGGGTCACAATTAAAGTGTGTTACTTACTTGAGCGTTTAGTTCCCTCAGCTATTAGCGAACTAAATTAAATTAGGATTAGTGCATAAGCAATAGAGTTGGTAAGAATTCTGCTTTTTATGAAGCAAAAGTATAAGAACTTAAATTAGTTACTTTTACGAGTGTGCGCTTCACAGTTATTTGAGTTTTATAGAGTTTTGAACCATGAATCGAGTTTTTTTTAAATTGCAATCCAAAAAATCACAAGCCTTTTACAAAACTACTTACTTATATAGTAAAGTGAATTGTGAATTGCGTCGGGAACTAATCGGCTCTAGCAAAGGACATCCAGTCCGGTCCTAAAATTGAGGACCACTAAAACTCAAAAACCAACACTAATCAGCCCCTGTGGTACTTGTACCGCTATGCAATCATAAGCTACGTTCGGTGCGTGCCTACACCGATGCACGTCTTTAAAATCGGTCCCAAATCGATAAACCCCCAAAATTCTACCGCAGACCGTGTAATGTACGCGTCTCAGTGCTTATATTCCTAATCCAATACAGGATACTGCTTAAGCTATAGGTACTAATATAAGTTGGTCTTTACTTACATATAGCTTTTATGGATTTTAAAACCACTTGGATATTGGCGATCGTTTATTGGAGATAGAATAACAGCCCTTGTGCGCTCCATTTAGTAAATTCCACTGGTAACCAAGAAGGTGTATGCAAATTGACAACCACAGTGTTGTGTCAATATAAATTAATAATAAAATTAAAATAAATTATTATGGGACAATCTTACACAAATCGACCTAGTCCCTCGGTAAGCTGAATAAGGCTTGTGTTGTGGGTACTAGACGACGATACATATAATAGTTTATAATAAATACTTAATTACATAGAAAACATCCATAACTCAGGAACAAATATTCGTGATAAACACACAAATAAATGCCCTGACCAGGATTCGAACCCGGGACCTCCTGCTTCGTAGGCAGGGTCACTACCAACTAGGCTAAGAGGTCGTTATGTACAGACGTCTGTTTGTTTGTACTTATAAAGTTAGATCGAATTATCAGAGAAATTCCTAATTTTTGTTCAAAAATGATGAAGTTTGACCAAAACATGTAGAAGTGTAGTTACCATGTCTGTCAGATAATCTGTGCAGGTAGCACAAGGAAGTCTGTAACCAAAAAAACTCAAAAAGTTTTGCTAGCATTTCACCAAAAAATAATGACAGTATTGTATTGTAACTTATAAAAAAAAACAATTGATAATTCTCAAAAAGAGTTTCGTTTTATCTATGACCTAGAGGTAATTTGCACCTTGTATCCCTAGGACTGGCCTAGGTCTGTCTCATCGGATAAATTACATCAAACACAATTGGAAATTATCTGTTTCTTACGATTATTTAAGATGTTTTAATTTCATGAAACCAACACGGCATCACAGTAGAGGCAGACAACAGGGGGACTTATATTTGTAAACTAACCTAAGTTTATCTTCTTACGAGATTTCGCAGAAAGAAGGAGGCGTATAATACTTACCTAGATAATCGGGAACACGTGCTAGACGAACACACTTAAATCACATCTTCATATCTTCAAAGGTTACATTGTAAGCAAAGAAACAACCGTGAAAAAGAAAATTACACGAGTGAGTAAAAATATTTTCTCTCTAATCTTATTAAATGTTTTACAAAAACTCCCGCTTCCAAGGATACAATGTATTGACTACAGGAGGTAGTTCCACAGACAATCAAGATGGTGTTTGTATTAATAGGGTACCTATAGGTTATATTGTAAGTCGTATTTCTCTGCTTACAAGAAGGAACATGCCTATTACTCGAGGTACCTAACTATAAAGTTCTATGCACGTCTAAAGTGAACTTGAAAGAAATGCAATAGGTTATACACGTTATCACAAAGGTACTGGTTATTTGTTTAAGGGCGTTATCAGTATCATATTCTAGTTTTTTTACACAAAAAAATATATAGAGGGTTAATTTATTAGACTGATTCTACACTTCTTCTTGTTACACTTTCTTCTTATTACACCTTATATTTAGAATGGTCTATTTTTTACCTAGCGGTGCGATTATCTATAGTACCTATTCGAGGTAAAAGTTGTGTTTTTTCGCACATTCGCGCTTGCAAACCGCAGGCCGCTGTCATTATAACAAATTTCGCATTCACAGGGTTATCTCTAGTCCTCGCGGCTTTCACATTTCCGTATCCTTAAGTAGTAGATTGGGATCAGAAGGCGCGTGCCACTATGCATGTGTCCGACTGTCCGACATAGAGGATCTGTGTCTTTGTGTTCAATTTATTGTTTTAATCCCGAGCAAGCTGATCACAGGAATACAGAAGCGGTTACTTTTTTAAGTCTACAAGTGTATTTTTATTTATATATATAACACTCGCTAAGGCGTATAACCAAATTAAAGAAATAGTGGAAACATTCGCCGGGGTCGATCGGGCGTCGATAGCTCAATATGCTATCTGACCGTGGTGTTCAGAGAGGTCGTGGGTTCGAATCCCGCTTGACGCGGAGAATTTTGGCCCGTGGCCCGTAGACCCGATGACCGATGGGGCAAAAAGGTTCTTGAGTGGCGACCACGTACCGGAAGACTCAGCGTGGGAAGCCCCTAGGCTAAATGGACCAGCAATATGGTTAGGGTCGCGGGAGACCGTTGGATAAGGTCGGGGATTAACCGTTCGTTGTGGAAACCTTTGGGAAGGTCTTTGTCCAGCAATGAACGTCTTTCGGTTGGCGGCGGTGGCGGCGGGAGGAAGCTTTTTTAGGATAAAATCCAGTAGTCCCGTTAATGTTGTCAAACATATTGCTTGCTGAAGTGAAATGCCTTTAAAATCGGTCGAATTAAGAGTCATTTGCGATATCTCAGCAGCTAAAAGTACAATTTTTACCAATTTGCACTTATTTGCTGTTGTTTATTTTTAAAAGGAGCATTTTGCTGGTATAATGTGTAGAACATGACGCAAATACGCTTTTTTAGCACACATTCAGTGTTTATTTTGAGATTCCTGAATACATTCGTGTCACGTCTTTGCGTATTTCACTTTTGTCTGGTAAAGAGAGTTTACCCTTTTTTTAATGATTTGTTATTTATTTTTTGTACTAACAATTACTTCCTATCATAATGTAAAACTTTTTTGGATAATATTACCTACTTACGAAGCTATTTTTTTTAATGCAACCCATACACGTAACATTGAAGTGAAACTCAAACAAGTAGATTCAAATAACATAAAGGACATATCGGTATACATACTTGTCCCTGGAATAGTACCAGTATTTGACCGTTTCGGCACTCCACTGCACTTTAGTGGCCGGTCCCGCCGAGTCACCGTCGCGTCGCGTTACCTTCGTCGGAGAAAACGACTAATTCCGTTAGTCGCTGGACGATTGTCAGCCGACTATAAGTCACCGTACCGCAGTAAACCTATCAGTACCTTAACTGTGCGTTAACCCACCACGGCATTCATAATCATTTCGAATTTTGAATCTTATTTTTATTTTAAAGTCTAAACTTACAATATTTGCTTCTGGACTAAATCCCTCTTGCAATATGACCATCGCGTTCTGAATCATGATGGAAGCGCTTTAACTCCTAATCAACTTTGTGAAAATCCATTAAAATATATCCTTTATCATCTTCTTGGTTTATAAATACTACTTGATTATTATAATCGTATTCTGATATTCCAGTCCCCAAACTGTTGATGTCTACTAAAGGCTTGGAACAAGACATATTTATTTGTTCAGGCAGACAAAGACGCATATTACAATCGAGCTAAAACTTTAATATCAAGATACTGGTAGACTTTTATACTATAGAGCCCAGGCCCTGCCCCTCATTAATCCTACTGAAACTCGATACTTTGTGCTTTCAGTGTCTATATAATCATTTACTGATAAACACGTTTCCCAACATATTGACAAACCATAAAATCCGACTGCATTTCTCACGTTCCTCACGTCTGATTAAGTCGAGAGGAAACCACCGGAAAAAGCTTTCGCTTTGCTATTAGCACATAAAAAAATAACAGTAGTTGTTATACGATTGAAAAGCCTAAGTGAACTAACCGTATCGACAGTCGGTGCGACAATTTCTTGAAGTAATCTTAATGCATGTTATAGAACTGTCATAGGAGTTTGATTTCCATAAAGCCACAGATATCAAACGAACTAGATCCACCAGGCTTTGTACTGAAAAAACTCGCAAAATAAACACTCCTCGCTGTAAGGACAATAAAATTATTAGAGACACAAAATAAATATAACATATTATCTTGCCTGAAACGCAGGGAATCCTAGGTCAGGCGCATGCCCCTTAAATAAAGTCATTATTTGTCCAAATGTATTTGTGCAATCACCTATATTTAATAAAATTAGGTAATCTTTCGTATGACTATGTTTCAAAATTGTAGAGTCTAACCTACCTAATTTATGTCTAACCTGGCCCTGATACTTTGTGATTCTAACAAGCAACGATTCATGCTGTCTACACAGTAAGTATGTCTCCGGTAAAGCTAATCTTGTGCCGTAAGACAATGAAGTGCTGCACTGTATAAGTGGTCCCGTTGTTCGTTTTCTCTTCTGATAAGTAGGCTTCTAAGTTTTTATCTGGCTGTTCAGTCATCTGCAATCAATTGCAATACCTACGAAGTGCGCAAATATATCTACAAAATAAAAAATATCTAAAATATAGGTAGAACCATAAGAGCATGTTATACATTTTTGCGTTCTTTGTAATACCCCCGTCGCAAGTCTTGTAACATGGCCGATAACTTTAACTTAATGTAGGTACTGTTTAAAGAGGGCCGGTGTGGAAATGATAAAACCACGCGGACATCAGAAACTAAAGTATTGCTGGTCAATAATACATCAAACAAAACCATTAGCGATACATAAGAAAACAAAAAATTCAAATTCCCTTTTATAGCGCAATGCGTTTTTATCACAAGATAGTAAATAAACTGTAGACCCGATGTCATGAACTTACCTATGAGAGCGCCTGCGCTGCCCCAATTCCGATGTCTGTTTACAATGTTCATTGTTCAGTTTAACCAAATATTCAGCATTATTCAATTTCCGTTACATCTTGTCTCTGCTACGGAGTACGGTGTAGTCAGATCAATTTTTGACATTCAAAAATCTAAATAAATAGTTTTTGCTGAAATCAAACAATTTTAATCTCATTCCGATGTCTTTCCGTTAATTTTAATTTATTTGCATTGGACATAGTATAGTCAATTCCATATAAATGTTTGTTACAAACAATTCTCTAACATCTTACGTTCAGTTGCAGACGGGTTCTGAAGAAGTCAACAAATTCTTAAGAAGTAATCTATTAACCCTAGGCAATATCTATCCATCCGTATGACATTTGTTAGAAAGAGACAAAATTAAACAGAGGTTTGCCAAATGTTGGGAATGAAGAAGGTTAAAATATACCTACCGTGCACATTTCCTCTAAACTCCATTTGTATATTGTCCATTGGGGTTTGACCTCTGGTTTGGAAGTGACGCATCGTAACTAGCACCTGCAGGCCTCTCTTTATCACTACAATATGCAAGAGAGGGAGATACCAATTTTCGATCGGTAAATTTTCGTGGTTCTAGACCTGCTCAGCTTTTATTTCGCTTACTAGAAACACCCTGAAATTATTTCTGTATTCCAGTCCCATAATCTGCAGATTTACAGATTTTTCAGTTGATCTGGCAACATTTAAGCACCTTCCGAAACGTGAATTTGCGTTGAATCAACGAGCAATTGCTCTCATGGATGGAACGGGTGCTCGGGAACTAAGAGGCCGTGAAATTTCGATTCGGTAAACAGGTTGCCCTTCTGTGATAATCACAATACGGTATTCTACTCTAAATATTTGGGCCACCGAGTTTAAGGTAACGCTTATATTTTATCCATAGCTGTTCTCACTACTCAGTAAAGGGCCTCCCTTGTGTTTCGTCACTCATCATTGCTATAGTTCTGCCGCCAGTTACCACAAAATGCGTCTAACATAGTTCGCACATCGCGGCAAAATAGGCGAGAGGCCAAATATATGTCAAGTCGTGCTATATACTTACTCGTACTCGCGACCCATGACCACGACCACTCGTTAAAAGTGAACGACTTTGAAGAAGAAGAATTAGTATACTGTTGTAACAACCTCAACTTGGGCTATTAAGAGAAAAAGAGAAAATAAATTTAGAAAATGAAGTTACCTGGAAGAGGTGCAGAATGCCCAAAAATATCCTACTAATTTTTAAAGTGACAAAGTTCTAACTAAATGTTGAGAGCATAAATAAAATAAAATAAATTACCTCAGGGTCAAATGGGAATCAGGCCACTATGCAAGGTATGTGTAATCTAGCAGCGACATTTAAATTAAGGACGCCTCACTGCTAAATCACGATATGGACATGTTCAAACAAAACAACAGATTCAAGTTTCAGTCATATAATTATTATTTTATAATCCCTCCCTAGGGTTAACTGGTTAGGTTACAAAATATGTTCCTCAGTTTTATCGGAACCAGTTCAAGTTGAGTTGGTTTGTAATAATAGTCACTTAAGTTCTAGGTACCACACGCCCACGGTCTCCTCATGTAGCTGGTAGCTTACATGGAAATGATGGCACTCGGCCTTACAAACAATTTATTTAGTTCACAAAGAATAACCAGAAAGTCCACTAATATGGTTCACTGTATCATTAAGCAAGTTTATATCACTCGATCAACCACTTTAGGTATAAGTTTTAGTGGGCACTATAAATATGGAAAATGTACATCACCATAATTTCACCAGCGGGGATACTCAGATATTCATCTAGGGCAGATGCCAGCTAGGAATGAGAAGTAACACGACGAGTAGACCGCTTAGAGAGGCTCATACCTCAACTAAATCATCATTATAAAAACAAACCAAGAAAAAAAAACCCCTGTGGACAAAGAAAATATCCTAATTAGAATCTTATTCGTTTTCATAATTTTCTAGGACCTTCCATCATCACAGTCTTTATCATCAACATATTAAACAAGTAACTTACCAGGGTTTAGTCTGGGGTTAGTAGTTCCAATATCAACCGGGACATTCCTATTCTCTTACTAGCTCTTGTCCGGGTGACTGGGATACTCTTTGTGAACCTGAAAATACAAGCATCCCGTAACAGCCTTTACAAAAAAAACAAACCACGCTTTGAACTTGCAGTCGCCTCATAATGGCGTCCACGACAACTTACCATATAAATTATATAAAAGATTGGGATCTCTCCCCTTTACAGCTTCATTTTATTCCACTCATCTGGACGTCCTTGTTGACGCTGAAAAGACAGAAACTCTAATATTAACTAGTCTTTGAAATCCACCACGAATAAAATGCCACGTGCCATGAGGCCTACCATCTTTTATCTAAATTCCCCTATCCAACGTCTGTGTGACAACGGTACCGGAACACGAATGAATCGACGAAATCGCCTTCCATAAAGACAACGCGCCATAAAAGACCTCACACACTCAAACCTTTACCATCAACGAAATCTATATCTCAAATTGTAGTAATGTAGAATTTACTTTTCCAAATAAAACTATTTCTTTTTAAATCTAGTATTTTAATAATGAATGAACATTTGAAGGTTTGAAGACATAACAATAATCACCATCCATCTTAGACCTGAAACGAAGTAAGTGTGAACGACCTTTTTCTCCGTGTCACTATTAGGTGTCTACCTTATCTATGGCAAGACTCCGGCAAACTGACAGTTCTTTTGTCAACCAGTTGAATGCTTTATTATTGTGAGATTGAAAAGTTTATTCTTAGTTTAATTATGGATGTATGCATTTATCACTAGTGCCAGAACATAAGTATAAACGTCAGGCATGTAAATTTATTATTAAATGAGTGAGATTTGGCCCTGAAGAGGCATATTGTAGCTACAAAACAATGTCGGATTCTTCCTTATAACAGTGAGTTAAAACATTAATTTCTATTCAAAATTTTAAGTTAGGACAGGGTCTTAGCAATTAGATATTATCTTAGGTTTATACTTTATTGTTTTCCTTCAGATTTCTGTATGAAATACTTGAATTCAGTGTTTTACTAAACATCCAAAGTTAGTGTTATACTTGTCGATTTGAGGTTACAAAACTAACTCCATAAACTTAATTGGATACTATAAAGTGTTACAGTTCATCTTTAGTTGGGTTAAAAAAAAATTAAAAGAATTTTAATTTTTTTTTTTTTTTTTTTTAAACCTAGGGAGGTGAGCAAATTAAAGTACTATACCTTAAAGGAGAAGGTCTCTAAGAATTAAATACTTAGTTTCTAACATCAACTATTCTACTTTATTGGGGAGTGATCAGTTCGCCCAATTTTATACTACTAAATTATATCTTAACTATTACTGACGATAATACTATCGCGTTTAAACTAGTAATACTATTTAAACAACATTACTCTACTTGGTTTCCTAACATTACTTTTAATCAGGTGCACCCAATTTGTTAATACTAATTATGGCAAAGAGAGCTTTTACTTTATTAAAGGATTGCCGTATTATTTACAACCGAGGTAGTAAGAGAGCGGCTAATCGGTTTAGCCATTCTTCAATACTAGAATCTCGAAATAAAGGTTCGATCATGAAATGATCCTGGCTAGAAAGAAACTCTTACAGATTAATTTGCTTTCAGCCTGTTTTCTACTCTGAGAGTCAACGCGATTCACTAATGCGTTTTCTCCGCTAGAAATTAAGTGTTAAACATAGTTATCCTTAACGAAACGAAAGAGAGTTCATATCTTTATAAGGATAAAAAATTATCTCTTAAATTAACGAGCAAGAGGGTCGTCATAATAATGTGAGTGTATATCTTTATTAGGATATATCGTATATATTTTAAAAACAACATAGGGTAAAGTATTCTATCAAAGTGTCTTTATAAGGACAAATGTAGGAAATATAAGGCCAATGGTCCGTATGCATCCGATACCAAGGGTAAAGTAAATATAATCACAAGGATTTATATTTTATAATAGAAAAGAGAAGTAGTTACGTCCTAAGGGGAGAAGACGATGACCGTGAAGTAGACGGCTCGGCTTCACCAGGTCGCACAATATCTTTTATATGAAAGTTACCTAGGAGTTTTCCTGCTAGGGATTTTAAAGTATAAACAAGTGGTCCTAGTTTTTTGTGTATAACACATTTCTCGTAACGGGGAGCTAATTTAGCCGAAAAGTGTTTAGCGGCATTCGACAATGGGAAACATCTTTTGTAAACGATCTGGCCTTCTTCCAGTTCTACGTGGCGCTTCCGCATGTTATAATATCTAGCGTTACGTTCATGGGAGGCGACCAACGAGTTACGCACCTTTTGAAATATAGTTTTTAACTCTTTGAGTTTATCAGAAAAAGCAAAACTTGTATCCAGCTGAAGGGCGTTTTGGTCTAATGGACCATCATCATTATACAAAGAGCCCTCTAGAATCATCTGACGACCATGTGTTAAGAAATACGGAGTGTGTTTGGTAACCTCGTGAGTGGCAGTATTTAAAGCACATTGGATCTCCGCTATGTTCTTATCCCAATTACGGTGATCTGAACGTACGTATGATGCAATGGTCCTTACCAATTCGCGGTTTACTCTTTCCGTTTGGTTCGTCTGAGGATGATATCTAGGGTTATAGAAAATATGCGGAACGCTATATTTGACCATAAGGTCTCTGAAATCCTTAGAAGTAAATTGAACACCATTGTCACAGAAAATATATTTCGGTACCCCGTGTACCAGTAAGATTCCTTTTTCTACGCACTTAACTATCGCCTTCGCGGTTATAGTACGCAGAGGAAAAAGAGTTACATATTTACTAAAATAATCAGTACACACAAAGAGGTATTGATTTCTTAAATATGAGGGAGGAAATGGACCAAGAATGTCACAAGAAATTGCTTCGCCTGGTGACGACACGCGTCGGGGAGAACCCATGAGACCAGGTCTAGCTAGATTTACAGGCTTATAAGTCCTGCAAATTTCACAAGTATGAACGTATTCTTTTACATCTGAGAAAAGTGTAGGCCAAAAGTATATTTCAGCAATTTTAGAATGAGTCTTGGCTACCCCAAAATGTCCTGCAGTAGGATCATCATGATACTTCTTTAGAATCTTTTCCCGTTCCTCAAAAGGTAAAACCAACTTCCAGCCAAATTGGTCTGTCAGGCGATATTTATTGTTCTCAATTTTGAAATTAGGATACAAAGATGGTTTTTCCTTGACCTTTCCGTAAAGGTCTTGATACCATGGATCTTGAGAAGTAGACACATCGATCTCATTTATATGAATACGTGAAAGGCAATCAGGAATGATATGTTCTTTACCCTTCCTGTGTATAATTTCAAAATTAAACTGACTTAGTCTGCACGCCCAACGGTTTAGACGACCAGTTGGATTTTTCAAGTTGGTAAACCATTTTAACGACGCATGGTCAGTTACAATGTAGCATTTTCTACCTTCTACGTATGCTCTATACTGCTCTAATGCATATATAATACTCAAAAGTTCGCGTTCGGTAGCCGAATAAGAGACTTCTGGCTTATTTAGAGTACGACTACAGTAAGCTATAGGATGATCGACCCCGTCAAACTTTTGCATCAGTACCGCACCGATGGCATACGAAGAAGCGTCAGTATGTATGTAGAAATCATTATCGAAGTTAGGGCATTTAAGAATAGGTGCTGACACTAAGGCAGATTTCAGTAAGTTAAAAGAATCATTGGCTTCATTTGACCAAACAAATGAAACCTTTTTGCTAGTTAGCCGTGATAACGGACGAGCAATTTTAGAAAAATTATTTATGAAACGCCGGTACCAACCGCACGTTCCCAGAAAACGTTTCACTGCTTTTGCATCTTCAGGAATAGGAAAATTCAAAATGACATCAATCTTAGACGGATCTGTTCTCAGACCGTGTTTATCAATAAGGTATCCTAGATATTTAAGTTCACTTCTACAAAAGAGCGATTTTTTCATATTAATAGTTAAGTTAGCAAATTTTAGTTTTTCATATACCGCATTTAACAAACGTATATGTTCATCAAAATCAGAAGTACAAATGATGATGTCATCAATGTAACAGAAAACTTTATTATCGAACTCAGCAGTGAAAAGATTATCCATTAAACGTTGCATAGTTGCAGCAGCTCCGACCAAACCAAAACACATAACATTGTAATGAAATAGGCCCTTTCCGGGTACAGTGAAGCTAGTTTTTTCTTTAGAATCATTACTAAGAGGAATTTGATGATAAGCGGCACTTAAGTCCAAGGAAGTTAAAAATTTAGCATCGCGTAAGTTATCTAAGATATAGTGAACGTATGGAACTGGGTAAGCGTCTGATTTCGAAACCGAATTCACTTTCCTACTGTCTAAGCATAGTCTCATATCCCCGTTAGGTTTTTCCACCATGACGACAGGCGAACTCCAGGGTGAGTGAGATGGTTCTACTATTCCCGCTTTTAACATACGATCCACTTCTTTCTCTAAAGCTTGTTGTTTTTGAGGACTAAGCCGATAATATTTTTGTTTAATAGGAGGTGAGTCTCCCGTATCTATAATATGTTCAATTAAATGTGTTTTTCCTAAACCCACTTTATCAGTATTAATTTGGTCGAATTTTTCTTTCACCGCTTCAAGCTGGTGTTTTTGTTCATAAGTCAAAGAGTCAGAAGTTATTAAACCCGTATCAGATTTAGATAAGTCGAGACTAGCCAAGTGGTGTTCATCACCCTTGGGAATATCAGTAATAAGTCCAGGTGCTAAGTTAAATGCTCTCCAAAAATTTAAACCCAAAACTATAGGTTGAGCAAGTTGTGGATGAATATTGAAATGAACTAATTTAATTTCTCCTCTATAATTAATAGGTAAAACCATGAATTTTGTGCATATCAGGCGATTATCGTTGGCTACACGAATAATTACTGGCTTTTTGTGAGATTGGATAGCAATCCCACCTGTAGCAAAAACTAGATGACTATCTTTACCTAAAAAGCTGGTACTAGCACCAGAGTCTAACAGACCTCTAAAATTTAAACTTAGTATATTTAAAAGAGCATAAACTCGGTCATCTCCCTTTGGAGGATTAAAGAAAATTGTCTTTTCTGCAGAAAAGGGAGCAGAAGGGTTATAGTTGTTATTTTTAGAAAAGACAAACTTATTTAGTTTTTTGTCGGAGTTTTACATTTAGAGCATTCGGGAGTGCGGACTCCTTTTTCCCCACAACGAAAACATACAATGTCCCGAGAAACAAAACACGACTTAGTAGTGTGGTTAGTTTTCCCACATCTGAAACACTTAACTCCAGACGAATTCTGTGACATCGAAGCAACGAACTGCTTCGAAGGGTTATAAGGACGTGAAGGATAACGACGACGATCCTGATTATTATTGGCAGCAACATCCGAAGTGTTAGGTTCCGGCTTCTTAGCTATCACCGGTTCACGAAATGTGCTTGCTTTAACCTGAGCGAGTTCTATCCGTTTACATAACGATTTCAAGTGTTGAACAGAGTCAACATTGTGTAAAGCCAAATCCCTAGAATATTCAGGACGAATATTTCTCATCAAAGTATCAAGTTTTTCCTGCTCTGGAACCTCCTTAGTCAAACGCTCGTACATGCCCAGAACAGTCGAGACAAAATATACAATGGTTTCAGACTTGGCCTGAGTCCTTGAACGGATCTCCTGCAGCAATTGGTAATCCAAGTCTGGAATATCAAATTCTTCCCGTAAAGCGACGGTGACCTGTTGATAAGATAACAGTGTATTACGTTGGGATCGGAACCATGACAACGCTGGACCCTCTAAGATTTCAGGAAAACCCCTGTATATACGGTCTTCTGAAATACGTCTTGCGTTCCGCAGCTCCTCCAACCTAGTAAGGAATGAACGCACACAAGTGTCACCCTTAAATTTCAAATTTAAAGAGTTAATATTAAAAGTCTTGTCCGGTTTGTACACAATTTCCCTAACCACTTGAGTTTGGGCCGAAGAAAAGTCCTCATCATCAGAATCAGGTGATGATGCAGCACTATCCTCCTCTAATCGTTCCAACAAAGAATCTAACATGGCTTTAAGGAGCTGTACCTCATTCGACTCCTGTAATCGAGAGAGACGGCACAAAAGATATTTAACCCGAGATGACAGGCGGTCTCTAGCAGACGTAGACAAATCCTCCGAAATCTCTTGCTGAATCTCCTCCGCTTTGCGTTGACAGATCTCAAGTTCCACGGCAGGATTGCTTTGAGCCATCTCCGGAAATTTTAAACTACCCTTCTTGGCGAGAGCGGCTGTTTGTTTCAGCGCCTGACACAAACTAGTCCTACGAGATTCTGGGTTAACGGGAAGCTTCCGTATCGCCAGCTCATGTGTGATCTCGTCTTTATGTAGGTGAGTGATTTTACAACCCGCTTGTAAGAAATCCATGTTAGGTAATGTATCTTGTATGTACCTTATTCAATTCAAGAATATTCAAAATTATTCGAGTTATTTAAACTTACTTAAATTTTCTTATTCAGATTTTAGTCACATCCGGTAGTTGAGTAAAACTCTATTTATAATCACTTAAGCTAAGCCTCAAAGTTTGCAAGCTTAATGGCTGCTTAAAGAAAAAGTTGACATACAATTTTAACAGTAAGTGTTCATATTTCATAACACTATTTCAAAGTGTAAGGTATAAAGAATATTTAGAATTCTTATAGATAACACCAGTTATACAACAGTTGCAAATGCGGAAGTACACCTTACAAACTATAAACAGGTTAGTTGCTTGAACATGTCCTATATACCTTGCGCCTACTAAATGAACAATAGTTTAAATGTTAATATAGGCCAAACGTTGGGTACGCTACTGTAATAACCTCAACTTGGGCTATTAAGAGAAAAAGAGAAAATAAATTTAGAAAATGAAGTTACCTGGAAGAGGTGCAGAATGCCCAAAAATATCCTACTAATTTTTAAAGTGACAAAGTTCTAACTAAATGTTGAGAGCATAAATAAAATAAAATAAATTACCTCAGGGTCAAATGGGAATCAGGCCACTATGCAAGGTATGTGTAATCTAGCAGCGACATTTAAATTAAGGACGCCTCACTGCTAAATCACGATATGGACATGTTCAAACAAAACAACAGATTCAAGTTTCAGTCATATAATTATTATTTTATAATCCCTCCCTAGGGTTAACTGGTTAGGTTACAAAATATGTTCCTCAGTTTTATCGGAACCAGTTCAAGTTGAGTTGGTTTGTAATAATAGTCACTTAAGTTCTAGGTACCACACGCCCACGGTCTCCTCATGTAGCTGGTAGCTTACATGGAAATGATGGCACTCGGCCTTACAAACAATTTATTTAGTTCACAAAGAATAACCAGAAAGTCCACTAATATGGTTCACTGTATCATTAAGCAAGTTTATATCACTCGATCAACCACTTTAGGTATAAGTTTTAGTGGGCACTATAAATATGGAAAATGTACATCACCATAATTTCACCAGCGGGGATACTCAGATATTCATCTAGGGCAGATGCCAGCTAGGAATGAGAAGTAACACGACGAGTAGACCGCTTAGAGAGGCTCATACCTCAACTAAATCATCATTATAAAAACAAACCAAGAAAAAAAAACCCCTGTGGACAAAGAAAATATCCTAATTAGAATCTTATTCGTTTTCATAATTTTCTAGGACCTTCCATCATCACAGTCTTTATCATCAACATATTAAACAAGTAACTTACCAGGGTTTAGTCTGGGGTTAGTAGTTCCAATATCAACCGGGACATTCCTATTCTCTTACTAGCTCTTGTCCGGGTGACTGGGATACTCTTTGTGAACCTGAAAATACAAGCATCCCGTAACAGCCTTTACAAAAAAAACAAACCACGCTTTGAACTTGCAGTCGCCTCATAATGGCGTCCACGACAACTTACCATATAAATTATATAAAAGATTGGGATCTCTCCCCTTTACAGCTTCATTTTATTCCACTCATCTGGACGTCCTTGTTGACGCTGAAAAGACAGAAACTCTAATATTAACTAGTCTTTGAAATCCACCACGAATAAAATGCCACGTGCCATGAGGCCTACCATCTTTTATCTAAATTCCCCTATCCAACGTCTGTGTGACAACGGTACCGGAACACGAATGAATCGACGAAATCGCCTTCCATAAAGACAACGCGCCATAAAAGACCTCACACACTCAAACCTTTACCATCAACGAAATCTATATCTCAAATTGTAGTAATGTAGAATTTACTTTTCCAAATAAAACTATTTCTTTTTAAATCTAGTATTTTAATAATGAATGAACATTTGAAGGTTTGAAGACATAACAATAATCACCATCCATCTTAGACCTGAAACGAAGTAAGTGTGAACGACCTTTTTCTCCGTGTCACTATTAGGTGTCTACCTTATCTATGGCAAGACTCCGGCAAACTGACAGTTCTTTTGTCAACCAGTTGAATGCTTTATTATTGTGAGATTGAAAAGTTTATTCTTAGTTTAATTATGGATGTATGCATTTATCACTAGTGCCAGAACATAAGTATAAACGTCAGGCATGTAAATTTATTATTAAATGAGTGAGATTTGGCCCTGAAGAGGCATATTGTAGCTACAAAACAATGTCGGATTCTTCCTTATAACAGTGAGTTAAAACATTAATTTCTATTCAAAATTTTAAGTTAGGACAGGGTCTTAGCAATTAGATATTATCTTAGGTTTATACTTTATTGTTTTCCTTCAGATTTCTGTATGAAATACTTGAATTCAGTGTTTTACTAAACATCCAAAGTTAGTGTTATACTTGTCGATTTGAGGTTACAAAACTAACTCCATAAACTTAATTGGATACTATAAAGTGTTACACTGTGAACTGGGGTATGGTGTATGTAATCAACTAATCATCGCGACTTCAATGGCTCGACTATGGGTGCGTGGTCATTTCAGCAAGCAATATTGTAAGTGACAACATTTAAATATTTAGCTTTTAGCTCTATTAGACGAGTTACTACTTATTTTCGGGTCTCAGATAAGTTAACGCAATGGACTTTTAATAGAGAGAATTAAAAAAGTGTAAAAAAGGGCGGTCTTCCACATTGAATCCTGGGGGACAGCGCTATGCATACTCGTATAGCACACAGGAGCGTGATGCAGATACACCGTTAAAAGCACTTGTCTGAAGTGGCAGTTCCTCATATACTGTAACGGGTGAATTTTAGTACCTATAGATAATAACGACCAGTACTGAATTCAGGATGTCACGAGCTAGAGTCGTACCACTCTAGATCTGTAGTCCATGTAGGATTTTATTAAAATAAGATCATTGGTCAACTTCAATGTCTTCCTCAACATTGAATGCTGATCGTTGAAGAGTAGATATCTAACGTGGGTAAGCTCAATTGTACTGACAAAGATCTTGGTCAGAGTCAGAGGTTCTCAACCGGAGGTTCGTGAGACTGAACGTCAAAACAGTGCCCGAAGACGTATCACATGAAAACCAATATTCGTTTTATTTTGGTATTTAGTTTGGCTTGCATCTATACTCGTAGAAACAAAAGACATTGGTGTTTCACAAAACATGCGTGTAAGTATCTAATTACCTAAATAGAGAAAGGACACTTCTTACATTTTTCACGGTTTATTAAACGTACGTACTGTACATACTCGTACATACCTACGCGTATCGTTTACACGTACCTACTAGCTGATATCAGATTAAATAGACATTTGGCATTCCTTGTATAAGGTTTCTACTATAAGATAAAATTGGCAAGTTGGATGAGATAAATAAACAATTTCAATAGGAATAGTTTTATTAGTCATTAAAAAAAAAACATGTCACTAAAAATATTACGATTCAAAATCAATTATTATATTATGGGAAACTGAAAGGTTTGGAACCGCTATGCCAGATTTACTTTGTCTATTACTATAGATATTGTTCTGTTCATTGAATGGAGCGACATTTGCAATTTATCCTCCATTCGTCGCGTTCAATCGGAGACAGATCTGACTGATTTACTTACATCAAAGTTCTGCCGCAAAACCTTCCGACACAGACTACTCAGGTCTTATGTACTTACTCAATAATAATAAAAACAGCGCCATTAGCAATAGTAAGTTAAAATGGATCTAAGACTAAAACATGAAACCTGACGTTCGGTTTAAAAACACGTACTAATTGGCTAAGTAAGCTAGTACTTTAAAACAAACAAACGTGCAAAACCGGACACGAGAACGAAGAACCGGGCATAAAAACAAGTTCACGGAATAAATAAATTCAGGAATGTGTGTAGAAGAGTATCTGCTACATGATTAAGTAATCTGTGTCCATGCAGTCCCTCCAATTGGAAAGATGGTCGCACGGGCGTCCGTGATTCGGTACTTAAGTGCATCAAGTAATGTATGCCTATACTGTTATCTTAACCATAGAATGCATGGAAACTGGTAGCTTCCTGTAGTGACTTGTGCTTTTTAACATAACTTATGCGCAATTTGTCTTGGTCTCTAACACTTTCGCGGCCGTATGGGTTTGTGGGGCAGTTACGCTGGTCGGCCGGTACGTCCATTCTCATAATAATCAATATGATCGCGGTGAATAACAGAACATAATGACCTGACGCTTGGCACCTATAGGATAATGGTGCGAACACACTGAACACTCTTGCTGGAGGGGAAAATATGCTGTTTTATAGGAAACTAGTAACATGGCGTCTACAAGGTGGGACAAAAATAGAGGTGATCCGTTAAGGAGTATATCAGTATCGTACTTAGATTAGAAAAAAGTACTTTTTTACGCATTTGTGTATGTACATATGCACCGTCGTCAAGTACCTACCCAAAACCCAAGCTTTATTTGAGATTACTGTAGGACTGAGTAGTTTTGTGAAAAATTGCGCCAGTTTTTTTTATTGTCCTGGCTCAGATTAGGCTTGCTCATATGTAAATAAGTTTACCCTGCTGTCGTTCCATTACTTAAAAATCTATTTAATTTTCGAATATGAGCTCGCTGTACAGTCACCTGCAATAGTATATGACGCTGTGAAGGCCGCAAAAATATGTGACACAGTCTTGTTTGTACCGCCATAAGAGCGTGTCACATATTTTTGCGGCCTTCACAGCGCCATGTACTATTGCAGGTGACTGTACTAGGTATTATGCTTAATCATAGAGATAAATAAGTAGTATTTTTATATGGCAACAATGTCACAAAACAAAGTGGAAATGCGTCTCTAGAATGATGTCATTATGAACTTGATTGCAGCTTAATGATAAGCTTTAATATCTGCGACAGACAATGACAGCTTGATCGAAGAAAGATTGCGTTCTGCAAAATGCCATGTTTCACTAGCTCTCATTAGATAACAATCGCCATGTGAAAGTTTATAAAATTTGTTTTATTTTTATTTGTGACTGTTAGTATGAGACATGTTTCTGCGTTCGTCAACTCTACACGAATTCAACTCAACCCAATTAAACTCACCCGTGGCCCTGTTTACTTGTTACGAGGTTAGAGACGCTTCTTTTGCGACGTGTAGAAAACAAACTGCATATATTGGTCCATATTAGAAATGAATCGTTAACGTCATGGAATTTAACATTTTCTTTTAAAAAATCCGTTCTCATCTCAAAAAAAAGTTACTTTGCTACTACTACGCGTTACCGAAATAGCCACTCCAGCACAGTATTATAATTATAGTTTCACTCCGCTCCACTCCACTTTCCGCTCCGCTTTACCTCCAACCCCTCGGCCTGTGCTGTGGGCAAATTTGCTTGCGCAAACGCAGCGGCAGTAGCGCTGGAATTGATTGAGCCCCGTAATTACGCGCAGTGGGACACGGACGTGAAGACTTTGTTGAGGCTTCAGTGGAGATTGTCTCACGAATAAAGTTCCTTATCTACTTATCAAATGTGTTATGTTTTACCAAACACTTTCTAAAATCCTCCGTACAAAGTAGGGCCTAATTAGGCTGGAATTATCGCATTTTAAGTATAAACTGTTTTCTTGAAGAACAGTTGGCTTTTGTACATTTTATGGTTGGTCATGAACATACACGGGTAAGATTGTTTTACTAAATCTGCTGAAAATGTAGAGTTACCAGAAAAGAATCAAGTCTTTATAAAACTTTAATATAACTCAAATCTAAAAAACTGATCCCATTCTCAAAAATGACAACTCCAAATAATCGAGTCTTAATAAACATTTACGAGTAAGTACTCCTCCACCAACGTGCCATATATGTATAACTACAAGTAACATAAATCTCAAGTGATAGGTACTACAATAGTAATTAACTTAAATGCTACCTTTTCCAAAAACGCTACAAAATTGTAACAAGTAAGTTTGTCATTATCGTTAACAACCCAAAGCATAATTTTATTTCTGCTAATACTCGAAGTAATTGAACCACCACCACGCTGTGATGACAAGTAATCAAACACTTCACACCTCTGTTACCCTATCTATTAGATATAATAGTTTGTAAACTAAAATAGATTGTAAACGTTTCTTTACCTTTGGTGGACTTAACGATGTAAATAAATAAATTAAATTATTATGGGACAATCTTACACAAATCGACCTAGTCCCACGGTAAGCTCAATAAAGCTTGTGTTGTGGGTACTAGACGACGATATTTATAATAGACAGTAGATATAAATAGTTAATTACATAAAAAACATCCATAACTCAGGAACAAATATTCGTGATAAACACACAAATAAATGCCCTGACCAGGATTCGAACCTTTATGCTACATTGTTCGAAATTGCTACAAGATTCTCCCAAATACTTTCATCATTTGTCTAGATAATGAAAAATCCTATTCCATGAGCCAAACAAAAAGAAAGCTTATGTAAATATCATAAGCATATTGACATGGGAAAGCTTTTTTCACTTCATCTGTAAATACCTACGACCCAAAGCTTTATGTATGCAAGTACTTTTGCTAATACCCGAACCACCATATTGCTGTGGTGCCAAGTAATCATACTCTTGACATCTCCATTCAACCGCAGTACCTATTATAATAGTTTGTGCCACGTAACGAAGAGCGCTTTTGTACTTTAAATGGCAAGAGGGCAGTTCGCTTCGCTATTATATTCTGCACAGTCTATTTAAAAACAGATGAAGCAGTTTCTAATCAACCTTTAAAATAACGAGCATTAAATTAGTCGAGATATTTGCTGTTGCATTTATAAACTTTAAAAATAAATAATTACATAAATAAAACAAAAAAAAATAAGGGGCCTTGGGGGGATACAACAAACGTGTTATTTGCCGGGTTTTTTATTTTATTTGAAAAAATATTGCACAGTGACTTATATCATTGGAACCAAGTCTGGATCTGATTTTAACTCACAAAGGAAGATTTATAGAACTAAACAGCAGACCCCGACCACAAAATGAAGACACAGTCTTATTTAAAGCAAGTACGTAATTTTCTACTTAAATTTTCCCTCCTCCTCCACGCGTCGAGTTCCTCATTACTGAGAGTCGTGATTCTCTCTGATGGACACATTTTTCTTTAATTATTCTCTTCAATCTGTGTCTGTCTTTGGCTTCATGGACGGTATCATTGCAGCTTGCTGTTCAGTGTTGAACAAACTTAGTCGTACCACGCTTCGTACGAGGGCTTCCACTTCTCGGCCTTTTTCCTTCGACCTTGCCAAGAATTATCAGTTATTCGAGGTTATGTCCGGTATACGTATACCCAGTTCTTTCATATTCGACTTATTGCTAAAATGTATTGTATGACGATTGTATGATACATTAATTAGTTGATTGTAAGGTAAATGTTGAAAAGCAAACACTTACTCTCCTTATTTTCAAGTCCCAAACCTAGAAAGACTATTGCCCTATAAGAATAACTTACGCAAACAAATTCCAAATGAATTGAGTCCGCCATAATGTACAATTCTGTGTCTTATGCACTAAAGTTTAAATAAATAAATATCTTAAGGACCTAATGCAGTAATCAAACGATATCTAGCTTGCTGGGAATGAGTTCCTGAAAATTATCTAATTTTCATAGCCTATAAAGATTAATTTAGAAATGAACCTTGTCAACGAGTAACAAATGTTTTACGCCTTTTTAGTGAAGGGTACAACAACCCTTTACTCAAAAAGCGTAAAACCACGTTATACGGTGCTAAAGCATTTCCGTTCATACACAGTACATTCGGCAGCAGAAGTAGCTAAGCGGGTAAAGTGTTCAAAATTGTCTTGGCGCGACCTTATTGTTATGACAATAAGAGTGTGTAAAGATCATTTTGAACACCGCTTCTTCAGTTACTGGCTGTACATTCAGCTATAAACGCATAACAAGGCAAACGCAAGCTTCCGCGTTCGTTCACATTCGGAAGAATTCTACAATTTCTACATACGCCAGAATTCCGTTACTCCGCATCCATGTTTCGATGCCGTTGGTAGATAGGACTTAATGTGCATTTGCCGACCAAAGAGACATATATTTTCACAACGAGAATATTTCAAGAGTAAGCAGCTTACCATGGGCCGTAATATGCGCTAGCGCCTGTATAAACTCACTTGAAGTACTATGCATATCTAGTCCATAAAACGTACCTACTTGAATCATTTTTGTGTTTATTGTAAGTTGTTCATACCCAACCATGAACAACTTACAACATTTAACCATCCGGACTAGAATTTCACCTCTGCCGAAAGCATATGAACAAGCATCATGTTCACTGTATGGACTGATGTTTATCTGACATAGCTATTTGTAGGTACGTTACGGACGAATCGGCAGGCTTTTTAGTATAGAAAATGGCAGACAATGCCAGTGCGGTTCGTTAAATGGTCTAAGATGAGTAAAATGTTCTCATCTGGCGAATGCAAGCCATGCAAGGTTATTTCAGGTTGCGCGTCTTATTATCGCAACTGGTGCATAGCCCACATAACGCGTCATCAATTTTATCTTAGCAATCATAATCTTCGACACCGCAACCCGGAAAAGTCACCAAGCAGTCTAGCATACATCAAGTATCACATCGCGACTCACGCTTTATGTATGAAGTCACGCTTTATGTATGAAGTCACGCTTTATGTATTAAGTGTCGCGCCTGTTGACAAGTTATGCTAAGGGGGCAAGTTTATTAGAACGATTGGCACTCTTGCACTGAAGGCCTTTTTTACGGTGTGGTGCATTTACGCATACCCAGGGCCTATACAGGCATGGGGGTTGTGTGGGACACATCTCCCGACCCTGTCTTCTAGCAAGAAAGGAGGAAAGGCCTACCCACTAACTCCACACCGACGTTTTCCCGCACTGCCGAATGGGGAAAGTCCTGGGATCGCGAACATTCTACCACGACGTCCCCCCGACATCCCAGCTCACTCAAGCTGGATGTCCCGCGCCCCTTGCACTGAAAGCCTACCGCGAATATCGATAATCGAAATTCCGTTGTTTACCCTTGCAAATGGATAAGTCGTGTAAAAGACTCGGTCATCGAATCATCACTTGTGACCAATTTTAGTGAAAGATACCACTTTGTTGCATGTTGAACTAGTTAATTTTTAAATATTTTTTAATGTAATTAGCGCCCTATCGGCTAGCGATAAAGTGGTACCATAATACTAAAAACGATCATAATTTTCCAAGTTCACGCCATATCCTGTACTTACTCTCTCTGAATCTATGTTTTCCCTTTATTTCATTAGAGTCTAAAGGTTATATTATTTATTTTTTTTATTTTATTTTTTTTATTATAGCAAACATGTCACTGAAAATTCAGAGTTCTAGCTTTAACCAGCGCAAAATTGCAGGAGGCTGAATATTGCCTGAACTGCATTGAGAAAAGGATGGTACTGCCGTGCCCCCAGATAAAAAACGCGTCTCTCGACATAGTCATCGACATCTCAGCCCTATCTATTCTTCTTCCTAGCGTTTTCACGGCTTGCCACGGCTCAGGGAGACTGGGGTCCGCTTGAGCGTTGACTCTAGTTTTACGAAAGCAACTGCCATCTGACCTTCCAGCCCCGAGGCACTAGGCATTATTGGGATTAGTCTTCCTTCACCGAAAAGCGATTGGTATATTAAATGATATTTCGTCTGTACATAAGTCCCGAAAACCTCATTGGTACCTACAAGCCAGCAGGATTTGAACATTCGACCTTCGGATTGAAAGTCGCCTTACCACTGGGCCACCAACGCTTCGTCATCGCATTACTGTGGTTGGTGTAATACAATTTCATCACAGAATGAACGGTCGATTGTACGCTGCCTCAGCCTCGGCCAAATAGATTCCCGGGTGGTCGTCCTCGGGACGCGGGATGCACAAACAACACAATTACTGGCTTTATTTAACCAAGGCGTATCGTTGGCGATGAAAGCGCTTTAGTTTAATCAGAAGTAAGTTAATATAGTGAACTCGGTGTTTGGAGACCCGGGACAGTATTACGGGAATAAAAAATAAGTAAACCGACTACAAAAAGTGAAAAAACGTTTGAAGTCGGTGCCAAGCCAAATCGTTATTCAATACAGTTTCGTCTGGAAATGCACCGATTTTGAACGTATCTGTTTTTTTTTTGTTACTTGCATATAACAGGTTTTTTTTTATTTGCTATTAAATTCGTATGGGACCAACTACCAACTTGAAAGTAGGTATCTCCTTTCCTACAAAAAAAAGAATTACTCACATGGGCGATGGAGATCCGAGTAATCGGTAAACATACCTAATAAGAATAAAAATGATTCCGACGAATTGAGAAGCTTCTCCGTTTTTGGAAGTCGGTTAAAAAGTTAGATTCAACGTGTTAAACGTATGCCTCCTATTCAAATCCTTTTACCTATCAGGCCTATCTAACAATATTTGCAATATCAGGAAATATCAAGAAAGGGCTAAATCATTAAAATGCAATTAATTACTGTACTTTGTTTTTGCGCTAGATTCTCGATAGGTTTTATGACAAAACAATAATGTATTAGAAAACATTTATCCAAACAGATCAATCTACGGTAAGGGGACGTGAGTCACCATTTTATTGCATGTTCCCTTTATTCAGGATGCAAATTCAAGTGATATTTTATCTCTAAATAAGTGTTACTTTTCCTAGATAGGTATATATTGAATCATACATTTGCATCTCTTTCATATTACTTTTACGTAGATTGACTCAAACGGTGAACCTCCCTTTCGAGTAATAAGTCATTTAGGTAATAAAACTCCGAGGTGTTCTTACTATTTGGAATTAATTTATTATTAAGTATTAGAAAACATTTATCCAAACAGATCAATCCACGGCAAGGGAACGTGAGTCACCATTTTATTGCATGTTCCCTTTATTCAGGATGCAAATTCAAGTGATATTTTATCTCTAAATAAGTGTTACTTTTCCTAGATAGGTATATATTGAATCATACATTTGCATCTCTTTCATATTACTTTTACGTAGATTGACTCAAACGGTGAACCTCCCTTTCGAGTAATAAGTCATTTAGGTAATAAAACTCCGAGGTGTTCTTACTATTTGGAATTAATTTATTATTAAGTATTAGAAAACATTTATCCAAACAGATCAATCCACGGCAAGGGAACGTGAGTCACCATTTTATTGCATGTTCCCTTTATTCAGGATGCAAATTCAAGTGATATTTTATCTCTAAATAAGTGTTACTTTTCCTAGATAGGTATATATTGAATCATACATTTGCATCTCTTTCATATTACTTTTACGTAGATTGACTCAAACGGTGAACCTCCCTTTCGAGTAATAAGTCATTTAGGTAATAAAACTCCGAGGTGTTCTTACTATTTGGAATTAATTTATTATTAAGTTCTATTACAGTTTATTAACTATGCTGCTTACTGGATGATTTAAATTTTTTAATTAAGAGATCATATTTCATAACTCAGCCCACTGGACCCTGGTTGAGATAGACAGACCTAAACTCAAAACACGACAGTCTTGCAAATATCAACCGAATAAATGCAACTCTATGTGAAACAAATAGAGTTTACTTTTGTTCGTTTAAGGTAAATGCAACTAAGTCCCAATCATTGTCGAATCACGAATTATTGAAATGATGTTAGTAGTAGGGACATGTTAATAATGGAGACTGTAAATCTCCCTACTCAGTCGCGTGCCCCTTATTGTAGATAGCGTCCAAGTAGAACGACTGTTCAGATTCAAAATATTTGTAAGGTAATCTCTGTCATATAAATTTGTAAGAGAGCATTGTAGAGGGTAGGTAGGTCTTAGGTGCAGGCCCTAACCATTTGTTGTAATCAGCATAAGCCGGTCAAAAAACGCTCTAGATCCATGACCTACGAGCGTTGTCAATATCGAACGAAACGTCATCAGCTGAAACTTACTCAGCATAAATGCTTCTCGGCATTTATTGACGCTCGTCGCACGATCGTCGTTCTCACGACGCCCATAAACTGCCATCTACGGAGGTCAACAGTCTAAATATTAACTTATCTCTGTAAGTAGCATTACAGTTTAATTCAGCCAGTCGTGTTGCCCTAACTGTACCGATTGTTATGGACTATTGGGGCCCTAGATACCTACTATTCTGTGCACTTAGACAATACTTGCTGAAAGCAGTTACAGCTTGACAGTTACCTACGTTTTGGCACCATTTCAGATTTCAAATGGAGATTTAAAATGTCCTTTTTACCAGATTATTCTTCTTCCTAGCGTTTTACCGGCTTATGGCAGCTAATGCTAAGATTTGACGTAGGCGTTAGTTTTACTAAAGCGACTACCATCTGACCTTCCAACCCAGAGGGTAAACTAGGCCTTATTGGAATTAGTCCGGGGATTGTGGATTGCATCACAAGGGATCAAAATGATATATTTGCGGCGAGGGCGTATATGGAATCCCGAATGCAGCGATATCCCGATCGTATAGAACCCTGAGCGTAATGAGAGATTCAAGCGTTACCGCCCAAGACGAAAATAATTTTGATAGCGTGTGACACATACCCCTGTTTTTCACACCAACTAAAAGCAAATAAGTAAACAAAACCTGTAACAACCGAAAACGGCATCATACCATCACCAGTGTGGTGCTGTAGCGTCAATCTATTCGTTTTTGTGACGTAGGAGATTTATTTAACCGACTTCAAATGTCTATATAGATTTTACGAAAAATACCTTAGTCGGGTTAGAATTTTCAAATTGTTCTTTTTTCTTTATCTCTTCTACGATGACGTCATGAGGTTGCGACGTAGACGTCGCAACCTCATGACTGAGGATCGTGACCACCATAAGTCGCTTTCCGTTGAAGTACACTCCAGGCTGATCGGCCTTCTGCCTTCCTTAGGGATCCTTGGAAGGAGTCATTTGTGACTTCCAGAATCGCGTCTGACCATCTGGTAATCTGGTGGTTTTTGTTTATAGGGTAGGGTACTTATACTTTGTTCAGACTGTATCTTATAGTACCTATTTTATATTTATGTGTAAATACGTTCTCCATAACAACTTCTTCGGTTTCAATTTAATTTAGGCATGTTTAATTTCCGAGAAAATTATTTTTCCCGAGTTCTCATTCACTCGCAGAATACGCCTGTAGGTTTTGTACGAGAATTCCGACGAAACCGACATTTTGTCCGTTTACCGGATATTATTTATTATACAATTGTAAAGCAAGAATCAAATCATTTATTAAATGTAATAAATGTTTTGATTCATGTTTTTTGTTTTGTCTTTTTTTCTTCTTTCTCCTGTTTTCGTCTGCCGCGAAAGCAGGAGGTCGCTGGTTTGATCCCAGCCCTGCTCACCGGGGACCATGGTCACTTTTTCTGTAGTCTATGACATCTCTTTCAATTTAAAATTATTTATTATTTTCACTAAAGCGCCATGCGAAAAAGGAAAATTTTGTCACATTATTTTTATGTAGTTTAACATGTTTACGGGGAAATGACTGATTTTAAAACACTTCGACGGATGTCGCTGTATGTGTTAAAACTAATAATGTTTTATAAATTAAAGTAGTGTACCTGTGATATGATTGTATACTTTGTGAGGTGTAAGAACCACTTTTTCACATTTGTCTATTAAAGTTTGTAGAGGTGAGATGGGGCTAAGGAGTATTGTTTGTCAAATGTAGCCATTATTGACGATTTGGTATTTGAATATTCGAGTACATTAACGGTTTGTTGAATTATTTTATTAATTAACCTTTCTTTTCCCATCGGGTTTCATTTTGTTTTGCTTATAAATTTATCCTTTTTTATTTTGTAATCGATTTTTATTAACTTACGGAATTGGCATATGAATCGAAATGGCAGACCGGTCACCACACTGCTGTACAAAAAAAGCCATAATAAGTAAAGTAACTGTTTGTGTGATGTGCATATGTTATCTTTAAATACATACCTGATTGAATCAACTATAGGATGTTGTTATTCTGTCCCGTCAGCCAGGGGACAAATGCAGCACAGTGTGTTAGAAGAAACATTGTAGTATGTTCTACTGACATGCTTGGTACTCGTAGATGGCTCATCATCGAAAGGGAATATAACTATTAAAAAAAACTAAAATAAAATAATTCAATGCCATAAAACCGTGATTTTAAAAGTGACCCAGGAGACCGTACCCATGGCAACTAGTGACAAGAAATAGTTGATTAACCCACACCTATAAAATACAATCTAAAAAAATGTAAAGACTGTTAAGTTTTGTTTAACAAGCGTGAAATATTGTTATTATGTGCCATGAAAAGTCGTAATATTATAACGGGATTCTATTTATAATTACAATAGGTCATGCGCGTTTACGTTCTATGGGAGTTGAAATGTGTCAAAAAGTGGTTCTTAGACCTCACAAAGTACAAGTAAGGGCTCGTGCACAAATCACGTAAGGATTTTTTGACCTCCCCATCACCCTTGGTGATTTTTGGTGAGGTTCGAGGCTAATCCCTCTCCCCACATAACCTCAGGTATATGATTTCCTCGACCTGATAAATAATATTGTATTCGTAAATATTATTTAATTAATAATTCCTACTATACTAGATAGAGCTACGCATTCCAAAAATTCGTAGAATAGACTCACTATTTTAAAGTGTGTGTGTTAGGTTTTACTTACATTTTTTCTTGATTTCGGTCAATATAGGAAAATGCACGTGGTCTCCTTGAACCCCCACACCCCCCTTAGAACCTCGCGTGATTTGTGCACAAGCCCTAATATAATAAATTAAATATATAAACCGAGAATAAATTACGCAACCAGAATAACACTGTTTAAGTAAAAAAGTATTATCCGTTTACTCCATTTAAGTATTTAAACAGAATGCGGATTTATTCAATCCGGTTTCCGCTAGCATAATAATCGGCGACAATAAGTGACGCCGTTAGATTAAATCTTTATGTTTGCGCAATATTTGGACACGACGACAGCGACAACGACAAAGCGGTGACAAATAATTCTATTTGATGAAGCGCAGCAGGGGGTAGTCTCTGGCATTCGAACTTTTAGTTGCGGTATAAGTAGAATGTTTTGCGAGCTGCGTCATTGGTGATTTAGCTGCTGTAATGCTGTATACGTGTATAAATACAGGATATGTGATAGTTTTAGTAAAATGTACTCCTTTGTTGCTGGTTGATACGGTTTATTTCTAAATTACCTATTACTAAAAACGATCACATATGGTCACTTTTACTTTGAATAATGCGCTGTACTTAGTTATGACGTACTTGTTAGTATATCTTAAAATGTTTTTTTTCTTCAGATGCATAATGGGTTATTCATTCCCTGAGATGAATAAAAGTTGCAATATCTGAAATTATTCACAATAAATATTTTAAATATTACAAACTAAGTATATGTAAGTATTAACTAAATATGACTGTCTCAAAAAAGTTTTCTAGTAGGTACCCTAACTAATCAACATTGCCATTAAAAAAAAAGCTTGTAAATCAGATTAGGTACTTACGGTCGAATGACAACTTTTTTTGCAAGCCATTAAAAACCTCCATACATCATCAAGTAATGACAGGGTAACTTTCTTCCACATATCCGTGATACAGTTGCTAACCGCAAATCGCAAATCCGAGTTAAATCTGAAGCTTACTTTTACTCGCACTAATCTAAGTCGTGGTCGACCGGCATCTTAACACCGATCTCTAATTCCAATAACCTCGTATCTTATCACATTACATATCTGCAAAAAAACACTCTGTGTTGTGTATATTTAAGTCTTTATTCCAATGCACTTTTTACCGTAGGCATTTAGTTTGGAGCTTGCCACAGTAATAGCCTGTCAGCGTACTTGGTCTAACTAAACTTATGCGTTTAAAATGATACAGTCATATAGATATTTGAGCTGTAAACTGGCTTAATACCTTTTCATATTAAGAGCTCAGTAATCTTATCATTGCTATAATTTAAGAGAATCAGCCGTTCTCAAAAGGCTAATGGCGGGTGACTTACATATGGACACAGTTTTAACGGTTGACGGTATCAATTTGTACAACTTCCGAACTAACGCTACAAAAGCAGATTACATAAGGATTGAAGTAATCACCAGTTGTTCTCACATTGAATTCCACTGTAAACAGTACAACGTGGCCCAGAAATTAAAATATCATGACTACCTATCTCTTGCTCTTTAAGTCGTATTCCTCAATTCTGAGGGTTAATACCTCTGCTTTGAAAGCAACTTTTATTTTATCAGGGTATACGCCACCTGTACCTATCGTTGGTATCATGGAATGCCTTGTGAAGCTTAATGGTGTTTAGTGAAGTGCGGACTTGGTCTGACCATCGGATTGGATCTCTCGAACGTTCTTGTAGTGAATACTGAAAATTGGTGTCCCAGAGACCTCACAGATTAAAAGGCAATGACGTTCTACTCAGTATTATGGTATTATGGACACTATCCATTGGATAGATAGAGTCAAAAACATGGCAATTAGCACATAAAGGAAGATTATGTACGGGTATTTATTACTGAAGATACTGCAGTAATAAAATATTGCAAAATTAAAGTATCTCTCGAAGGGCACCATCCAATTAACCTTTATGTAGTGAACTTACCAGGATAACTAATGGATTACCACTGTACCGTACCGCATCAAATTCATTTGAAGTGACTTGGCCTGCTAATAAGCAAGTACCATTAATTACTATGAAATAAATCACTACACCAACTTACAAGTATACGAGAAACTCTCTTTAAACCTGACTTTAAGAGTCTCAATTCCTTTAAATAGCTCATGAATTTAATACTTTGTCTGAGTAATAGATATTCATATTAACGTAACGCATTATACATAAATAAGTAATATATTGACAAAATTTATTGTGAATTTAAAAATTCTGGTTTTCTGGCTATTACTTTTGTTTTAATTACTTTAAAATCTCTGACAAATTTTTTGAAACTTCAAAGGCGAACCCAATCATGTCAATTTCATATTATGTAAGACCCTTTACGGAATACATATACTTAACGAAAAAAGTGTTTAAACAATTTTAAATAAAATCATAAAAAAAGAAGTATTCTCTTGATTCCAAATTTGGCAGAAACGAATGGAGATAAAAAATCGATGAATCGATAGCCGTTTGTCTTATAATTCGATGTAGTGCAAAAAATAGTTACCTATTACGACTCAAACTTGTCTACAATCATTGAAAACTTCTGGTACGCCCTTAAACCGTGTTACTTTCGACCTTTCGACCCGTCCCTGGGTTCGAAAATAACATTCGCTATTTTTTTCTCAGCTTAAAAATATATAAAAGAGGTGAGTTACTCAATACAAGGAAGATGCGTGTGTTTAGAACATAAACTAATGTTCTATTTGTCCAATACATGATAAATATCGAGAATCTTGAGCAAAAGTACAAAGTGTTACGTTTGTACCCGCCCTCTTCTACAAATCGGAATCACCTACTTTCCGCACTTTTTGCATAAATAGTAATTATTTTAATATCTTAAACCTTAGTATTTATCAAAGGCGTAAGGGCTTTTAATCACGGCACTAGCGATACTTAAAGTGTATTTTCTCCTTCGCTTACACTAATATGCCGGTAGGAACGAAATCCATTGACAGTGAATTTACGCAGGCGCTAGCAAGTACGTACGATAAAAATCCCTTTATTGTAATGCAAATGACCAGAAGTTCTTTTCTCCTCAGTTATGCGTTGTTGTTAGATTATTTCTGTTGTCTTAATTGAGTCAAATCGTAATGTAGGTAAGTGAACATGGAATAATCCAAACAATGGTAAGGACACTGATAACCTAATCGCATCGAGTATTTCGATTTAATTCATTTAATCATGCTGTCAAGTTACTTATACAATATAATTACAACAAATGTCACAGGGTATCCTTGCAATTTGCGTGATTTTGCAGCCGCATTTGGGATTATTTTGGCCCGCTATTGTTTAACGGCCTTGCGCATTAATCCGGTACTTAGCGCAAATTCAACCTGTTAACCCAAAATAACTTCCATTTATATTTTAATCACAAATACTTAACCCTTATACTGACCGTAGCACGTTACTTGACCGGAATCCAGCGACAAGACTGTAGCATTTGTAGTACCGTTCTTGGTAACGGATTAAAGCAAATAAATGGGTTTTCTGTATTGGCCTGAGTAAGCAAGGAATTTATTTAATGCAATCAGACGATATTGAACGTGCAGCAGATAAAACTGATATAATTTAGGCCGTTATCAAGAGGTTTGAAGACAGCTAGCTTTTATTGTTGTGAATATATTGTAAGATAGGTACTATAGAATATATACCTATTCAGTATTAGGTACCTTAGTTTGTAAAGTCAAGGCGTATAATATCGATGCAATTAAAATATAAATTAAGATAAATGTCTACAGTCGAGTTCATTAATATGGGTACTTTCGCACCTTATACAAGGAGTTAAAGTAAAGAAATGTACACATAATAATAAACTCGACTGTACCTACACGACCGTAAATGCAAAAAGTGTACAGATATTTATATCTAAATAAACGGATCGATTAAATATTTTGATCTTTACTGATTTAACATATGTACATGTACAGCTTTGAACAAATATGGCGGGTCTGTTTATAAGAGTTACGATGAGTACTTCTTTTTTATTGACCAGCCTGTACATGCTGAAATTTCAAACTGGACATTAAACATACATAAGGGGACATAAGGGGATAAAAAAAAACTTGTAGTAATTCTCATAAACAGACGCGTCACAGAGTGTGTCTATTCTATTACTTATATCTTTACTCAAGCAGTTATTATGTTTTATCTGTAAATCGGTATATGACAACACTGAATATAGGGCACTGATTAGTCTTGATACTTGTGTATTATCCTTAATCTTAAAACAAGTCCAAATAACATATATTATTAGGTACGATATTTAATAGGATATATTGGAGCAATTTGCCTTGTATTTAGTAAGTTTACATACTGTAATTCGAAACAGCAACAATTATGTTTAAGTTTATCCTCAACATAGGCCAAATTATGTTAAATTTAATCATAATCAAGTACGGTTCCGGTAAACATGCACGCAAAGAGAGGAACCGTCGTACTATGCGCGCCGCGTCTAGGATTACGGCCTTCTGCAATTTCTGCATCCGACGCTTGATCCAACAACTTCGTAGCCGATGTGAGATTTTAGTCGAGTCTCTTCGCTATAAGACCGTTCGCCGAAAAAACTATCGGTACAATGGTCGCCGAATCAACCTCCAACATGGGGCGGTTACCTCATAGGTCAAGTTTAGGTACTTGCTGGTCTTCTCCTTCTCGGCCTTCACGAAGTTCTCAATCAACGATTATTATTGTTGTAACTCTCGTGAGGTTAGAGGGATGATCTGTAGTCGCAAAAGAAAGACATGCTGACTTCTTCGCGCAATCCGCAGAAAAATTTGGAAGATGAGAAAAATTTACAATATTCTTACATCGACATATATTATGCTTCCTATAAAGCTATATTAAATACCTGTTGCGCAATTTTCAAATAAAATTTAGAAGATGTGACTGTGACCACTCTAGATAATGTCTTCTTAGACACCGCGGAAAGAGTTAATGTTTATGAATACCGTAAACTTATTGAACCATGTAAACAATACCATTTAAAAAGCCATGATTCATCATTATCGGATTCTACGTAACGAAGAAATTTCACACAATTATTTTCATTCGTAACGGGATTGGATAATCTGTGAAATAATGCGTAAATATCAAGCAAGTTACGTCGGACGGTAAACAACATTGGTTTCTTAATTATAGCGTCTTTTGTAGTCACTCAACACGGCGAGGATGTTTTTGGAATGGTTTTTTGTCCGCTAAAGGTTGTTTAATGTCTTATATTGTTTGCTTATTCTGTTATAAGTAAATTAACGTAGAAGTGTGCAACTAATGAAAAAAAAATCCTGAAAAGCGTTTAACCACACTTTAGGCATCACTCGGTAGTCCCAGGATCGCTGCCTGCGCTATTTGTAACGTTTAGCTATAATTCTACAAAACGTGAGGCCGACTACCAAACAACGTTCCCCAAGTGGCAAATTGTCCAACTATCGAAGCCATTATTTAAAAGAAGAATCAGAAGTCACTATATGACCTGTTAAAGACAAATACCTAATTACCTGTAAAAATCAGATTTTCTTGTGAACTTCGAGATTGTAAAAGCTTAAGAACACGCGGACTATATATAAAAATTACTATTCGAAAAGTAGATGAAACTCAGAGTCACGGTTATCCAAAACTTACAGAATTTACTTACAGCCGAAAGAAACGTCTACGAACGATGCCGAATTTATCAGAAAGAAAGGGAAAGTGTGGTCTCAGTAGCTCAGTTGGCAGACTGATGGGCTGACATCCCGGTGTCGCGGGATCGAGTCCCGCGCGAGGTCATGAATTTATCCACTTTTCCTTTCTCCCTATAATACTTACATTGATACACACACATAAGTGTGCTACAACAAATGCGTGCGTGTCTGCCTCACTACTAATACCTACTAAACTGGAGTCTAAAAACTCTCCAACTGAATTTTTTTTTCCATCTGGATCCTTCACCAAAATCGTGGCAACAATGAAACGAGTATTTGATATCGAAACATTTATTTATTTTTCTTCAATAATTTAACTTATTATTAAATTTATACATAAAACAAATAAGGAAGACAAACCACATCAAGGGATCATTTTACAAACATGATTCATATTTACATAGATACAGTCTTCAGCACTGCCTCGACTTCTGAACTTTATACTTTGCAAATTCAACATAAGCCTTATAGCTTATTTTGTCGCCTTACTTCTAATTTTCCCTTGGCGCCAGTTAATTTAATTTTACATTAATTTTTGCTCTCAGCAATTGGCTCTCAAGCAGCTGGTATTTTCAAGTAATTTCATGAAACTCTAGACCATATTTTTAAAGGATTTTACATTTCATGAAACCATCGGAAAGTACCCGTTAGTTATGTTTAAATTAACTTAAGTATAATCGTTTTGAATACTGAGACATTTTCTTATTTGTTCTTTAAAGGAGTTCTGCAACTTTTTCCTTATCTTACTCTCTATGGTCACATTTAAAAAAAAATGTTTAAAGATATAGGAAGTTTAAACATATTTTAATCGAGTATAATTAAGACCATGACGTATATACCGCCATTTATTTATTTATAAATAACAAAAACTATTAGACAATAGTAAACATAAACAAAATAATGAAACAATTTTGTCTTCTTGACTGGAATGGAAGACTGGGAACAAACGCAAACGCAACACGTCCATATGGCAAGTAAATAATTAAAATATCAATTAATTAATCATCTATGCTAACCGTTTGGAATGATTACTTACTCTACAACTATTATTTACACAATAACTATAACAGAAACAATATGATGCCCTTACAAGCGGGGAATTCTCAAAAAAGTCACAACATATTTCTACCTCAAGATTTGGAAGTACCTATGTAAGTGTAGGTAAATATGTTAATTTAACTCAAAATTAGTAAGTTCTACTCGTTCGTTCACTCGGAAATTTTAAGTATCCTATCACAAAAAAAAATATAGAACTCTTGTTTTTTTTTTTGAGAAAAAAGGGCACTTTTTTGAAATTCCCCGAAAGCAATAAAAACGTTGCACATTAATTGACAACACAATTTAGTTTGTTCGTATTTTACCCCAACCCAAAGTAGTCTTATTGATTGGGCTATTTGTCAAGTTCTTATAAAATAATAGCATTTAATAATAAAAGCATATCGAGCTGCCTTAAAAGTTTTTGTACTAAACAGGTAATGAGCAAAGCAACCTTAGCGTCATTCATTGAATTGAAAAAAAGGCGTTCGTACAGCATTTGTCGCGGAACTATCATTTATAGCTGTGGATTGTCGACATGTAGGTATGTTAACGATAAAAGAGGTAATAGCCAAATTTTATTTAGTTATCCTATTTTGTAGTGTTAAAATTGGTGGATAAATAGATATTCCGATTATGATGATAAAAACTACATCAAAATTACTGACCTGTGAGAAATTGGTATTTATTTATAACTAAAAAGAAAAATCTAGTAGTACAAAAAAAGACAGTACAGTAGATTAGAATAGAAGTAGTAGTGAAAATATTGCATTAAAATATTTTGTTCTACCCACCAAATTATATCCAAATAAAATCGGCAACAACATAAACAGTTCCACACGCGACCCTATTAAGCCCGTAATGATCGTATACAACGTAACTACTTTCAGTCTTTATCCCCCACAAACCTATACGTCTCGGGCGGTTCAGGCATGCAGTAGCCATGATACGTGCGTATGTCCTCCGCGGCGTACGTGACGCCAGCCAGCACGCCGGGCTCTGTGTGGTGCCGTGGGCAGGAGTGGTCGCGGGGGCACTGGCAGATCGTGTTGGCGTTCACTTCGTCGATCTGCTCGTGCCGCCGGCGTACGCTGAAGAGCTTGCAGGGCTCCTTTCGCGAGCAGCGTAGTCTCTGGAAAGAGGAGCAGACTGTGAAATGCACTGTCTAATTAATTACCCACGACGGAACTATGACTATAATGGTTAGGTATGTGGTTATTTACATTCGAGTAACTATGCTCAAGATTTTGTCTCTTTACTAAACGGTAAAACATAGAGGTCAATGTCACTTAAAATGTAAATATGTACCTTTGATTATATGTTCCGTCATCAAAGTCAACGCAACAATCTTCCTACATACTTTTTTCTAAAATGTAATGGAAGCTATTCACCGACGAAAAACTGCCCCTAGCTAGTATAGGCGCCGCCCAGCGAGAACCGCGTAAACTAAAGAGAAAGGAGCGGCACCTAATACTTCACGTTACTGGGCGAGCTCGCAAACTTGTACTGTTGCCCCTGTTTTCCGCCAGATGTCGCGCGGTATCGGTATCTTCGACTAATACGCTATAACTATTTAATCAGCTTGGCTGGCAATGTCTATTATTTTCTATAGGAAAAAGTCTGCTCTAGGCTAGGTTGTTGCTGGGGAGGGGCACGTCAAATGTATGGCTATTCGTACGTAACGTACAAATAGCTATGTCAGATAAACGTCAATCCATATAATGAGTATGAAAGTATGGTTTAATAGTTTAATACTCAAAGTTAATACGTGACTGTATCTAGAAGCACCGGTTACATGACCACAGTCCACAGAGTATGATAAATAACCCAGTAGAATCTATATTCAACCATTTCGGGCTTCTTCGGATATTCAACAATCAAATCCCGTACTACAAATGTGTAAATATTTATGACGGCATTACTGGATTAAATAATACGCAATGTAAGCTGTTGCTTAGGGCACGCGTCAAGGAAGACACCAAAGTCTTATAAATTGCGAGAGGTGGACAACAAAATGGTTTTGTAATGCACAGGGCATAAAAATGCCTTGATAGCACTAAGTATAGGATTTTTTTTCTGTTGGACCAACCCCGAAATTTAGAAAAGTCGCAATGCAATATTCAAAAGCAACTTACGCTAATAGGCGAGCACGCGAACTGATACTGGTTCCCCTGTTCTCCGCTAGGCGTCGTATACGGCAGTTTCTTCAACAGATAGGTGACCGACATCTTCGGGCAGTGACAGCTGATGATCTGCTGCGTAGCATTGCTGTCAGGCAGGGTGTAGATGGTCCACGCCGGGTCCTTGAAGTAGCGGCATTTGGGTAATCGCTTCACTGGCTCGCAGGTCTTGTATAGGGTGGTCTTGTCGGCTAGCGTGTGGTTGTCGTCAGCGGAGAGTTCACTGGAAAATATAAGAAGCTTATTAGTTTTGATAAAGTTATGCAGGTTTTGTGACATGGGAGATAAGGTTTTCGCGTTGCAGCTAACATAAAAGTGTAAAACATTCGCTTTTGTGCAAAATTGGAAATAAGTTTTATTTCAATAAGAAACGCGGTAATCACAATCATCACAATATTTATATGATCTATTTCAGAAAACAATTATAGTAGTTCCGAAAATTACAGATGTGCTAGTTGCGGAAACCACATACATACCAAATATGTATGAAATAGAAAAAGAAAACAAAATGCTAAAAGATTTTAAAAAGGATTTTAATAAGGATTCTCCGAAAATTGTATAGGTGGAGAAATTGGCAGTTTGGGAAACTTTTCGTCGACACATCAGAGACTACCCATATAAACCATTTGTTGACCTCTCTTATACAAGTGGCGTAACATCACCAAAACCGAACGATCGAAAATTTGTGTCCTCGTCTTTGTCACACTGGCATATTCGAGAGATAAACAGGTTATTCCGTCAATGCCAATTTTCATTGTTCGTGGTAGACCCTCTAATACATAAAATACTACAAACCTCGAGCACGGCCTGTGGCCCAGACACCGACACTTCTTCTCCAACCAGGGCTGCGTGGTGTCATACAGGTCGACCTTACTGCACACCTGCCTCGGTCTGCACGCTGGCAGGTCATCCTCTGACACCTGAAATGACAAAACACTTACGTTAGGATCTGTTGATTACTATCGAGTTCCGTTGACGACAGGGATGATTTTATGCAAGCTTATTACAAAAAGGGTCGTACATACGCTAAGTATAATATTGTAGCTCACATTTTAACCAGTTAATCCAGTTTCACTCTTTTTAATTTTTTTTCCTTTTTGTCTAAGTACTTCTTAAGAACCACTTAAGTAACTCCTTAAGAAAATAAAGCTTTATCATATTTTGCTATTGTATTTAAAACTAATGAAAAATTGTGTACATTATGTGGTTCTTTAAAATCGTGACACGATAGGTGCAATTTTTTTTTTTTGGTTTACGGATTAACTCCTAAAACTTAAATATAATACAAAACCCAAGTAGGTTTGTAGGTATGTCTATCCTTAGGTTCATATCAATTTTTGTGTGCACCATAAAATAGTAATTATAAATAGGTAAATACAATGAGTTGATGACAGTGTATAAACTAACCTATTTAGATTTATGCATGTAAACCTCTTATTATTCCGCATAAGTACAAAATAAGTAATTTATAATTGTTATGCAAAGTATAGTGTGCGCTGACGACACGAAATACACATTCTATATCATGTTTTATGTAGATATTGTAATTAGCAGGCTAACAAAATGTATTGTCGGGAGCTGTTAGGCTCCATTAAAGATGTCATAATGACAGATCGATATTTCACCGAAGTGGTTTATCTGCCAGCGATCAGCATTTTTTTTTCTAAGTACCTATCACTAAAGTTCCACAATATATGCTATATTGGTGTCATAAAAATGTTAAAAAGGGCTCCAATAATCGTATTTTGCCTTTGCGTAGGCACGTGTTAATGTAACAGCCCGATTTTTCGTAATACATAGGTATCAACGTTAACGGTAAGTACGGTAGGCTGCAAAAGAGATATCCACATTGTGAATGAATTCATTATATTAATATATATACGAGTACACATTTTTTGCCATATTAGGTACAAAGGTGGAATATATTTGACGTCGATCGTACTTTTCGTACGATCGCAACTGTGTTATCTATAATATCTATCTCTGAAATATTATTAATTGGTTTTCTCTGTGTGTCTCTATCCATCATTCTAAAAGATGTTTCTTGCACGTTATGAAGTCACAAATCTCGATTTCAAAAAGTTTCAAGTTACTTCAAAAAAGTATATCTGTGCGATATCAATAAAATTAAAAAAAAGAACAGGAAGTACCTACATAACTATTTCTTGTATGTATAACTGTTGATTTATACCCTTGTGTGCTGATTTTACAAGTGTAACACTTATCGATTTGTCGTGATCGACACCTCATTTAGTAATTCCACGCACATTGATGTTAACATTCCAGGTATCACACCACTGTGCCATTCGACTCACCAATCAATTTATATGAGAAAACTATTCCCATTTTATTTGCTATAAATATGCCATCAATTCAACCGTTATCGCTTTTAAAATTTTGATCATAAACACAAATTTAAATGATCGAGAAACATTTAAAATATGGATATCTTATAAAAAATCCTATTATGCCCAACACAGGTGTCAAAACCATCGTCACAAAACATATCATAAACATAGAATTATATAACCTGCAAACGTCCATTTATCAAACGCAGAACAGCTTTTATATCCACGACAGACATATGCTTGTAAAGGCTTTGTGAATGACAACTTTAATGTCGTCCATCTGACCCAAAAGTCAGGTGAAAATGGCCACAAAAGATCACTCGTGGGAAAAATGAAATGTGCAATCCATGTGGCTACACACCTGTCGGCAAGAAGCCGATCATTATATCCCATGAGATGTTAATCATTATCATTCACACAATACAAACTGGCAGTCTACTTCCAAACTGTCCAAAGGCATGTAAGCTTTCTTAAGACATATGCCTTTTTGATTGGTAGCAGGGAACATGTGTGCTCGAAATCTGTTGTCAAAAAAGGATTTTTTGTGAGGAAAAGGACCATTGGTCGTACTCCGGAAGGAAGACGTGCTCGGCAACCTGTTGGGCGTGGGAAAATTGACACTGAGTAGTGACTCAGGGTTGCCTATTGCCCTGCTAGGCCGTATGGTCTATGTAGGATTGTACACTGAGAAAGATTGTAATCAAAGATGCAGCTATAACGAGTATACATACTATTTTTCACTTTAGTTTTTAATATTATTATTACTATTTGTATTTTTCTAATGACGTGTTTAATTAAGCACCTATACTCGTACCACTACTTTTCATAGTTTTTTAGGCACTTGAATATAGTTTTAATTATATTTTATTATGTATAGATTTAGTGAAAATATCGTCCGAATTAGAAATCTCGTTCATTTTGATTAGAAACATCCAGTCCTTTATTTTAGGGTTTCGAACTCACGACATTTGAGGGAAATTTCTTACAAGCATTTATCAAGTACGATACCAAAACCGACAAGTGACAGCCCTAGCGTCTTAGAGGCTTGAAAAAAACTGGTGTTTTTTTCGTTGTTCCGGATATACTTCCCGTTTCTTGTTGCGATAGATTTCGCGGAAGCGGCCCGATCTTACCGGATACAGCCCTTTTGTGTGTGAACAAAAAGCTCCGGCTAAGGAACACACTGCACAATGTTGACTTACTTCACGTGTGCCTTAATTTGAACGGGCGACAAGAATGTGGGTAGAAAAAATCGACTTTACCCGCGTTACAACGGAGCGGCGAAAACACCGTTTTTGCAGACAGTGCAAACTCGGCAGTGTCATTTTGAGGAGTCTTAAATGGGTAGAAGACAACGGTGCGGCAAAAACGTCGTTTATGCAAACATTGCAAACTCGGCAGTGTCATTCTGAGGAGTCTAAAATGGGCAAAACAAAACGGAGCGGCGAACGAAACGTTTTTACAATCAGTGGAAATTTGACAGTGCCATTCTGAAGAGTCTAATACTAAGTCCCTTAAATCTAAGTGAATTTAGAGATAAGAGATCTTTATTGCATTCCAAGTACATTTATAAGACTTAATGCTTTGCTTCACCCGTTATTTACAAACTCACCAAGATTATCTCAAGTTTTAAAACATCTAATCGAGCGCATCGCGTGCACCTAATTTATTCATTTGACTCAAGACACTGATTTTAGTAACGACCTCCCATTTGTAGCTGGGAGGCTCAACGGATGTTGTGTCAATGATTTTTTGGAAACGTTATTTGAGACCTGACCGGGGGCGACATTTGCGTTTTCGTCCTTTTCTAAGTCGTTTTGAAAACCAGACGTGGCCGCCATTACCTTTTTCGAGATTTGGACCCTACAGTTTCATGTTAAGGTTGTGTTTCAGTTGTTGTGGAGGCTGTGGTGCGGGGGTGCCGTGGGTCGGGGAGCGAGGTATCCGGTCGCCGGACAGGTGTCTTGCGCGCGCGCCGCGCCCACTCTAATGAAATAATTTGTTACCAGCACCGACCGACCTTCCACAACCGTCCTACCACTATCCCTATCTCCCACGTGCTTTTAGCAATTGGCTGTCTTACTCACACGTTTCTTTGATTTAGTACCTACTTTATTGTTAGTTCGTTTAGTCAAAAGGTGAAATTAGTTAACTTAAGTCTTAAAATTAGTTATTTATTAATACAACAACTTTCAGTTGTAGAATAAGAGTCTGTGTTAGTTAACCGATGTAGTTCTTACTTACTGCGATCTTAGTTAACTTCTCTATTTTCTCCGCATGGAAATAGATGACTGAATTTGAAATTTCAATACAACAATGCTACAAATCGACTTAACTTTAGAAATGATTATAATATGCATATGAATTTCTCAAACATTTGCGTTGTGGAACAGTATGTAATAAAATTAAATGTAATCAAAAATATCGACAAGAGCATTTTACTCGTGAGTAGGGCTGCCATCTCGTACATTGCCGAAACCGGACAAAAAAGGTTGAAAAACCCGGACATTTCATTAAAATTGCGGTCTCCCCGGACACTAAAGAAATCAATTTTTAATTTAAAAATTTAGCTTTTGCTAGGGATCGACCTGAACCCAAAAATGTCCGGGTTTACCCCGGACAGTTTTAAAAATCCGGGCTGGACGCTCCCCGGACGGCCTCCAAACTAGGACAAATCCGGGGAAACCCGGACGGATGGCAGCCCTACTCGTGAGTAATAAGAATATGTAAGTAACAACATTTTTTTAAATAAAGATTTAACGCGATTTAAGTTAACGTATATCAGCGGCTAAGCTGCCATTATTGTTACAAAATTTATGCTTACCAAAGTCGTGCAAATTACTTTTAAACGATGTTAACAACCGACATTTCCCGCGAAGAAATTGCGTATATAAATGAGGACCAGGTTTAAAAAACCGTTAAAAATCAAATGCAAACTAAATCCTGTGGAATAACTTTGCATTAAATCAAAAGGGCACAGGAAACGACGAAATTATACAATTAATTTGTTGTTGTTAAGTTTTTGTAGTTGTTTAATTATAAAAGATTTGGGACCGGATCCGCCTTAGGCGCGGACGGGCTCCTGAATTATTCTCATTGCTTGAAAAATCTACAGCTTAGGTAAACCAATTTAGTAGTCACTTCGAAATCGAAACATTTGAAGAGCGAGATTAAGCTGGTTCGACTTGAGCCATTTACTCGGTGAGCGATTTAATCAACACCCCTGGTAATACAAGTAGCTAACAAATTACGATTACACATCGCCACTGGTTATATCAGCCGCAATCTACTTTGCCTCTCCTCCCCACTTTTTATCGTTCATATTTAGACCTTGTTACGTCTACTCAAGGTTAAATTCTGCGTGTTATTATCAGTTAAGTTTGGTAGATGACTAAATATTATTTATTACAAGATGTTTATTACGAGCGTTATTAGTATGAGGCCTCAAGCACTTTTTAACTGCTTTTGTTAGCCTTCATTGAGTACCAGAGTTGGTGTTCAGTAGTATAGTTATTGAACTGGTTTACATTGAACACTTTATATTTTTTACTTTGTATTAGTGATTACTGAAGACGAAAGTCTTCGATCAGTGTGTGTTGCCAGTGATGACATACGGTACTGAAACGTGGTCGCTTACAATGGGCCTCATAAGAAGGCTCAAAGTCACTCAAAGGGCAATGGAGAGAGCTATGCTAGGAGTCTCTCTGCGAGATCGTATCAGAAATGAGACCATCCGCAGCAGAACCAAAGTAACCGATATAGCTCTCCGAATCGCTAAACTTAAGTGGCAGTGGGCGGGGCACATTGCACGTAGAACCGATGGCCGTTGGGGCGGAAAGGTTCTCGAGTGGCGACCGCGTACCGGAAGGCGCAGCGTGGGTAGGCCCCCCGCAAGGTGGACTGATGACCTGGTGAAGGTCGCAGGAGTCCGCTGGATGCGGGTGGCGCAGGACCGGTCATTGTGGAAATCTTTGGGGGAGGCCTATGTCCAGCAGTGGACGTCTTTCGGCTGAAATGATGATGATGATGATTAGTGATTATAGGCTTTTCATATCCTTGTTCCGTTAATTCAGTTCGAGTACTCGAAGTTAGACACTCAGCCCCAAGATAGAAGCTTACGAGATAGATATCACAAGATCGAAAGAATCGTAACTTGAGCTTTTTGTGACGTAGGGAACACTTGCTTGAATCTGTAGTAGCCGAGAGCAGTTCCTACAAATTACAGAATACCAGAGTCACTATAACACTACTACAAGTGCTTACCTACATATGGAGCTGTATGCAGATGTTTAGTTTGCGCTATATTAATGCCATTATGGAACCGCGTTTGTCACTACAATTTATAGAGTATATACATCCTTATATAAATAAAGGATCAACCAAGCTTATGTGATACACTCCTTTAGACTTAGAGAGGAAATAAGATCCTATTAAATAGCATTTGTGAGCTTCCTAAAAGATGGAAAGTGCAATGGCTCATCAATGACTTATCTAAAAGAAATAGACAAACAAAGCAGAACAAAAACGTCTAAAAATGTGGCTCACAATGACATTAGCGATGATGATGAATTTTACAGTGATGATGATACAAACTATAAATGTTTAGTAACCATTAAGTGTTAAATACATACGCAGAACACTATTCATACTTTATAGGCTGTTTGCATTTAACGTAACGTCACGTTCCAAACAAGAATATATGACAAAGTGATGCAACTGCTGCACTTTTATGGCGTAATTTTTTTCGGCTGACCCAGTTCTTTTATTTTATATATTTGGCGCATTTTGCCTGATGAGAGGAGAATGGTCATACCGAAGGCTTATTTTTGGTTGCCGTTTGGCTATTATTATAGTGAGTTTATAGTGTAACTTGACGTAACACTTCTCCACTCCGGCAGTGCAAGCCCTAGTTCGTAAGACGTAGAATACTTAATTTAAAATACTTTTTTCTACTCATGCACTTCTATCTGTCAATTAGATGACTGACAGCGACATTAAAAACGTATACATTATGACGTTGCCTATGGTATTCCATAGGAACACTGCTCCTATGGATTTTCATACAATATATGAGCACTGTTGTTTTTTTTTAAGTTCTTGAGTGGGCATCGACATCTTACACATTCCACCTTTCTAGATTTTGCTTTTTTCGCTATTTTAGCTGTCGTAGAAAAACTAGCGTATGCAACAGTTAACAGTTCTTAATATATCACTTTTACATAAACTTCTCTTGATCCATTGTTGTTTTTACATTTAAAATCCATACATTCTGAGAAGGCCGGGGTTCAATGTACGGGCCCAAGTTATTTATTATCACCCAATATTGTTTTACTCGATTAGCAATGGAATATCAATTTACAAAACGGATGTCGAATATGGTTTCGTTGAATTTGATTTATAATCCCTTTACTGTACTGAATTTTAATGTTAAACCCCTAAATTTGTTTAGGACATAGATAGAGGATAAAAGAACTGGATACCCAATCAGCCGAAAAAAAATCCGCCGTAAAAGTGTAGCAGTTGCGACTCTTTTTCATATATTCTTGTTTAGAACGTGACGTATCGTTAAGTGAGAAACAGCGTATAAACTTTTAAAGTGTATGAATTTGACATTTAATGCTATTGCTTACTTCGGTAAGCTCTTTTTCGTACGAAACATTTAACGTTTGTATCATTATCAATGCAAGTTCGCTAATGTCATTTAGACCCACATTTTTTGAAGTTTTTGTTCTACTTTGTGTGTCTATTTGTTTTAATAAGTCAATGGTGTAAGTAGGTACCGTAGGTACCTATATATATATATATATATATATATATATATATATATATATATATATATATCAGTTTTCATCAGGAAAATGTTACATATATATATATATATATAACCTTATATAAACTTTTCTTTGTAATAAAGGCTAAGGTTTTCTTTGTTATTAATTAATTACCTACATTCTTATAGCTTTAACGGCTTATTGATAAGTTTGATAACCGACAAAAGCTTATGTTTTAAAACAGCACAAATAGCAAAACCTCAATATCTTGTAGGCACTATAGGTAAAATTTACGGAAAACTTCTGAAATTTAGGGATACCTGAAAATGGGGTTAATCTTAAAACAATTTTGACGCGACTGAAACGCGAAAATTTGTGAGTATGGGTCGATAGAAGTATCTTTCACGCGAAAAACCCATTTGGAAAACATTTGGCACACAGGGCCCTCGTTCTATATAATTCAGATTCTGGAAAATTACAATAACCATCAACTCAATAACGGGAATCATCTCATAAGAAGGTGATATAAAAATACACATGACGACTGATCAGCAAAAAACTAGCAGGCAAATAATATATCGGACTTGAAGCTACGGCTTCGTAAAACAGCCTCTACTGCATACAAACATGTCATTATAAACTTAAGACTTTGGTCAGGTTGCCACGATCATCTACGCGATTCAGTTTAGGACCTAAACTAAGTCGCTGCCATAAAACTGAGCACAGTTAAAGACCTACACTGAATCGTGTTAGACGATCTTGGTAAGGCCCAGAACTATATTCTTAAACTTTAGTTTACCCCTACATAGCGACGGGCATATGCACATACACACACACGGGTTCATTGTAGCTTCCATCCGGAGGGCCCATTCAAGACGCACGTGGCCAGCCTCTGAGACGGATGCTCTCCTACACACAGCCTGGCCTTTCTGACAGCTTGTGACATTGCCAGCGCTATGACATGGTTGATTCTTAAGAAAATAATACCTGATTTTGATCACTGGTGTCCGGGTAAATTCTAACTCTTCAAGTTACTATTCAAAATTTCGAATAATATAGCATGACAATCTACCGGAGACATCCCGGTTTTTCACAAAAGACTTACTCGTCACATCAAATAAAAGTCGAATACTACTGTTTGTAAACTGAGAGTAAAGAGGGTCTGATGTCAGTTTGGACTTAGGATAAAAGGGTGGTTCTTATTTGAAAGGGTTCTACTTCTCAAGTGTTTCTGAACTTTCTGAATGAGTCTATTTGCTTCACTACTCACTGGCGTTTTGTATTATCAAGTCTTAAGTTCACAATTGTTCCGGTTTAATAAGATAGTCCAATTCAGTATTCTATTGATGGTTACGTTCTTTCATCTGTCTTCTTGACAGGGTTTCAGTTTAGGTTTTATTTCTCACTCGCTGTCGTATAGCGATGGCTATGTAGGTTATCAAAATCATTAATACAACAGTTTACTTGTATATATAAAACATAAGTAGGTAAACTGTTTTATTGGCGATCATTTTTTTTTTTCTGGCATATATTGCAAATGTTACAGAACGATACAACAGAAATTACATTTTTTTGGTAGGTATGACAAAATCTGGAGAGTCCAAAAGTCATACGAATTTCAAAAAACTGAATGTTTTACCAGAAACCTTATATCAATCTATCTTATTTTTATTTTATGCCACTTCTAGACCACTTTACAGTCACCGTCTTTAACCGTTGAGCAAGTAAAATAAGAAGGAATATTTTTTGTGCCCGCGTAACACAGGTGTCCCATCATTTTGGAGTCCTGTTGCTTTTTTTTAAACCTTGCGGCCTATACACAGCAGCTTCTAATTTAAAAACTTGTTTGACTGACGTGCCTTAGGATAAAAATGTTAATATTCTGATGCAAGTTCGCGTTGCCTTTACAATTTTGCATGGTGATTGTGTATGGTTGAGGGTAATTGATTGAAATGAGGGGTGGACTTTTAAATACTTATGTATGTATGTAATTGATATACTTACTTTGAATGGGCTAAGGTAAGGTAAATTAAGAGTATTTAGAGTTTCCCGACAAAGGCAACAAAACAAGTGAACTAAGGTTGGGTATTTGACGGATTGCTAAGCGCTAAATATAGCGGCGGCTGCATAATAGAGGTATACTTATACTTAGTGAAAATTGAATTACTCAATTCTTATATTACATTTCAATAAACAATGTAGGCGCAGCATGGGTAGGACCCCCACAAGGTGGACTGATGACCTGGTGAAGGTCGTAGGAGTCCGCTGGATGCGGGTGGCGCAGGACCGGTCATTGTGGAAATCTTTGGGGGAGGCCTATGTCCAGCAGTGGACGTCTTTCGGCTGAAATGATGATGATGATGTTGATGAAACATAATGTACGAGTACAAGTATAGTCCTGGAGGGGAAACTAAAGGAAGCACACTAAGGTGACTGATGGTCCTTAAACACCTACATGTTTAAAATAATTAATTTAGTAGCTGTGTGTATTGGCCTTTACCGATTGTTGGCTCGAGCTCGTCCCCGGTCACTCTTTGCATTCACTTTTCTTTATTGACGCATGTCTTTGGGCCCTTTTTTGTTGTCCGTACCGAAGCGTAAATTATCTCATTAAACCCATTGATCGGAGCCAAGATTTGTCTAAATCCTGTCACCACAAAAAGTGTTTCCAATAAAAAGTATAAACGCTGTTAGCTACCGTGACGTGAGGGATCCTTTTCAATGGTAAAAAAAGTAAAGGAGTGGTAATCGATTTTATTTTTTTAACAGCTAGTGATATTGCAAATCTTGTGACATGCTTGCTTGGCTCTCGCAACGAAATTTGTCTCATGTCCATCTTATATTTTTAGTCAATGTTGACCACTCGGAGGGGCCAGGGACATTACAAAAACAAAGTTTAAATACCAACAGGAGTAAAAACAAGTTGACGCAGAAACTGCGTTCTAGTCTTGAAGTAACTTCTTATCGCGTTAAAGAAATCATTTATAATATAGGTAACCTCATATCTACAAAGAAAACAAAAGAGTAAAACAGTCCTTCTCTGATATCTTACAACGATTGGAAGTGTCATTTTATCACGCAATAAATTTAACACGCGCTGAATAAAATTAACATTAACTTAATTGAAAAATTCGCAACGAACTCCGTTACATGACTAAAGTATGCATACACATACACATAAGTATGCCGAAAGCAATGTTCTTTAATATAAAATTTAAATAGCTGCTAGGATAGCCTAGTCAATTACGATGGTAATCGTGAAGGTATGCCATTGTTAAGGCCATGAGAACTGTTTAAAGTTAATTTCATTTGTATGATAAAATAATTTGTATGCTAAACTGTCTAGTTTATTCCGAACGCTAACAGAGATGTTATAAAAAGCTTAACAAACACAGGTTTACTGTTCACTTCCGTACTAGTACGGAATTTATGAGCGAGTATGGAAAATGTTACACTTCCAAAGGAAGTGAGTTAGAATATACTAACGAACTTAGTAGGTAATACACAACTGTTTGTATCCGGGTCTCTTAAGGCTTATAATGTTTAGTATTTGTGTAGTAGAGGATGTAGGTTATACTTTAAAATGGAATAGTGAAGAGTTGTAGGATCGTACGGATAGTAAATTTAATTTGAAATAAGGGGTTTCAATATTTGTATTTACCTACTTACTACAGCTTACAGTTACTACAGTCTACTGAAATGATATTCAAACGACAAGTGGAGTTAATTTTAATGGTCACTTTGTTTGAGTTTTTATTATTGTCATATCTTTTGTAACACTCGGGACACTACTTAATTCAGACTATTTAATTCACGTAAGAATCATCAAAATCCGTGTTTTCTTAAATGCCAGCAGCATTAAACATATTATCAAACGTCTTCTTCTCATTGCCCTTATCCCTGTTATGTGGGATCGGCGCCACAGGTTTTCCTCTTCCGTTCTCAATCTCTCGCCAGTCTCGTCATCTTAGCACATTGTCATATTTTCTATTAATATTTTCTTTCTCGTGTTCTTTGGCTTTCCTATCGCGCTCCGTCGGGATGAGTGTGGATTCATCCCAAACACAAAACAAACATGTAGATTGATAAACACGTTACCCTCCTATTGCGCAGTCGGGTAATAAAGCAAGAAACACTGCAAATTCACAATTACGCGACAAGCGGCGACACACCTCTAGCTCCAGTTACTTACGTCCGATCCATCGGATATTTGTTCAAGCCGATACATCCGATATTGACTTGCTGAGCTACCTACTTGCTGTGCATGTGTATATATGTCCAGTACGTACAGTTCTTTATATTAAACAAGCTGCGCGATGCCATATAATCTATATACGTAGTATATTTTAGGTAAGTAGGCACATATATGTATATGCGGAAATAAAACAGTTTGTTATGTTCAACGCTTAATAAATAGAGATAGTATCGTTTATTCATACAAACAACGGCTATATTCTTGCAAAATATTCTTGGAATAGGTTTTACCTATTAAGAAGTGTTGTATTGAACAGCTAATCTAGAGTCAAATGAGCATTCTAATCGGTGACACGAAGTTACTCGGTGATAGTTATTTATCGTCTTACTTAACAGGATTACTGGATATTTTTAACGCTTAGAACAACTTCGAGTAGATGGCGGCACATTCATTCAACATAATAACGTGCAGCAAGTATATAATAAGTACCAAACACACCCGTATAACTTAAGAAATAAAAAATCAATATCATATCAACAACGTCTAATATTTGGTTGATCGGTGGAAGGTGAAAATATTTTTTTATAAGGGAAAACAAATGAAAGTATGGCAATAAACTAAATAAAATCCTTTCAAGGTTGGAGTTTTTAAACATATTTATAATAAAGAAATCAATAGAAAAGTAACCTTTTTTTTATCCTTAATTTCGGCGGTTGATATCTTAAGGTTTTCCGATATTCTGTATTGTTTTACATCACAATATAACCAAGTGGACAGTACTTACTTCAATACAATTATGGTTTAAGCATTGTTCTCACAATGTTTTCAACAGCATCTTTAACGTTAAATCCTGATTATTAGGGTTCCATAGTATACTTATAGTTTCGCCATGTCTGTTTGTCCTTTGGAGCAGCATGTATGCAACTAAAACTCACAAGATAATAAATCCTCGGTAAAAGCTTCTTGGCCTTTTTTTATTATTGTTTTATTTATGTCACTTACAACATTTTCATTGTTGACAAATGTGATCATTGAAGAAAATGTACAGTGTCACTAATATGCTATTGCTAAAAAACCTATCAATGATAAATATACAGTATCTTTCTTTTTATTGTCAATTATTGCAAAAAAAAATTGTTTTCAACTCAAAAAAATATTTACGTTAGGGCATTGCTAAGATATAGCCCTATCTGAGATTTCAGAGTTTGTCCAATGGCTGAGATCATCTTGTATACCCATGATGCATAAAACGGGATTAACCCTTTGACCGCCGTTGTCACCTATACAAGACAACGATAGTACGATACACTAACGCCGTCGTCTTGTATACAAGACAAAGTTTCAACCGCTTACTAAATGGTAAAATAATAGAATTTAAAAATTATTTTGTACTCGTGTCAACTTGTTGACCCTTTGTTTTTTCATACATTTACTTTTTAAGCAGGTATATGAATCCATTGTTTCATAATAAAGGATTTAAAAAATATGCTTATAATTTCTACATTTTTCCGTGTCACTGTCGCCGTTGGCATGTATAAAAGACAGCTAGGGATGGGAAAGTTCAATTGATGTGCAAGTTTTTAAAATGAATATGTTTTCACGAATCTGGTTTTATTTAAGCGTTCAAACATTTAATTGCCAATTATTGTCATTGTTGGTAACTACTCGTAGTAAGTAGGTATATGTAGAAAAAAAAAGGCATAATAATGGATAAAGTTTAGGCAGCTTCTTCAGTAAATTGTCCATTGCGGTTTATTTGCCGAATAAATTATTGACCGCAGTGACAGCGGAGGTCTACATTTTAACTCGATATATATATATATATATATATATATATAACCGATATATACAGTATGTATCACAACGAAGAGCAAACCTTAAAACTGGTTGACGGGGAACTCGAGTACAATGTAATGACGTGCATTTCACGTGCCTAAATACATGTTTTATGGCATAAAATTACTAAATGAATTACTCGAAGACCATATTTTTGCAGTCGGTTAATGGTTTTTGTAACATCCTATAGGGTTTGTTTACGTTTTTGATTTTTGACAGTGCATGCGTATTGCGTACTGTTGATATGTAGCTAGGGGCAACTAATTAACATTAACGTTGTTATGTCAATACACATGCGCTTTGAGTTCTGTTTATAAGTAACCTAGGTAATTATTTTAATAATGGCTGTAGTCATAGGCAACGCGCAAGCGCTTTGTTAACTATTTGTTTGTAACTAGGTAAAAATCCAAACTTCAACAAGGTTTGACGCCTGTCTGTCAGTTGGTAATTTAAGAAATGTCATTTATAAGATTGTAAACAAATAATACAGGGGAGGTGCAACACAATAATAATAAATGTATATTTTTATACCTCACGTAAAACCTGTCGTATTTTTGATGAATTAGGTAAGTACCATGCTCATATTTATGATCTAAACATTAACGGATTTCTTGTTTTGCCTTTCATTCTGACACATACTGTATATATATATATATTATTAAATCCACCTGTTAGTTTTCTCCGAAAACCCTCCGGTAAGTATGTAAATTTATCGAGACACGATGCGCGTCCCTAATCTTATGGTTTATAAAGTTTACGTACCGACAAGCGCTTATGCCGTTGACTCAGACGCTATTATTACTTAACTCGCGCGTAAACAGTATTTGTCAGTCGGAACTAAAGACGTGCCCTGCGCGCCGTTGACATGTATAGAAGACTACTCGTACAGACTAGTGCGGTGATATTACTTCATGATTCGATAATGTTTAGTTGTTGTTTTTCATGATAAAGTCCTTTATTTTCAACATTTTCTTGTATAGTAAATCTGTTTAGTTTAGAAATTTTGAGAGAAATCTAAGTTTGGAAATAAAAAAAGGCAAATTGAGAAGAATTCCACCTTTAATTATGAATATCGATATCACTATTTGCAATCCCTAAACTTTTTATTAGTTGTTTACTTAAAATTTGCTCTGGCGTGTGAGTGAGCGTCTTGGCGAACAGGGTCCGGCGGCCAAAAGGTTAATAAAATAATATTGTTAGCTCACAAGAATCAAGAGGATTGATTAACAAAAGAAACCTGTAATGGAGAACAGCGATACAGTTGATCAGAATGCTCAGCAAGATACACAGACTAAAATTGTTCCCTAAGTCGCTACGGAGACCATTGATGAGAACCCGTTATATGTGTTACGTTAACTTCAGTTGATATTTGATATCCTATGCTCAATAACAGAGAGGCTTGATTGTCCGTATGTGAGGCGCTGCTGTAAAATGCATGTGTCCAACAGTACATGTGTTTTCTAAATACCTGGGCTAAATAATACTAACATAATACCTATAAGTACTAGTGTAAGTAAACTAACAATCTTGTATGAGTCCTTTAGTAAATAAAATTTCATTCATTCATTCATATTCATGCACAAAAGAAAATAATTTAGTTCTGTATGATGTTAAAACAATGTCTAAAATCCGACACACTGTTTCCGTCGCTGTAATTACATCTCAGCACATCCAGGAGTAGAGGATGTGACTTTCCTCTGCCGGGAAATCTGAGGCTATATACCGGCTTCCTGCTGGAGCCACGAGCCATTAAAATGGATCACTTTGTATATGGTTTTTATTGCTCATAAGTGTACTTGTTTACTATATTTTTCCCCCGATGCCCTACTAATCCACTTAAAATGATTGACGACCAATAAAGGGAGTGTACGTGCAATTTCCGCGATCGCATCAGCTTGGAAAGTATTCATACCCATTACAACATATTGTCTATCTAGTACCGATACATTTAAGCAGGCATTTGGCAGCTCTACATTTAAAAGATAAACAAAATGTAAAGATATGCACCCCATTCAGTGCAAATTTAAGAGTTTAAGACATTGTAATGCTCTAAGCAGAGAAGCAGGTGGAGTTCGCCGCGAGAGATCCGCTGAAAGCTAGATCGTAGAACTAGTAAATCTTTTGAACGTATCGTGATTTGATGTTACCCCTCGGCCTGGAGACCTTTGAATCTCTTCATGGATGTATGCAGCTTTTCTCGCGATGTTTTGCTTCACCAAAGAGACTGGTAAAAGTATCAATGATATGAGGACATACATGAGTTCCGCAAAATTCTTTGGTACTAGCCGGGGTTAGATCTTGCGATTGGACTGAACTCCGAAGTTATAGCACAAGGCTTGTTGGTCTACACTGCACTGATGTGCCATAATACGCTTAAAATATCTAAGAATAGGTATTAAGGGTATACCTATGGCATGATATGTCTAGGACACATGTAGTGTAAGGTATGTTCAGCTTTAGGCTAAACTCTATTGGCTGTAACGATCGTGCGGTCCGGATAATTCAGGCCAATATAATTCGACACCCGATATGCCCACATTGTCAACACGAGTGTTGTATGCGGCTCTGAAACCGTTTGCGACAAGTGATCAATTGGATGGGTGGGATGCTACTCAGAAGATTCTAGAAGGTTTTAGTTATATGACCATGTACTTTTCATAATTGTTGGTATATTTACGTCTTGAAATTATTATGCGAAAAACGAGCGAAACCAAAGGCGTACAAACGTTGTGGTGCTGCCCGCATACAGTGATTCTTTTCCATATTAACAAAATGTCCATCATATTTTGCTTCACGTGGCAACTAAGTAGTCGTGAATCATTCTGCCCTCACGGCAATCTATTTTTCTAGCCATTTTGTTTAGCTACCGCTAGTTCTGTTCTATGTATGCTCTTATTGCTTATATTTTGATCACAGTTACAAACAACGCTCTAAAGATTTCTTAGGTAATTGACAAGTCATTACTTAATAAAATTATCCCCATTATTTTATAACGTCGCATCAACTCCAATGAAACTTGATATCAAAAATATTCGCAAGCAAATTTAATATAAAACTTCGCCTTCCGTATCTGTTAATTACGCATTACGCAAACAGGAGGAACTTAGCTGATAAAATACAGTAAATACAGTACTACCAAAGTACTGAATTTTATCCAGCTTAGATTAGTTGAACTAACAATTTAACAAAGCAATGTAGCCTGGATCAGATTGCGTTAAAGTAACCAACTTACCTACCTACCCTTATCGTGGATGTAAAAAAGATTAGCTTGCCTATTTTAAATGTTCAAACTATTAGTGTTTAAAATAAATCAGTCTAGCTAAGTAGTAAAAGTCAAGGTTTTCATTGTTTAGGTATGGGCATGACTAATAAGGTTTCACAATACGTAGTGTACTTTAATTTGATCCACAAAGTCACAAGAGCGGCTAGAATATTTTAATGCTTCAGTTGCATTGCAAGCAACTGCAATTGCAGTGGACTTATCGATTAGATTTTACGTTGTTACATGTCGATTCATAAGCGTTGAGACTTGTTTTTCTTTTTACACGTAGGTATTTTTAGTGTAATTTACATGTCTGAGCGCCTACCACGAACCGCGAACGAAAGTATGCCTCCCTTTCGCACTTGAGATTTCTCACTCAAGTGCGACAGAGAGGTGAAACTTCGTTCGTGGTTCGTGGTAGGCCTTCTGTACTGATATGTTTCACGGTGTCAATCTTACTTTATTCCATTATCATTAAAAATCGCCACGTTTTCCTCGCCAATGTAAAAGCGTCCTAAGCCTTACTTTTGGTAGACCTAAACTAAAAAGTAGTAGCCTTATTTACGACCCTGATTACGCAACCCTAAAGCGACTGTCGGCATTTGAAACTTTAAAAGGTCTTTAGACTCTTTAGATAAGCTTTGTAAGTGAGGAGGTGTGGCAGCGGCGGGCGGCTAGATGTGAAGGCAAAGACAGTTTTGTTATTCAAATTTCAGCCAGTAATAAACTCCTTTTTCATCGGCCGTCGGCTCTTTTGACCCTTACAGACACTTCATGCCTGATTATTGCGAAAATTCACAATTGCCAAGACGATTGCATTGTTGCGGTGTCATAGAAGTTAGATAATGCTTCGGAAACATAGTGAGATTACGGAATAAAAGCAGAAGTTACAATGGCAATCTTGCGGCTCTTTGATACCGACGTTCAATTGATTTGTTATCAAATTAACTACCTACTATACGTGTGTATGGATGTACTTAATCAACAAGGTGGTGGCAGAGAGAAACGACAGAAATCAAAGTCTGATGACTTTCATAAGAAGGGCTGATTAAGCATTTAAATCGGCGCATCCATAGTTGACTTGTGTATTTTAAAAAGATTATGATTTTATTTGAAATAAAACAAATTTACGTTTATAAAAAGTAGGGTTCCCCGAATTAAAACAACTAATGCTAATAAATGAAACACGAGTACTGTTTGTTAGAACGTTTCTGATTTCCAAAATGAAGATGACGTAAACATTTTTATGCAATGCAATCCTTGAATGGTTACCGTTAAGTTTAAACCTGGCGACGTTTTTTTTTCTCCACCGAATCCGTGCACACAGGCCGCTGCCGTAACTCATCGAAGCTGTCAAGATAAGAATGAGTGAATGAACACCTGCCGCCACTGGTGTTACGCGCGCGCCCACGCACTCATTCAGACAATTCCGATTTTAAAAAATCCCATTCACTCACACCATTCCCAGCCTACAGCTATAAAACTTAGAGTTGAAATCCGAAAGTCGACGACAAATGTCTTAAAATGTAGAGTAGAACGAAGACGATTATCCCCTTTGAAATTATTATAATGACTATCAATTTTTTGTTTAATTGAAGACTTGACATCCGGATTTATTTCCTCTCATTTTCGGACGAGGAATGTAATCATTTTATTACAGCTTCAATCTTGTGAGAGGAAATCGATGGCGGGAGATAATTAGGTATTTGTTTGCGGATGTTGTTGGCTCATTTTCTTTTTATTTCCAATCGTTGCTCATACCTTTAGATAATAAAAAAGTAAGCTGATAGAATGTTTGCGTTTCTTGTGAATATCAGCCTCGTATATCAATCTTAACAGGACCTACGAAACTTCATCATTATGTTTTGGTTATGTATGACTATTATGAACAATAATAATTTAATTTTGTGTTATTCATAGTACCTACCTAATCCTAGGTACACAGGTGTTCAAAGTGCATGGGCTATTTATGAATGAATCCATTCATAAACTGCCCATGCAATTGTGAACACGATAGTACAAATAAGTTCAGATATTATTTAACGCAGGGTTAGATAGCCGTCTACGTCTGTCTGCCTGTACCTTCCTCCCGTCCGCAAACTGCTGAAGCGATATTGAGCAAGAGAAATCTGGTATGAAGATATTTTGAGTACCTACATAGGTTCCCGAAGAAGGACGCGCGGACATGCCTGTCTCAAAACTATCATATAAGTAGGTATCCAACCCTCGGCGGCGATGGTGAGACGACCTCGATGTCTTTAGTAGGAACTGGTGGGAGATGGATTTTTCATGAGCTGCCACTACCACGAGATAGCAAGATATGGGTTAGAAATAGGAACGTGTACTCGGCCGAATTCGCGCTCAAAACCAGCCGTTTAATCAATTAACATTCCGATTCCCTTACTCCATAATCGGTTACCATAAGCATATTTTAACTGTACCTACGTTAAAACGGTTTTAGATATATGACATACCAGATTTCTGTATATTTTGTCGTATCATGGTTTCATGGTTATTACGGGTTCTCCGAAGATTAGTCACGGGGCCAGTGGCGTGTTTGTAAAATTTAACCGCTCGTATTACATATGTCAGTTTTAATTGGTGTAATTGCCGGGTGGATTCCTTCGTGTATTGGAATAGTTTAATATATGTAGTAATGTTACGTCAAGTCATAATACGAGGTAGCGTGCGTCATATACTTTTTTTACTGACTTATATTATATTTTGTAGATAACAGGGTGTTTTAAGGTACATGGTCCCTTAAATCATCATCATCAGTTTATCACCTAAGTCAAATTGGACTAATTAGGTTGCCATAGTTCTCAATTATAATTATGCTCATGGAAAATATTTTTATATAAGGTTGTAAGAGATATAGCACAAAGTAACTGTATCTTTAGATTTAATAGTGAAATGAGAATGGTTCAAAAACAGAGGCTAAGAATTTTCAGTGGCGTGACTGTTGTGGGGAGTTCATCTAAAGGGGGCAATGGGAGCGTTTGCCATTTTGCCCGCTTCGCCACTCTTAGTTACGCCACTGATTTTTGAGTCTGATTAATAAAATATATTTTGGTCAGAAAACTATCTAGGTATATACCGGGTGTGGCCTTTATAGAAGCAATAAATTTACTCGTAGGTAACTAGTACTCCTCAAACCTAACAACTTTTCTTCAACAACTTTTAGAAATTATATACTTACTCTGGAGGTTTTCACTTTTTCATACGAACTAAATAGTATTTTCAATGTACGTTCCCATCAGCCTAATTGACGTCTCTTGTCATAGTACAAAATTGACAAAATTCGTAGTACGTTCCGTCTTCTAACAAACTATAAAGTGTAATAAAAATCAATACAAACGTTATTTTTAAACGACGCTGAGTAAACGTTCTTCAGTTTCGGGAATACTATCTATCATTAAATTTAAATTTATTACTCCTATTACAGATCACACCCGGTATATAGGGAACTTTGCATTCGCTCCCACATTTATAGTATTTGTAACGTTTGATAACGTATTTATTTCTGATACCCTTAACTAGTTCATTTTAAACCTGATAGCAAAATACAACTTAAACCTAACACGTCAAAATAAATTTAGCCTTTTAGGCTATAAAGCGTGCCAAGTGGTAATTTGAACATACACTAAAAGCAATCCGTCGGGTGAAAAACACTACGAGTGTTGTACGAATTAACTTAAAATATCCGTGGATCTTGCTATCGAAGGTACGTGGCTAATTCTTACAGGAATAAACATGTCAGGTTACCTCAACGGGACGTAGATAAGTAGAGCATAATCTCACGAATAAGTAAACGTGATTGTTTTCAGTAAAAGGAGCCACTGTCGGTGCTTGATAAGGTTAATTTCAAAATGAATTTTAATGACATTAGTGGTACCTTTTACTAAACACGACCACAAATATCAACTTGGTTTAGTATTTATAGTACGCAAATTTTGCATCTAGATATATCTTAGAGTTTGCTGGACCAAAATATATAATAACATGTTTAGAAAAATCCCGAACAGCTTCAATTTCTGAAGGATCCGACGTCAGATTTCAGATCAGACAAGATGCTCAATTAAATACCGTTTAGGTATAACTTAAAACTAATAAACAAGTTTATCGTAACAACATAAAAGCTAAATATGACCTGATTTAGAACTTACGAGTAAAAAGCAAAACTTACCCCGGTCTGGTATAAAATCTTGAGTCCACTCTTAAACGGAGGCACAGGTCTCTTGTGCGGCAAAAACGGGAGTTTGTCCGGCCTCCTCAAGTGTATCTCCACAGAGGGCCTGAAGGCCTCCAGAGGAGTCCTGATGACGCCCTGCACGCAGCAGAGCCATGCTAGGACGACGCTGAGCACTTGCATGATCTACACTGGGTACACTGTCGGCGGGCGGGCGAAGACTGGCGTCGGTCGCGCCGAGCCAGGTATGACTTGGCCTACGCGCCCGGTATAACCACCTCCGACTGCGATTGTTGGGTCTTGATACTTTGAGCAGCTTAAAAGCCTTACTGGTTTTTGCTTGAACCAGAATTAGCATATGTTTTTGTAATATAATAGGTAATAGGTTTAAGTATTCAGTTTCTTATGATATAAGAAAAGGTAATGGTAATAATTATATAAAAAAATACATGTTTTTTTGTTAAGTGAAAATTAAAGTGTTGGAATATGAATGTAATAGATCTATTTAAGTTTAACAAATAAGTACGTACATAATTACCTAATATTCGAATTAAACGTTTACATACGTATAGTAAGTTCTCTGTAGGTATCATCTACAGAGAACTTACTAATGGTCGTAAAATGATTAGGTTACTACCGTACTTTGTTATTGAATACTTGAAAGATAAACCTAGTTTTTAGATAAGACGTGTTGTGTACTATTTATTTAAGAAAATAAATTGAAAAAACGGTAGTTTTTCGCCTGAAACACAGGGAAACCTAATCCAGGCATTTGTAATATTCTTTTTCTCTTATACATAATCTTAGTCTTTAAGAGTAACCACTGTAAAACATATTTATTTAATAAATGTATTTGTTTATATATTTGTTTATCACAGTATTGTTATGTATATATACCGTTTCAGATTAAGCTGTCCTAAAAATAATAATAAATTACCTGATTTTATTTACATATTGAATAAATAACAATTTTTATAGTTTTGAACATTAACTGCGTCTTCAAAACATTATATTAATCTACCTACGACGACTAATATTTCGGTAGTACAAAAACATGGTCAATATAAATATACTTTTATTTTTGTTTCAGGTAAGTAAAATTGCAGAAACCTTTAAACAATTTGAACTTTGGTTCATGGAGGTAATTTCAGTTAACACTCGGTAAGTACCTACCTAGAACAAGTATGTATAAAGAACTAATTTAAATATAACGTAACAGGAATGAACGTTTCATTTCCCACCCAAGCTCAAAGAGTGACAGTTACCTATAATGTAAAAAGCGTTGCGTCTTGCGAGGACCAACACCGTTTGCGGCCGCGCGGGCCTGACTTCCTACCGATGATGTTTTTCTATACAATCTTGTTGCTCTGATATAAAGCGGTGTTCACTATAAACGCCAACTTAAATCTAAGCTTGGATTAAGTTTTTTATTGTATAGTACGCATATTTGTTTGTTTCATTCAAGCGCCAGGGATAATGCCTAAGTATAAGTAATTGTTTATGTAAGTAATTGTTCATGGTGTATGTAGGTATAAAATTTAACTTATCACAAAGATAGGTTAATAAGACCTTCAATTATCAAGAATATCAAGATAAAAATGTAAACGAACATGATCCGTCCCCGTATTAAACTTGTTTCAACTCGTTAGTAACATGAGAATCTCTTGTAAATAATTGATTTGAGATGTCGTTATACTTAGTATCAGAATAGGTACTTCTTATATGTAGTAAGTAACCACTTAAAATTTTTTAAACCAAGATATCTACAAAATTACACCCATATGTTGCGGTTGCGGTGTTAATTTTTTTGTGTCGTTACATAGGTAAGTATTTTATATATTTTTTAAAACCAAAAAGCGTTCTTGAAAAACTTGTTCATAAGCTTATGTTTTTACAGTCCAAGGTACTTGAACCAAAACAGGATTGCGTATCAGTTACCATTCACGTAATGATCACCACTTCTATGGCCACCGATTGTCTCAAACAAAACAATGTCATTCAAGTACTTCGTAGAACACGATTTCAAGTAAATTCCATTGTCTATTATAACGCGGCTTTATCTCGCGTCTCGCTCGCTCCCATTCACTGTCCTCGCGCCCGCATGAATGAACCGCTTCTTATGAATGAACGGACAGTCGCTATCGTACTATACATGCCTACCTGCAACTCGTAGCTATACATGTGTTTTTTACGCGCGGAGCATTATTCTAACCGCTTTCAGAGCTGGTACTCGAAGGCTTTTAAGAACCAGTGGAGTGGTCCTCTGATTACGCAACGTTGTTACGGGTCACGATAAGACTGGATTGCCAGACTTGAGTCACTCGCTCGTGAGTGATGGGAATATGCCAAGCTATAAGGCCATTGAGAAATGTAGGATCGATTCCAAAAATATTTTCATGTTTTTGAATCTTATTCCATTGTAATAAGGCGAAAATTGTGTACATATTTTTAGTTATATGTTTATGTTGGCTGAATACATATAAGTTCTAAAGGCCGTGGCACGTGTTTTGTTTTTTTTTCTCGAGTGATAAATGTTTTGCTCGGCGGAGGACGTTGCGTTTTGAATACTGTGAAGCCTCTTTAGGAGATATGGACGTAAATTATGTCAACGTGGCATACTTACGTGATTATCTTTATACGTCACTGAGTGACATAGTAAATTTATTACAGGTAGGTAACGAGAAGTCAGTTTGTTTTACACAAAGCTTTCGAGTGATTTGTACAGTTTTTAGGGTTTTTAAATATTTTTAGAGATTTTTAGCGCCAGCTTTTGTGAATCAATGTCTTATTTATAAAGTTATACGTGTAGGTAAAGGAATTCCATGTACTTACCTTACATACCTACTTAACTTGTTAAGTATCACAATAATGAATAATGACTTACCGATGTTATGTAGGTACTTACTTAAATAAACTTAAAAAATGCAAGAAATACAATGTATCAAAACAAAACCTGGCGATTTCTCCCCTTAACCAATTACAAAATTAAAAATTAACTTTGATTTGTTTTATACTTAGTTGATTTTGAAATACTAACTTCAGATTTAAAACGCATGGTTAAAAACTGGGTAGTCATTTCACAAACTGTTCAAATACAAGGTGAACGTGGGCCTAGAAAAATATAAAAGCGATATTTGATATATTTTTTATTTCAGTAATAGGTTTGGACACGCAATGACAGACAACACCAAATGTTGGTACAAATATAGGTTTTCGGTATTAGCAGACTAGTAAATATTAAAGACTTGCCATGATTTTAATGACGCGTTCCTTTTGGATAATTGTGCGTTTATCTAAGATAGAAGATACATATATGCTTATATCCGGAATTCGTGACTAAGTTGGAAGCAAAACTAGGTGAAAAACTGAATGTAGCGTAGAAGTCTGATTTTTTATTTTAAAATCATTTACTTATATACAGGGCTTGGAACCGGTACTATTTAAAATCCTCGTAATTGAACAATATTATGATTATGAACGATGCACTTTATGTAACAGACATATTCGTATTATTAGATAACCCCATAAAAAAAAAGTAAGTATACTGAGAAAGAACTGTAAAATAATACCGGTACTTTTGAATGGAGAAAATACCGGTATTCAAGCCCCGCTTATATGACGCTGGTTACCGTTAAGAAGGGTTTTGGCAAATTTCAACCCTTAATAATTTATAATTATCTGGGGGTGACATAAATAATTTATAATACCAAAAAACCAGGTCCGATGTAACTTTGGGCTATATTGAAATTGTCAACTTTACTATCAATTTTATTACATTTTAAGCACAGAAAATAAAAATAAGAACTTAAACGTGTGTATTGATATAAAACGCGTCTTTGCAGACGACCAGTCTGTATTAACACATGTCTCTTATATCATGTTTTACACCTACGCAGCTGTCAAGTGACTAGAATTAGGTCAGAAGTGGCCATTCTATCCATTCATAGGAGTTCGCGTGATTTTCGTAAACATGGGAATGTTTACGCGTGTTAGAAAAACCACGTCAATCGCAGGGTTGGCCATTTGACTATTAAGGGGCTCCACGCGGAAATCGACGGCTGTTTACGAGTTTTGACTCGATATTCCGCCACGAATACTATAAGTACAATAACAAAACAATCTGTCATCGGATCATCAATCTTTTATATTGACTTGTAAAACCCGGGTTTTGAAAAAAAATATATAGGTAATTTTTAATATTTTTTTCAAACATACTCTAAAAAAGCACGTTTTTCGATATTCTAAAGAAGTTTATTCTGTTATATAATATAAATGAAATCTACATACCTATAATGTTCCTATTTCAAGTCTTTAATAACCTAAGAGAGAATTGAAATTTAAACTTATTGGTACTAAAGTTATTTACAAGAAACTGTTATTTTGGACTAAAATTGCCAAAGTTTGATGCCGTATATCTCGAAGACAGTTAATATTTAAGTAACATTGAAAAGCTAATTTTCTTAAGGCCGTTGGGTTTAATCTAATGCCATAAAAAATACTCGAAAATTGAGAAATACAGATCGAAGATCATTGGGACCTGGAACGGCCTTAACTCTTCACATCGGGCATATTCAATGGTTTTTTCAACCGAAATACTTAAATAATGGTAAAAGAGCTATATTTACTGTAACTATTCAAGTCTGTTTACTTAAGTAAAGTAATTTGTTGTTCGCAGTCGAAAATCTTTTCAACTCATGAGGTTTACCTCAAATTCTACAGACAGACTTCTACGTGTTCTAAGGATTAAGTGCCTACTTCGACATAATTCATAGAATATGACCGTTTTACTTAATACTGTCTTCTGTTTTCGCGATTGTTATGGATTATGCGATGGACAACACAAACGTGATTCTACCTATTCGTGATTCCCATACAATACGGATTCCACACAACTGCAATTTATTACATTCGTAATTCTACACAGTCTATATTATTAATTAAGTTAAACACTTTAGAACGGATTAATCACGTTTAATAACACCATGACCCTACGTTTTGGGCCCTTTACAGCACTCGTTTTCACAGGGTTAAGATGATGACTGAGAGAATACGAATTATCCCCATGAATAAAAAAAGTTACTTAAATTAGTTTTTCTTCTTGATTATAAAAATACATTTACCTATTTAATTATGAATATCCGTAATTATGAATATCCGTAAGCTTCTCACACAAAAAATGCCCCAAATTGAATTCAAACCCGTTATCACCATCATCAGGTGCCCAGATGGAGAACGCCTCAACACCTGGGTAAAAATGTCGCTGTAACTTACCCCCTGACTTTCATAAAAATAAAACATGACACAACCCTGACTCATGTCCTAAAAATAACCGTTGACGTCAAACTTAGGGGTGGTTTTGTCGTGACGCAGGGTCATCAAAAGGGGAACGAAACTTTTAACCCCCAAATGTCGTGATAGACAGAAATGCCAATACCAAATGTCAAATCGGATAACTTTTCCGACGTAATGATTGGAAGTCTAATATTAGACCATTATACTGAAGTTTCGACACTAAATACAAAGTAGGAATACGATAAAAAATTTACATTTAGGGAAAACCGTAAAAATACTGTTGTAGATTGCGAGTATTTTTATTTTATACAATTAACAGTCATAAACTTGGGCGTGTTTGCATAGTACCATCTCATTCATTTTAAACCAAAGAGTTCGCAGCCAATAGTATGTTTAAAGCGTCGTAAAATAATTATCACCCAAAAAATCCTTAACAAAGCCTTAAGGAAACGCCGAAGTATCAAGTATGCATAAGCCCGTTTCCAAGATAAGGGACACTCAGCATAAGTGCCGCATTGTGTCCTAGACAATGCAGCAGAATGCACTTCAGAACTCGAGTGGTCAGCACTTTTTGTGCCCTTCGTCTGATAAGGACAGGTATATTCGTTTGAGTGTACCTGTGTGAGGGACCGTCCGTAAACCGGTGCGCAGACGATCAAGCACGATGAATCGTCTGGAGTGTGCTTGACACCCCGGACGACTGCAAGAATCTTCTTCCTAGCGATTTCTCGGCTTAGGCCACGGCTAAGGGGGCATGGGGTTTTGGCAACTAATCCTAGGATTTGGCGTAGGCGCTAATTTTATAAAAGTGACTGTCATCTAAACTTCCAAACCCGCATAGTTTGCCTAGTTAGGCATTATTGGGATTAGTCGGGCTTAAAAACTCATTGGTACGAGCCAGGGTTTGATCCCGCGACCTTCAGATTAAAGTCGCACACTCTTACCGCCGACGCTCTCAAGAATGGAAGAATGGATTTTTATTAATTCATTTACAAATTGGGTATGTAATTATGTAGCTGACAACATTCGAGACACAATGTCTCGTGAAGTGCGATTGACACAATTTTAGTATACCTGCCTACAATGAATCGTATTTTGTTAAGATCCTTCAATCACGTAAGTAACTCCGCTTGACAATCGCTGCAGGATAGGCGGTAAATCGCGATTGTGAAGCCCACTTGCTTGTTCTTCCCAATTAATTCAGATCTGAATATCTCGGTGGGAATTATCTCAGGACGTAGATGGAAGGTATTATGTTATAGTTACTTGTATTTTATTATTTATTGTGTGTTTACGAGTATATCGCTTTTTGGGGACAATAAAGAAAATAAAATAAAATACCTTCAACTGCATCCTAGTGGAACCGAGGTATCCCCGGCCCTTTTCCTAAATGTGGTCATACAGTGTGTCACATTCCGAAGGTAGTAAACTAAAAAAAAACTTCAGGCACTATTATAGGACTTTTTGCTAGACTTCCACTTAGTTTATGGATGACCCATTTCCAGTGTGACAGGGACAGCAACATCGTGTCATTGAAGCTTACGTTAGTGTTGGCACGCGCACTCGAAATGTCTGTAAAAAAAGGTATTTCCTCATAAGTACGGGTTCTAGGGAAGTGAGAGTTCCGGTTGAGATTTTTTACGGCATTCTCTTGTTGATGTGCTTAATGAACAATGTTGCCGTTTGTAGGGACCCTGGGGAATAGGGTGATTAGGGATGTCACTATACATATATGAGACTACGTATGTAGTTGTTTCCCGCGATTTTGTTTTGACTTCATTTCGGCATTGTAAAAAAAATCGTCTTATATTTCACTTTGCTCTGCGCTGATAAATTATTTTGTTTTATCATCAAAATGTATACGATGATATCGTTACATTACACCAGATCGGTTTGTCTCGATACCTCATTCAGCAGGACTTAATCAAACATGAATATCACTGATGAAACATTCTGAGAAATAAAACTACAATTATGTTCACCCTAACGTACGGAATTGCTTTTTGGAGATTAGTTAATATATTAACTATAAAAAATATATTAAGTATTCTGAGCGTAGTAGGCTGCAAAACTATTTAACTTAGGTCCATAATACTCTAAATATACCATGTATGGTCATATCTCTGACCGTAGACCATAGATTACATGCCGTCCTTTTTCTTCGCGTTGGAGAAAAAAGGAGACATATCGATCTATGATCAAAGATGGGCCTTAACCGCAAATTCTATGCTAGTAGTTGGTATTTATATATGAATAGCTTTTGCCCGCGGCTTCACTCGCGTTAGAAAGAGACAAAAAGTAGCCTATGTCACTCTCCATCCCTTCAACTATCTCCACTTAAAAAATAACGTGAACCCGTCGCTCCGTTTCGCCATGAAAGACGAACAAACAAACAGACACACACACTTTCCCATTTATAATATTAGTATGGATTTATCCCTTCCCTTTGGTAACTAAATATGTATATTTAACCCTTAAATTATGTGACTGTATACACGAGTAACATAAGTATGATCATCATCCAACTTAACATCTGTCGGTTTTTTAACGTTTTTTAGTATGGCATTTGACAGCTAACTCCGGGTTAGTAAGCTAACCCAGGTTTGCGCGAGTGGCCCTAAGCTAGTCTGAAAATCATAGAAGCAAATAAAAAAGGTATTTTTGTACTATACGTTACGTAGTTGTATGTAAGTACCTTTCAATATTTTATACCCCGCAGCGTTTAACTATACCAGCTTTACGACTGATATCAAATAAATCAAACCATTAATATGTTTTATGAAGCTTACCAATACTTTTAAAGTACCTGTTTTTATTTAATACTAATAACAGAAAATGACGTGTTTTCCCCATATATTCCATGTAGTTACTACATTCCAGTTTCAATGGTAGAATTATTTAGCAAGGTTGTAAAACGTAAGTTACGACTCCGTGCCTTTGAAGCTCTTAAAGCACTCTACTGACGTCGCCATCTTGATAAAAAGTAACATCACGAATATAGTTCACAGGTTAATGACTAGAGAGGGACGACTAGCCGACAGAATAGGTAATTTTGTGTAGCTGATTAAACATGGACTGTTACTATTGTTAGGTATGTTAATAACCTTCATATATTATGTATGTCTAAAACCTTACATAAACTGTAAAACCATACATGTTTTTAATGTTCTTCTTGGTAGGTGTTTTTTCCCGGGTTGCCCGGAGAAAATTCTCACGTACTGCCACTAGTACTTAGGTACTTCTTAAAACTTCGTTTTTTAAGGTTCCGTAGTCAACTACTTTCTTCTCAGTTACATCCAGGTTAGGCTTTTTTGTTTTTGTTACCCGCCGCCACTGATAGCTGTACCTGTTTTTATGTTCCATATATCAGTGGAGACTCAGTTCAAGCTTATTATATGTAGGTACCATAATCACATCTCTATTAATGATTAAAAGTTGACTCGTTTGTAGCAACGACTCTGTGTTTAAGTTTTAAACTTCGCTAAAATTAACAGCTTTCTGCACGCGATGTTCCATTTGGAACTTTGGACTAATGTTACTGGAACAACTATCTAATGCTAGTTTGTGATACTTTAAAGACTTATTAATGGTGTTATGCAAATAAAAAGAGGGATCCATGCCACAACAATACAAGGCATGGCCGTCGTGACTCACGTCTTCGGAGATACCACTTTCGGCTGGATTAAGAAAGCAATATATAATTTTAGCATGTCAGTTACGTTACTTTAAGTGATGACACCACGAGATGGTCTTACCTTGTTTCTGTCCACTATGGAGGGATCGACAATTGTGTCCCTCTTGATAAATAGGAAAACTACGATCACTTACCTACTCGTACCTACGATACTCATTCAAGAAGGTTTGTCTTATAAACTTACGTTACGTTACTTATTTTCTTATTTAAATCGCTTTGGACATAATAAACAAATAGTTCTGCTTCATTTTAAATTATTATTTTCATATAAGTTTAATTAAGCAAAATTATTTATCAATGTAAAGAAATGTGATTATTCTATTTCCTACCTAGTTCTGAAAACGCGAAGAAACCGACTTTGTGTCTGTAAGTGTGAAGTTTGTGTCATGACTTGGCTAATTAATTGGCAGTATATTCTCGAGCTTTACGGGTGTAATTGAAGTACATAGTCGCCATACAAGGCAAAAGCATTTCGTAAGGGACTAACAACATATCTTGTCAACGGCCTCCTAGCCTAGTCGGTAGTGACCCTGCCTACGAAGCAGGAGGTCCCGGGTTCGAATCCTGGTCAGGGCATTTATTTGTGTGTTTATCACGAATATTTGTTCCTGAGTTATGGATGGTTTCTATGTATTTAAGTATTTATATGTATCTATCTATTATATATATCGTCGTCTAGTACCCACATCACAAGCCTTATTGAGCTTACCGTGGGACTAGGTCGATTTGTGTAAAATTGTCCCACAATATTTATTTATTTATTTATTTGTAGTTAGTCCCTTAATTTGTTATGGAAAATAATAAACCAGCACACAGAAATACTAAACGTGAAAATTGAATACTAACTGTACTGGTGTCAAATAGTGTTAGTAAGTAAATAAGTATTCGCAATTGTCTGTACGTTTAGTATTTCGTAGGTTAGGTTAGTATTTTTTCGGGCGTTTCCGTAAACAGTAGGTACTTACATAAATACACGCAATAGTCGCTTAAGTTTCTTTCCTATAATAGCTTTCCCGAGTCATTGACAAAAATCAATAAGAAGTATAGTTAGTACACTTACGTGCGACTGTCACCAACGGGGTATTTAATACTTAATACATTATGTATAGCCAGGGTACTTACATTCTGAATAGACGATGTGTGTACACGTGTAGATAAATGTCAAAGTTGTCTCGATATTTTTGGCCTCGGAATGACGTCTAACCTGAAATTATCGGGCAACCACGAAAACAGTCGCTGGAGACTTTTTTGACGAGTCGCAGATAATGACTTCTGAGGTATAAAGTCATCCAAACCAGACGTTTGTTTAAAAAAAGTGCCGTTAGATACAGAAGGCTGTACAAAATGATGATTATACTTTAGAGTAATAAGTAGTAGAAAAAAAATAAAGACTGAACACTGTTTTTTTTTAACTTCTTCACACATAAGAATACAAAACGGAACTTAATCGCTTATAAATTATGAAAATATTTACCTCCAACGTCGTTTTTACTTCCAATGTCGGCCTCATTGTCCACGTGGTCCCGGGGAAACACTCGAAACGTCGGAGGTGAATACTTTCATAATTTCTACGGGATCAAGCCCAATTAACTTTTAATCAAAGAGATAAGTAAAGGATTTTGACGAGATTTGGTACCATAGTTGCCACAATATGAGTCGCAATGTATTAATATTGCCAGTAAAGTCATGCGTTAAAAAAATGTCAATTCACTTAAGACACTACATGCGATTATATTATTATTACTAATTACAATAGCAGACGTCGTCGTTGAATAGTACAAAGTGTGCAGATTGTTTTAAGTCAATTTATCTACTAGTTTCATAAATGCAGACAGAAGACAAATATCAGTTGTCTTGAATACGCCAAGTTGATCTAAGTCCATAATATATTTTTTACACGCTAGTATACAAGTAATTCATTGAATTATACGGTATAGAATGGCATGATCATCCGTGTGCCCCAAGTCTCTTTGGATCAAATGATTAATTTTATTTAAAAACGAACCTAAAAATCACGATTTCAATCTCAATTTTCTACCTATAACGCGTACGATTTTCAAAATATTTAGCAATATGTGATGTGCAGTTGATGGTCCATGATTTGCAAAAGATTTCGTCAGTGGACAACGATTTTCGTCAGGTACAGGCCTTCATACATGAAACGGCAATCTCCTTTTTAATTATTCTTGTGATTTTGAACTTTTATACTCAAGGAATAAATAAATCAATTTATCCAGTTTTGAAATAAATAGTTAAATTCCCTTACCGTTACAAATTAATTTGGTATGTAGCAAGTGTGATACTCGTATCCATCGACACAATTTACTTGACATCGGTATAAGTAACGAACATTTTAGTATTGTTTACTATGGACATGTTCGTGATGGTGTACCTGAGACGCATATTTAAAGAACTTGTTTTTATTTCGTTACAGCATTATAGCGAAAACTGTTAATTATTCTTTCGTCGTTTAATTTTTTTTCCGACAACTCTTTAATCGTGTTTTCTGGAGAGTACCTATTACTTGTATTTTAAGTAACTATCCCGTAATGTTGTTGGTTTTTTTTTATTTAATTAGGCTGATAATTTAGTCAATCAAATTTTCTGGTAGGTCTTGTGAAAGATAAAATATGTCGCTCATCATATCATACAAGCTACACAAGATCTTTTAGTAAGCTTAACAATTGTGCAGAATTATTTGTTAGCAAGACTTTATCGAGTGTGCATTTCTAAATTAGTCTTTATAACATCCACGCAACCGACAAAATGGTACCTTTTACTAAAAATCATCAGATTTGTTTAACGTACCGACAAAATTAGGATATCTACACACTGGGTACACATCAATATTGGACGAACTGGATATTTTTTTACTATTTAATATATATGGACAAATATCTAAAATAAAAGACATAATTATATGAATTTTCTAAACAGTATAATATATGAAGCCTTCGTTTTGATATATTGTAATCTCTTACCCAGAAAAAAGTTGGCAATGTTCGTAGCTAGTGCGGTCGCGGTGGGGAGTATTTGCACGCGTTCGACGATCTATTTCTGTCCCTGCACGAGCCGCCGATTTAGAACCTTCCGAATGCTACTTTTACTCGTGAATAGGCTTAATAAACACAAATTACGTGCTTTTTCGGGTTCCGTACCCAAAGGAGCCTATTAATAAGAATCCGCTGTCCGTCTGTCTATCTGTTACCAGGCTGTGTATCATGAACCGTTATAGTTAGACAGTTAAAATGTTCACAGATGATGTTTTTTTTTTCTATAAGTAACAGCAAATACTAAAAAACAATAAAATAAATATTTAAGGGGGCGCCCATAAGTTCCATACAACAAACGTGATTTTATTGCCGTTTTCATAGATAACTAGCTGATGCCCGCGATTTTTTTTGGTATGCATTATTTTGAAAAATTCAGTTTTTACAGTAATATTAAATAATCCTCCTTCCTTAGTTCCTTAATATAATAAATGCTAAATGTGGTATTATACTTTTAAACTAAAACTTTTCCCATTCACAAATAAAAATTGCAAACCTAACCGGTAGAAATGAGAAGTCTTTTTTGTTTCTTATTATAAGAGGGTTCCGCCCGTATTATTTAATTGTGTGGGGTTCCGCCCCCCGAACCCCTCTTCTGGCCCCTTGATTGCTTACATACTCGGAAAAAGGTTACGATATCACCAACGCAAGTGACAAGCCAGATCATTGTCTTTTAGTGCAGGGGGCTCTGCCCCCCGATCCCTCTTCTAACCCTTGCTTGCGTTCTTACTCTACAAATGTTACGAATAAACCTACGCAAGTGAAAAAAAAAGTTAAGCTCTTATCATTTTTTTCGTACTTTACAGAAATTTAAGATTGAACCTATGCAAGTAAAAAATTAAATCAAGCGGTTTTCAATTTCTTTAAATAAGAGGGTCTCCACCCCCTGAACCCCCTTTCTGGCCCTTGATTCCTTTTGTACTCTACAATAAGTTACGATTACACCTACGCAAGTAACATAAGAAGTCAAGGTGTTTTCAGTTTTTAAAAGTGCGGGGGGCTCCGTTATCTCAGCCCCCCTTCTGGCCCTTTAATTGCTTACATACTCTGAAACGGTTACAATTTCACCAACGCCAGTGACATAAATAGTCAAGCTAGGTCATTTATTTCTGTTCGAGGGGTTCCGCCCCCGAGCCCACCTTCTAACCCTTCCTTGCGTTTACATTCTACAAATGTTACGAATAAACCTACGCAAGTGAACAAAAAGTTAAGCTCTTTTCATTTTCTTCGTACTCTACAGAAATTTAAGATATGCAAGCGAAATAAGAAATCAAGCCGTTTTTTTGCGCGGGCGGGCTCCACCCCCCGTATCTCCCTTCTGGCCCTTTATTGCTTTCGTACTCTACAAAAAGTTACGAATGAGTCCACGTTAGTGAAATAAGACGTATGTATTTTTGTATTTGTATATACTCGTAGATATATTTAACCCATACTTAGAACCTCAGTAAGTAAAATAATAAGTCGTGGTGATTAAATTTTTTTTAGTGTCCTGAGCCCCCTTCTGACCTTTGGTTGCTTTCACACTCTACAAAATGTTACGAATAAACTTACCGAAGTGAAAAAAACGGTGAAGGTCTTTTCATTATCTTCGTACTCTACAGAAAGTTAGGATTGAACCTATACAAGTAAAATAAATAGTCAAGCTGTTCTCATGTTCTTTTAGTGCGGGGGGGGTCCGCCCCCTAACCTTCCTTTTGACCCTTGATTGTTTTTAAAACTGTATAAAATGTTACGAATAAACCTACGCTAGTGAACAAAAAAAGTGAAGGTCTTTTCATTATCCTCGTACTCTACAGAAAGTTAGGATTGAACCTAATCAATGCATATATGCAAGTAAAATGAGGAGTCACGGTATTTTATTTTTATTTTTTTAGTGAGGGGCTTTTTCCGCTCGAACTGGTTATTTTTCAAATGATGAATGCATTGATTATATTCATAACATCTGCAAATTCAACTTTTTGTTGAAACAAATCTAATTATTTTGATTAGTTTTAAGTAAGTAGTAAACACTTCTTTTTACAGGCTGTCATTTAAATTCAAAATTCAAATTCAAATTTATTTATTTATAAGACAACAATTTGGTCCACAATTAAAAATAAAATAAAATAATTAAAATACACATAATTCACCATTTAATTTACAATTAACATTAAAATTAATGTAATTCTATTTTGCCATTTACCATTACGCTGGCAAATTGGCGCATGATGGCGGTGTTGGAGTTATAATACCTAATTGCTACCGTAGCCAGGATGGGGTTGGGGCTGACCCAAACTCTGCTAAGCAGTGCCGCGAGCCTCTTTCGCATAACAGTAACAGTATTTAAGTCGTGAACAGTACGAGTAATACATTTTTCTAGCTCCATAAACAAGTAGCAATTGAATGCCCCGGGTCGCAATAAAAACAAGCATGAATTTTAACCATTTTATTGTCATTCATTATGTTTTTTTAGTCGTTTAAAATGGGCCACGACTCTTTTCTACCTAAGTATAACTATTTGTTTCTAACGAACATCTATCACGCGTACCGTACATTTTGTAGATTGAACGGTTTTACGTGAATAAGATTTCTTCGGTTTGCTTTTAACAGATAGAAGACGGATATGTTGTCATGTTCACAAACAAGACAAATATTTACTACCGTAAATTTATAAAATCAACTTATTTAAGTTTTTGTACTATTTACCTATTTCCAGAAGTAAAGTTTATCCCATTCGAAACTAATTTGAGATAATCAAGCTATTATAATTGAATGTCTGTCGAAGCCGTACCATTTCTGGGTTATTAGTCTAATAGAGGTTGGCTTGCATGACTGTCAACACCAAATCAAACTTTTACCTCACCTCTCTCACCAACTCCTATATACGAGTGGGTATAAAAAATCAGGCCCGCGTGCCGTAAGACGTTATGTAACCGTGGTAAACACCACCTACATACCGGGGTAGTGGGTTCCAACCCACGCAGCCCACATCGCCAGCCGTATTCAGATACGTTCAATACTGTTGTATTTTTTTATACAAAGAACAAAATAGTGTACAAATTATGGACATAATGCCTGATATTGACAGCTTATGACATTATGATTAGTAACCCAGGAAAGATACGATTTTGACAGACATTAAATTATAATAGCCTGATTTTTTCAAATTACGTTAAAATGGGATATTTATATATGATATATGCAAAAATCCTACAAACTTTTCTTCCGGAAGTAGGTAAATAGTAAAAAAAAACTAAACTAAATTGATTTTTTTAACTGAACGATAGCAAATAGTTTTCTTGTATGTGAACATGACGACATATTTGTCTTCTATCTGTTAAAAGAGAAACCGAAGAAAACTTATTCAAGTAAAACCATTAAATCTACAAAATGTACGGCACGGGTGATAGATGTGTTTTTTCGCTAGAAACAAATGTTAATAGGTAGAAACTGGTCCTGACCCATTTTTAACGGTTTAAAAAACATATATACATATAAATCTTACAACAAAAATGTTTGTAACATGTGTGTACATATTTGTGACAAATAGCGTGTAACGATATTTTGTTGGATTTTGTTGCCTACTTAATACTAGACTCACGATATATTCGTTACGCTAAAAAAATTACCTATTATTAATTATTTCCCAAACTGTCAAAATTTCCATACAAGCTGTCAGTTCAATGACTGGATTATAGTGACAGTGGAAGAAGCCAAACTATTCCAACTCCTTCTTCGATGCTCCGCTTCTCACAAGAAAAGGTATATGAAACTTTGACATGTCTTTTTAGATATAAAATATGAGTTTGAGGTGAAAAAAGAGAACATTTGTCCATTATTTTTTCATGTTCTCTAACATATAACGAAATCAGTAATAAATTAACAGTATGATTGAACAAATCTCTCTGAAGAAATTAGAGGGTTTGGTCACTTTTCAGGACTTTGAAGGACAATTTCTCCCAACAGGATGAGTTTGGGCCGCTATAAAAAAATACTTGTCTGTTATTTTGGACTACTCTATAACATATATAATCTATAACGTAGGTATATACCTTTCCTTGTCAGCATTAAGATAACTACTTAAGGGGGCGAACCAGCCCTGGGAATCCAATTTAAAGACATTGACACTTTAGAACGGATTGATCGCGTTTATTGACAACATGGCCCTACGTTACGAGCCCTTTACAGCACTCGTTTTCACAGGGTTAAGTTGATGACTGAGAGAATGCGAAAAAGAGACATATTACGATTGTAATATTCTTGCCTAACGTGCCTGTTCTTCTTAATACTTATCAGTGAATCAGTGCTGTGCATGCCGCTTCCCGCTAAAGCTAACTAGGTCAACCGATGAATGCATAGGTTGCTGTCATAAGTAAGTTTCAATTACTATGCATTAACACAGCTTCTACTATACTAGAATAAGACATCTCACTTACAACCTGCGCCGCCTTATGCGGCTTTTAAAATCGGATAGGTTGCTTATTCTGCGTTGCATTTAGATTCATACATTTTATCATACAAAAATGGCTCAAGCGCTTTAATATCTCAAGACTTTAAAGTCTGTTTTGATTGGGCTGCGTAATGTATGCAGATGATTGTGAAACTCACATCGATGCAAGTGCGTAAAGTATGAGCAAGTTTGGTTTGCTCGTCTCTTGGTTATGCAACGCCTACAAGGTTTTAGGGCCGACAGATGCACCGACCAAATTAATTGATTTTGGCAATTGTTTACATCGGAGATCCCAGAATATACAGAGTGGTGGTCATTTTGTCATCTATTGTTAAGCCACACTCGCACTTAAATTAATATCATACCTACATGTTACGAGTATGTTCACTTCATTAAGAGTTCTTAACTTCTTCTTCTTAACTAAGTTAAGTAAGTGCAATATGCTTATTTATTTGAAAAAGAACCGGCCAAGTGCGAGTCAGACGCGCCCACCGAGGGTTCCGCACAAATTATGCCCCCCCCCCATTTAAAATTCCCCCCCCCCCCCTCTTTTTGAGGTACGAATCCCTCAAAAGTTTTCTACCTTACTGTCGAGCGTAGGTTTATAAATGGTTATATTCTCATTTATCGCAAAACCTACATACATACTGCCGTGTTTAGGTACTAATTGAAAACACAATTTGGTTTCCACGCTCCTTAACCGACTGCACAAGGTGACGTCTGCCCACTGCGCTCCAGATACCTATATATGCGATGTCACATGCAAATAATATACCTACCTACATGTATCGACTTCATTGTGACTCTTATTGTCACCTACTTTTAGCATACTAAGATAAATGTAAAAATAGCATAGGTATTCAATACTTAACTCCACAACACTGCCAGCCAGATGCCTGAATCTTTGTAAGGTGTAGCAAAATAGCAAACTAACAATTTCGTTGTTCTCCAAATCGATGTTACCGCTACCGGGGCTAGTTCTTCATATATCATAAAGCAAATACTACTAATAAATAAACAAATAAATACTACAATAATACTACCTGTGTCCGGTGGCAGATTTAGCAGGCCTTCTTCCTAATCGTTCCCTCACTGCTTCGTGACTCTTTAAACGGTCAACAAACTCTCTCTGCCGGTCGCTCGGTGGAGTGCATCGCTTACGGCCATCTGCAGGTTTTCGGAAATGGAAGATTTAGCAGGTACAGGAAGATTAAACATGATGCAATAATATAACGATTTAAGCTAGTCAAAGAGTAAATTTAGTCAGCTGTGTGTAAATTAAATTGTAGTCTTATATGGGAAGTAGTTACCTTCTTTTCATGACTCCTACCTATTAAATGTGTGGGTATACCAACTTATTTATAATTTCCAGGCGCTCATCATAGATATACGCCCCAATGCAAATGATATCGTCTAGTCACACTTTAACGTGCGATATTTATTTCCGAAACTAGTTTTTAAATCCTGTACCTTTTACCTGTACCTTTTTTATATATGTTACTCCGAGTCCGATTTGGGTGTTGGCAAAATAAAACATAAATACATTTAATTTTTTAATATGTAATAGAATAGATGTCGGTTTTTTTTTTTGTTAATATGTTTAAGTATGTTTTTTTCTTTGTATAAATTAACGGCCTCCTAGCCTAGTCGGTAGTGACCCTGCCTACGAAGCAGGAGGTCCCGGGTTCGAATCCTGGTCAGGGCATTTATTTGTGTGTTTATCACGAATATTTGTTCCTGAGTTATGGATGGTTTCTATGTATTTAAGTATTTATATGTATCTATCTATTATATATATCGTCGTCTAGTACCCACATCACAAGCCTTATTGAGCTTACCGTGGGACTAGGTCGATTTGTGTAAAATTGTCCCACAATATTTATTTATTTATTTTTAAAAATAACTGAGAATAAATGGGGAAGAACCTCTAGAGGTACTAGTATCCCGGCGATACTGCTGTCACTCAAAATTAAGAAAATATAAAAAACGCGCAAGCTTAACCAATGCGTTCTTATATAAGCTTGCCATATTTTCACTGATACCTTCAGCTGGCTAGACCATAACTGTCCATAGCTGTGACTATAGTCGTTTAATACTGATTAAACGGCTTATAAACGAACCTTGGTCGGCGCCTACTACCAAACCCCCGCTTGTTTGACCAGATTAACATCCTTATTAAGTGATTAGCTAGGCGTACACAAGGTTTACAGGTGCGTTATTTATAATATAATTATAGTTTTACCATAAGCGTGGTATATTTATAGATATCTCCGATTTCACGAGGCATATGAAAACAACCGGCCTGGTGCGAGTCGGACTCGCCCACCGAGGGTTCGGCACAAAGCATGCTCCCCCATTTATGACCTTACGTACTTAAAAATACTGGTGGCACGGAACACTCAGTGTGCGGCAATTTTGCGGTTTTTTGTTTTTTTCCTGTACTTGTGCTACAAGGTCTTGCTTTTTGCCAAATTGCGTGTTCTAGTCTAGGTCAACCGGAAGTACTTACCCTGTACATTTTGATTCCCATTGCAAATGTATGGGAAATGCGACATAAACGGCCGTATCTTCGTAATAGGATTGACGTAGAGATTTGATTTTTTCATATCTTCAGGGGACTGCAGACCTGTATATGTGGTATTCATTTCAACTTGCTACCTCTACGCGTTCCCAAGAAAAAGGGTCTTGACAGACAGACGGACGGGCGAACGGATGAACAAAACAAAGTGATAAGGGTTCCGTTTTTTCCTTTTTATGTGCGGAACCCTAAAAACAGAATAAAATTACCCCGCCTCCATATTACAGAAGACAGCTGTAATGGACTACTCCAATCTGTAGGTTAGTAGTGTTGTGTTCCTGATGGCACTTAACCGATTTAGATTGACAGATCTCTCAAGGGTGCACTTTATTGACAGTAACAGACCTGAATTGGTCCCCTGAGCTGTCATGTGAAGTGAGATCTCGTATAGATACATGTAACGCTGCCAATTTACTACGTGTATTGGGTGTTTACGGTTGCCAATTGCCAAGGAAAAAAGCCAAATATGTATGGTTGGTCAAAACCCCATGACAGAACACCAAATGAAGTATGAGGGGTTGGCAGTTGGCAACGTGTACCCCTGGAAATATCCACTTACCCGTATACTTGTTTGTCGCCACCATACTCTAATTAAACTTGTCTAACATACTCTAATGAACTTTCTATTTTATTTTTATTATATTGTTTATTATTTGAAATTATTTTTGTGACGATCTTTTTGTGAATTCATTTTATTTTATCTTGACATGTAAAATATAATGTTAATTTTCAATAAGAAATAAATAAAACTAAACTAAAAAAAAGCTTTTCATACACTGAATTTTCTACACGCACACGTGTGATCTGGATTAATTTTATGTATGTACGTAAAATTTAATGGTGTTCGATTGTAAATCTTTTAATTAATTTAATTTATAATTAAGTTGCGTTATATGCACCTATTATAATTTGAGTTTTTTTAATTCAATATGTCATAATATTACCTACACTGTTATTTAAATTAATCATCAAAACAGAAAATACATATTCTACAAAGAACGAGTAGCATCGATTATGAAATTTCCTGTCATATACTAAGTCTGCATATCCGGCGCAATGCCTTCGGGTCAGGTGTCAGACCACCACGTTGCCTGTGAATTATTTGGGGACATTCGATTGACTTCAATGACGATATTGAAACCTATACAACTAACATAACATATGGAACAAATTGCCTTCAGTATTTCCTTTATATGACAACAACGTTATTAAAAAAATATGTTTTATTAGCGTCACAAATTAGAGTAGGTGTCTACTTTGCGCGATAAAAACATATTTGTAAAGCATTAAATAATTGAATGATACAGGGGAATTTATTATGAAAACGAAGACCAACGCGTTGCGTGACATTTCCCGAGTAGCAGAATTTCATAGGCGTCGATTACCTAACCGCTTATTATCACACAGGACGTGTATACGAGTAAGTAGGTATGCTTACTAGGCGTACAGTCAACCAACTGGAACCCTAGGCCACTGTAGCACTAATAAGTCATAGTAACGCTATAAATCAGATTGTAAGATATCTCTTACTGCTGGCAGTGTTACCTCGCTGTATTGCAATACTAATACGTTGGGCGAGGAAGCTGCCTTCAAGAGGCTTGTGGACGCTACTGGCGACCGTAGAGCTGGCAGCTTCTTCGCCCAACGTATTACTATCCCAATACAGCGAGGAAACGCTGCCAGCGTCTACGGTACCATGCCGCGGGGGAATATTTATTTTAACATGTATTTTATTTTAAGATGATGTAGTTTGTCAACATATCTTACTGCTTGCTATTTTGACATGGTTCTAGAGTGGCCTAATATTGGTTTAGTAAACCAATTGGAACCCTACGCCGCTCTATCAACCAGGTCAATCAGGGGACTGTACAAAAATGTTGTCTTTGCCACCGTCATAGTAAATAAACATGACGCGCGCGCGTGGCGCGACGGAAGGGTTATGTTGTTATTAAATCACATCCAGTTCCGATCGTGCTAATGTCACTAATGCGCTCTTACACGCTATCGCAGGAAGCCGGGCAGGATGAAAATTAATGCAAAAACTGCAACCGAGCGAGCTTGGTGGAAAGGCGGCGAACAGTGTTAAAAATTTTTGTTAGGGTTCCGTAGGCAAAATGGCAAAAACGGAACCCTTATAATTTCGTCCAGTCCGTCTGTCCGTCCGTCCGTATGTCACAGCGGTTTTACTCAGGAACTATAATGCATATGGTAATGATATTACAGCCAAGGGGTGTATTTTGTATGCCGCTACTTAATTTTGCATTTGAGTTGTGAAAAAAATATGTTTAGGGGGGGGCGCCCCATGCGTGTAATAAAATGTAAAAAAAAATCTCACAAATATATACTCGTGGCACATCATCTGATAGGTTTTAAGAAATTTATTAAATTAATGTTTTCAGAAATAATCGCTCCCAAAATCTGAAAAAGTGTCCGCCCCCTCTAACTTTTGAACAGGAGATCCAAAAACTGTGAAAAAAAATCAGGAAGATGGCATATGAGACGAACTTACCACGAAAATTATTTTGAACAAATTTGGTCAAGGCGGTTTTTACTTTTTGGCAAATAACTAAAAGCACCTGCATATTTTGATGGCACTAACGCCTTTTTTGCTTGCACAATTTTTTCATAGTCTGACGGTACGGAACCCTCAATTATGCGTGGTCCGACACGCACTTGGCCGGTTTTTTTATTTATCTGTAATCATTTATTTTAAGGCGACGTGTAGCTGATATTCAATATAATTTATTGACGACTTAACACTTGTAGGTTGTGAATTACTCGGAACCACCGAAACACCGACTGTCGGTCAATTCAATAGTCCCTGCTCGCGATAGTTCCTCAGTGTCCAAATATCTGTTTAATATGTAGGTCATAAAAATAAGGTACCTATGTATAGTTCGTGTAATCAGATTATAATTAAGAAACAACCACTTGATTGGGGAAATGGATCGCTTCGGAAATTAAATATTTTTAACAAAATTACAATGCACGCGTCTTTCAATGTGTTGGTTCCTTTTTCGTCTCGTATCATATATTCAATCAAGAAATGATCAACTACTACTATAACTAATTCATAATGAACAAAGTCATCGCGTAACAAACACACAAAAAACATACAGTCGAATTGAGAAAAATCCTTCATTTTTTAAGTTAGTTAAACGGGCATGACGTCAGTAACGACTGCACCTTCGAGTATATCTACCTACAACGCCACAAATTTCAAGAATTGTCTTATCCCCCTTCCAATTTGAGGTCATCAAAAGAACCAGAATCCCTGTCCTGTTCCGTGGTTATTTAGTTTTTCTAAGCTTCCTTGGAGCTCGAAAGGCCGCATGTACATTCGTGGGCATGTATACTTAGGTCCCTTTAGTGAGGTATTGTCAGTGGAGTTGTTCCCAACGGTCTCAATGGCCTAAGTTAATTTACCTGTAACTTTATTAACCCAAGTCAGTTTTAATAAAATGTAAGATTACCATGAATCTACGTAAGAAGTGTGAACATTGTGTATATAGTACCTTGCATATGCAGTGGAATTCCATATTTAACCAGAATTTCTTTAGAGCACCGTCTTCGCGGGTACTTTAGACCTGCGTTTCGCGCGTGGTCCGAACATATGGTGGCTCTCTCGGCCAGCGAGATGTAGACCCGTAGGTAGTTGTTAGACTATCAAATAAACACGAACTGTGTATTGCAGCCACAAAATATTAAGTAGGATAAAAAAATTACAGAAGGTCATTTGAGCTTAACTTACTCGTAATGTATTTCCTTTTTCGTTGTTTCTTCCTTCCAACGCTTCTTTCTGCAATACTGGAAAAAAAAGATTCGGTAATGAAACGGCTCTTTCGTCTACCCGTAACTTAAACAAATTCACTACATAACTAGGGCAATATCTTACCAAAACCAGACTTTGTTATAAACAAACCAATTTGTTAAAACGACGGCTTTTTAAATTGTGGTTATTGATGAACTAAGCTGTTTGTTCACTTATAAATTAAACTTTTTAATCTCAAGTAGATGAGTCACAATAAAGAAAAATAAGTTTTACATTACAACTATTTGCCACGTAGTTGTAATGTTTCGTACGTCCTTAACAGTTTATACAGATCCCATCGGATAGATACTGATTTTCCTGATTGGAAAGCTCGCTTCGCTCGGTTATCGCTTGGAATAGCAGCCGTGGACGGAAACGGCGGCGTCCAAAGGAAATGGACCAGTATTTATTGACGTCAGCGTTGTGCCCTTCAATCACTGCCACCGTTTTTACTGCCGCCGTACTTTGTGGTCGGATTAGCGTGGCTCCAGCAATACCAATGTTGCTGTACAAAATGATAACTGGATGACATTTTTGAAAATTCAATAGCTCGATAGGTTCTACGATTATATTTTAGGTACAGTCAAACAATTGGAACCCCAGGCCACTGTAGGATTATGTCATAGTGACGCTTTAAATCAGATTCTAAGAAATCTCTTGACATTTTGACATAGTTCTAGAGTCGCCTAAGGTTCCGATTGGTTGACTGTACCACTATTGCCGAGGTAGAAATCACGAATTATACTATTCTTGGAATGCAATACAGAGCAGTATTTAGGCATTCATTTGTTTTTTCTATTCCAAAAAAATATAGACAGGCCGGGACATTTATTGCCTAAATCATTGACTTATTAAAAGAAATAGACACACAAAGCAGAACAAAAACATCTAAAAATGTGGCTCAGAGTGGCATTAGTGAATAATTTTGCATTGAGATGATACAAACGATAAATGTTTCGTACGAAAACACAGCTTACTGACGTAAGCATTAAGTTTTAACTTCATACAGCTTTTACTAACATAGTAAAAACTTTATAGGCTGTTGACATTTAACGAAACGTCACGTTCCAAACAAGTCTATATGTAAAAGTGCTGGCTTTTGTAGCGTCAGTTTTTTCAGCTGATTGGGAATCCAGTTCTTTTATTCTATATCTATGACCTAAATAGAACATGGTTCGGCTATGGGATCACATAACCATATTTCCCAATATGGTTGAGCCTTTATTCCTTTTACATACTTGCCGACTACAATAAGAATAAAGTTGTGTCCATCATAAGCCTGCAAATTTAGATCACGTGGAACATTTCTTATAGGCCTATTCCATTTTCTTATCGGGGTCCAAAACCCACCCGGTGGATACCTATCCACTGCTCCCGATTTTGAGTTTCCCGAGGCCAGTTGTTACAAAAGGTGTCTAAATCATCCTGTTTTCTCCGTCTAGTCTAGACTATTTGAATATATCCCAATATCCATGAGCATGACTGTTTCTTTACTAAAAACTAGCAACTACTATCAACGAGCTTAATTAGCAACGAGCCTTCCGCCTTCTAATTAAGTTCGTATAAAAACAGCATTATAACATCAATGCCTGTCCCGTTAGCAGCATAATCGTGATAGACGGATGTCCTCTGCGGCCGTTACCGGGATATAGGCCGCAACGGTGTCGCAGGCACAGAACATATCATTATGGATGCTGCTACTTTAACGTAGGTAGGTACAACGCGAGCTTAAATTTGCGACATGATTATGAAGTTGAAAAGATTTATGATTTTTGATTTTTATGAGTTTAATTTCTTATGTGATGCAGCCGATTTAACGCAAATAATGTTTCTTGTCAACGCAAGTAGCAAAGCTTTTGGCTTGTTTGGTTGAGTCACTTCGAATTTTTTTGGCAAATTGTTCCAGTAAACTTTAGTGGAACAAGTTAGGCACCTACCGTGTTTTTTTTTTGTTTTTGTTACCATTCGAATAACGTTGATTTCTTGCCTTTCATTGATTTGTATAAAGGCATTATTCGACTGCATCATCAGATCCGTTTTTTAAGCATTATTGCAATTGTCATAGGTATCAGATTCAGAAGTATACTTAATTTCGGCTAATGAGAATTCTGGGAATTTGTTGAGAAAATCGATATCTTAAAACCTTTTAATAACATAAGAGTTGCTTTCAAAGTTTCCAAACATACGTGCGCACATATGCAACTCATTGACATCGTCGCTGCAAAGTTTATTTCAACTGTTTTACGCGGAAGGCAGTGTAGGTACTACGCGGGCGAACGACCGCCATGGCGACGCCGTGCGGTGCGCTGACATTTCAACGAGACGCCACGCGGTATGTCACATGATCACATCGCGTCCAATTGTCATAAATGTCAAGAAACAAACCATTTATAACTATTGTAGTATCGTATGTGCTTACCATGAGTTGTACGTATCCGTAGGTGTTAGCGACTGCGCATTACTAGGCGAGCGGCACCGTCGCGTCGCTACGCGTGCGCGTAACGATCATTCGCGTAGGACTCTTCCATCAGGTACTCGTATCAATGATTTGATTTTCTCTCGCCGCACCGCATCGCCATCACGTTTGTCCACCCACGTAGTACACCGTGTAACAGTGTACATATTCTTTAGCGTCTGTTAGGAATCCATGATATACCTACCATATACCAACTATTGTTATAAACACGATATATTTTTTTCAGCCCTCCGGCCGGTAAGCGCCACTTTACGCAAAACTAAATTGCCGCCTGCCGGCTCCGTCGGGCAGAAAAATAGTATACAAACCTCGGCCGGTAAATAGGAAAGCCTCGGATCACATGTTAGTCGACCTCGGCTTCGCCTCGGCCGACAATTACATGGGATCCGAGGCATTTCCCACTTAAACGGCCTTGGTATGTAATCTACTATATATAACTCAATTAGGTCAGTTCCGATGAAAAGGTGAATACAAAATGGTTGTTTTCTCGCTTGCCGCGTGGTGATTGGCCATTCGTAAGTGCGGTTGAATGGAGCCGCAGGCCGGGCTCGTGGAGCGCGGCAAATTGCACGGTCTCTGCTTACGTCACCATTACGTGAATTGGGAGAAAAGTTTAAGACGGTGGCCTTGGAATTTTCCTTACTTACCTAAAATTGCGCTTTGAAATTTTTGTCATACAACGGGTTTGAACCATGTTATCGAAGTAGGTTTGTTTTATTATTTATGGGAATTTTTAAAAATAGGGTACCATTTTCGTTTTTTTTGAAAATATAGGAAGTTTTGTGTTTTTATAACCAGAATCACGAGTACTATTGATTTAAAAAAAGAAAAAGAGTGTCCCGTTTTTTTGTCAGCTTTGTAACGCATTTTTTCATACATTTCGTATGGGCCGTTACAAAACTGACAAAAAAATGATGTATGGAAAATCGAGGACCCATTTTCATTAAAAGGGTGCACTTATTTGTGAAAATGCCCTTATATATTATATTATCTTCCGCTGTGAAGGCCACAAAAATATGTGACACGCTCTTATGGCTGTATAAATAAGATTATCATCATGAGGTTGATATTTTAGTGTTTCTGAGGTAGTTATTATAACTTATTATTTTAAAGTAGGTATTCCAAAGTAGTCAACGTCCAACATTCCGTCGTCCGTGGCCGCGACCACTGTTCTTGTTTTTGCCTGTTACCTCAGATACGTGCCCGAATCACAGCCGGGATGCTCCACTTGATGCCTCGACCATCGGTGTGTTACGACCTGACGACGAATCACAGACGTAGGTACCTAATATGTGAAAGGTATGTTCCTTGATAATCCAGCTTTGAATATATTAAATTCGACTCGTTGTTTTGTATGTTAATAGGAGCTGCTAAAGATCAGTGTTCTGTTATAATCGAAAAAAAATATGTTCGTTTTTCATAAAAAATAAATTAATATTACCTACATTGTAAAAGGTTCTGTAAAGTTACACGAAAGTAAGTATCAAGTATGGCAAAGCTGAAACTATAGACACGATAGAACGTGCCAAAACACAGCTTAGTAGTAGATGGTTTAGTAATCTTTTACACTGGTTCAAGTAATAAGTTTATTTATTGAATAGTATCTCAAAAACTGCAATAGTTAAGACACAAGTTTCTTAGAAAAATTAACTCGAGTTAACCTGAAGAATCTCCCCTTAAAGTTACCGAGGCCTGTAAAGTAAGTAATGTCTCAGATGTCGTGTAATTGTCGGTCGAAGCGAAGCTGAGGTCGACCAACATGAGATCTGAGGCATTCCTATTTACTGGCCAAGGTCTGTAGTCTGTACACTGTTTTTCTGCTCGACACAGTCGGCAAGCGGCGAATTTGTTTAGCGTAGCGGCCCGGCCTGCAGTTGACTGCTTGCCGGCCAGAGGGCAGAAAAATAACTATCTACCTAGATGACAGGCGTTATTTAGATGAAACAGTTGAAGCCTACAAATGCAATGTGCTACTTGTGAGTTTTATTACTTAACTAGGAAAAAGCATTTTATTTTTTTAAGTTAGTACTTAAATTACAGGTTCAACATAAAAACCTACCTTATCGGTACCCACCAATCTTTTTCTTCATAACGTTTTCCCGGCTCATGCCACGGCTCAGGGAGCCCGGGGTCCGCTTTGGCAATTAATCTCAAGATTTGGCGTAGGCGCTAGTTTTACGAGAGCGATTGCCATCTGACCTACCAACCCCGAGGGCAAACTAGGCCTTATCGATATAAATCCAGAACTCACGCACCCACAAATATTTTCTTGATATATTTCTTGATTGAGTTTCTAGACAAGTCGTAAACTAAAAAAAATATATGTTGAATACAGCCTTTTCCTCCATCCTTTTAAATATTGCCTAAAATTTAAACGCATATCAAATAACACTACCTAATTACGTAATCAACATGTTCAGTCTAAATTTAATAAAGCAAAAGTATCAAAAAGTTAAGAAAAGATTTATTTGTCCGCAACATTAGCACCCGAAACTAATTGCCAAAGCTTTTAACAGCATTCCCCACTGATGGTTTGTGAAAACGGGCGCAGTAGACATTCCACGACACGTTAATTTTCCCAGAGACGTGACCTATTGAACCGGATGCTGCCGTGACCGGAAGGCCCCTTGCATCTCAAAATGACCGCGACGAATCTTAGGCAGGGGACACACGGAACGGTGAGGCACCGAGCATTGCGTACAAGCGCAACTTCTTAGAACTTCTTAGAACTAGTTTTTACAACTTTCTTATAAAGAAAGGAAAAGTGGAAAAAAGTATATGTTATAGTTTGTTTTACAACTGTTTGAAGTCTAACTGACGCGTAACGTTTAAATTTTATTTGCTATATAGGTAAGTACAGTAGTTGTAACTATGACCAAATATGATACATATACGGCCACATAATATGATAGAATAAAACTATTCTTAAATACACGTAACTCTAGTAGGGTTTATAAACAATTTACATATTATTATTGTTTTGATCATGGGGACCTTTTACATTTCCAAATTTAGTTTAAATATTACTAACTATAGAGACTTTACACTACTAGTTATGTATTCTGTAGCATTAGTTTTTACTTAATAGTCTAATGACTTATATTTGACGCTTGGAGAGCTTTACCTACACGTCCAAATCCTACTAGTATTATATTTTGACGATGACGACCTTTTACATCTCCATCTCCACTATCTCCAGTCTTTATTTTGCCGCTTGGGGAGCCTTTACATCTCCAAATCCTATTAGTAAGTATTTTATTTTTGACGTTGGGGACCTTTTACATCTCCAAGCTTAATATATTAGTAACTATAGAGACTAAACACAACTTCTCTTGCCATATTATTCGGGTTTTGGATGCTGTTATATAATTATCAGTATCTATTTAGATTTTATTTTTCTTGTCACTACCTATACCTATATTGTATGCTTATTGATTTGAATTTTGAATTCCATACGGATAATACAGATTATGTGTTAGGTGTAGGTGTATATTTAAATCTTGATAAATAACGAATCGCATCCAAATTTGAACCCCTAATACTATAAACGACACATTTACATAGATGAGACAGACACAAGATGGGAGTGTGAGTAAAACTATGGGCAGAGAGGCTATGCTTTTAAACATTGTGATATATAGTCTTCAACAATTTTAAAAATATTATATTAGGCCACCTGGAACCCCGTTGAGCTCGGCGCCGCAACGCCCCGTGTGTTCTGCCCTTTTAAGAGCCGAGGAATTTTTCTACGCGACTGCACTCAGAATATTTGGTCAAGACTCGAGCCCACGGAGCGAACTTTTTTGGGTGCTCTGTTTTTTCTCACCGCTTCCTGTTGGCTTCACGGATTGCGGATACGAGCTTTTTACGCCACTTGACAGTTACAAAAATAGTTGGAAAAGATGGCTTTTTAGTTGTTTACGAAGTTTTTTATATAAACTATGATTTTGCACACCAACTCATGTTTGTGTTAAAAAACATAACACACACACACACACAACATTTCAGCAGCATTAGGATTAAATAGCTTAGGTATTGCATCAACCTAAGTTTCTATGTTTTCACAAAACTAGTATCTCCAAACCATCTTTTGACCCTGTAAAAAAATCCACACCTGCACTAACTTCCCGACTCACCCATGCAACTGTAATGCTATTCAAAAAACTGATGTAATCAAATATCTTGGACTTCTAGTAGATGACAAACTTAACTTTAAAAATCATATTAACAAACTAGCTAACAGAATTAGGAAATACATCTTTATTTTCAAAAAACTTCGAAATGCTGCAGATGAGTCTCTATTAAGAGCGGGCAGAGTGTTTGCCGCGGACACGAAATAGGCATTTAGCGGCCCCGCACTGCTCGCTATCTGTGTGCGTGCGCGCACGCACACTACTACACCGGCGCGTCATTATTCGGGCGTTAAAAGGTTATAACTTAGAAATCTTAGAATTCCTCATTTTTATAATCCTTTGATACAGATATTGTATTAATTCACCTAATATTTGTTCGGTTTTTCCAAATGATTTTATTATTTGTGTTTGTATTTAGTACTAAAGAAAGGTACCATTCTGTCGGTTGTTGATAAGGTTCATTTCTAAACTAATATTTATGACATTCGCGCCTTATCGACAACCGGCAGAATGGCAAAGTGCCTTTTTCTAAATAAAAGCACATTTTTTATGATTTCATATGTGGCTATTTACGGCTAAAGGTACCTTATGGACGGTCGGCGCTTACGTCGCGTTGCAGCGCATTATTATCAGCGTCTTTGTTAACAGCGTAAGCGCCGATCGTCCATAAGGTACCTTTCACCGCAAAACGTCACATATTATGAAATCGTTAAAAAATTGTGTCGTTTTCTTGGTAAAAGTACCACATTGTCGCCTGTTGATAAGGTTTTCCAAGTGATTCTTTATGACAGAAGCGCCTTATCATTCTTATCAATAAGCGACAATGTGGTATCTTTCTTTACCCAGAAAACGTCACTTTTATAATATTGATTATATCAATATTTATAAATTTTGTAAGGTTGACTCCGATTTGGATAAAAATCGATATCCGAGGATCCGACGAAGTGATTAACATGAATCCAGAGTCAAAATGGTAAAATATTGTAAAAACCGACGCCATCTTGGATTTTGTAAGATCAACTCCGATTTGGATAAAAATTGATATCTGACGATCCGGCGGGGTCCTTAACATGAATCTAGAATCAAAATCGTTAAATATTGTAAAAAGCGACGCCATCTTGGACTTTGTGAGATTAACTCCGATTTGGATAAAAATCGATATCCGAGGATCCGACGGAGTGATTAACATGAATCCAGAGTCAAAATTGTAAAATAATGTAAAAACCGACGCCATCTTGGACTTTGTGAGATTAACTCCGATTTGGATAAAAATCGATATCTGACGATCCGGCGGGGTCCTTAACATGAATCCAGAATCAAAATCGTCAAATATTGTAAAAAGCGACGCCATCTTGGATTTTGTGAGATTAACTGCGATTTGGATAAAAATCGATATCTGAGGATCCGGCGGGGTGATTAACACGAATCTTGAGTCAAAATTGTAAAATATTGTTAAAACCGACGCCATCTTGGATTTTGTAAGATCAACTCCGATTTGGATAAAAATTGATATCTGACGATCCGGCGGGGTCCTTAACATGAATCTAGAATCAAAATCGTAAAATATTGTAAAAAGCGACGCCATCTTGGATTTTGTGAGCTTAACTCCGATTTGGATTAAAATCGATATCCGAGGATCCGACGGAGTGATTAACATGAATCCAGAGTCAAAATTGTAAAATAATGTAAAAACCGACGCCATCTTGGATTTTGTAAGATCAACTCCGATTTGGATAAAAAATTATATCTGACGATCCGACGGGGTCCTTAACATGAATCCAGAATCAAAATCGTTAAATATTGTAAAAAGCGACGCCATCTTGGACTTTGTGAGATTAACTCCGATTTGGATAAAAATCGATATCTGACGATCCGGCGGGGTCCTTAACATGAATCCAGAATCAAAATCGTTAAATATTGTAAAAAGCGACGCCATCTTGGATTTTGTAAGATCAACTCCGATTTGGATAAAAATTGATATCTGACGATCCGGCGGGGTCCTTAACATGAATCCAGAATCAAAATCGTTAAATATTGTAAAAAGCGACGCCATCTTGGACTTTGTGAGATTAGCTCCGATTTGGATAAAAATCGATATCTGAGGATCCGGCGGGGTGATTAACATGAATCTTGAGTCAAAATTGTAAAATATTGTTAAAACCGACGCCATCTTGGATTTTGTGAGATTAACTGCGATTTGGATAAAAATCGATATCTGAGGATCCGGCGGGGTGATTAACACGAATCTTGAGTCAAAATTGTAAAATATTGTTAAAACCGACGCCATCTTGGATTTTGTAAGATCAACTCCAATTTGGATAAAAATTGATATCTGACGATCCGGCGGGGTCCTTAACATGAATCTAGAATCAAAATTGGAAAATATGGTAAGAATCGACGCCATCTTGGATTTTGTGATATCAACTCCGATTTGGATAAAAATCGTCAGATATCGATTTTTATCCAAATCAGAGATAATTTTCCAAAATCCAATTTGGCGTCGGTGTTGACATTATTTAACAATTTTGACTATGGATTCATGTTATGGACCCCGCTGAATCGTCAGATATCGATTTTTATTCAAATCGGAGTTAATCTCACAAAATCAAAGATGGCGTCACTTATTACAATATTATACAGTTTTGATTCTGGATTCATGTTAAGGACCCCGCCGGATCATGAGATATCGATTTTTATCCAAATCAGAGTTTATCTTACAAAATCCAATATGGCGTCAGTGTTGACGTTAATTAACAATTTTGACCATGGATTCATGTTATGGACCCCGCCAGATCGTCAGATATCGATTTTTATCCAAATCAGAGTTAATTTTACAAAATCCAATATGGCGTCTATTCTTACCATATTTTCCAATTTTGACTTAAGATTCATGTTAGTCACCCTGCCGGATCCTCAGATATGGATTTTTATCCAAATCGCAGTTAATCTCAAAAAATCCAAGATGGCGTCGCTTTTGACAATATTTTACGATTTTGATTCTGGATTCATGTTTAGGACCCCGCCGGATTTTTTATCCAAATCAGAGTTGATCTTACAAAATCCAAGATGGCGTCGGTTTTAACAATATTTTACAATTTTGACTCAAGATTTATGTCAATCACCCCGCCGGATCCTCAGATATCGATTTTTATCCAAATCTGAGCTAATCTCACAAAATCCAAGATGGCGTCGCTTTTGACAATATTTGACGATTTTGATTCTGGATTCATGTTAAGGACCCCGCCGGATAGTCAGATATCGATTTTTATCCAAATCGGAGTTTATCGCACAAAATCCAAAATGGCGTCGTTTTTTGCAATATTTTACGATTTTGATTCTGGATTCATGTTAAGGACCCCGCCGGATAGTCAGATATCGATTGTTATCCAAATCGGAGTTAATTTTACAAAATCCAAGATGGCGTCGCTTTTTACAATATTTTACGATTGTGATTCTGGATTCATGGTAAGGACCCCGCCGGATCGTCAGATATCGATTTTTATCCAAATCGGAGTTAATCTCACAAAATCCAAGATGGCGTCGGTTTTAACAATATTTTACAATTTTGACTCAAGATTCATGGTAAGGACCCCGCCGGATCGTCAGATATCGATTTTTATCCAAATCGGAGCTAATCTCACAAAATCCAAGATGGCGTCGCTTATTACAATATTTGACGATTTTGATTCTGGATTCATGTTAAGGACCCCGCCGGATAGTCAGATATCGATTTTTATCCAAATCGGAGTTGATTTTACAAAATCCAAGATGGCGTCGGTTTTTACAATATTTTACAATATTGATCCTAGATTAATATTATGGTCCCCACTGGATCCTCAGATATCGATTTTTATCCAAATCGGAGTTTATCGCACAAAATCCAAGATGGCGTCGCTTTTTGCAATATTTTACGATTTTGATTCTGGATTCATGTTAAGGACCCCGCCGGATAGTCAGATATCGATTGTTATCCAAATCGGAGTTGATTTTACAAAATCCAAGATGGCGTCGCTTTTTACAATATTTTACGATTTTGATTCTGGATTCATGTTAATCACCCCGCCGGATCCTCAGATATCGATTTTTATCCAAATCGGAGCTAATCTCACAAAGTCCAAGATGGCGTCGCTTTTTACAATATTTAACGATTTTGATTCTGGATTCATGTTAAGGACCCCGCCGGATCCTCAGATATCGATTTTTATCCAAATCGGAGTTGATCTTACAAAATCCAAGATGGCGTCCGTTTTAACAATATTTTACAATTTTGACTCTGGATTCATGTTAAGGACCCCGCCGGATAGTCAGATATCGATTTTTATCCAAATCGGAGTTGATTTTACAAAATCCAAGATGGCGTCGGTTTTAACAATATTTTACAATTTTGACTCAAGATTCATGTTAATCACTCCTTCGGATCCTTAGATATCGATTTTTATCCAAATCGGAGTTGATTTTACAAAATCCAAGATGGCGTCGGTTTTAACAATATTTTACAATTTTGACTCAAGATTCATGTTAATCACTCCTTCGGATCCTTAGATATCGATTTTTATCCAAATCGGAGTTAAGCTCACAAAATCCAAGATGGCGTCACTTTTTACAATATTTTACGATTTTGATTCTGGATTCATGTTAAGGACCCCGCCGGATCGTCAGATATCAATTTTTATCCAAATCGGAGTTGATCTTACAAAATCCAAGATGGCGTCGGTTTTAACAATATTTTACAATTTTGACTCAAGATTCATGTTAATCACCCCGCTGGATCCTCAGATATCGATTTTTATCCAAATCGGAGCTAATCTCACAAAATCCAAGATGGCGTCGCTTTTTACAATATTTGACGATTTTGATTCTGGATTCATGTTAAGGACCCCGCCGGATAGTCAGATATCGATTTTTATCCAAATCGGAGTTGATTTTACAAAATCCAAGATGGCGTCGGTTTTTACAATATTTTACAATATTGATCCTAGATTCAAGTCATGGTCCCCACTGGATCCTCAGATATCAATTTTTATCCAAATCGGAGTTTATCGCACAAAATCCAAGATGGCGTCGCTTTTTACAGTATTTTACGATTTTGATTCTGGATTCATGGTAAGGACCCCGCCGGATCGTCAGATATCGATTTTTATCCAAATCGGAGTTTATCTTACAAAATCCAAGATGGCGTCGGTTTAAACAATATTTAACAAATTTGACTCAAGATTCATGTTAATCACCCCGCCGGATCCTCAGATATCGATTTTTATCCAAATCGGAGTCAACCTTACCAAATTTAAAAATATTAATGTAATAAATATAATTTATAATTTTTTAATATATTTGTAAATATCTGCTCCATCATCAGACCTTGGAAACCATGCATGGCCCAAGTGCTCGTCGAATCAAAACTAACGAGTCTAAACACGAAGGTATTCTATCAACTGGTTCCTGAGTACCAGTTGACACTTTACTGCTCCACCATCAGACCTTGGACACCATGTATAGTCAAAACAAAATCTACGAGTCTGAACACGAAGGTATTCCACCCACTGGTTCCTGAGTACCGGTTGACACCTTTCTGCTCCATCATCAGACCTTGGACACCACTCACGATCCAAGTGCTCGTCAAAACAATACAAATGACTCCAAACATGGGGGTATTACATCAACTACTGCCTGAGTTCCGGTGGTCATATTTCTGCTCCATCATCAGACCTTGGACACCACTCACGGTCCAAGTGCTCACCAGAACAAACCTAACGAGCCCAAACACGGGAGTATTACATCAACTACTTCCTGAGTTCCGGTGGTCATCTTTCTGCTCCATCATCAGACCTTGGACACCACTCACGGTCCAAGTGCTCACCAGAACAAACCTAACGAGCCCAAACACGGGGGTATTACATCAACTACTTCCTGAGTTCCGGTGGTCATCTTTCTGCTTCATCATCAGACCTTGGACACCAGTCACGGTCCAAGTGCCCGCCAAAACAATACAAATGAGTCCAAACACGGGGGTATTACATCAACTACTTCCTGAGTTCCGGTGGTCATCTTTCTGCTCCATCATCAGACCTTGGACACCACTCACGGTCCAAGTGCTCACCAGAACAAACCTAACGAGCCCAAACACGGGGGTATTACATCAACTACTTCCTGAGTTCCGGTGGTCATCTTTCTGCTTCATCATCAGACCTTGGACACCAGTCACGGTCCAAGTGCCCGCCAAAACAATACAAATGAGTCCAAACACGGGGGTATTACATCAACTACTTCCTGAGTTCCGGTGGCCACCTTTCTACTCCGTCATCAGACCTTGGACATCTTCTACGGTCCAAGTGACACTATATACAATGAGGTATAAACGAAACTAACTCTGTATGTCATTCATTTTGAACTGGTTGCTATTGCCTATTTCCTTTGGAAACACAAAAAATGGTAAAAAAATTCTTATACCGTTTTGCTACCTATAACGCAGTATACGTACACAATGAACATCGATTTATTTCAAGATGTAGACGCTCCGCAGAGAGACGTGGTGTCGCTTCGAACATTCGGGGCCGACTGACTATTTCGAGTGTTGCTCACTTGTTATATTTCAACGATCAGATTCCATAGTAATTTTGTATGGCGGATTTTTAGGACGTTTTAAAAAAATCATAATTAATTAATGAACCAGTATTATGTAACAAGACTATACGAATTCAGTAGCTTGTATATTTGAGATTGGATAGAGTTAGTTTTTAAAAATAAAGCAAATGATTTTTCATTCACTTTGGCATAAACGCTGACACGCGTTTTTCTCAATTTTGCTGCGTCTTTGCGTAGATATATTTACTAAACTGTACATTATTGTAGATTATAAATATACGAATATGGTAGACACACTCTTTGAGAAAATAATTACATGCATCTTGTATGTCTTTGCAAATAATTGAGGACGCCACAGTCTTAACCGTAACTGTCGTTTACGTTGAAAACACTCTGCCCCCTCTTAAAAACCGTGTATACCTCGCTGTGCCAGTCATTAATCGGCTACTACATTCCAGTATGGGGAAATGCGGCAAAAACCACTATGCTGCAAATAGAAAGAGCGCAACGTTCTGTTTTAAAAGTAATCTTAAAAAAATCATTCCGCTTTCCAACCTCTGCTCTCTATGCCCAAACTCAAATTCTATCGGTCCGTCAATTATTTTTACACAAATAGTACATTACATACCAAGGCCGTTTAAGTGGGAAATGCCTCGGATTCCATGTAATTGTCGGCCGAGGCGAAGCCGAGGTCGACTAACATGTGATCCGAGGCTTTCCCATTTACCGGCCGAGGTTTGTATACTATTTTTCAGCCCGACGGAGCCGGGAGGCGGCTATTTAGTTTTGCGTAAAGTGGCGCTTACCGGCCGGAGGACTGAAAACTTCATTAATTACACACAAAGCATCTAAACGATTACCTTGCTACAATTCATTACTAGAAAAACGCATCTTTAAATTACCAATATTTAGAGTAAACTCCACCTTTGGTAAACGATTTGGGAATTACATCAGAACATCTGTCTACAATCAAATGCTCAGAAACTGTAATCTCAAAGATTGTACTACAATAGAAGCAAAAAAAATATTGTTTAAATTCTTGAACACGCTTAACTATGCCGAGACTGAAAACATTTTAGATAATATAATTTAATTTTAGTTTAATTTAATATGTAACTTGTATTGTCTCTAAGCTTAAAATGACATAAGTGTCTTATTTTGTTTACTTGTAACTAATTTCTGCTAACTAAACTGTAATTGGTTCACCGCGATACAGGCGAAGCCTAGTGCGGAGACCTTTGTACTATTCTGTTAGAACATTTTTGAGTAATAAAGTTTTTATGTTTATGTTTATGTTAAGTTATTTTACCAACATTATATGAAAACAACATGTAGGTACTTAGACATAGATGAACAGACAAGAGTAAACAATATTAGGTATGGTCGATAACTTGATATGTTATGAAATATCTAATAACGAATCTAATGCGTCTTTAGCCGACATTTTGAATAGTAAAAAGGTACCTAATTATTGTTTTTTGTCCCCAGGAAAACTGTACGGGTCGCTGGGACGCCGCGGCGGGCGCGTGGTAGGCAGCGATCTACAGACCGGCTCGGCGTCCTTCCGCGTCCAAGCCTTAATGCCTGTAGCTGAGAGTTTCAAGTTCGCGATGGAGCTGCGGACGCATACATCCGGCCTGGCGGCGCCGCAGCTGCTGTTTAGTCATTGGGAGGTAAAAATGACTACAGTCTATAACATATTCGCACGGCGGGCGCGTTGTAGGCAGCGATCTGCAGACCGGCTCGGCCTCCTTCCGTGTCCAGACTCTACTGCCCGTGGCCGAGTTTGCACTGGAGCTGCGGACGGACGCATACATCCGGCCTGGAGGCGCCGCAGCTGCTGTTTAGTCATTGGGAGGTAAAAATGACTACAGTCTATAAAACATTTTCGCACGGCGGGCGCGTGGTAGGCAACGATCTGCAGACCGGCTCGGCCTCCTTCCGTGTCCAGACTCTACTGCCCGTGGCTGAGAGTTTCAAGTTTGCACTGGAGCTGCGGACGGACGCATACATCCGGCCTGGAGGCGGCGCAGCTGCTGTTTAGTAATTGGAAAGTAAAAATGACTACTTAGTCTAAAAACGTATTCGCACGGCAGGCGCTTGGTAGGCAAAGCGTAGGGACATGAAAACTAGCCTAATTTCAAACCACACCGTTTTCATATGCAGTAAGACACCACCTGCAACTCCTGCAAAATCGAAACTCACGTTTAGCTGTTATTTACTTTAGTAAGTGTTGTGCAAGAAAACAAGTTGGACATCCTTCGTATCTAGTCTTCCTGTATTACCACATGCTGTTCTTTTACAAAAGTTATGGTTAGTTAACAATTAGGTACCTACGCATCTAACTTGTTGCTGGTTAAAGTCCGTCAGGCGTTTTTTGTGTAATGAAGATCAGTCTTATCTACCTTAGGCTTTTTATGATGTCAGCATCATAAATGGCTTATAATACATATTAAAATAGCACAAGAATAAATAATCGCAATTGCAAAAATAAATCACTTATTTACCTATATATAAAAGAAGTAACAATTCCAATGACATCCGCATCCAAAATGCCATAAAACGTGTCTTCTTCGTTTGAATTAGAATAAGAATAAGATTTATTTTTATTTTCTTACGGAATTTACAAAGAATAGAAAGACATAATAAATAAAAATGAAAACTAACATAAAGGTGAAAGAAAGAAAAATCAATCACAAAGAATTAACTTACCTCTTAGGCTAAATATTTTAAACATTATAGCAACAAATGGGTCCTAATTTCAGCATGTGTCGATTAACCTCTTTCTCGAAACTAGGTTCTCAATTTCGAGAAACTATAGTAACCCCAAACAATCACTTGAAAGCTTCATGGATTCATGGTTTACTACAAAAATCATTATTATCTCCTAGCCACTTACATTTTAAGCGTCACTGTCCACCAGTCATATAGTTATATTGCTGTTATTACACCACAGATTTTAACGCCACTGAGTGCTATAATTTATCTGTACTATAATTTTTATAATTGAGCTATACTTTTACATTTACACGAATTACTTTCCTCATTCCAGGTTATCGAAATAGATCCATTCTGGCATCCCCGCACCGAGGAGGAGTACCTGCAGTGGGGCGAAAAGTGGGACGGCGTGAACCGCGCCAAGGCGTACATGGACGCCGTGCGAGTCAGGAAGGGGCTCGCCACGGACAAGCATCTCGTGCAGCATGCGGAGAAGCAAAGGACGCTTTCCAAGAAGAAGTAGAACTGCCGTCCATGTTGCCACGTAATAGATGCCTTGGGACATAATATTTTAACCTCTCTTATGCTTAAGCCCTTCTCATGCTTATTCTTCTTCTTATGCATATTCACGGCAGTCCGCCGGCACCTCCGGCACGTAATAAAGTACCGTGAATGTCGTTGCCGGATGCGTGCCGTATGGCAACATCCTGCTAGCTCCGCCCACCTCCTAGCAGTCCGAATTGCACTAAATTACAGTAATAAACAATTGAGAAATGCGGCAATGCATAAAATATTAATTATTCATTATAAAAAATGGCATACGAGATGGCGGCGATTTTTTAAATTCGAGTACAGTGTATGCGCTACAACGCAGCGCTGCGCATCTTTCAACGAATAAGTGCGAATTGGACTGCCAGGCTGGGCCACTTGCACACCGTGTGTGCGCTACATCCAGCCATGCCGGAGTGCCGGCGGACTGCCGTGAATGAGGGGCTTTAGGCACATATTTTATTTTTATTTTTATTTATTTATAAAACAAGTAAGTATACACAGCATGACAGTACTAAACTAAATCACTGCGAAACTTTAGAAACATTTAGCCAAGCTAAACAGTAAATAAAACTAACACAATTACACTGTTGAGACACGTACATCCATCATCTCACAGAATCTTAAACATTCATCGCGCACTTCACTCCACCTGTCAGCAAACAAATCACACTCGGGTGCTGATGCAAGGAGTTCGTTCAGAAGGCGCAGAGGACGAACGAGGGGAGAATTCCTGCGAGACACAGTTCGGGACATCGGCACTACCAGTAGACCGCGGTCACGCGGCCGAAAAAGTATTCTAGTCGGTGTAGGGGCATGAAGACGCAGTAATTGCGCCCCCAGTTCGGAACAATCGGAGTCACCTCTCAAGGTGCTACACGTTGTAGAAAGGAGCGCAAAATTGCGTCTCACCTCAAGGGAGTTAAAACCTAGGGCACCGAGTATGAATTTAGTGGGGTATAAAAATGGGTAGTACCCGAACATTTTTTTATACAAAAACCGCAGGAATACTTTCTGTACCCTCTCCAAGAGCAAGACGTAGGATGTCTCATAAGGATTCCAGACAATAGCGGATGACTCAAGCTTACTTCTAACTAGAGCAGTATATAAAAGCTTTATCGTTCTGGAGTCCCGAAAATCCCTAGAGTTCCTTATAACAAATCCCAATCTCTTATAGCAGTCACGAGCTAAGGATATTATGTGATCATGGAAGTTGAGGTGGGAGTCAAGGATAACGCCTAGATCTCGAATGGAATCGACGCGAGCCAGCGGTTCGGAGCCTAGAAAATAATCAAAGTGCAGAGGATTGCGTGCCCTACTAAACGACATGACGGTACACTTGCTGGTATTAAAGGACAACTTGTTTTCAACACTCCACAGATGCAGCCTGTCCAGATCCTCCTGCAACGGCGCGCAGTCAGAAGGTTCTTGCACACCATAAATAACCTTGAGGTCATCCGCATAGAGTAGACATCTGCCCGACTTCAAGACAGATGCCAGGTCATTTATCATGATCCCAAAGAGCAACGGCCCAAGAATCGAACCCTGGCTAACCCTGGCTAATATCCGTGCGCAGGTATTTGATTGGATTGTTTGAGTGTCAAGGTCACTTTTTCAATGATCTAATTTGAAGTTATGTTTAGGTGTTCTGTTCCTGAAATGTAATGACAGGTAATAAAAAGCCCATAATTTTGGTACTGCCCGTTAAAACTGCTGCGTTGAGAGCGGATTTTCCAGATACGTCACAACATGAAATCCAGTACGAGTAAATTATTTTTCTCTTCGTGTATGAGGTGAATGATAGATCTACCCTGTGCCATTGACGAGACGTCATTATAACCTTCCTTACTGACCCAATAGATATTTAGGCTGCGTTACAGATGAAGTCAATTTTGTAATTATACATTTTATCTTGTATAATTTTATCTAACATTTTGTTCCAGCGATTTGCGGTATTTTAATATAGCTGATTTTTATACCAATAATAATGGTTATGGAAGGTTAAGTTTTTTTTGTATTAAGTAATTAAAATGTTAAATAATGAGCACGTATGCTTTTATGCATGTATTCATTTTGATGCATTTATAAGTAGGTTTCCTACTTATAAAAATATGTTTAAAGTTCTTTTTGTAAACGAATTAGTTCTCTAAGGTATTATTCTGTTTAATATACCTACTAATAAATATTTATTTTTAATTGTGGTTTTATTACTATTTGTATAATTTTAATAGGCAGAGAGAATAATATCTCCTACCATGTTGTCAACATCACGAACGAAAGAAGGTTGGAAAAAGGAAATAAAAGATATGCATATTCAATAAACTCATTTATCTATTATTTACAATAAACAAACAATAAACGAATCACAACTCCAAACAGATACAGAAAATATCGAACATACGACCAAGTTAACAATTCCTACGCTGTAGAAATGAACCAACACAACATAACATTTGCAACTTCATAACACATTGCACTGCGCTGTTTGGTTTTAGTGAGCGGGATACCTATTATTGCCTAAAATTTTATCAATTTAACAGATTAATGGATCACGTTTAATTTAATGTACAATATCTAAGTTAAAATGATCTGTATATTTTTTTTCTCAGGTACTTTTAAAAACTACAACCCACTAAAACCTAACGTGCGCATAATAAAAGTTTTCATTCAAAAAATATCACTGTCGGTCAAAAATAAGGCAAGCAGAACTCAACCTTATTGATAACAAACATAGTGGTACATTTTGTCTGAAAACGTTACATAAAAATAATAATAATCACATCATCCTACCTACAACTTAGCTATTGTACAAACCTCACTAAGCTACTTTTTGATATTTCCACCTAGTCTAGTTTTGTCTTTGGCAATATTAATGATTCCTCCTTCGTGACTCGTAATGAATGGAATTGAAGCGATCTTATAAATAACAAGATTAATGGACTTGCAATGTACCTGTGCCCTAATCACAAAGACAGAAAGAAAGCAACGAAAATTGTTGCAAGTCGAAATGCGTGACCGTTTTTGTGCAATTTTGGTTCAGCATTTGTTTTTAGTACAGAAACAAATACAACACGAACATATAAAGCCGATTCACACAGCATGCATTTTTCATACAGCACGACTCTTACTCCCTCCAAAGTTTATTGTTTGCTTTGCATTGACACTCGTAACCAATACGGTAAAACAACGCGGGCGATATACTATGTAAAAAGTCGAAGTTGTACTGTATGCATCCGTTGTGGCCTGGCCTTCAGGCACAAAACGGTCAAGTGAATATCCGATCTTGCGGACGCGTGGCCAGCGACATCTCAGCCGTGGCCCGCGCTTCGTTAATAGGTGAAACTTTATCTGTGATAGGGCACCGAAAACAAACGAGAGGCTTCTACCGTAACAAACTTACTGTTAGGACCCAGTGCAGGTAACTGTTTCGATTACGCATACTTTGGCACTGCGGTAACCTAGTACAACGAAATTAGGCCTTCCATATAACAGCTTCTGTGAGCGATATACTAAACCAACAGCGATTTGCTAAACACAGATACACCAAGTATAACTAGAAGAAAGCACTTGATTACAGTGTAACTAAATATATAATTAAATAACATTAAAATTCACGACTGTTGCAACGGGCGAGTACATTTATACTTATTTTAAGGAAAATCAAGTGTTGATCTATACATAAAGATATAACAAAAACCCGTTTTTTAAAATGCACTACCAATCCTGCACTATTTTTAGGGCAAAAATACGAGGATTATAAGCCACTATTCGGTAATTTGTACTACACGAACTTGTGAATATATTTGGGAAACTCTATTGGTTACTCCTTACGTACGTTTGTCCCCGTAAGCAACGGTTAGCTTAAAAAAATATTTAAGACCTATTAACCTTATCTTTTTGCCCCGGAAATTATAATTTTCTGTTTATTTCTTGAGAGTAAACTATCAATTCGACCAAAAAGACATAAGATATTTTCTGAAATTAGTCCATAACATTCAACTTTTATCAGATTTATTCCCATTTGAGTCGAATCGAGCCTGCACTTTTCTTGAGTTACAAGAAAATATTATAAAAATAAGGACACAAGTAACACACCGATTTGCACCTTGAGCTTCGCCGAAGACTAGAATATAACCGTTACAATATAGCCCGAACCTAATTAAACAGGAGATAACATTTTACTATAAAAAGATAATAAACATGTCAAAAATTACTTATTTAACATTTTACGTTCCATTCATCTTAAACTTAGGTTGACAATACAGTTTTATGTTGGTTGACAACAAATATACACTAGGAAAGAGTCGCGATAACCTCTGTTGCCACGTATGATACTGAGATATGAGCTGTAACCTACTAAGTTGGTTTCTATTGCTTAATGAACTTCATCGCAGTTTTCGCGCAATCCACATATTCGTGGTTTTCACAAACAATGCCGGTGATAATGAACTTTAACAAGACCTATAAATCAAATAAATTAATCTACATGATTGGCAAGAAACGCAAACACACTCAAATCGAAACATTTGCGATGACCAAATAATTGAATAATCCATTCGAGTAACGGTCTTAGCTAGGTCAAAATGGGAGCTACCGTATTGTCGCTCACCAGGCGGCGCCACTCATGCTTGGGTCCTGTGTCAACATGAGAGAATTGTCAGTGACGTTTGAAATGTTCCCGCAGGACCCACGTTCCACTAGCGCCCCTAGCGGCGAATCGACTCGCGGTAATCCTCATTTCAATACATAATAGTATTTGGACATCGAAAATAATATCAACTGAAACCCCTTTGTTCAGCAAAAGTCAATTGACCAATGAGGTTACATTCGTAGAAGTAGGAACAAATTCGAATAGTAGTTTGTTATTGGAATGTTAGACTTCTCTATAGAATGTCAAAACCCTATTCTATGTATTAATATTTTTATTTATTTAATGAAATAATGTAAAGCAGTTCTACAACGCACCTATAAGAATATACTCTCAAATGAACGAACCTGCGTTTGATCAATTGTTTCATAGGTGAATCTAGGGGTAAATCTCAACTTTACCAGTATACATTTGCCTGGTCTGTGGGAATGTCTGTAGTCCTTACCTAACATTACTAGCACCTCGCTCTACTATCTATCACATTCACAATTATGATAACACAGTAAATGCGCTTCCATTTATATACCGCGGCGAACTTGACCTTGGAAAAAATATGTATGAAATAAATCAGTCAAAAATTCAATAAATAAGTCAAAGGAAAATATTTTCAAATCATAAGTAGCGGATACGTATACGTATGTATTTAGTATTAAAAAAAACGAGACTAATTCGTAAAAAATAACCCTTTGACTGCCACAGTCGGAAAGGCTTGCCAAGGACGCCAATTATCGCGATCGCCTGGCGTCCGTGGCACGGCATATTACTTTGCCGGCTGGCGTTCAAAATGTTAACCCTTAATAGAGACGCAGAGTATATTTCCCAACTTATTTTGAACTTTATCTTTCTTCGACAGATTTCAAAATCGACTTTTTTTTATATCCTCATGCCCTTTTATGGATTTAATAATAAAGTAGGTAAGTTCGTCATAGTAAAGTTTAATGTAATTGTGACTATGATGATATCTCAAACATCCTACCCTTACCTAAATATTGTGTTTGACACAAATATGACGTAGACAATGCCTTGCAGACATCAAAACTGGTTACAATTAACCTATACTATACATACATGAATAATCACATATTTACCAATAAATAATATAGACAAACGGCTAAATAATTATAATTATTTAAATACCGTACACCATACACTTTTACCCTTGTGGGTAAAATGCTTGTTGGAAAGTCATTAGACTGTTTCAACCACTTGTACCTAATCTAAATATGTGATTGTCCCATTATGCTGTATTTGATGAAAACATACATAGTAATTTTGGTTGATTTGTACAAGTATATTGCACCTTTTAATAAAAAATAAGTTACGCGTGTTATTCTTTATTCCATAAAGAAAACACAGCACACTCTACGTTTGAGGAAGAAATGCTTTCAAAATAATTACCCGAAATAATGTCACCTGCGGCACATACCGATTTTACAAATAAATTATTTAAAGTTATAAATAAATAACACGGCAGTTGCCTGCCCTTAAACATAAGCGTAAAATACCACATAATCCATCAGTCTAAGTCTTCAACGAGCGGCTTTGGAATGAAGACTGCAAAGTGAAGCTTTGCGATTCTCTGGTCACTTCGTGATTTCCCGTGTTTTTTTTTAATTTAAATCTTTACAGATCACGATTGTGATAACCTTTCCTTCCTAACCGCAACTTCATCGTTTTATTTAATTATTTATTTTCCAAGCTTTAATGTAGAATACTTGGGCCCCTTTGACCTGTACATATTTGATGTGTTTTCTGAGCATATTTACTGATGTTCTTTTGTTTTCGAATTCAACTGCACCCTACTGCACATCTATTCGATGTGTCTTTAGAGCGTTACTGAAATAAATATGTCCCCATTCTGTCCTAGACTTTAATAGATCCTTTGATCTTCATTTAACTTGTAGTATTGGGGTATTTGACTTCTGACCCTGCTCAAAACGTATCCATACGTATCGTACGGCCCGTGTCGACCCGGAGTTTACTCTGTCCCGGCGGGATGCGAGGCCGGGGGCTAACTGAACGCGGTCTCGTTGGGCACGTCGTTCATGGTGGCGTGTGCCATGTCCGTTAGTATCACGCCTGATAGTGCTTCTAGAGATTGTCGCACCTGGAAAAAGAAACGTATTATTTAATTGGGTTTAGTAAGCTTATGCATATGCTATGTGGGCGTATTTATTTTTTGTTGTAGAAAAATCGTTTTTTGAAAAATTGTTTTTTGAAAAATTGTTTTTTTTTTGTTTTCTATTCAGACTCGCGAGCTCTTTCAACCCTAGTAGGAGAAAAAAAATGTGTCCCAAGATTTTTTTTCCATTTCGCCACCATCATTTTGAATAGAATAGAGATAAAAATTTCCAATTTTGTAAAAAAATATTTTTCTACAACAAAAAATAAAAATGCCCTAGTGGCTTAATTCATAAACGCACATCAAACACCGTTTAGCTAAATGATGTGTCCTTATCTGTCAATGTCACATTTGCCTTTGATAGAGAAGGTTAAAACATAATTTAACTAAAACGTCTATAAAGGGGTGACAACACCTAATTCATGTTATAAGAAGTTTTTTAAGAATTTGTATTTAACGAAATCAGCTCGATAGAAAATAACTGCAAAATTGGTCTTAAGTTTATTGTTAAACGATTCTGGTTTTTTTTACTTATGCGTCTGAATCTAAAATCACAATTTCATTATACTCATAACCAAAAATTAAGAAAAGTCACATTACTCAAAAAGTCCACGGTTTTGTTTACTTTAACAGTTTTCGTTGTATCAAAAACCAGGCCGGCCGGTGATAGTGCGATCTCGTTTACTTGGATACAAATAGACAGTGCGCGATGATTTAGGTGTCGTCAGCCTGTAGTTTAGAATGAATGCGGCGGTGGGGTGGGGGGTGGGGTGGTGGTAGTCGCTGACCTTGGTGAGCAGCAGCAGGTTGGTGGTGAGGAAGGCGTGCAGGTCGGAGGCGGCGCGGCCGTGCAGGCGCGCGCGCCAGCGCAGCAGCTCGCCGTACAGCTGCTCGCCCGACAGCGTCGACAGCGGGTCCTGCGCAACGTAACTAACGTCAAACTACACGTCTTACTTGGACACGGTGTCCTAGAAATGCGTTGACTAGGGTTTCTGCTCGAAATTCCTCGAACTCGAGACAACTCGAGAATTTTGGTTTCATTCGAGCCGAGAAAAAAAAGGCCATGACTCGAGAATTCTCTTAAGCGGTTAAGACTAGATAAAATGCTTAATTCAAACCTCATCGCCAATTCTTAGTTATAAAAAGTTATATATAAGGAAAACATATAAAAAGATGTCGTTATAGGTTGGATTATTTTAAGAGGAACGCCTTTAAAAAGGTAACAATATTTAAACAATGAATACTGACGGTGGTATCCGAAAAACATTAAAATTACCTACTATCCTCCAAAAAAAGACTCGAGAAGACTCGAGAAATTGGGCTCGAGATTTCTCGAAACTCGAGAATACAAATGGGCCGAGAAATCAGAAACCCTAGCGTTGACAAAGGTTTGTATCATTATTTTTCTAGCGTTATACGAATGATACTGTATATTACCTATTAAAATTTAAAACCGCAATATTTTTTTACCAAATAAATCAAATCGTCTTCAAAATATTCGCATATTCAATATTTTGAAGATAAACACGACCGCAAATTAAAAGTTTCATTATAGCAAGTATAGCTTTCAAAATGTTTCGAATTTGTGAATAATAGAAACGACAGATTTTTGAGATTCATCACAAATTATAATCCATAGAAATGTAACGTAGATTTGGTCGAGTAGGTTGAATATGAGTTTATGAATCTAGGAAATATGTACGAGTATATACACTATGGATCAACATTACGAGAGATGAGTTCAGCCGAAATGTAAACGGTGGACGCAGAAATATTCAAAGTCTACAACCTTATGAATATCTTTTTGATAACTACATTATTTACATATTTTAATTAATTTCGATATTTTACATATTATGTCAACGTGTTTTTGGGCCTGCCTGCAATTGTAAGATGTGTGTAATCAATGTTTGAAGTATTTTATGCCTCACTGCCAAAGGACGGACATATTTTCATTAAGCTGGAGTAGTTTTCGTATATTGAAATAAAAACGCTAGATTTGATATTTTAACGGAGTGTTGAAGGTGTGCGACATGAATACACCCCGTTATCTAACGCTCACTTTGGGGGCAACTGATGGGGCAGTTTCGATAATCTGAATCAATAAAATAATGAAGTTGATTATAATAACTTCAACTGCTCGTTATTATTTACAAAATCGTGTACCTACTAAATAATTCAAATTTACCCCCGACGTTAAACTGCTCGTACTAAACTACCTTGTAAGTCGTCTCTGTACTGTTCAATAATTGTCGTCCTCCTATCCAATCAAATAGATACAGAACATCTAATGACATCAAATAGAACTCATTCATTGCTACAACGACTGAATTATCTCAAGATTATTCATGAAAGAAGAATTTTATTTTGACTAATTAATAAATATGAATCGACTAAGCGACATCACTATTTTAGCTTGCCCCCAAAGAGAGCGTTATAACGGGGTGTAGATATGGGTTACCTGTTGTTCGTGCGAGAGTTGGTGCAGCCTGTAGGCGAGCAGCGCGGCGGAGCCGGCGAGCGCGGCGGCCAGCAGCAGCAGCAGCGCGCGGGCGCAGCGCGCCGCCGCCGCCCGCCGCGGCCGCGCGCCCGCCGCCCCGCCCGCGCCCGTCAGCAGCGCCGGCTGGATCACTGCGGCGCCCGCTGGAATAGGGATGACGACTACGTTGAAATAGTACATTACCTAACTAGTGTGGTAAAACAAAGAAAGGCCGAGATCGCAGATGTTTGCGACCCGAGCTGTAAGCGAGGGACGTAAATATGCGATCAAGGGCTTTATTTATTACCTCGCACGTGTTAGGTACATCATTTTATGCCTACATTTGGGCAGAAATCGGCTTTTTCCGTACGCGTAGCGTGCGGAAAAAGGCACTTTATGGCCAGGTGTGGCATAAAACTATTAGATATTCTAATTAGTCCGACAGTTAGATTATCTAAAATTATTAGACACGTATTTTTTCCTTTTTCAATTTAACTAAAATTGACGAAGATAAATTCCAATTAAGTTCCGGGGTGGGGGCTTGTGACGTCACTCCTAGGTAAGAATTGTACCTAGGAGTGACATTACGCGAAACTTGAACGCACTGTATTTTTGTCATTGTTGATTTGACGAACAAAAGAAAAAATACGTGTACAATATTTTTTTATAATCTAAAAGACGGACTAAATAGATTTCTTCAGTCGTCTAGCCTATTATCATCAACACAATTCAATGAGGACTACCGCGAGTCGATTTTCCGCTACGGGCGCTAGTGGAACGTGGGTCCAGCGGGAACATTTCAAACGTCACTTTGACAATTCTCTCGCACTGACACAGGACCCACGCATGAGTGGCGCCGCCTGGTGAGCGACAATACGGTAGCTCCCATTAAACAAACCGTTGGTCCGTAATTAGTGACCCCTTCATTAAACATAACGTAGACGTACCAATTATATAAGCTAAAATTTAACAACGAAAATTTTTCTATATTCGAATTTAAACCTTGTTAGGTACTAAGAGGTAAAGTGCCCATGTCGAATACTAGTCCAGCATCAAACGCTAAACGTCTGATACGTCTACGTTAAGGAATATATTTCCCATCCTAATTTGAACCATATCTATCTTTGACAGGTTTCCAAATTGAATAAATTTTCACGTCCTCATGCCCATTTAAGAGTTAAATAACTAACAACAAGTGAATAAGCCCCACTTGCACCACCCAAGGTTAGCCGCTGACCCGGAGTTAAGTTGTGAAATTTCACACAAAACAACGCTAACCCCGGGTTATGTAGCTAACCCCGAGTGGTGTAAGTAACAAACACTTAAAGAGCGGAGTCAGATTTCAGATGTTTTGCCCTCGTATTCTTACAGAAATGTCCGAACGTGTCATACTATTTCAGTCAGTGTCAGTACCAAATGTACCGAAGTCAATTAAAGTAGCATGACAAAACGAGCGTTTCCGATAAACTAAAAGAGCAAAACATTATGCACTATAGTTGCCGATTTCTAAGTCTGAACTTTTGACACATCGAAATACCCGTAGAACGTAAGCGCGCAAGACACTTTGGAATTATAAACAAAATCCCATAAAGATATTACAGCTAGTCATGTACATAAACACAATATTTCACTTTTCATAAACATAATGTGATGAATGTTACATTTTTTCAAACATTAGTTATTGAATATTTTACGATAACAATTTAGCACGCCAACAGTTACGGTCTACGTCGTTTTTTTTTTTTAAATTTAGTTTTGTGACCATGTCTGCTGTTCCAATTCATACAATTGTCTGTTAATCGATAAAAATCGATCTTGTTATCAATACGCAATACAGTAAAAAATCAAAACAAAACGATTAAAACGAAAATAAAACTAAGTATTATGTGGAAAAAAAATGTTAATTAAAATACGACAAATTAACTATGAAGGTTTTTATCTTACATTTTAAGAATTCAACAGTATTGATATCTGAATGAAACTAAGATGACTTTGGAAAAAATCGTATGACAAATGCACAGTTTGTCGGAGTTTCTCTGTCTTATCAAATACAAATCCGTAGTAGTAAAATCGAATCAAACAATTCATCGCTAAAATCAATAATCGGTGAATTTGACAAACGATTTGTCTTAGCCTCATCACTAAGTACGTCAATCGTTTCCCACATCCATTTCATCACTCCTTCATATTTATGATTTATCTATATCCATACCTATTTATAAAATATTATGTTCATTCCTTTCACGTAACGATATCAAGTTATAATATTATGACCTAATCCTTTCCTGATCTGATCCTTTTTTCCAAATTCTGTCCAATCCGTATTTTATACCTTTAATTCCGTTTCCCTGCTTTTACTACTTGTCTGGCTGAATGCGCCAGGAGCGCGATGCCATAAAAAAAAAAAAAAAAAAAGTACGTCAATACTCAAGTGTCAAAAGTTCAGACTTAGAAATCGGCAACTATACATCTGTTCGTGCTGCAAAACACGCGACCCGCATGTTCGCCGCAACGGTGCGCAATGTGGACGCATCTCGCGAGACAGCTGCGTACGTCGCGGTCGCGAATGCCTCGCGTTTTGCCGCACATCTAGGCCTGGCTTAAGATCGCTGTGAACCACGCGAGTTACGTTACCATTGAGAATATGTCCTCACCTGAAGTGATGATGGCCTCGGACTCTCTCCGCACGGGAGGGGCCGGCGTGTGGTCGCCGCCCGCACTGCTGCTGTCGTCGTCAGGCGACTCCGTGGCATCCAGCTCCACCTCCGATGCGCGCAGGTCCTGGAGTAAAAGTCGGTTGGTCGTTAACACATACAAATTTGAACCAAACAACACAAGAATCACCGAGAACAAGTATATTATAGCCTACAATTATAAATCGGTCGGTCGGATCGGTCGGTGATCGGGTGGCCCAGTGGTTGGGGCGTCTGCCGCGAAAGCAGGAGGTCGCTGGTTCGATCCCAGCCCTGCTCACCGGGGACCTTGGTCACTTTTTCTGTAGTATATGACATCTCTTTCAATTTATACTATAGGCTGTCTAGTAAACTAGAAGCTAAATTAGAGGCGCGAATTGTAGCGATTTAAGAGGATATCTTGAAAGTAGCTCAACACTTGATTATCATAGTACTTTTCCACACACCTCCACAGACCCCCGAAGGACCGCGCCTCACGCAACTGCCGTGCTAAGTACTACGTAGTGCTATTACACTACCGCTAATAAATGTTTTTTATTTCCTCGCACAATGCATAGTAAAACATTGTATGAAACATATGTGTAATGAAAAAACTCGTCGGAAATCACCTACTTTGCGCATTTTTTGCATAAATAGCTATAATATGGTAAAGATATAATCTCCTATGTCATCTACGGTCGATGGTATCCTCGGTTACCTGTGGGGTGGGCACGGCTCGCTCGGGCACCCGCGCCGCCTTCCACACGTGCGTCATGAGCTTGTAGGTGGAGTCCCGCGACAGCAGCGAGCCGAACACGTGGCGCTCGTCGCGAGTGCACACGCCCACCGCGTTGGGGATGATGCGCGCCACCTTCTCTTTCGTGATGCGGAGCACTGACGTCGTTGGTATTAAGAGCTGGAATGAGAAGTTATTTCTGAAATATTGCGGTAAGGACTTAAGAAAGGTAAAAACTTCCAATTAACCCTATCAGCTGTCAGTAAGTATGAAACGCCCTCTTCATACCACTTCATCGAAATACAAATAAACCACCCTCGTATACTTATTGGCAGACATGGTTAATTTAAGGAATCGATGATCTACGAGTATACCTGTTTTAGAATTTTACTAACATAAAATAACAATATATTATGATTCAATGAGTCAATTTTAATGTGTGTCTTATTTGTGGCTAAAGCGTTCAACACGAAAATTGTGCATTTGTAGGTAATTTTAGAATTTAACTTGAAACAGCATTTTAAACAATTAGGCTACCTAAGCAATAAAAATGCAGTTCTAATAATAAGTAAATATTATTAACGTCACTAAAGCAATAACCGTTAATAAACAAATTTCGGCGACCTAATTGAATTTACCATAAACTCCACATCCGGCGCACGTGCCTAAAATCGGCTTACGCGCCTGAACTGTGACCTACTTGCGACTAGAGCTGCGTTGGCACGATTTTGCGATGCACTTACGCGGCTTTCGATGATCAAATTTGCTAAGTAGACTTGTCCGAGTTCATATTTGATTACGAGGAGCGGACGGATACGGATACGAGTCACGCGGACTTAATCCTCCTTATATTTTAAACTTGAGCGTCAAGAGTTTATTAAATTGTACGTGGTACAGTCAACTTCCTACAAAGATATGAATACAGCTAAACTGTCAAATATGTATCCACGACCTTAATCTTCAGGCAATAAAGTCCTGTATATGTATATTTTTGGCACTTTGGCTGTATTCATATCTTTGTAGTTGACTGTAACTATGGATGGTTATTTGGTCAGTTTACAGTGCGGGCCAAAGAACATATTTTAAATTTTACAGGAAAGGAAGTAAAGATAATTTGAGGAAATATAAAATATTTTTTTAAGAACAAAAAACGCTACTTTAAGCTTCCACCGAAAAGTTTTCCTTGCTATTATATCTTGTTTAATGAAACAAATGCATTCGAGACCGAGAGAAAGGGTGGCTTAAGACCTCGTATCAGCTAGTGTTATCAGTATCACGCGAATCGTGATACTAATATAATAACAGTGATACGTGGTTTTAAGCCAACTTTTTACACAAGCAAAATACTAGGTACAGTGCGTCAGTGATCTAAAAAAATGCTCATTTATTAATTAATGATGTCGCCCTATTAAAATCTCACGATTAAAATTCCTGCGAACCAGTTACTTACGGCAGTAGGTACTTCTAGTTTACGATAACAGGTAAATATATTACACGAGACTTTTCGGCCTCAATCCATGGAATTTTTTCTTTACATCCATTAGGCATATGTACCTAATATGTGTAATAACGTATCAATTAGGGCGCAGCAAATAAAAGTAAAGGTCATCGCATGTTCTAAGTTACTTCCGAAAGCAAACATCATGTTATGCGTGTGTGTACCAATGGCGGCGCCCCCAAGGAACTCGATTCCCAACAGCTTGACTAATATTCAGGCAAATTAGCACTTTTCCTACAGCACTGGTGTGTACGGCACTCAATAATCGGCTACTTTCGAGTACAAAGCAAGTAAATCCTGATGATTGGTTATTTACCTACACTGAAATAATGCCACATTGCATTGGTTGGTTTGACTAGTAAGTTTTCGCGACGGGAAAGAATAATACACCAAGTAGGTACATGTTTACCTAGTGGAATAGGTTAGTTTTATCCGTCATACTACAATGATTAAAAATCAGTATAATTATTTTATTATTTAAAGTATTGTCGCAAGTTACATGTGTAGCACCAACCTTGGTCACATATCCGAAAACGTTGGAATAGAAGGCGAAGTAGTTCTTGGTGATGTAGAGATGCCCTTGAAGCAGGAGGTCCCCCACCAGAGCGCATGAGTAGTCTGTAACCAAGCAATCATATTCAATCACATGTCCGAAGCGGTGTATAAAACATAAATCAATCAGAGATTTAAATTATCGGAAACAATCTAGTTTATTAGCAGGTCGTATTGGTGATTTACGAAAAAGACGGAGAGCTAACTACAGAAATAGGTATGCCATTTTATAGAGGCACGAATCCTCTCTGGTTAGTGTGCTATACTATCATTACTAATTAATCCGGGGGCCTGGCTACTGTTCAGCGGTGCCAGCGGTGGGAATGGTAGTTGCTCTTTGTCGTCGCATGGCGAGCGATCGAATGAATATTTGCGCCTCTTAGACTAACAGTAAATGCACGCCTCCCTCTGTTCCTCATGGATTTCATTATTAGATCAGAATGAAAATTTAATGAGACGATTTCGGAGATAGGTACTTACTTCGGAATAAAAAAAAGGGAATCGATTCATAATTGTTGAAGTACGACAACGGAGGCACGTAACAATCATACTTAATAAAATATACAGTCGAAATGAGAATATCCTCATTTTCTGATCTGAATTGAAAAATATATTAAAGTAGATAAAATATTGATGAGTTTGTTCAGTTAAAACAAATGCCTACCTACTTAATACGGAAATACAAAAAAATGTCAAATCTAATAAAATACCGATAAGTTAGTAGAGGCAAATATGAATCCAAGCCTTTGCTTAACCGGTAAACATTTCTCGTTTTACGTGTCCCATTTCCGCATTCGTGAATGAGTCACATAGCTAAAACACGCAGTTGCTATTTAATTAATTGTAATTACGATACAACAGTTAAATATTTTAAACGCGGCGAGTAGCTAAACCTTGAAGGTAATGGATGAGGTATAAACCCGCCTAACGCACCCCAACTTCGACCAATTGAAGATTTTTGGGCAAATTTGTAAAGAGGCGAAAACGCTAATAATTTTCAACGCAAAATCATCGAAAGTTTAAAAAGAAAAATTTAATCAGAGTTAAAAAAATACCAACACTAACATATATGGCGGCCATGAAGAAAGTGCCAGTAAACTGCCGTAAGGCAGCCCAGATTTTACATTAAATTTTATTTATTTCTTGTTAATTTGAGCTCAAATATGTACATATTTTGAATAATAATTCAATTAAATAGCTTATTGAACTTTGTCCAAATTTCATTCCGCATACGTTACGTTATGTGCATAGTCCCAGACCACCCACGAGAAGCAACGAGAGCCGTCTATGGACATCTTATATCAGCAAAAACAGTCTACATTTTTCGCATCCTATAATACTGCTGTGTACGTTAGACCTTGGCCTCAAATTTTACCGGATACTTAAGAATCTTGGCATTTTTTTAATGACAATTTTTACCCGCCGTGCCGTAGCATTTTCGCGGATCTCGAGGCCAACTGTTATTTCGTGCGTATAGGACGATTACGTGGTAAGATTTAAAATGTAGCGCTAATAAATAAATAAAATAAAAAGCCTTTTATTTCTCAACACACTACTTATATGTATGAAGATGTCGTTTCTATTTTACAGTTATGTCATTATGTCATTAAAATAATAAATTCAATGACAAAAGAACAAAAAAGAGAAACTAAGATAATAAGAATATAAAACATTTAAATAAATCAAAATACCTACATACTCGTACAATGACATACAACATAAAAATATTCATAAAATAAAAATGAAATGGTAAAATGTCGGGCTATTATATATATAATCCTTCAAGCAACAGAGGGAGGGGAGTCGGCATACATACCGTTTCCCTCTGCCGAAGTACAAGCCCAAATGGGCATACGCGGCTCTGTGTGGTCACTAGTCCGTACACAAAAATATATCGAAGTGTGCAAGATTTGCCAGTGTAGTTGTATCATTTTCTATGGGTTAGTGTCATCATTACAGATTGTTTAGTATGTAGTGAGTGAGAAGTGCGTCTGTGTGCCCGTTTCCCCCACGCAAAAGGTGACAGAATAATTTGTAAGGTAACATGGCGCTTCGCCGTCTCCCTTCCAACGCGTTCCCTGTGTTGCTCGAAGATATAATCACTCTTCGGTAGTCTGAAAGAGATTTCAGAGATAAGGCCGCCGTTGGCAATTTTTGCATCTAATTGAACATTTAATGTTTCTTATTGTTTTCTTTCATTGAGTTGTGCATTTGTGCAACTTATTTGCATTTTAATGTAGTTTTTTTTTAGTGAAAGACCGATCCTGGTACAATGGAATGTGATATTGAATGACAATAGAACCCGTTTACATAAATCTGTTCTCGACAGTCAATTATAATGGCTGCGGGTTAATTAATAGACCGTGGCTGTGACAAACAAGGATTGATAGAATACTTGTTTAGTGTTTGTGAAAAGAGTTTTGAAATGCAGTAATTTTAGGTTAGAAAAGGTTTAGGGTAGAAAATTAATTTAATGATTCAGTGTTATAGAGTAGGTTAATTCGTAAGGTATTTAACTTAATCTTCATCCCAGCATCTTTAATACGCTATTATTTTTAAGCAGAAACATCAGCTAATGATACCAAATTTCTTAAAAAGAAAGGAAAAACTATCATGACCACGAGCGGGGCTCAAACCCGCGATTCTGGGATATCCAATCGCTCTGCCAACTGACCCCCAGCTCTGCCTCGTTGAGATCCAGAGTCCGCCCGAGGTCATGAATTCCTCCAATTTTACTTTCTTTCTAAGAAATCTTTACTACACTCCAAATAGATCGGTCGGACGGCACCTGCTCGTCCACGCGCGATACGTTAGTGGCAAGAAGGCAGAGAGAAAGCACCGGTATACTCACAGTTGAGCACTCGCTCCTCGGGCCCGACCTGCGGGAAGTGGCGCTGGAACTTCTTCTGGCGCGACTTGCTGGGCTGCTTGCTGCTGCCCTCGGCCTCCACGGTGTCGGCCGGGCCGTGCACGGATGGCACCGAGCCTGACAGCGGCTTTACTACATGTCTGTGGGCAAAAAAAAAACATTCGTTAATTTCGTTTAAACACGAAACTATCTAGCTGTAAAAGTCTAGCTTCATGGAGCCGATCAGTTTAAACATGAATTATGTAGCCAACATTCAATTCTTAATCTTTGGCGCTTTTACAGTAGTCTGAGAGTGGTCATCGCAGTATAAAGACTTCCTTAGCTTAGCTACCGTTTGCCAAAATGGCGTCACTCGTTTCAAGACTGATTCCTATTGAAAAACATGATTAGATTAGCGTATTCAAGAAGTAATACTATCACAACAATTTAATTGCACGGGTGTTGCGTGTTCGATCTCCTTCGATATCAGGCTTTGACTTTTTAATCATAATCAACCAGACGGGCAACGTCTGTCATTTCCTATACAAAAAAGTCTGCCATTTTTTACGGGGGTTACATGTACAGCTATTTGTGCGTAACGTACAAATAGCTATGTCACATAAACGTAAGTCCATACAATGAGTATAAAACTATGTCATACCCATTTGGCAGAGGGGTAGGCCTGTCAACTGTTACTCCGTCTGGTTTCAAACTCAAAGATTCCAGGCCACAAACATAAACAGTACCTACATAAAAACTTAACGCAGTGGCAGCGGCAACCTTATCGAGGTAGGTATGCTTAATTTGTTGTGTCGACCTTTGCAGTCACCTCGCCCATGGCCCCGCGAATGTGACTGATTGAAATAACCCGTATTACTACTTTGATTGTTCTCGAGATGAATAAAAGACTTACGATAACCTGGTAGGAGTTGTGGATCAGATCATAATTTAAGTAGGTTCCTATTTCTTACCCATACGCATGTTTTTTAGTTACAAAATCACTTTAAATTGATTCGCATTTTCTTTGTCGTGTTTGGTTTATTGGTCACGAATTACTATAATTATGGTGTGTTCAGCCAACATATTTATTTTCCTATTTTTATAAGTATGACCAACAAAAAAACAAATAAAGTAAACTAGTGACTATGTAGATTATTTCATTTGGCTTATGACAGGTACAGGAGCTTAATGTACGTATTTGGTATTTATGGTAACTTTGATATAATTTACCTTATACCCGATACACGTTACTACGATTAAAATACACACAATTTCAGACTGTAACAAGTAATAACTAAGAACATCAAGGAATAGCATAAACCTATAATTTCATCACAGGAATATTTGTAAGTATTGTTACGCCGGTCATGTGAACAAAACTTCAAATGTGATTTTTCTTGCCTTAGAAGCGTTTTCAGCAGGCTGAAAAGTGATTTCAGGCCGTTTTAGAGGTGCCTCTTTCACATACTAGAAGATTCAAAATTTACCCCAGTTACCGTTGTTTTCAGGCGCCTGAAACATGTTTTCAGTTCGTTTCAGGCCACCCTCTACCAGATGGCACAATAACCTGAAAACCCGTTTTCAGGCGTTTTCAGGACCCCTTATGGGCCCCTGAAGTACAAATCAGTATATGGCGAAATTTCTCGAAGGAGTGAAAGAGATAGCACTCTTAGAAAGAGCTAGCTATACGGAACATTCCAGAAGTGTGTGAAAGAGAAGGATAGAAAGAGACGGCAAGAATCGAGAATGTTCTGGAGTACTCGCGAACACACCTGCCTAGTAGCTATACGGAACATTCGAGAAGTGTGTGAAAGAGACAGCACTCTTAGAAAGAGATAGCTATACGGAACATTCGAGAAGGGTGTGAAAGAGAAGTACCTATAGAAAGAGACGGTAAGAGTCGAGAATGTTCTCGAATACTCGCGGACACACATGCCTAGTACCCAGCCGCGTCTAGAAGCATCGCGAGAAGTACTTAGGTACCTACTCGCGAACTTACTAGAATCGAAGCCGACCTGTCGAGGCAAGATTTGGCTGGAACATTCTGGAACCATCACGAGTGCCGCCGGCGGGTATATATAGCGGCAGCCTGCGCACACGGGAGTGAGACATCCCTGACAATATTACCACAACTCAACAGACTGACCAAGCGATCGACTCATTTACCAGTTACCTCAACGCTGTAAAAAGCGAATGCTCAAGGGAGGTGTCGGCCGAGGTAAACCAACGCCGCCCCCTGCCAAGGGAATTGAGAGAGCTGTTAACTAAGAAAAATCGCTTCATCAAAACTTGCTCAAACTTCCCTTCCCCCGAAAACCGGCAAATCCTGAGGGCCTTGAATATCGAGACCAAACAGAGAATTGCAGAGTTTCGGGAGAACGATTTCAGGCAACTGATGGGGGAGATAGGGCCTAGTCACCACGCATACTGGAAACTAGCTCGATCTCTCAAATCGGACGGCCATTGGTCAATTCCCCCCTTGGATCGCCCGGATCACCCGACACCCGCGCTCGAGGACAGTGAGAAAGCTGAATGCCTAGCCTGTAGTTTAGAATCCCAATGTTCGCCTAGCCTCCTGCCTGCCGATGAAGCCCATGTCGAGAGGGTAAATTCAGAGGTGGAAAGGAGATCGCGTCTTCCCGTAACTTCACCCTTAGTACCGGTGTCGGTTAAGGAAGTCAGTGATAGGGTTAGGGCACTCCGCGTAAAGAAGTCACCAGGTGCGGACGGCATATCAAACCGCATGCTGAGGCTTCTACCCGCTCATCTCATCCTCATTCTGGTTGGCATCTTCAATGCCGCCCTGGCCAATAGTCACTTTCCAGCCGCGTGGAAACGTGCAACGGTCATCGGGATCGCGAAGCCGGGAAAACCCCGGCGTTCGCCCGCCTCGTATAGGCCCATCAGCTTACTTAGCTCGCTTGCGAAGCTATATGAGCGCATCATCCTCACCCGAATTCTCAGTTTCACGACTGAAAATTCAATTCTTACTGACGAGCAGTTCGGCTTTAGATCCGGACACTCGAGCGTCCACCAGGTGCACCGCCTCACGGAGCACATAACCTTCGGGTTTTCGCGATTTAGGGGGTTAAAGACTGGTGCGATCTTTCTTGACGTTGCAAAAGCCTTCGACAAGGTCTGGCATAACGGTTTGGTATACAAACTATATCAAATCGGAATGCCGGACAGACTCGTACTCATAATACGAGATTTCCTTACGGACAGAAGCTTTTGCTACCGAATTGAGGGAACGTTATCAGACCCACACCCTATCAGGGCCGGAGTCCCGCAAGGCTCCGTCCTCTCTCCTACGCTCTATTCGTTGTTCACGAACGACTTACCTAGGCACCCGCGTGTCGAACTAGGGTTGTTCGCGGACGACACCGCGCTCTATACGACGCACACTCGCTACGACCTTATTCGGAAATACCTCCAGGATGCAATCTTTGACCTAGGCCAATGGTTTCGTCTTTGGCGTATTGAAGTGAATCCGGATAAGAGCGCAGCGATAATATTCCACCCAACAGACAATATGCCGTTGGACTCGAGGGTGGAACCGGTTCGGCTTTTCGACCAACGCATCCCGTGGGTCAATGAGGTGAAATACCTCGGCGTTACTCTCGATCGTAGACTGACTTTCCTTAGCCACATCCGTAGGGTACGAAGAAATGCGAGCTTCGTACTAGGTAGGCTTGGGGGGATGATCAACAGGTTTAGTAAGATGTCACTTAGAAATAAGCTGACGCTTTACAAGACGTGTGTTCGTCCCATAATGAGTTACTCAAGTGTGGTATTTTCCCACATGAGTAAGGCACGTCTCAAGCCGCTTCAGGTCGTACAGAATCGTTTCCTCCGTAGGGCGACTGGTGCCCCGTGGTACCAGACGAACCTCAGTCTGCACCGCGACATGAAGCTTAACTCCATGTACGGTTTCTTTAAGCAAACTGCTCGGCGTTACTTTGATAACGCCTCCCATCATAGGAATCCACTAGTCAGGAATGCTGCCAATTATTTGCCAACTCCTCCACCACCTCCGGAACTTCTTGCTCACGATTCACTGATTAGGGGTCGCTCAGTCCGGCGACCTAGGCACACACTCACGGACCCGGACGACGAAATCGCAGCCGACTTCGAAAGAAGGCGCGCTGCAATATCGTCGCCCGACGCGCCGCGTACACACCAGCGTCCCCGCCGGCGGGGTCGCCCACCCCGCGACATAGACACATTCAGTCCGTTATCGACCCGGTACCGCCGCGTACCGGATAGCATCAATCCGACCGCGATCGGACCTAGCTGAGTTTCTTGCTGGAATCTTCTCGGCTAGGTTAGGGGTAGCGAACCAGCAATAAAACTCCCAGTAGCTAGTTTTCTTACACACACCTCAGATTTGGTTGGACCCGGTCCAACCGATCTCTCTGGAGCGCAAACTCAGAAGGAGTATTCCAGAGTAGTAAATATCGTGTGATGTCGTGGAAGGGTCCTGGATTTTCCCCAGGCTACCATCCCACTTCACAGTCCGTACGCTCCAAAGCTCAGTGCATGGAGCCCCTGCCAGGTTCAAAAAAAAAAAAAAAAAAAAAAAAAAAAAAAAAAAAAAAAAAAAACACGGGAGTAGTTCAATTCTGAATGCGATACAGTGCGGATCAAGAGCGAATCGGAGTGAAGTAAAAGTGACGAGTGCGATAAATTAGTGTGTGTTAATTGTGTTTAAGTACTGTGTTTAGTGTCTTGTAGTAGCAATAAAGCCTCAGTTTTAATTAGTGGTTAATTAGTGCATTTTTTATAAAGTACCCACCCCTCAAACGTAACAGTATTACGTATTTATGGCGATGCCAATAAATTTGTAATAACACATCATTTTCTTTTCAGTATATACCTATAACGACCTAAATATCAGGTTATAATGATATGAGTTCTCGTGGGATTAAGCCTTTAAGGAAGTCGACTCTATAAAGTGCCAACTCGCCTTACGAAACTGGGCTGGCAGTAAAACAAACGTATCGGCACTCTTTCAAAAGATATCGCTTCTAGTTAAGACTTAGTTTATAGTTCGCAGAATAGGGTGACCTGGAATGTTTAAATTGGCAAGAGCAAGCATAATAAATAAATGTTAGTGGGGCTGAGGCTGACCGCAGATAATAGAAATTTTGACCGACAACCAATTTGGAAAGAGGTTTCAAGAGATACGACGTATTAAGTGCATGTATGTATTGGCTCGGTTAGGTACCTATATTAGCACGTCAATTCAAAGACTGTTATTTGTGTACGACTTAATTTCCCCATCTTAATAATATTCCAGTCTCAAGTATTTTGCTGGTCTTTACGTAGGTATTAGTATGTATACATATACTACATAATTACCGGTAGATTCAGTGGTAATCAGGACATTTGGTCGACACCATTTTAGTTCCTTACTAATTAATGTACCGGGAAGTGTGCTAGTCTACGACGTAGCGCTATGAGTATAGCTTAGCCGGCAATCCGTTCGACGACATCAACAATACAATTAATATTTGAAGGATGGTCATCGACAGCAGATAAAATATTTATTACTGGCTTCAGGCCATCACAAATGTCAAGATCTTAGATGTTTTCCTGTTTGTTTATTAAGATCGGTAAGTTGACGAACATCGATTCTCGTATTTTCCTAATCAGTCCAAAGAGTAGGAACTTAATTCGATAAAGAAAGTCTCGAAAGGTTTGGTGTCTTTGGTGTTTACTTCAGCCTTAGTTTCTAGGTAGTTTTCAAAAATAATGAAATATATTAAGGTATTATTCACCTCTAGAACAAGCAAATAAAATCAAAATATCTAAGTTTTTCAATTCAATTCAATTATTTAATTCGAATCCATATAGATCCATAATTGTTACTAGTTACAACAACTCTTAAAAATTAAAATTACTTATACAGCTTTCACGTCGGAATCACACATTAAACTTGAAAAATAACACCTCTTACAACTTCACCTCTATTAGTATTCCAAGAACGAACACTATTAAATAAAACGATGCAAAACCGCCAGATTTAAAATAAAATCAAAGTATACTTGCAGGTAGAAGTGTTATCAGTAAAACTACGAACGTAATCATAACCGTCAGCGTACATTAATAACACTTCGATCCCCACCACTCCATAATGGACGAAACGATGTTTACAGGTGTTTATGAACACACAACACTTACTTACTAACAATTTGTAACCCTTATTGCAACGGCGTAAGGTCCACCGATGGGCAATATCGTTGCTGTTTATACAGTCGCCATCAGATATATCGAAACTGCCGAGGTACTTATAAATATCGTAACGTGCACGCTAACGTTTTGACAATAGAGATGTGTTTACATATTTATGAGCACCTCGGCAGCTCCAATGTATCTGATGGCCACTGTACAAGTTTCCGTGGCATACTGACACAATGATCGATCGCCAGTTATGAAAGCACCTTATCATGACAACACAAACAAATTATTTAGTTGGTTCCGAGCTTATGTACTTTGTCCGCTATCGGTCATGTAAGGAAACTTTGTAGCATTTGTAAAGAATTGCATCCATTGTTGAGAGGTATTATTGCAAATTATTGGTTTACAATAGATCATGAAAAAATACTAACTGTATAGAAATGTGCGTCACTCTAAGTCTTAACTAAGCCGTAAGAACCACGAATCAAGGGAAGACACCATTTTACAATAGGTCGCGGAAGGTAATAGAATAAGAAAATTTTTATATCATAGGTACCTACTTCACTTATGCACCGTCTCAGCTTAAAACAGTTGGCACGAGATATTTTTTTAATTTAAGTATTCCTGTTACGATCGCGTACTTGACATGCTTATTTATTCCATTTTTCAAAGAACGAATTAGAAACTGTTCCATGAAAGTATTAATCACCGGAATTTATAATACGAGTAAGGTCAATGTGGGCAAGTTCGGCATACCTTATTTAAAATAAAGTTTGACCGGATTGTATACGGTCATTATTTGTACTAGGATAAACGGCCTAGACTTACAGGACGAAAAATATTATAATGTACAATGTCGCTAAAACAAATTGGTAAAAAAAGCAATACTTTCGTAAAAAAGGAGGTTTTTTTATAACTCGGCAAGTAGACGGTCTTCACGTGTTGAATAAGGTAAGGCCGTCTAGTGCTCATTGCGGCGGTATTTGTAACCCAAAAGGCATGTCAACTACCGTATTGGAGTCGTTATTTTATGCCCTTGCAAAATATGTTTAGAAGTCTGGGCAATACAGTTGCAATTCAATTTTATTCATATTTTTCTGTTTTTAAGGCAAGATCGGCATATGGGTGTAAAACGGGATCGTAAACCTTTTTTTACGATCCCAAAAATATGTAACAAAGTGTAAAAAATAAATTTTTTGAGTCAAATTAACCGATTACTGTATAAGAACACAAATAACGCAGTACTCAAAACACAATAGTGAATATATTATAAGCAATTTTAAAAAGTTTTAGGTATAATTTAAGGTTTCTTTCATTCCATATACATAAACAGAGAATATTTCATCGCAAAAAGTTGGCGACATCTGGTTTAAGGCAAGATCGGCATATGACGGGCTTCCCTTAAACGTTTTAGACGGACTTTCCAACTATATATATTTTTTAAAGTAGACATTTAGTTACCTAAACCTACAAAATTAAAGCCTTTTAGCTACATTAAAAGTGTGAGACAGTTAAAACTATTATTAAATAACTTAGTTACTCACTTCATTAACAAATACTAAGACTGTTTCTATTTTTTCAGATTTTTTCAAACAAACATGTTGCACTCGTAGTTGAGGTTCGAAACACGACTGAACTTTAACGTCGAGTTGCGGCCGTAGTCGATGTCGTAGCGACATCTATCCTAGAGAAAAAGAACTAGGGCGAAACACCGCTTTAGCGACCGAGTTCGCAGTGGCGGGTGTATACAAATACAAGAGTTATAGCGTGTAGACGGGCTTGCCTTATAGACGGGCTTAGCCACATTGACCTTATATCTCAATTTTTGTCGGTTACAGATTACAACTCTCAACCAACTAAGCTTATGCTAGGGTTAACTACACATAAAATGCTCACCTTCTAAAAAGAAAAACCCCCATTTTCAACACGAGGGACACGAAACGAACTGGAAACTTACGATAACGCACTGACCGAAAACTGGTATCGCTTTAGGTTTTATGCAATATTCAAAAATGTCCCGCTCACACCGCGAGCTAAAACACATCTTATGTTCATGAAAACAGGAGCCTGGATGTCTGAATGCATAAAACATCGAATGACGTTGGTAACTACGCAAGTTGTTGAATTTCAAAACGAAATATGTTAGCATTTTGGGCCGGCCAGGGATTTTTGAATGGGGCTGAAGGTAAGTAGGCTCACAACGGGCTTTTGGAACTGTTATACATGCGCATAATCCCGTGTCCTATATAGGAGTCCGTTACTTAACATGATTTGTTTGTCTGTTTCTAATATTTCCGTTATTCTGGTCGTCGGTTGATTGTTTACATCATGATTCGGTAAATATTATTTTATGAATATACCAGGAATATAAGTAAGTAAACCTTATTGTATTTTAAAGTAAAACTTTATTGTACACAAACACAGTTAAGAAAAAAAAACAGTTAACAAATAGAGATGTTATGTACAAAGGCGAACTTATCCCTTTCAGGGATTTCTTCCACTTAACCTTTGAATATTTGAGAGAAGCGGTCAAATAAACCAGGGCAATCTTACACAAATCGACCTAGTCCCACGGTAAGCTCAATAAGGCTTGTGTTGTGGGTACTAGACGACGATAAATATAATAGATAGATACATATAAATACAAATATACATATAAAATATCCCTAACTCAGGAACAAATATTTATGATAAACACACAAATAAATGTCCTGACCAGGATTCGAACCCGGGACCGCCTGCGTCGTAGGCAAGGTCACTACCAAGTACCAACTAGGCTAGGAGGCCGTTAAAATTTTTATAGCTGTTTTCTGTAGGTAATTCGTTAGTACCATATTTATACTTATTTTTGTTTTTTAGTTCGAAGTGGTCATATATGAAAATTTTGCGCTAATAACATGATCCATGAGCATAGCTGGGCATTAACTCGTTAATCCGTTAATCGTTAATTAACGAAGTTAACATTTTCATTAACGGATTAACTTTTAAGTTAACTTCAGAATATGTTAACGGAATCATTAACTTCCGTTAAGTTTTCCCAAGTCCGTTAATCGTTAATCCAGTTCCAAAATACTTACCAAAAAGATACCGCATATACCACGCCACGCGGCAAAAAACCTGTTACCCGACTACAAATTTTCAGAAAAGAAGAATTTCTCAATTCATGTGATTTTTTTTATTATATAATTTAAACTTTCGTGAGACATACTGATATTAAATTGCAACGGTTAACACTCACGTATTTTTATCTAGGACATCACATGTGATGTCCTAGCCGCGAAGGTGATAACAGCACTGTCTGTCCGACGATGTCTACCCGACGCCGACGAAACATGTCACGCCTATTGTGATAAAAATACGTGAGTGATAACCGTTGCAATTTAATATGATTTTTTTATTATTATTCTTTATTTTTATTTTATTTTTATGTTTGTTACGTCAGAAATCCGTCAATACTGAACGGATTTTAAATTATCCGTGGTGGTTGGTGGTTGCAGATTGGTCCCATTTTTTTCAAAATTCATTTCTGATGATGGGATCCATGAGAAATTGAGAGAACTCTTCAAATTTAATAGGCTTATGCATGATGATTTGGGCGTTTTCTTAAAAAAACTCGAGCATTTTTCTTTACGAAAACCATCAATTTGGTGGAGTGGAGCTGATGATGGAGCCCAGGGATGGCAAAGTGGAACTGTCTGTTAATTTCCATCCTATTTGAGACATTCAAATTCATGGAATTCATGAAGAAATTAAAGAACTCCTCAAATTTTAACGGCCATGCATTATTATTTGAGGGTTTCCTTATAAACTTGAAATTTTTTTGGGGGGTTACCAACATTTTGGTGGAGTGTGCCTGATGATGAAGACCAGGGATGTCAAAGTGGAATTGGTCGGTAAACACATTCATCTTTTTGATTTGATTTATATTCTGATGATGGAGTTCTTGAGAAATTCAGACAACCTTCAAATTTGAACGGCACGTCCAACATGATTGGAGGGTTTTTCATAATTGGTGGGTATTTTCTTAATCAAGCCATCAATTTGCTGCAGTGGACCTGATTTTGAACACTAGGGATGGCATATTGAAACTGCTCGATAATTTCTAGCCCTGTCCTCCAACTTGACACATTGTTATTTTGTCTGTGATCTCGGAGGTCTACAAGATAGTTGCATTTGATTTTACTTCAGATCAAATGATGGAAGCCATGAGACATTAAGAAAACTCCTGAATTTTCAAAGGTACTCGGATGGTAAATTGGATATTTTTGAAGGAAACTGATTAAATATAGGTTGTAGATCACTAACTCAGAGATGCCCTTTAAACCACGTGTTAACGGATTAACGATTAACGTTAACTTCCGTTAAGTCTTCCGAAAAGTAGCGCTTTAACGATTAACGAAGTTAACTTTTTTTGTAACGGATTAGCGATTAACGAAGTTAACTATTTGATTAACGGTGCCCAGCTCTGTCCATGAGTTAGAGAGAACCTCTCAATTTGGAAACGCATGTTTATTTTTATATTCTAATTAAAATTTATATTCTTAAATATAATTCCCTTTTCGAAACATTAAAGTAGGTAATATTTTTCTTACAAAATATTTATTTTTAAATCTTACCCGTTTCGATGGTTGCCTTCCCCGCTGGACTCCTCGGAGCACTCAAACGACGCGTTATCGACCATCATCTGCCTAATTAGTTCATTTCGCTTATTACGTTTCGCATGTTGTACAGTTTCATTTCACTGGTCACGAACATTATCAAAAACTAATGTTTAAAAAATAACAGCACTTTTTGTTTAATCTTCAGAGAAAGTGATTATTAATGAAATATTATCAGTTAAAGTATGCAACACTCCTTAACTTCATTACAAAATATATGCCACTCAATAAACTCATGGCCATATATTTAAGAACGTTAAAGGAGAATGGTCTCCTAGAGAAATCCGAGCAAAACTGACAGTGAAACCACCAACTGTATAATATTCCATGTGATTATTTAGAACACTTTCCATTCATTGACAACTTTTAATCAGAAACATGTGGACATAGATAAATGTCACTACTCTTGATATGGACTCTATTGCACCGACATAGAGATCAAACTGCGCGCAAATGATGTTGCGAATTGCATTGACCATGCCGTCTTGATAAAAATACGATGATGTGGACATTTTAGCAATCACAAGATGTGCAGTCAACGTTGAAGATGTTTTATGACTTATTACAATCAAATAAGGTTCAAAACATATTTTTCACGTTGGCAAACAAACTAGCGCTGCAGCTATGCCAAGACAGCGTAAAATTATATACAATTATGAAACGCTGAATATCCTTTTCTTGGAGATCTTAAATTGCGAAATACACGGAATAAATATATTGAAGAATGTCGCTAAGAAAATTTGGCGAAAGTTGTCATCAGTTATTTATTACTAAACTACAAACCCAACTCTATTAATATTTATAAGCTCGATTTTTTTTAAATTAACGGTTGTACATTCATCCATAGTATTACGAAGAGAGAGAGACTCATATTAAGATTATACAAAGACATTTGACGTCCATATTAAACTTGACGTCATATATTATTTGAAGATTGAGTGTTGAATGTGGACAGTTGATACTTCGCGTGCAATCAAACAACTACGTCCCAATCAAAGAACCGGCCCGTGTTGACATGAGGATTGATAACATCAATATGTCAGCAGGGTCATTATCTTAGTTTTAACCTTACGTTCATAGCCATTTTTGACGCATTCACTGTAAATTTAGACATTTGCGGATAGGTATTTGGTAAAAGCACTTCTTTTTTTGCAACTGCTACAGCCACTTCTCCAAAAATGTGTCCAGGAAAGAGAATCACAACAAGCGTTAAGATTGAAGACGTCATATACAAAACGGTAGTTTGTAGGTAGGTACATACATTAAATGTTCCGCACATATATGTATGTGGTAACGCGTCACTAAATCAATAAACAAGTTACGAAAACCAGTTAGATAGCCTTGTAACTGTTTTGCCAGTAATTTATTTATATACTAAAACACTAGTTCTAAAACGCGTCTTTAAAACGAAGAACGACTAACATTACGATGTGTAGAAATTCTTAATAAATATCGCGTGATAAGAAAATATGCTTCGTTGCCATGTAACTTTAACTCTTCAATAACGCACACACTTAAAAACTTCGGAGGAGAAAATACTACGAATACCTAGGTAACACCAGCTCAAACTAACGAAATTATATTGCAAATTGCTGAATCAGGCTAACCGTAATAACTACTACACGTTTCCGGCTACAAATCACTAACTCCATGTCAAAGAAAGATCCAACGTGTATATTCGCGGAACTTAATACGCGAGCCGCATAATTTAAAATGTAATATAGTTGCGCTTTGCGCTCTATCCGCGCTCGCGAATACAACTGTCGCCCCAATAGAAACTTAGGTATTACACGTATCTAATTGTAAGTACCTACAATATTGATACGCGTATCGACTCCTAGCAATTTATCGGCATAGCCGATAAGATAGTGCGACAGTAAAACTGGAAGTGAAGTATTTATATCCAAATAAAAATATGACTACACGACCTTGCACCTTGTGAAACCCAAGAGACAAATTTCCAGCAAGAGGAGAGGTTTAGCGCTCATCTTCCGATGAAAAATCACCCATCCGGTAAGAAATCACAATACAAATACAAACATCCTCTCACCCTAAATGTTTATATCGCCTCAGGTCCGTCGAAATAAAAATACCTAAACAAATGATCATTCGGTGAAACCACAAATTATGATATTGAACAAGTCTTACCAAAAACCTCTTCAAACAACACGAAGGTTTTTAATTATCCTCTGCTATTGTAAGACCCAAGACAACAGAACATCACTTACAAAGCTTAAAGGTAAAGAGGTAAAGCACAATAACTGTAATAATCGGAAACGCGACCACGCGAGTCCCATTCACTGTTCACCGGCCGCGGAACGGTACCGGCCGAGCCCGAGAGTACACTGAACGCGGACATACTGTCTGTAACGAAGTAAAGTTCGTTTATAAACACTATACACTGTTATACAGCAGCCAGGCGAAACAATGGCCGGTATGTTGATATCATAATCATGGTTACTTCAATTATCTCATTTAAAGCGGGCATAAACATAAACACCGGTCAAGTGTGGCTCCATACAACTGTAACCTTAGACCCCAGTCTCGAGTGATTTTTGTAAGATGTTCTTCCATATCTTGGTATTTTATTGTAATTTTCTCGAATATTTAACATGAAGCTGCAAGCGTAGGCCGATCTAGCCAAATTGAGATCAATCGAGAGAAATCGTAAAATTTCTACATGTAGGCGTCTATCTAGTGATCTTTGTTATTTCAGTGAGTAATTAAAATCCATTGATGCAGAGACCGGCCTTGGGTGTGATCGCTGTATCATTCAGTAGGGACGGGATCATATAGCAATCGCTTCCCAAGCTTAGGTCAGCCAATGAAAAACCAGTATAAGTGCATTTTTCAGACGAAGAATTGTCTTTAAGGATCTCGAGGCCAAGCTATACTGGATCGCTGGAAAACTCGTATCATCAGCGTCACAATGGCTACTCGGCATCAACATCAACGTTGATTGGACAAATGGGAGCACCCAGTGTGTTTACGTTTCACACGTGATGCGAGTGTTGAACCGAACCCACTTGTTTCTATGATAGCCAAACTATATTTATACAATATATCATATTTTGACATATTTAAAGTGGAAAAGTATTAAGGTGAAGTTGGTTTTGGTTTTCTCGCAAGTGTCGGATGAAAACAACTAAAAACATATGGAACTTTTACTAAGGAACATAATATCATCATAATATACGAGTATTATGCACCATGGCAACAACCCACGAAGATTCTACATGACATAATACAAATTTTATGGAATCTGAGGCTCTTTTATATCGGATGCGGTATACTTACATATAATTTATTTTTGGCCTAAGCCATGAAATGGCATTTTTAGGCATACCCTTTACAGCCGAAGTGATTTGGACGAAAAGTGAAGTATATGAACAAAAAGTTTTCCTTTTGTTACCCATTCAACCACTGCCCACGTACAACAACGGTTCCAATTTCCTTTATACACAAATACATTCATGAGAGTGAATCATCGTGTCGTATAATGGAATGGCACAGCCACACACAAGCTTCGTTCAAATTAATTGCATAAATATTTTAATATGCTAGTAGTTAGCTAGTGCCATTTTTGGCGACACTAACTGATCAGTTTGGCAGTGACAATGATTCGGGCAACCATAAGTATTTTAAATTTTTGATCAGCAATATTTGCCTTAGATTGTTTTAGATTAATAAACAGAACTGACCACTGAAATGATTATTGGTAGACTTCTTGAATACATAAGCATTAAGCGTACTCTGATAGATATGCTACTTGATTCCTTATGATCACATTTTAATAAATTCGCACGAGTAAATAAATCACGGTAACCTCATGAATATTAAAGCACTTGCGGCAAATAGGTACAAATTTTCGTCACTGCCTCTCAGAAGGACCTTATTTTATTTTTTACACGTCAACATTACCTTTAAGAAACCTAGTCTTTTAAAATCTATGTATTTGTGAATCTGCCACAAAACGTTACTAGATATTGCTAAGGTTCGGTTACGATATTTACGAAATTGAATTAGGTTCATTCAAATAAAAGTTCACGTAAAAATTAAATATAAGTAGATTACTTGGAGACAGATATACTTAGTGATAATTATACCAGCTTTTACACCCATAGGTAGAGCAAATGCTTCTTTCTATGCCATCAGGTCATGTTAGGTTAGTTAGTTTACTTGTCCCACCTAAATAAAACGTTAAGTCATTATTTTGACCTTTGCGTCTATAACCGTGTGCGTAGCCAAGATGGCAATCGCTAACGCTCAGTCGCGACCGAAACGCATTTATCATTGTCGCACTAATAGGGTAGAGTAATAGAGATTAGATAACTACGATACGCTTCTGAGCGTGAGCGTTTGGCATCTTAGATTTTAGCTCTATCAGTTCAAGCCAAAAATTTCACCTGATTATTGGTAAAATGAATGATAAATATCTTTATCTTTCAATTTAGGCACATTACAATGCACTTATGAACGTCAAAAAAATGCTACTACCGGTTCTAACCCTGTGAAGATATTAGTTGATCTTAGTTCTATTATAATGATGCGAAAATGTACAGTATTGTACACTTATATTTGTCGTCAACTGTAGCAAAGCGGGAGATTAAAGATAATTTCTAAGAAGCAGTGTATTTTGTAATAGCTCCGTAGTAGGTAAACAATTTCGTGTAAGTACCTACTGTATCAAAGTTCCCATCATTACAACAATTACTTCACGAGCCCATGACTCACATGGTCTCACACATTGACCCGATGACGACCATTTCGAGGAAAACTACAATTGTCACTTCGTATTTGTGGCAAATAAGTGGACACCTTCCGCGTTTGAGTGCTTCAGGGGTGTCCTATGCGCATAGATAAGCTTTAAAGGAACTTTAAAATTAAATAGTAAGTAGTTTATGCAACAGTGATCATAGGGTTCTTAAAATTCAAGGGTCGCTTTCAAAATGAGACGTATCCGAGTTTTGTAATGATAGACTCGAGGATTTTAAGAAACAATTATGAACTGTTGCATACACTAGTTTTTCTACGACAGCAAAAATAGCGTTTGACCAAATTGACCATACCTCAAACTTCATACATTTATAGGTTACTTGTTAAATAATAAGTTAGAAACGACTTGCATCGAGTTAGCACCCTTTGCCAGTGTCAATATATTGTATGAAAGTCGATAAGAGCATCGCTTAACTTAGTGGCCATTTTTAAAACATCATCATCTCAAAACTTAGCAATAACTGTAAGCGCAGGCAGATAAAAGAAATCACGTGACAGTTTATCCGGTTATCCGGTATATCCGGTTTTTCTCCTACCCCTTCAAGCTACATCCATGTATTATCAATTCGAACGATAGTCAATTCTTTTTGTCCGATACAAATAGAACCGTACTTTTGCTACCCAGATTATTTTTCGTTATTCCATGCAATAATAAAGTGTTGCCGAGTGAATTCGTCTCTTCCGACACTGTCAATTCATCCGTAGAATTTATTTATATTGTTCAGTAAATATAAAGGCGGACAACGTGGACCCCAGGCTCCATGAACCGTGGTATAAGCCGGAAAAACGCTATGGATAAGGTTCAATCAATGGTCACACAATATAAAAATATATATCACCAGAAGGCCTAGTATAAAAGTTGTACGACATTAACTCCTCGACCGCGTTAGCGTATCGAGGGGTCAAAATATGAAAGTTGGCGGATGATTTATATAAACGGCAAACATAATTTGAACTCCCGATACGCTAACGCGGTCGAGGAGTTAATGTCGTACAATTTTTATACTAGGCCTTCTGCTACTACAGTGTCTTTACCATGAGTTGCTATAGATTTCGAAGGATAGATTTCGACAGTCGATCTCGACTTGTCGAAAGCCCCACCCTCCCCTCAGGAAAATGTACTATATTTACTATATCAGCATTGCGATACAACGAGGAAATGCCGCCAGCATCCTAGGTACAATGCCTCAAGGACCTACTTTAGATTTAAGGTAGGTAGAGGTAGGTAGTTAGGTAAGTTACACTAGTATATATTTCGAGAATAAATGATTTTACTTTATTTACAGCTGTATTGTGTATTCTATACATAATGTATATCTGCCTGCCGCAGTTTTGATTTATATCTATCGAGCTATTACCGTTGATGGACTGACGGATTAAGCGATAAGGATAGTGATTGTGTGGATTCGACGGTATAATGTTATGAATGTAGCTACTCCGCTTGGTAAATACAAATTTTAATTTTTTTATGGTAAATAAGGCTTCAGTTCCATAAAATCGCTGTGAACAGATTAATAATAGTTTATTAATATTCTTTATTAATATTATTTATTAATATACAAAGGTTACTTAATTAAAGTTTAAAGTTAATAAACATTTATTACTAAAAATTAAACTTAGACATAAAATAACATTTTTCACACATTAAACTAAACTTACAAACAAAAAAAACAAAAACCTACCCACAAACCAACTATTCAAACAGACCCCCCCGCCACATCCCTGGCGCAAAAGTGCCCATCACACTCGCAGCGTTCCCGCGTTGAACAGCAATAGACAGCCTCTGCGCCAGGAATGAACCGGAACGGGGGTCATGGCCCCTCTCTTGCAGGCGACGACCCAGCTCCCCGAGAAAGGAAGGTCTATTAATAGGGAAGGAAGGTTTATTAATTATAATTAAAAGTGTCATACCATTTCTGACAGCAGACAGCGATCGTCATTCCTTAAAACGGTACCACAAGTCTGTACAATTCGGCAACGCTTTCTATAAATATGTCTTATATTTTTAAACCTTAGTCCATTAATGCATTATTTATATTATATCTTATAGTGCTGCGAGAAATTACAGTGAAACATAAATAATTGAGACCTCGATAAATTAAATACCTGTATGGATCCGGTCACCTACGGCCACTTTTTGTGACCGGCCACTTCCCGTGACCGGCCATTTCATCTATCGGCCATTTCCTTGAACGGCCACTTGTCTATCGGCTTCCTTGTACGGCCACTTCCCCATATGACCATCCATCGGCCATTTCCTTAAACGGCCACTTGTCTATCGGCTTCCTTGTACACCCACTTCTCCATATGACCACTTTGGATTCGTCAACTACGGCCACTCTACCCCTCTCCCCCTACTCCCACCTTCTCATCCCTCCTTCATTCCTTCTTTGCTTTCCTTTCCTTGAATGCCCACTTTCCTATAGCCTGCACCCACATTCCTTGAAAAGCCTGTCTTCTTCTCATTAACCCTTACCCTCCTACCGTTGCCATCAAGGATGACAAAATTAGGGTGAAGAGTTAAAATATGTATGTATGTACCTTTATTGTTTCTGCCTTAAGGTTTCACTGGAAGAGAATACCTTCAGGCATTAGATCTGCCTTTTATGCTTTATGATTTTTCAGAATAAAGATTAAATAAATAAATATTATCAAGCATTATTCACGGTAGGTACAGTCAGCAGCAGAAGTAGCTAAGCGGTTCAGGTGCCCGTTTCTCGAAAGCTTGTAACTTGTATTACAAGCGGTAGTCTCTTTCTAACGAATAAAGTTAAAAAGAGACTTCCGCTTGTAATAAAAGTTATAAGCTTTTGAGAAACGGGCCCCAGGTGTGCAAATTGATCTACACGCGTTCTTTTTCTCTAGACAATAAAGGCGTGTTGACTTCATTCTGAACACCTCACCCACTTTTGCTGCTGACTGTACAACTATTAATTACTACCTAATCTACCTATTCGTTGTCGCCTACTTGAATGATGTGATAACTGGCCACTTAGACTTTCTACTTTGGAATTATATGGAAAATTGTCGTTATTTATTTGTTTATTCATTATGTCAAGCAGTAATAAGTAGTGTGAATATTATGATTTAATATGAATAGTGTTTAAATCCGCGAAAGGGACCCGAAAGTACTGAATTAAAATGGACGAACTCCAATTCACTACAAGCCGTAGAGGTAAACCTATAGCGTTTTACAAAGGGTACCGTTATAATTTACGCACGGGTAAGAAAAATAAAAATCATACAACTTTGTGGCGTTGTTCAGACAAAGACAATTGTTATGCTTCTATTTCTATCGATTCTAAAGGAAAAAATGTATTGCGAGAAAATAAACAGCATCAGTGCAGGCCTAATTATGTAAAAAAGGAAATCGAAATGTTATTAGATGACTGTAAGAAGGAGGTATGTACCAACTTCACATCTGTACAACAGATCTATGAAACTCACGTTGAAAGATTGATAAACAAGAAGGGACGAAAGTTCGCAAAACACATTCCCCACTTTTCCTCAATAAAAAACGGATTGTACGCCGCCCGGAAAAGATTTTTACATACGGATCGACTGAGCTTCAGAAAGTTAGAAGACGTTCACATTACAGGTACACTTGCTGACGATTTCTTAGTGTGCGAAGATGGCATTGACGACAAAATATTAATTTTTGCCACTGTCATGTGCAGAGACCTAATAAAAAACCTCGTCGGTTCTTATTACGCAGACGGCACATTCCACGCAGCTCCACATCCTTTCTTTCAGTTATTTGCTCTCCACCTAGACAGTAACTCGAGTGAAAATACAGTTAATATAGTAGTAGTAGTAGTAGAACACTTTATTGTACAAATGCAAGATAAACAAAAACTGGATAAAAAAGAAATACAAAGTTTGTACAAAGGCGAACTTATCCCTTTAAGGGATCTCTTCCAGTTAACCTTTGAGTAATTGAGGGAGAATTTGAGATGGCAGACACACGTACTGTACAACGCGGCAAAAAAAAAAAAAGAAAACCAAAAACTTCCTATTGCTAAATTATCCCTACTTACAAGACATATACTACACACCATAATATAAGAAAATACAATAAATATATACAACCATATACATACATACATAGATATACTTATAACACATAAATACAAAGTCAATAATAATAGTAAAAAAAAAAGCAACAACAAAACAAAACAAAACCGCATACATCTTTAAGATGAAGAATCGTCACACAACCATAACTTGTTTAAATTCGCCTTTAGCGATGCAACCGATTGACACTGACGGAGAGGAGCTGGCAACGAATTCCAAAGTTTTACAGCGTACACCGCAAAGGATTTGCCATAAGAGCGATGTGCGTGAGATGGTATAGAGAGAGAGAGATCTGCACTGGAACGAAGCTTATGCCCACTGCCGTCTGCTAAAAAATTGAATTTCTCCGATAGATAAGGAGGGGAAGAAGGGGAAAAGAGGACATTAAACAGAAGGGAGAGAATATGGATATCTCTACGGCGCCGGATGGGCAGCCAATTAAGTTTGGAGCGAAATGACGAAACATGGTCAAATTTCCGAAGGCCAAAAATGTATCTGATGCAAACATTTTGCAAACGTTCCAGCTTGTCAAGCAGCTCCTCAGTGAGATCCAGCATGGCGATGTCCGCATAGTCAAGAAGTGGCACCAGCAGAGAACGTGCAAGCATTACCTTCGTGTGAGTCGGAAGAAAACTTTGGAGACGTCGAAGCGAATGCAATGAAGCAAAAAGTCTTCTGCTGGTTTCTGTGACATGTGGTACCCAAGAAAGGGTCTGATCCATGACAATACCCAAATTCCTGACAGTTGCTGAAAAAGGAATGTGTGTTCCATCGAATTGAATTATAGGCATTGTAACTTCAGACAACTTGGATATGAAGTGAGGACTCCCAATCATTATTGCCTGTGACTTTTTTGCGTTAACCATTAAGCCGAAAGAAAAAGCCCAATCACGGATGCAGTCCAGATCACTATTAATTTTAGTTATTAAAGCTCCAACATTGTCAAAGCTAGCCGCAGAGTAAATTTGTAGGTCATCGGCATAAAGGTGGTAACATGAGGCAAGAGATTTTGTGATACCATCAATAAACAATGAAAAAAGTAAAGGAGAAAGAACTCCGCCCTGAGGAACTCCCGCAGTCAGATTACACCACGAGGAAACAGCCTCATCGACCGTAACACGCTGGCGTCTCCCAAATAGATAAGCGTGAAACCAGGAGAGAGCAATAGGGGATACATTATAATTGCGCAAGATAGCTAGAAGAATATCAAAATCTATAGAGTTGAATGCACTACTGAAATCTAAAAGGACCAAAGCCGTTAGCTGCCGTCTCTCAATATTAAGACGAATGTCGTCGGTTACTTTGACCAAAGCAGAGACAGTACTATGTCCGGGGCGAAAACCAGACTGAAAAGGATGAAAAAGGCTATGTCTGTTGAGAAAGGAAGAGAGAACTTTATTAACATGATGCTCAATAACTTTGGAGAGGATTGGAAGAATAGAAATTGGACGGTATTGGGAGAAGGAAGCAGGAGTGGGGACTTTCGGCAAAGGAACTACATGAGCAAGTTTCCAGGAAGAGGGGAAAGTACCAGATATAAAGGAGAAATTAATGATTTGGGCCAGGATAGGAGCGATAATTTCCGCCACGAGCATAATCATCCCCAAGCTAAGGCCGTCCTCACCAACGGCCTTGGTCTTAATAGTCCTAAGAATGGCCATAACCTCCTGCGCTGAAATATTGCAGAAATTAAATGGAGTCGTGTTGGGCCGAGGAGAATTGGCTAGTAGGGATAATGTCCGTTGCTTGATGGAAGGCTCCAACTCAACTGGAGAAGAACTAAAGTGCCGGTTAATAGCGTCTAAGTCCAATGCCCCCGTAATACATTGCTGAGATTTGCCTATACCAAGAGATTTGAGGAATTTCCACAGTTTGGCGGGGGGACAATCATCAATGGACTGGTGGATGTACCGACGCCTTGCACTTCTACACTCTCTGTTGCAACGGTTGCGCAAAGAAGTGTAAACACAAAGGTTGCTATCACAGGGATCATTGCGAAGCCTGACGCGAGCCCGATTCCGCTTAGCCATAAGGGACTTAATCTCCGCTGTAAGCCATGGCGCAGGATAGTGCTTAACTCGTGTTGGCTTTAAAGGAGCGTGCTTATCGAAAGTTGCAAGCAACACGTCATTAAAGGTCCCCAACCTCACTTCAATGTCATCAGATAGCTCTAGGGCTGACCAATCAGCATTACGCAGATCGTTTTGGAGAGCTTCTAAGTTCACACCAAGGAGGTTGCGGCGCATTACTATTTTATGCCGCTTTTTGAGAGGACGAATTTTAAAAGAGGCAAAGATAAGGTCATGGTTTGAAAATGCTGCTGCATTAAAATGACCGTGGCAAGCCACAAGCTCAGGAGAGGACGTTAAAATTAAATCTAAGAGAGAGGGTGGACCATTATGCGGGAAATGAGTGGGGCCGAGGGGCAAGATTTCAAGATTAAGCGAAGATGCTACTGAAAGAAGCCTACGCGAACGGAGGTCCTTTTTCAGCAAACACGTATTAAAATCCCCCATAATAATGCGATGATCGAAACGTGGGGACAGGTCGACTAATGTATTTTCAAGAATGTCGAAATAATTGACACCAGACGAAGGGCTGTAAAACACGCCGAGAAGAACATTGCTATGGTGCAACGTAACACTAAGAAAAATAAATTCCGGCGCGTTTGAGTAGACTGCGGGGGACTGAGCTACCACTTGACAAGCAATATCGCTTTTTAAGTATATGGCAACACCACCGCCTCGAACTATGCTGCCGCCGTCTCTAGAGCCAATTCGGTCATTTCAAAACAAACGAAAACCATGTAGAGGGTAGAGGGTAGATGGCAATGAGGGCTTAAGCCATGATTCCGAAATCAGGATTGCATGAATGTTTTTTATGTCAAAAGTTGCTAATAAATCAGGAAAGTGTGCGGGTATACTCTGAGCGTTGATATGAACAATGTTAAAGCACTTCCCCGCAGAATCAAAGGTGCTATGTAAACGTGCATTCAAATCGGGCATATCAGACGCATCACTAAGAGAATCGTAAAGGCTAGACGACGACAAAGAAAAGAACTCACTGTCTAAGCTATCGTCAAAGACATCAGACATCTGCGGTAAGTAAATAAATAAAACTATATATAATAATATTTATAAAAGACTGTAGTAAAAAGTATATATAATTATAAACTAAAAAGTAACGAACAAATACTATGGGAATAGTAAGACTAATACTCCACAAGTCTCCCCAAATACTCGCCAGCAGCTGTTACAATATTTTATATAAATAACAAACGCTAAAAACAGATTTAAAGCTATATAAATACTGAAGACAAAAAACTAAGAAAAAACATAACACAATCACGAAGGTATAAATAGGCACACAAATTGCTAAGGCTTCCACAAACAAATAAACATAATATCCGTCCTACAAGAGCACGGAAACAGAAAAATACACATATAAAAAATCGGTTGTCTGTAAAGTTGGTTTACTGACGATAGTTGAACGTGACAACGTCATAAGAAAATAATAATGAAATGGTTTCATTTTTCAAAAGAAAATTTTAATTTTATTTGTTTGATAGATATTTTGTATGGATATAGAGAAGGAGGTAAATGGAAATCACAATTGAATTAATCAAGTAACATTTACACACGGTTTCCTGATTAGAACCTATTCGGAATTTTCGATTCGGACCATTCGGACGCCCGAATGCGCATCTTTAATAGAAAATGTTTGACAAGGCGCACACATTCTTAAATTCCGAATTCGGAAACCTAATCAGGAAACCGTGTGTCTACGGACTACCTAAAACATGAAAATGATGAAAATAACATTGAGTATCCAACCACGGGAGTCGCCTTGTCTGTCATTCTGTTTACGAAAAAGTTTGCCGATTTTTGCAGGGGAAGGGTTAAAAATGTATGTAAAACGTCAAAATAGCTATGACAGATAAACGTCAGTTCATACATTCTGCAAGATTGTCAGTCTTGCAGCTTGGCAGATGGGAAAGCCTGTCAGTGGCACCTCCAGTGGTTGGTTACTCAATGGAAAGTAATGACACTAGAGGGTCTACCGCGAAAACCGAAATTCGCAAATTGCGGGGATCTTTCTCTTTTACTCCAATGAAGGTGTAATTAGGTCCCTTTTACCAGATAATGACACGTATATATATATTGGGTATATATGTTGCAGATAATACATATGTCTGAAATAAAATTCAATTTGATACAATTTTAATATTTTTTATTAAAAATACATTAATCACACTTTACGAACCATATTTTCGAAAATTTTCACGAGTGACACTTCCCTGTGTCAATTGGCAACATATCAATTAAACAAAGGTGAACCCGACTGACCGATGATGTCTCCAATTGGCTCACCAGGACTTAACGGCGTGGTGGGAGTCCTTGGCGACTGTGGCAAGTCTGGTTGAACCAGAATATTGCTGATGTTGAGCTGCTGACTTTATTCAATTTCATCCAAATCCTTTAGATCATCGACAGTTAAATTAAGTTCATAAAATATTCCCTCAGATGATGACTCAGATAGTCATGATGGCATTGTTGAGACGAACTTCGGTTTTAATAACAGTTGTTGTTTCACTCGATTTTTTTGTTCCTTAGCCCTATTAATTCGTATTATTCGGCTCAAATTGTGACCGCACTTGATACAAAACTTGAAGGTATCAGCAGTTATTGTGAAACATTCGTCGCATCTTAACAATTTATTTGTGCAACTAGGACAGGTACACCTTTTGTTCTGCCGTTCCATCCACTTGTTACAAAAGGGACAATGGATTGTTAAATTTAATTATAAATTCTGAAAAATAGTTTTCAAATTTGAACAATATTTACTTCCTTTCAATATTTTCTGCCACATTCTATTCATAAGTCAGGACAGAGATGTCATTTTGGCAGGTGATCCATATTACTGTTTTAGATTGCTAAATGCACTCGAGGCTATTAGAACAAGCAGCAATGAATGTCGTGTCATTTGAACTTCCGATCTTGCACGATGAATGTCGAATATTGCCGAGATGGAACGCCGCAAAGCGAGGTAACGACGCATACGTCATGTTTTTTCGTGCGTGCAGCCGGCTCATCGAATTATAAGACGTTGTCACGTCAAAAAAAAAACCTTGTAGGAAACGGAACGTAGAACTGTCAAAGTGACAGACAGCTATAGCAGTTAATGACGTTAGTGACGTTCACAAACCTTCAATCCTAAATACAAATATAAACGAAATACACATACTTTACCGCACAACCCGCAATATAACGCAAAAAAGTGGTATAAACATGTCAACTAAACACGGTACATTGAGAAGATCTCATACTCATAACTATATAACATGACGGGCAGTGACTAACTAATTACAGAACGTGAAAACCATAATAACGCTTAACATAAGTATAATATTGCCTACCATGACCAGCATCGAGACTTTATTTCCTAGTGCTCCGATTTGGAAGAACCCTACGAGCTGCAGCCGTGGTCGTTGCATTGGCGGGGCCGGGCACCACGGGCTCGCTGGCACCGGCCGCCGCAGACTCCAGCGCGGCCCCCGTAGACTCCAGGGCGGGCCCCGCAGACTCCAGGGCGGCCCCCGAGGTATCGGAGGGCACCGGCAGTGCACGAAGCTCGTCCATGGATGTTAATTTTTGCCGGGAACCATCAGGACAAACAACTACAATCCGGCCATCACTGGTCCAGCTACCTTTGACTCCGAAAAGACGCCTGGCCTCCAAAAACACAGCATGCCGAGTGCTAGTCAGAAACTCTGACACAGTGAAGCCGGACCCTCAGAGGAGCTTTTTGGCAGCCCACACAGCATCACGGGCTCGGAAACAGGAAAACTTAATAAGGATTGCCCTTGGTTTAGAAGCCAGTATGTTTTTACCAAGCCGTTGACAACTGACAAATGAGTTGATTGTGATGTCACTCAACTGCAGCTTATTTTGGCAAATGTCTGTCACCTTTGAAGCGGCAACCTCATCCTCAGCCTCCGTAACCCCATGCAGCAGCAGTATTCCAGCTCGTGAGCGGGTCTCCATCTCCCCCAAAGTCTTAAATACCAAGTCCATTTGGTATTGCAGGCCCGAGACCATTTTTCCTATAAAATCCTTAAATGCCTTGAAGTCGTCCTGGACAGAAGGCGGAGCTGCACCCTGAGAGGAGATAGTGCTCTCGAAGGAAGCCATCCGTGAGTTAAACAACTCCTTCATACTGGACATTTCCTTCTGGAGTTGGGACAGAAGATCCATGATGGGTAGTGTTGATATAGGCAGTGACTAGGTGTTATGCACTTATTAGTGTAAATATTGTTGAGAAAACAGCTGTTGGCGGCACTGAGGTGACTATTAACACATATGTACTATTAATATAAAAAAACACTGGTGTTTAATAATTTAAACAATATAAAATATACTCAGTAAACTCAAATACGTGTTTTTCTTGGCCTACCCTCAAGTAACTCCAAAGTTCCTGAACAAGTAAGTTCTCAGTTCCTGTGGTCTACGGATTACTACCGAATAAAGAAAAAAAAACATACACCCGATTTTTTCGTTTAGTGCAAGAAAAGCTTTTTGTGAATATAGTCCAATTCAAATGTGACTACGAGTTAGGCATACTGAATAGCGTTCGTGAAGTTTTCCCACACGCATTAATAACAGGCTGTCAATTCCACTACAGCACTGCAGTATGGAAAAAATCCAGGAAACTTAAGCTCAAGAGAACACCGCATGGACGCACGTTGACCAGAAAAGCTGCTCATTTGGCATATCTGCCGGCAAACAAAATAAAAAAGACGTTGCTGGCCATTATACAAGACCACCGTCAAACGCCGATAGTAAAAAAATTCAAAAAGTACTTTGAAAGTTTCTGGTTCAAAAAAGTTACGATTGACACGTTTTGCTGTTCGACCGATAAGTTTTTTCGCACAAATAATGCCATCGAGGGATGGCATCATCGTCTGAACTCAATGCTACCAAAAACACCCAATATATTTCTGTTTTTGAAATGTTTAAAAAATGAAGCTAGACGAAGCGAAAACAAAATATTGCAACATATATTCCAAAATAAAAAGAATAGAAGGCAAGATATCATTGATTTCGATCGTAAATATAAGCGGCTTCTACAAAAACTGGACAATTCAGAAATTTCTGAAAACTCATTTTTAATTAAAGTCATTTATTGGAGACTGCTTTTAAAGCAAAAGAAAGAATAGACGACCTAGATATAAGCAACTATTCAATTTAAGTGGAACGTGTTTTGTAACGAAGTGGAAACTAAAAAGTTAAGTTAATAAGTAGTAACGAGTGTTTTATGTTTTCTGTTCCTTATTTTAATTTTATTTCAATAATAATATATACATTTACTATACCATTTGTATAATTTACTTATACATATTGTAACCCTGATACATTAGAATACAATAATCACAGTCCACTATGTCAGGGTTTTTGTTGAAACTAGCATTTGCCCGCGGGTTCGTATGGCCTTATTACTAAAAATAAAAAATAAATATTGGATGCTTCCATAAAATAAACCTTTTTTTACTGTTTTTTCTTAACCGTGGCTAATGTTGTATAGTCTATGGTGCGGAACCATCCGTGCCCATTTATTTAAATTTTTATGTAACCAAAAAATTAAGCAAAATCGTTAAAGTGATCGGGTTTGTGTTGCAGCCTTTAATATTTTGCATTTTATGGTAAATACTGTCAAATGAAAACTGTTTATGTCATTTGAACCATCTTTCGGGGGCATTCCTAAGGTGTTTTGAATCGAACCACTAAAGTAGGCTGAATTTAGAATACTCCAGGTTTATATTTATATTTTTTTATGTACCGGAAGATTAGTACTTTCATTTTGGTATAACTCTCACCTTGCTACCGGAGATGAGGTAAATCAGACGACCCCTATTTTGGTACCCTTTGATCAGGCCGGATTCCGAAAGCTCCAGGTTTGGCTTATTAGGTTACAAAAAAATAATAACTTATATAGGAGCCGAATCTTGCTACCCGATGAGGTAGTGACTGGTATGCCGGCTCTCCGTCTTATGGTCTTTCGGGGAAACGGCTGAACTAGGAATTTGCACAGTGGTCTTTCGGGGAAACGGCTGAACTAGGAATTTGCACAGTGGTCTTTCGGGGAAATGGCCTTAGTAGGAATCTGCATTGTGGTCCTTTGGGGAAATGGCCGTAGTAGGAATCTGCATTGTGGTCCTTTGGGGAAATGACCGTAGTAGGAAAAGACCGAACAGGGATATGGCCGATGTAGAAATTTCCACGATGGCCGTAGAAGGAAGTGGCCGTAGGTGACCGGATCCACCTGTATAATTGCAACGAAATGTCCGGTCCCGGTCCCTTGGCAACGATAGATCTTTATAATCAAATTTCAGTGCCTGGTTAAACGAAATTGAGATATATGATTTTTTTATTAATATGGCCAATGTAATTGAAATGTCGGCATCCCGAGCCTCAATAGGTAATTGAAATAATATCGTTTTTAACCTGGATAATTGGTCAACACCTTTAAAGAGAGAACCTGGTTAATTGACTTAATTGACACCAAACTGTCGGTCCCTTAAAATTGCAACTATCCAGGTTTCACTGTCTTGTACATTTAGTGTTGCCTCATACAAAGACAAAACATGTGCTTTTAAGAAAAATAAAATATCTCCAATTCAAAATGCTACAGAAAGTGCCGATTTGTGAGCTACTGTAAGCGAAATATTATAGTATTTAACAATTAACATTAGACGAATCGCTCCTCTTTAAAGCTATTTTAAGAGTAGGTATGTATTACGGTTAGCCTTGCTATTTGTTAAGTTCAAATAAAAATCAGGGTGACCGTAAGCTTTCTACACATTGGTAGAATAAGTTTATACTATTTCTAAATTTTTGTGTCAATGATCTTCCGACACTTTTCCACAGAAGGTTTCCTGATAACCTTATAAGTACCTTACGCCTTGCAAAAAAGATTATTTTTTAAATACCTTATTCCGTCAAAGACACCTTGTATAAGCCGACTGTTCATCGGCCGGGCATGCTGCACATCAGTCGTGACCATCATCATTATAAAACAATTTTACACAACACTGATCACAATCATCAATATCATCATTTCACAGCGCACTTACACAACGTATTGTTTAACTATAATTTCATCCTGAAATTCGTGTCACTAATTGAGCTTTACGCCATTCAGACTGGAAAAATGTTGTATGCCAACTGAGAATAAAATCTAGTAACTTGCGTTAAATTTCACAGCAGGGTGTATCAACTCGCGGAATGTTATTGAAGCGTCTGAAAGGGGTTTCCATTCTAAAATAATTAAGCGGAAAAACCACGTTTGGTATGCGTAGAGCACTGAACACAACTGATTAGCGAAACGTTGCCATAGATAATCGTTTAACTAAGATAATACCGATACACATGATAAATCCTTTTTAAATATTCAAAGCGAAAACCGTTCGGAATAATTTGAAAACAATATCTTAGGTACATTCGAGACAATGACTGACGGAGCAGACAAAAACAAGAGGGTTAAAAATGAGATGGATTTTATTGTTTTTTTACTATCTGATGGATAATTATGACATACCTTAGTAATGATTGGTGTATCATCTTCCTATTGTTTTCCCGGTATACCGTGTAGTAAGTAAGTAATAAGACTAATAAGCATTCGTTCTAAATTATCTTTTCCTACCTATGTATAATCAAGAAGAAATGAGGTCCCCTGCCTAAGTACACACGAGTTCTAAAGTGCATGGGCAATTTATGAATGAATTCATTCATAAACGGCCTATGCAATTTTGAATGCGATAGTACCATCATCCTCAGTATCCTCACTGTTAACTGGACTGATTAAGAATCCTGTTACAAACACATAAGGTCCAAAGGTGGACAACAATCAGACATTACCTAGAATGTTACCAACCTACTTGAAAATGCTGCAAGTTGTTAGAAAACGAGTAATGGGAAAATAAGTACCTATACTGACAAATCAATATACGTAATAGGGAAAATATGCGGCTGGTTAGAAATGCTTTCGGGAAAGGAAACATTGAAAAAAAATGGTCAAAAACGATTTCCAGAAAATATATAATTACACGCCAAAATTAAACTTAAATGGTTAAAACTCACGTATTATTCACGTAGGTATAATTTTTAACACAATATAATATTACTTACACACTTTACGTAACAGAATCTATGTTCAACCGCCCACTTGGGAAACCCCTACTACTCCCGGGCAATACTGCGCTAGTAAGCACAATTTTCACAATTTTCATTATATTTCACGACAAAACACCGAACATTCTGCTAAAAATAGTAGATATCCTGTTTGACGTAGAATATACGAACGCCATGGCATAAAGATTAAGCATATTCGTATGTGACTTTCTCGTACGCAAGTTACCACATTGTAGGGCTTTAATTCAAAAACACAACTAGGTATTCTTATAAAACAGAACGGGTCTGTCGCAATTAACTTTATTCGCGGTAGACCCGGGTGTTTAGCCAAGATGCCAATCGCATCGCTCACGCTCAGTCGCTAACGAAACGCAACTGTCATTGTCAGACTAATAAGGAAGAGTGATAGAGAGAGGTAGCTGCGATACGTTAGTAAGCGTGAGCGATTGGCATCTTGGCTACGCACGCCGTTCTATGTTTTATAATAATATATAGGTATTTTTGCTTGAGAAAGGTTTACTAAGGTAAAGGTTTAAGAATGTTTTGCTTAGGGCAACTTGCACCACCCGGGGTCAGCCCCATACCTCGAAGTCAAGTGTTTTTTTATATGTAATTGGACAGCTTAACTCCGGGTTAACGGCTAACCCTGGGTGGTGCAAATGGGCCTTAGCGATTAACGATTTAGGTTATGCATACACCCACTTCAGGACCAATGTGAATATTATATGTATTATACGTCGATCGATTTTCAACTGTCATAGATTATTTCCTATAAAATAACGGTGCCAATAATTAACCACCACATTTATTTACTCTGTGACGGTTAAGCAAGACTGGGTTTTTGTCACGCGCACGTTGACACACGCGGTGGTGTCGCGTCCCATGACGATGTGTACGAGTACTTGGCCGATAATTTGAGGTCGACTTCGTGGCAAAAATCACATATGATCATCTAAATGGTACTCACTTGTCATGCTTTGGGCGGGGGTGAGGCTCAAGCTGCAGCGGGGTGGCGGGGGCGGAGCGAGGGGCGCCGCACCCGCCACCCGCTGCGCCCGATGCGAAGTTTCCGGTTGACCTGAAACAAACAATATGTATGTTAGTGAAAAAAACGTACAGGAGCTATCCACCGGTGTCCGGTCCACTTGTCTCGTGCAGTTGAGGAGATCAAAATAGAAGCAAAATTTGTTTGGAAGAGTTTGAAGAATTTTTGGTACCTGTTCCCTGAAGGGAGACTGGTGGGTATGACTATTGTTTACACTAAGGGTTTCAGCAGTCAACAAGGCTTCATTAGGGTTCCGTACCTGAAGGGTAAAACGAGACCCTATTACTAAGACCATCCATCTGTGGCTAGGTTGTTAGATAGTTGAAAGTTTCACAGAGGATGTATTTCTGTTACCGCTATAACAACAAATACTAAAATACTAAATTAAATAAATATTTAAGGGGGTTCCAATACAACAAACTTGATTTTTTGCTCGTTTTTGCTCTAAGATATTGATAACGGCAACAGTTAGATGCTTGAAATATTCACAGAATAATTAGTTAATTTTATTAAAATAAAACCAATATTTAAGAGGCCATCAATACGATTTGTATGGAAAAGCAACAAAAGCTGATTTTTGACGTTGTACTACGAAGAAACGGTGAACTGTATGTGAAAGTTGCTAACTATGTTTGATAGCTCATTTCCTAGTATTAAAAATTTCAGCTTCTAATGTAAGTAAAACTCAGTGTTTTAACTTTTACTATACAATTACTGGCAGTTGTTTTCAGAAAAGCGCGCGGAGACAAAAGTTTGACTTCAATCTCTTTTAACACGATACATGAAAACACATGTTTTTTCGGGTTGATATAATATTGTAACATGGTTTTATTTAAACTTTCGGTCCCATATTTCCAATTATTTACACAGATACCCAACTACTTCGATTTTGAATATGCACATTTTTCGATAAAAATACACTGCAAACACAGGGATTCTCGCAGTAATTTTGACAAAATATTGGGATGATTTGTATACAACATTAAAGTTTATTCTTTTAAGCTCATGTTGAAGTCGAATAATACATATTTTTTTGAATTTCCGTATTATTTTTTTAAATATTCAAATGGTGTATAAATTCCGATGCGCGCGGGCTGAGTCCTCAGTACCGCGCGTGCGCTCGTAGAGGTAGGACCTGTGCTGTTCTCTGTGGACTGTACAATATGTTTGTTTTGTTGCGCTAGGAAGTGCTGGAAGCGTTTGGGAAAGTAAATAGACCGCGACCAACCACTGACGAAAGTATTTTACAGTTTTGATTATATAATAGACCTGTATGAAATAAAAAAATCTAATAATTTTAACGAATGTCATTGTACCGCAACCAACCCTTCTTGATACTTTAACCATCCTTCGTAACCCACGCCCACGAATTACCGGGCTGTCATATACTTTGATGATCTTTGATCCCCAATAAGTACCTCCTTCCAGCCCTTCCTACATTAGAGCCCGCGAATTATGGGGCGTGGGAACAAAGTGTTTCAATTTTTCAACTGACGAGTGAGTAGCAAGAGTTAACATACTGTCCCTGTATGGAGAAATGTTATTAGGGTGACGGTACCCATTATGAACACTTTAAGCTGACAGACACGAGTGATGGACACTTCATTCTTAATTCAAATATCATCATATGGTTGTCAATTGGTTGACACAAAATAAATGTATGATACTTATTTCCTCATAATAAAAGTGATTGTTCGTTACTGGTTTCTTGACCATTACTGGTGCCACCACCCTAGTCAGGGATAACCATATTGCTATATGAGCAAAATCCGGAAATAAACCCGCCAAGTGCGTGTCGGACCACGCATAATTGAAGGTTGTGTACCGTTATACGATGAAAATGTTGTGCAAGAATAAAGGCATAAGTGCCTTCACATATCAAGGCACTTAACTGTATTTTTGTAATTATAGTTTTTGGCAAAAAAGGCTTAACCAAATTTGTTCAAAATAAAATAATTTTCCTAACTTCCTGAAGTTTTCACATTTTTAGGGTTCGGTACATCAAAGTGAAAAAACGGAACCCTTATAGGATTACTTTGTTGTCCGTCCGCCCCGTCCGTCTGTCTGTCCAGTCCAGACCGTTTATCTCGGGAACGAGTAAAGGTTGCAAGTTAAAATTAATACCACATACACAGGTCTGCAGTCTCTTGAAGCTGCAAAAAAACTAAACCTTTACATCAACGTCATTCCCATACATTTGCAGTGGGAATCAAAATGTATAGGGTACTTCCCGTTAACATAGAATCACGAAATTTGACAACAAGTATAATAACACACACTATACTGAATACTTTAGGGTTAAGGTGGATCACTCATGACGACAAAGAATACGAGGAGGTGCTTCAGCTTAAAGATATTTTAATTCCTTTTAGTTTTACAAACGACTTGCACGTTCAACCGTTAACGCGAGAATGCCCAACCGACACGACCCGTTCGCCATCCTGCCCGTTATTTTCCCGCCAAAAAATCAGCTTTGTGATTGGTCCATCAACTTTGTTGACAGCCAATCACAAAACTCCAAATACCGGCCTCTGATTGGTCAACCAATCACAGGCTAGGGATCTGACAGGTCTTGGCAGGGTTGCTAGAGCAAATAATTTACGTTAATATCCAAATTTTAATGTAGCCAAATAGTAAACCCTAACAATCGCCCATCCTGACATCGTGTGCGTCCCTGCACACGGTACCAGGTGGAACCCTAACAATCGGAATGTCGGTGGTTGAGCATGCTGCGCAAATATAGTATAATTAATGCTAATAATGATACAGTAATAAAAAAACAGGAATATCTTTTAGTGTTTACATAACTAGTAATCTAGTAACTCTTCTTAAGTATAGGTATATATTTATGATTAATAAGCTTCTTTTTACTTTTCTTTTTTTTTTTACAAAAATAAACTTTATGATATCAACGTTTGAACTTAAACAGAAAACAATACAAATATTAATACTTCAGCAATGTATACAAATCAAAAAGAAAGAACAACTCAAATTAGAGCCAATCGAATGCGACTTCAACTTCAACTTAAATTTCAAATATATTCCAACGGACAATCCAAAGGTAATCGACGATCGATTAATCGACTACCCTGTATGTAAACAAAGCTCACCTTGACGATCGATTAATCAAGGGTGTCACCGCTAATCACTTATTTAAGCCGATCGATTAAGCATAAATGTGACTAGTTGGACAATTACAGCTCTAACAGTAACCGAATACGAATTGAATCGATAGAGACAACTCGACGATCAATATCGAGGGAACTTTAGCTGACCCGTCGCGCAAGCCGATCGATTAAGCTTGCGTGATGTCAGTCAGACGAATAGCTCTGGCACTGATGATCGGGCGCGAGCCAATCATCCCGCCCAATCTGTAACGAAATACCAGTTCTGTAGTTGCATGTTTCGCTGTTTAAATAAAATAAAAATAGTGAGTACTAGTATACTCTTATAGCGTTGGTAAAAACACACATATAAACAAAATGCGCATAAATAAACTAATCGTCATCAGTTCCCGATTCTGTTTCTTCGTTAACATCGAGAGCAGCAACATGGATCCAGGGCAGCATTCTGTCTGCCGCAACAGTGGTGGACCGCTTATTTTGTGTGCTATCCAACCCTGCAACTGGGGCTACTACATACCGGTCCATACCTAAGACCTTTGAAACACGATATGGGCCCATATAAGGTGACAAGAGTTTCCTACTTTGTCCGTCATTGTTAAAATTAGTTTTGGTGATTTTAACAAGATCACCTTCAGCATAAACACGAGCTGATTTTCTTTTTCTATCATAGTATTCTTTTTGTTTAATCTGCTCACTATCTATCCTATCTTTAACTTCTTGACGAATTGTTAACAAATCGGTTTCTTCGCGAGTTTCTTCAGTTATTTCATTGAGTATCGGATTTACCTCGACATTCATACAGGCACCAAATAACACTTCAGCAGGCGTCCTTCCGGTCGTCTTTTGAACTGTGTTATTTAGCCCCCATTGGATTTTTCCTACGAAATTGTCCCACTCTCTCTCACCGTATTTTACATTTAACGCTTTCATCGAGTCAAGAATTGTCCGGTTGTACCGTTCAACTTGACCGTTGGATCTAGGACTGGAGACTGCATTCAGAATATGTTTTACGCCTTCGTTTAAACAAAACCTTTTAAACGTATGCGACGTAAAGCAGCTACCGCGGTCACTGATAAGGCGATCAGGTGATCTGAAAGTTCGGAATATCTCTTCCAGTACCCTGACAACGTTCTGAGCATGTGTATTTCTTACCGGTTTGACGAAACAAAACTTGGTAAACGCGTCTATTACTACCAACAGATATGAGTACCCACGCTTGGATCTCACGAATGGCCCGAGATGGTCAACGTGGAGTGTATGAAAAGGAACCTCAACTTTCGTTATTGGGTGGAGTAACCCTTCATGTTTATCTTGATTCCTTTTCGCGTACGCACACTCGATACATGCACCCACATACTTTTTCACAAATCGGGACATTTTGGGGAACCAATAATTCTTTTTTAGGCGCTCTAGAGTCTTTTCAATACCAAAATGCCCGATTTCGTCGTGGTTTAAGCGACACAATTGCCATCTCGCGCCCTTCGGCACTGCCCAACGAAGCTCTTCACCTACACAACGAAAAAGTTTATTATCCTTAAGAGCGTAGTTCTCTTTTATATACTGAAGCCCCTTTTCATCTAAACTACTATCTAGGATGTCCCTGATCCTCCTGAGTTCGGAATCCCCGAGCTGAAGAGTTTGCAACCAATCTTCGCTGGTTATACTCATGACAATCGGAAGATCGTCGAATGCATTCTCTTCAGTTTCGGGTACAGGATTACGGGACAGGGCATCTACGTGACTCATCTTAAGGCCACTCCTATATTCTATTGTGCAATTAAACTCTTGTAATTGTAGCCACCAGCGTGCTATCCGGGGAATCAAATCTCTTTTTGTGAAAGTAGAGCGCAGAGCGCTGCAATCAGTAATGATCTTAAAATCCTTGCCTAGCAAATAAACCCTAAATTTCCTTAAGGAGCAAACCACCGCCAGAGTTTCCAACTCATATGAGTGGAAATTTTTCTCCTCCGGCGAGGTTTGCCTGCTATAATATGCGACCGGTCGCAGTGCCCCATCTGATGATCGCTGTAGGAGGATTCCACCAACGCCTATCCTACTCGCATCGGTGTGGAGTTCCGTCTCCGCTGACGGGTCGTATATTGCGAGAATAGGCCTATCTACCAACCGAGTCTTTAGGTCTTGAAAAGCAGTTTCTTGACTAGCACCCCATTCCCACGCTACCCCCTTTTTTAGTAACTTGCTGAGAGGGTACGCTACTGTGGCAAAGTCTCTAACAAATTTCCGGAAATAGCTCGCCAACCCAAGGAATTGGCGAACATTATGGACGCTTTGTGGTTGCGGAAAATTTACAACACTGAGTATTTTCTTTTCCCCTGGTCTTACGCCTGCTGCTCCAATCTCGTAACCCAGATAGTCTATTTTATCCTGCAAAAACTCGCACTTTTTTAGATTCAAGGTGAGATTCGCCTGCTCTAGCAATTTTAATATCTCTTCAAGATTTTGAAGACAATCTGATGAATCCTTTCCATAAATAAGAATGTCGTCCATATAAGCTGTTGCCTTGTTAAAACGAGCAGAACCTAGTATCGAATTTATCATGCGCTGGAATACAGCGGGCGCATTTGCCAGACCGAACGGCATACGGTTGAATTCATATTGGCCGTCCGGTGTGACAAAAGAGGTGACGTGCTTGCTCTGCTCTGCGATTGGAACCTGATAATATCCCGAGGCGAGATCCAGGGAGATAAAACAAGCCTGGCCAGAAAGTCGAGCGATTTCGTCCTCTATAATCGGCATCGGGTACCTCTCCTTGACGGTTATGGAATTTAGCAACCGATAGTCTATGCACATTCTTAGAGACCCATCCTTTTTGCGCACCAGCAAGATAGGACTGGCATATGCAGAAGAAGATTCACGTACTACCCCGGCTTCGATCATTTCGTCAACCATCGAGCGCACCTGAGACCGCTCGTGAAGGGAGAGTCGATACGGGCGATAAACTACCGGTCGGTCGCTGTTCAGCTCTATGTTCATTTGAGCTGCGTTCGTGCATCCTAACTCCTTAAGAGTTGATGCGAAACAATGTTTGTACTTCCTAAGCAACTCGAATAGCTGTTGTTTAACATGACTATCAACAGATTCACATACGTGGACCTGGCTTTCATCAAATCCGCCTACCGCTCCGACTTCTAACTCGGGTGAATCTACTATAACTCTATTAACAATATCGACCTTTTCTGCGCGACAGACCGTGGTATTTTTCGAAATACTACAAAACCCGACATGAGGGTCAACGGCGATGTTGACAAGACCATTTTTCGAATAATAGAGTCCTCCACAGACCGTGTACTGCTGGTTGGGTTTCCCTGCGATGCTATTTTTCACTAAGATGCTACCACTGATCGAGGGTTCAACAATAGCTCTAATGGAAACTGGGCCATAGAATTGGGCAACACTCAAAGACTTGATCTTTAACGAATTGACATTGTCAATATCGGCACCGGAGAAAGGCATTCTATAGCCATTATCGAAGAACTTTAAATCTGTGAAGTTTTTGTGGACACTTATGTGAGGCAGTTCTGTATAAGTTTGGCCTACTAGCATAGATTCCTTCAACAAATGATCACTGACTACCCTACACATGACGCTAGCACTAACATCGTCGATACTCAGCTCAAGCGGCACTTCTCCTAACGATTGTACAATGGCTTCCCCAAAACCTGTCATCAACGAAGGTGTATTGTCATGCCGTAAACCTAACTGCAAAGCTGCAGACTCGCGTATTAATGTAGTTTCGCTACCAAAGTCTACAAATCCTTGCAATGGCACACCGTTTACAATCACCCGTTTATAATATTTAGAGCTACGGCTTTTAGTTTCGTTGCCACTGGAATCTATGCACATTGTCTTTTGCAAGGTGTCAGAAGCTGAGGCAGCTGACTTTTCTGCTGTTTTGTTGAAACAAGTATCTACCGTATGGCCAAGTCTATTGCAGCGTTGGCATCTCAAAAGAGGTTTTGGACAATGTAAAAAACTGTGGCCTTTCTCCTTACAATTATAACAACCCATCGCCTGCCCAGATTTCGGAATTAACTTTTGTGTACGCGTTTGGTTATTATTATACGTACCAGCCGCAACATCTACGTTTTTGTTTCTAAATTGATTTCGTTCAAAAGTGGGCTGACTAGAGTCTTTATTACTCATAAGGAATTGTAAAAGCTGATCAGGGTGATTGCATCGTAGTGCCAAAGCACCGGATCTAAGCGTCCTATCACTCAAGCCGTGAATAATGCAGTCTACGGCCCGTTTGCCCTCTATGTCACATTGATTGACCAAAGCAAGCTTCTCGTAATAATATTGTTCAATAGGCTCATTAAATTTGCTCTTTCTTTTTAGCATCTCCTCCAAGGTATGACCGTAATTCTGCTCGCAAGGGAATGCATTCAGTAGTTTATCTTGCCATTCCTTCCAGTTAAAAAGAATCGAATTTAAGCCTTCGTACCACGTCCTAGCCAGACCTTGGAGTTTCTGCATTGCGAAGTGAGTTGTGGTTTTGTCGTCCCACCCATAAACAGAAGCACATTCATTTACTTTTCGTAACCATACGTCAACACGTTGGTTTTTGGCACTAGGATCAAAATTAGGCAGTATATTTTTATGGTCTATCTTTTGATTTGCTTGTGCGTTCTGATTATGAGGTTGGGACGTCAAATCCTCTTTTAATAGTTTTAACACTGAAACGAGGTAATTTTTAGAAAAAGATGAGCTACATGACCTTTTAGAGTGTCCTCCATGGCTGCCGCCGTGTCGTTCCTCCGGCTGATGCTCTGCACGCGAGTGTGCCCGACGCTCAGCACGCGAGTCTGCCCGGCGCTCAGCTTGCGAGTGTGCTCGGCGCTCAGCTTGCGAGTGTGCTCGGCGCTCAGCTTGCGAGTGTGCTCGGCGCTCAGCTTGAGAGTGTGCTCGGCGCTCGTCACGCGAAGGTGCTCGGCGCTCGTCACGCGAAGGTGCTCGGCGCCCACCACGCGAGTGCGCTCGGCGCTCAGCATGCGAGGGTGCTCGGCGCCTGTCACGCGAGTGCGCTCGGCGCTCAGCATGCGAGTCTGCCCGGCGACCAGCACGCGAGTCTGTAGATCTGTGGTCTATTCCACGTAGTCGTTCACGCTCACGAAGTAGCTCCGTCTCCAAAATCTCTACCCTCTGACGACCCAAAAGTACATCTAGGTCGCCCGGGCTTCGACTTCTATCTAGATATGAGCGCCGCGCCGGCGCGCCGCCGCCGCCGGTAAAAAAGCTCGCGCCGCCGCCGCCGACGCCTCCACCGGCGTGGAATCGGCGTGACCTTGATGAGGCATACCGAAATTACACTTATTTTCGAACTTTAAACATTGAATGTTTTTAATAACTAAAGTCGTTGTAAAAGCCACCTTTCGATATGTTTTGACGAATATTATGTTTAATACTTTTTAATTATTGATTTTAAAATCAACTTTCATCCCGGCGATGTTTTTTTATACACGATGATTTTTAATCAGTGATCTGATACTATTTTTTCTAACTCAGTAATTGATGGGAATCACGTTGAAGTCGAAATTACACGGATTTTGTTAAATCAGAATTTTAATTTTGAGATAAAACTTATCCTTGAATGATCCTTCTCCATATTTATACATATGGTATGGTTGACGCACTGATACGACAAAGCGTCTGGACTACACAGTGGAACGTCAACCAGCCCTTTTACCGTATGTAAAAGGAGTGTCAGATAAGGTTGCTAATAAAATAAGAGAGAAAACTGTCAGGGATGAAGATAGACTACGGACGTCGAAGGACAGTTTCTCACTTGAACTTCCAGTGTTGAGTTTACAAAATAGTAGCTATGGTAGAACCTACATAAGACAAACTAAGCGTACAATCGCATGCAGTATAAAAACACATACAAGCGTTTAAAAACAACGAACTCAGAAAATCAGCAGTCGCCGAAACCGAATATCTTTTGGAGGCAGGAAAAAATCGCTGGATTGGGTTACATAACCCTCAGGTAATCTCAACAGGTAATGGCGTGTATGGTGTGATGGCGTGGCAGTGATGCTTCTGTGCTCAACAGGATAAAAACCGGTAGTGATCACCGAATGGTCAGTGGTTCACTGAATATAAATATTATACTTGAAAGGTCCAATCTGATGAAGTCTACGCTCCGACCCACCCAAGCCCACATTTAAAACCCCGAACGCTTTCAACTCGAACTCTCGAAGCGCTTTTCTTGCCTAGAGAACTTTGTTTCAGTTGACGAGATTAACGACGGGCTAGTGGAAACTGTGCACGTCGTAGGGTCTAAGTTCTAAGACCTCAGAAATTGACCGAGCAAACCATAAAACTTATGGCTACAAGACGCTCACTACAACTGCAGTCTCCAGATGACGCTAAGTCATATAGGCAGCTTAACAGACGTATATCGAAGTCCATGCGACATGATCTGCGTCCCTTTAATACTAACGGGAGACTATTGAGCGAAACCAAAGGACAAAGGAAAAATCTGTTGGGCTGACAAAGTTGAAATGGGAAGACGGCAGCATAGCGTCAGCAAAAACAGAGGCTTTAGGTGAGATCGAGAGGTTCTATGGACAATTATACACCGGTCGCAAAGACCGTTGACAGCTTGGTAGGAGACTCAAGAGCCAGGCTGTCCAGACACTACACCGAAGATATCCCAGACATCAGTTTGTACGAGATTAGGATGGCCCTAAAACAGCTTAAGAACAACAAGGCGTCGGGCAATGGCGGAATCACCACAGAACTTCTGAGAGCGGATGGAACACCGGTACTTAAAGTCTTCCAGAAGCTCTTTAATTCCGTCTTGTCAGAGGGCAAAACGGAACAGAGGAACATGGAACAGAGGCGAGGTGGTGCTGTTCTTAAAAAAAAGGTGACAACAGCCTTTTGAAGAACTACAGACTCATCATGCTCCTGAGCCATGTTTATAAACTGTATTCAAGGGTCATCACGAATCGTCTCGAACACATACTTGATAACTTCCAGCCTCCCGAACAAGCCGGATTCCGACGAGGCTATAGTACCATAGACCACATCCATACGCTATGGCAAATTATACAGAAAACCGAAGAGTATAACTTGCCACTATGCTTAGCGTTTGTGGGCCTTATAAGAAAGCCTTCGATTCGGTGGAAATATGGGCGGTGCTTGAGTCTCTTCAGCGATGCCATATTGGCTACCGGTACATCGAAGTGTTGAAGTGTTTGTATAGTACCGCCACAATGTCGGTTCAAGTACAGGAGCAAAGCACAAAGGCGATTCCGTTGCGAAGAGGCGTAAGACAGGGAGACGTTATCTCTTCGAAACTGTTTACTGCAGCAATGGAAGACGCCTTCAAGCTCCTGGAATGGCAAGGACTTGGCATCAACACAAACGGCGAATACATCACTCACCTTCGATTTGCCGACGATATCGTAGTCATGGCAGGTCGACAGAAGAACTCAGCATGATGCATGATGACCTCAACCGAGTTTCTCAACGGGTAGATCGCTACGGCATGTAGACCACAAATAAAAATTCGCAGTAAATCAGTTACACCATGAACATGGCGCTGGTGGGAACTCACAAAAACAAATACCTATACATGGTAAATATCTTGTTTTAAATATCTCGTCTTAAATATTATTATAATATAACTCTTTCTCATCACGGAACAATGGTGATTCGGATCTTTGGGAGGTGTACGTGGAGCCAAAACCGACACGCAGAGTCCCTTTAGATCATTTAATGAAATATAAGGAGAACACCGAGCAGCTTATGCACCTGTCCGAGTCATGGAACGCACGCAGAGGCAGCACCCGCCAAGGTGTATGGACTATCAAGAATTATTGGAATCTAAAATATACTGGACTATAAGGTGGATGGGGTGAACTAAATACTGAGTAATGGAGAATAAAACCGGACGCCTGCCTAATAAAATGTTAAGTAATTTTATTTTCGGCAGACGGTGAGTTGCATATAACATAAAATGGACCCCACAAAAAGCGACATCTAAGATGGCTCAAGGGCAGTATCAGTATGAGGGCAAGGGTAGAGAGGTGTCCCTGGACTTTAAACATATTGCCAAGTCACCACTTTGGTTTATAGATCTACCCTGGAGAACACAGCCCTCGCGACCCCACCCTGGACGGCTATTTAAGGCAAGCCAGAGGCAGAGGACTTGGGCGGATGACAGAGCCTCCTCAGGAGCGCTCAGGTATGTGGGGTCACTACTCCCCAAGGACTTGCGGCGAGCTGCTGTGCGTAGACTGATTCGAAACCAATGGGCGATGGGATCGTCAAATCCCTAATCCCTTCTTATACCATATCAATATTGTTTTTCACTGTAAATATTTTTCCAATAGATACTTTTATCGAAGCTTAATCATTCTGCATTTTAATCGAGCAAATACTATGACTTCTATATTTTTATGTTTTGAGATTTGTTTGAAATATTGTTACATTATTTGACATTCGAATTTGTAAAATACCTAATCAATTATTTTACTACAAGATGATTATTTAACGCATAATTAAAGAAATTAGTGATATTTCTTGACTTTAAACCTATAGACAAGTGTTTTCAAGGCCACGCCGCCGATTCGCCGCCGCCGCCGATTGATTTTGACCGGCGCGCCGCCGCCGACCATTTGGTCATCGGCGCTCATATCTACAGTTCTATCACGTAAGTTGCTTCGGCTTCGTGAGCGATACGCATGATCAGGGGTCTGCAGATTTCGATCACGGCACGAGCGTTCGCGCTCTCTACTTCTCTGCCCCCTGGCATGGTCACTCATGATCTGAAACTTTCAATGGGGTATTAGTGGATGTTCATACTTCGAACATGAGGCATGAGTATCAATATAGAAATATCTCGGAAACGGTGCGTGCTACGCAAAAAATAACAAAATTTTCAACCCCTTTTAATAACCCATGAAATCGGTAAGCACATACAAAAATGTTTTTTTTTTAACCATGCGTTTTTTTTTTATGAGTACGGTATTATTGATGAACGATCATTTATTATTATTAGATTATCAATATAGAAATATCTCGGAAACGGTGCGTGCTACGCAAAAAATAACAAAATTTTCAACCCCTTTTAATAACCCATGAAATCGGTAAGCACATACAAAAATGTTTTTTTTTTTTTACCATGTGGGTTTTTTTTTACTCATGAATATTTCTTAAAGTATGTATGTGCACGTAATGGAGATGACCTCAAACGCAGAATGTAAGACAAAGAAGCCTAACATGATTAAATCGCAATAAATAATTGATGCACATCTACCTCCATTATAAAAAAAAAGTTCCAAAGCTATTTGCTACAATTATCATAATGTATATAAACTGTATTAATTTTATCTGATCCTTTTTGCAAAGGTTTAAAGACAAATTAGAACAATTATCATAATGTATAATTATAAACTATATTAACTTTATCTGATCTCATTTGCATAGGTTTAAAGACAAATTAGAACAATTATCATAATGTATATAAACTGTATTAACTTTATCTGATCTCATTTGCATAGGTTTAAAGACAAATTACAGGACAAATCGATAAAAACCAATTGGGCGTGTACTTACGTTTTAAGTCTGGGTTTACTTGTCACTTCTGAATTATAATAACACACACTATACTGAATACTTTAGGGTTAAGGTGGATCACTCATGACGACAAAGAATACGAGGAGGTGCTTCAGCTTAAAGATATTTTAATTCCTTTTAGTTTTACAAACGACTTGCACGTTCAACCGTTAACGCGAGAATGCCCAACCGACACGACCCGTTCGCCATCCTGCCCGTTATTTTCCCGCCAAAAAATCAGCTTTGTGATTGGTCCATCAACTTTGTTGACAGCCAATCACAAAACTCCAAATACCGGCCTCTGATTGGTCAACCAATCACAGGCTAGGGATCTGACAGGTCTTGGCAGGGTTGCTAGAGCAAATAATTTACGTTAATATCCAAATTTTAATGTAGCCAAATAGTAAACCCTAACACAAGCAAGAACTTCTAGCAAAAATACAGGAAAAAATCCGAAAACCGTATAACTGCCGCATACTGAGAGTTCCATGCCACTTTTGTGCGGAGCCCTCGGCGGGCAAGTCCGACTCGCACTTGGCCGGTTTTTTAGACCTCCCGATACTCGATTAACCAAATTTTTGTTCAAGAAGCCTTTAAGTTATTTCTAAGGACCTATCAGATGATGTGCCAGAAGTAGATATTTGACAAAAAAACTGGAACTCAAAAAAATATAGTGCTTTTAAAAATAAAGTTGATTAAAGTGAGTCAGAAGCATTTTTTACTTATTACCATTTGTTTCTAGCGAAATAACACATCTATCACCCACGCCGTACATTTTGTAAGTATTACCGTTTTACGTCTATAAGTTTTCTTCGGTTTTGCTTTTAACACATAGAAGACAAATATGTCGTCATGTTCACAAACAAGAAAAGTATTTACTACCGTAAATTTCAAAAATCGACTTAGTTAAGTTTTATTTTTTACTTTCTACCTACTTCCGGAAGAAAAGTTTTTAGGACTTTTGCATATATTATCTATAAATATCCCCATTCGAACGTAATTTGGAAATATTAGGCTATTATAATTTAATGTCTGTGAAAACCGTATCTTTCCTGGGTTAGTTTTCAAGATTCGTCGATCGAGTTCTTACGCCCTTGACAGATAGCAACAAGCAATGCCAAGTTTGTTTCCTTTTATTCGAATAAACAGTACAATATTTGTATATTTCGGGTTTTTTTTATGTACTTACTCTAACATCCGCATCCGCATCCCTATCCGTGAATGTGTGCCTTTTGATATCCGCATCCGCGGATGTCACAAATCCAGTATCCGTAACATCCCTGTCTAAAATATATCCAAATCACCATCACCCACCAAAATCAATCACCAATACCTATTAGTGAATAGGTATGCTTAGAAATGTACCACTAACAAATTCCTATTCCAAAATAACATCGGATACTATTTAGAGACATTTGACGTTCGAATAAAAATAATTTTAATCTTATGAAGTTATGATGATACAAATCAAATTTTTAACACTACACCACGTACGCGAAGTAATAGTTGATGTTCGGACGCAAGTATCAATAATGTTTGGTCCGCGCGTCAAGCTAAAGGCCTTGCGAGTTGCGACGGTGCTACATACTACGAAATCTATGAATGAATGCTCGCTCCCGTTCGCACTAACCGCACCTGCTATGCTGTTCGAATAGGATGGCGATAATAAGTTTGTATTCCTGATTGTAGTGTGTGTCCGCACACAGATGCGTGTCGGCCGGCGCGCAACTGGCGGTAATAATATTGAAATGCGAGCGAGCGGATTTTGTTATAGGGCTCTTAAGGGGAGGCTCCTATACAACGTGTTTTTTTTTTAAGATAATAAATACCTAGTACGGAACCCTCCGTGCGCGAGTTCGACTCGCACGTGGCCGGTTTTTATTATTTATTAGTCTAAGCAGGAATCTTATTTGATTTGTACATATAAAAAAGAAAGAAACGTATGTTCCGCAAAATCAAATCAAAATTACCACAAACCGGGTACGATATGTAAAGGGTGCAAAAGGGCATACTTTGCATTGTATATGGAAGGCTTCTTAACACCGCAATAAAAACGCATCCTTAGATTCCTTAGTCAACACCACTGATGAGCACCGCAGTAAATATCTCTTCTTTTATTAATTTCTTACACTTTGTAAAGAGCACTCAATTCGCCTATTTCGATTTTAATTAACCCACAACGTATTTTCTTTGGTTACCGCGATTAGTAGGTACTCATTGAAACATTCTAATGAGTATTAATAAATATTTTATTATAATCGATTTTTTTATGAGTTTTGTATATGTACATAGAAACCGCTCATTGCCAATCGCAATGCAAAAATGGCCAAGTCCTCGAAGAAATCGCATTTCCAACGAGTCAAATTAAGGAAGAAAAAAAACCCAGGCTTAACAAGTAATTTGAATATTGCTATCTATTAAATCGTCACAGTTCTTAAATAGCCACTTAAAATTATTAATTGTATAACCCTATTAAATGAGCGCTCTCCCTTCGAATTGAAATTACTTACCACAAAACAGGATATGCGTTTACAAAAACGAATAAAGAGTAAAGTACCCAGGCGAACTTATCCCTATGACTATGTTCAATGTAGGCATATTATTTTTTACCATGTCCAGCCTCCTACAGAATAAACCGGGACAATTTGCTTTTCGGCCGGCGTACCGGGACGTATAGCACCCTACCTGAGGGACCTCTTCCAGTTGACCTAGTTAACTAATAATATATATAAATATCCCTTATCAATGCATATATTAATATTATAAATATAATATATAACAGATATTAATATAAACAAAACAAAAAGTACAAAAACCAACTCATTCCGACCAAAGTGTTTTTAAGGCTGGATTTGACCAAACTTTTTAACTAAGAGTAACGCTTACTCTTGGATACTAATGTCAAAATCCCATAGTAATTTGACGTTACTATCTGAGAGTAAGCGTTATTCTCGGAATAAAAATTTGGTAAAACGCAGCCTAAGTAATTTAGCGCTTAGAGGTCACTGACTAACACTGCCTTAGTTAGGGGAGGCGGTAGAGTGGTCCAAAGCTTTACTGAGTGTACTGTGAATGATTTGTTGTATGAACGGTGGTTATGGGTTGGGATGGAATGGGAGCTTATCTCTCCCTTTCAATCCCACCCCATAACCACCGTGTTAGAGCGAAGTCGGTGGCCACTGTCATCTGCTAAATATTTGAAGCGATGAAAGGTGAGGCGGAGAAGAGCGCTTCTTTGCGTTAAGCAGTCTGGTAATAGGGAACATACCCAAATTACGTGACCCGTTTAGGAGTCGTCAAAGTATCACTCTTGGTCACCGGGGGAGGGAAGGGGTTTGGTTTCTTGTCACGTAGCCAGTAGAAATAAAACTTATAGTTTATGCTACTTTTGTGCTTTGTCTTAGAGAATGAATGAATGAACAACTTCGTGCGGCCAGACCCATATAACTTTGAGTGTTCAAAACTAATTTAAGAACTAGAATAAACTTTGTTTACCTTCTAAGCTTAAAATTGCTTCGGCGTCGAAAAGATCTTGACAGAGAGTTTCGCGATACTTTATGAGTCGGTTTGGCCGAGCGCCGGAATTTTTCACCCGCACTTCTTGACATAATATCGAATTAAAAACGAATTAGTTCCGTAAATTATAAGTACCAATTTTTTTAGTCTTGTACTGATCAAAGATTATTAAAACACCTCACTCACTGACCTGATGATTCATAGTGATTCACATTCCATTGAAAGACTTTCATGATGGTTGTTATGAAAATAAAGCTTTCCGAAATAAAAACATTTTATAAATATCGTTTGACTATTTAAAAACACGAATAAAACAATTCAGCTTGCCGGTTTGGTGTATAAAGACAAACTGAAGCACATAAAATGTAAATACGGGTTGGATATAACAATAATGGCCGTGGCATTTGTTCAAATAGCAGTAATATAACGAACGTATTGTATTTTCGTTATTTACATTCGTGATGTTACATACATACGTATAAATTATACTTACTATGTAAGTACTAAAAATCGAGTTACTTATTTGTCGTTTTAATACTGATATTGTACCTATTTGTATTATTGTGGCTTATTAGTTCTGCCTAACAGCTTAAGAGTTTCCCACACATATATTCAGTAGGTAGGTTAGGTACTGGCAGGTTAAACAGGGCATCAGAAAAAGATCTAGTTTTTTTAGTCCCGGCGCTGGTCTATACACCTGAGATATAATATCAACTTGGAACTGACTGATGCTGCCCCATGGTGTTGCCATGTCCTATGCGTATGTTCCCCAAATAGTATAATGGGTGTTTTCAGTAATGTATAAATAATACCTAAATAAAAACTTTACGTATTATCTTTGACTCTCGAGATCTACATTCGTCTGACTGAGCTTTCGACTCACATACGCCTAGTAAGTAATAGGGACGGCCTTGTATTCAATACATTCAATACTTACATAATTTGTATTATAATCAAATCTACAAGCGTATCTGTTTCCCACTTTCTTTTCAAATTCGTAATCCAGCACCGAGCGACCTTCCTCAAAGTCCCGTCCTTGCAAAAAGTGGGACGCGTCAAGGCCTCACTCGATTCGGTGAATTTACAATATAATTCCCTTGAAACTGGCATACCTATATTGTATTAAGAAACGAATTAGATTTATTATTTTCTTTACAAATTGAAAACAGGAAAACAAACAACATCAACACAGTTACACGGCGTTGAATGTTGCGTGGACATATTACATGTTGTTGATGTAGATACTTAATAGATCAGTGAAAACATAAAACAGAAGAACATCCAACACACTGCGTAATCTCGGGTCAGGTTTTACTCCTTTCCGGTTAAAATAGATTTGCCAAATATCTAAAGCTACTTAGGTAGGTACTTACACGGTGGAACCTCGATAACACGACGAAAAAAAAGAAAAATGTTAACGTCTATTTTAGCCAATTACATGCACGCATAGGAACTCACGCTTGTAATATATCTTTGGGGTAGGCGAAGACAACAGAACGCCAAATACTACGATCCTTCCTTACATACTTCTTTCGCTTCGCTAACATTCACACTTGACATCTTTGTATACATGCTCGTCGGTTACGGGTACTGCGAACCTTGCCCTTTTTTACGTCACTGAAATTTGATTCTAATAGTCCGGTCTCGGCCGCCCCCGAATTTCAGTCAATTCTAATCTAATTTTCTCCATAGCCCATAGTATGTTATGTACGAGTAAGATATGTTATGTCCCTGCTTAGGAGGCCTTTTCCCCTCTCTTCTGCCTAGCGCTCTTAAGTCGGCTAGCGTCGTCTATCCCACCGTCGTGTAAAGGTAATCTCGGAACAACGAAAAAGGACCCATCATTTCAAGTAGATTCAAATTAAACGTCCAATTTTAGATTAGAGATTCTAGTTGGAGAAAATCAGACATATCAACCAGAGCTTAGATTTTTAAAACCTTAGATAAAACGACGAGTATTTAAAATGCAAACTACTTTGAACTGCTTTATTCTCATCAGTGGTTATGGCAGTGAAATGAGGCAATTAAATCGATTTGCCGGTTGCAGTGTGTTACTGTTCTCAAGGGAGACGGAACACGCTTGACGTCAATAATATTAAATAAGTACCAAGGTCGCTTTGTTATGTAGGCCCTAGAGAAGAGGTCCCTTATACTGGTTAACTGAGCTCTATACTCCACTTATTCCTTCAGCCCTGGCATCAATGGACACTTCCTTCCTTCATCATCTTACGTCTTATTTGCACGTTATGACGTAAAATTTTACTGAAATCACTTGATATTTAACCAGAGTAATAATTTAATGCGTGATAATTACAAACTAAAACAGCTAAAATATGTTTAAATTAATGTAGGTCGCTAGGATAACTGTTATATTGGTTTTGCATGTGTAGCTATGGGTTTGACTATTTATGTATTTTCCCCGTATAAACGAAACGTTCCACATCAACATTTTTGAAGTCCACTGTAATTAACTAGTTGCATCTTTAGGTACCTAATATGAGAGAGAGAGAGGAAAAGAGATTTTTAAGAAAATCAACTCAATTGCAACTTACAATGACGGGAGGTCGGTGATAGATAGTGTAGACTGCTTAAAATCGAATCAATTATTGTCTTCCATATAAAATGACAGACCATAGGCCTTAATTATACCAAAGCACTTAATTTCCATTAAACACAATTAAGTAAAATCAGCGATTCTTATGCAAATAACTATTTTTAAACCCTTACCCATTATGCTACACAGTACAAACTGCAGTCCAAACTAGCTGTACGATTCTGATGTTTATTTAAAATAACGGTAGACGTCGAATGTTGGTACGAAATCTCAAATTAAAAGTAAACTGGCGTGATGTTTACCAAATCGCCGGCCAACCTGACCCGGGGAACCGACCCATTCGTCGCTCAGCCATGAAGCTCGCTACGGCTTTAATCGTCTTTGCGAGACTTTTTTGTGTCGAAAATGTAAGTATCTTAGATATGGAAATATTATTTTTAAAATTGTGACCATGCTTACTGAAAACCTCGAAGGCCTCGGTACAGATTAACATTAGTGACATGTATGTTAGAGTCAGACCTAGCTAAGTTTACATCGATGTTTGAACCTATTAGAGTCTGTGCAAGTGCAAGTATTATTTAAAAACGTCAAAATTCTATGAAATTATGTCGTTTACTTGATACACTCACAATCTGTGCTATCAAAATTGATGCAAACTTAGCTTAGTCGAAATCTACTCTTGGATTAGGAAATATAATTTAATTTTTTTTACGTAGCTTACAGAAAACCCTCATGGTTTATATTTGTGTAAATTATGTTTTTGCGTAATTATTTTAGAGAATGCTATCTAAGAGTTACAAGAGAGACGTTGCTACAGCGTATGAAGAGTCGACTCTGCGAAGTCTGCGATACCCAATTTTTAATTTCGCTACTGAACCGATATCAATGGAGGACGAATATGAGAACGACAAAGATTTGACGCTCAAACCCACCGAAAAGGAAGAAATAGACAGTGACGAAAACGAACACTTAACAAAGCGATTTCTCGAGAAACTTTTAGAGGTAAAATTATTTAATTCCTAACTAGTGGCTGAAACCGAAAACAAATCAGACCACGTAATCATTTGTTTTCGTGCTCTAGGAGCCTTAATAAATAATTACAATACACGAAAATAATTTAAGCCTATGTTATTTTCTAAATATATTTTGGATCTTGTTTAATTTAACGTCAATTAAAATAGAGAAGCAAATTAAGATAGCTTTGGATTTTTTGAATATGGTTGGAGAAGCATATAATTTTTATTACTTTTAGTCTAGTGATCTGTTGTCGCATATTCCGCGTTTGCATGACCCTCAAATCGGGGTACACAAGATATATATTCTATTGAGACATGTCTGTTTAATCTAACCTAACCACACTGTTTTATCTAGTAATAGAGTTCGTAAAACATGTGAAACCAGGCACGAGTGAAAAGTGGGTGGCCTTGATACCACTGTTTGCTTTAGAAATTGCTCGATTGATTTATCGGATCCACTTTGGTTTTGTTCCACTTTTGCTGTCATACGGGATTGTGGTACCTACATTCTAATATTCAGCTTTTTTCCTTCTTATCTTAGCCCGGTTAGTTGCCCGGTTTTTATACTTAATTCTGAAAAAACTAACCTCACTTTATACTCTTTTCTCTTGTATATTTCCGTCAAATAAACAAATGCTGCATGCCAATACATTCGTGTATTGTTATTTACACTTCGTATATTTTAATTACGTAGAGTACGTAAAACGTATGTTTAGGCAAAAACTATTAATACCCGAAGTGATTAGAAATACATACAACACGAATATCTGTTGAATTTTTGTCTCTTTTACAGCCGTGTGCGATCGTCGTACGATCTAACATGAATTCGGCGATGCAATCCGTGCTGCGCAAGTATACATACGATGCAACAGGTGAACATTAGAATAATTAGCATAAATTTAAAATTACGTAAAGTGATTAAGAAAAACAGAACCCAACTTTAAGATAAGGCACAATATCGACAATTATAACTAGTATAAAAACAGACCGAAAACTTCAATAAAACTCTGTTGCAGGTGCACTGATTCCCAGCAGTGTGAGATATTTCATGAAAGTGCCACAAGGGTACGGAGCGCCAGTACTAGTGCCTCTCAATGACAAGTCCGTTTCACATTTAGGAGGTTATGTAAGGTAAGTTTAACAAAACTATATCATTTAGAGCGCATTTACACAAGTCTCACTGCTATTGTATTTGTAACACTCGATTAAAACATCCATGTGTGCGACACCTTGCCAAAAACGACGGACATCCTCTAATTTATTCTTCTGTCAGTCAGCTGCAAAAAAACTGAGCATAGTCTCATAGAGCCGGTATACAACTGTACAAATATTATTATTGATCAGGTATTATATTATTGTTGGTAGGAACTTGACCGTAATTACTAACTCTGTTTTTCTTTTCCCTAAGGTATTACAAAGAAGTGCCGCCAATACCGCAAGCATTGTGAAACTAGTAAGACAACAGTATCATATAAGCAATAAATGTATAATAAACGTATGATTAAACTGTTCCAACGCGCCGTTTTTCCCAGCGGTCTGGGACACGGGCCAAGGTCTCGGATGATTGAGCGTGCTATTGAAAAATCAATGGCGATCGAGATAGCTATGTTTTCCCTTGTAGAGAGATTACATTTTTGTCGCTTTCTTTGCATTGTTCAAGGTGAACGTACAGACATTAAAATTTCCGAAGATTTTTAATCGTATAGAATGTAGAGTCAACCACAATTTGAACCCAAGGCCACAGGTAGGACTATCTCATAGTGAGATGACGCTATTAAATCAGATTGTATAAAGTCTCTTACTGCTTGTAACTTTGACATGGTTCGAGAGTGGCCTAGGGTTCCAACTAACCTTTGCCTACTGATCCATACATAACACATACGTGTATACATAACACGTAAATATATAATCTCGAATTGTTGTGTGTGTTATTGACACCTTTCCATTATAAAGAAAAAAATAAACATAGGTAATAGGGTTAACTAAAGGTCCTACCAAACCAATGTATCATTTGATCTGACATGACAAGCTTTCCGTGTAATTAATTATGGAGCCACGGGAACGGGAAGTCTAATTCATCATTTCTTCAAACTTTTCGCTTAGTTACATTCTTGTAAAATCTGCAATCTTAAACACAAATCTAAGTCTTACAGATCCTTTCTCAGGTTTGAATTCTTCGAGATGAACTCTACACGGATAACTAAGCCAAACAAACAGAATAAGACAAATTAACTCCCGTGGCTCCAGTATAAGTGGCCAATACCGCTAGGAAGAAGAATAGCCCTGATTCAGAAAGGTTATCATTATCATAATGTTACACGTGTAACGTGCCAGGTGTAGCCAAGCGTCGGGAAATGACAGACGGCGTGTGGGATAGCCAATGACGAAACAACCGCGGATCAACAAACACATGGCCTGTATCTAAATGTAACAAGTTATGATTTCGCAGCTGTTAGTGCATCTTACACAAGCAGACTGATTTTAAAGGTAAACAATAAGCGCGACGTGGGAATTGAAGTTGGCAGATTCAAGAGAGTGTCGTCTAAATGAGTACCTATTAAAATTAATATATCTGCAACCTCCTTTCTGTTTCATAGAAAGCACGAAATTATATATTTTTCTAACCTCTTTTAGTATATTGAGGTCTGCTTATTGGCAAGATATATTTTTCGGTACTGTGGGTGTTGACTGCTGGTACCTTTCTTTTAGTTCTTGCGATCCATCGCGATGCACCGTAGCAATGTTCAATCGTTTTTCCTACAATCAGCAGCAAGCAATTTACATACCTCCCCTTGTATAAGTACGAGTAGATGCCTTTTTCGTAGTAATTGGCACTACCAACCAAAACTGCTATTATTCCGCACTATCGATGGTCTTTAAGTACAACCAGTAACACACTAAATACCGCGCGTAATAATGTACAAATCGGACAGGTTTACGAGTACCTTATGTTAATTTTAACGAGTAGGTTTCCACTTAGCACAGTTACCATGTTCTACACAAATTTATTTGGATGTAGAAAACTTCGTTAAATAGTTAGTTAAACTTTCGTGAGTCATGCCTACTACCATCAACAAAAAAACACAAGTAGTACTTCTGCTAAAAAGTTGGGGCTAAGATTTTTTTATGATACACCAAAGTGTCTCACTTAAGACTTGGTCGGGAGTTAAAAGCTTTACCTTACAAAGTAATGTTTACTGGTAGAAGATTACATTCACACTAACGAGAAAACTGGAGATTGTTTACTAATATTGGTTTAAAGGGCTACTCGTAAAAAAGTAACAATAAAACTTATCTCGGTTGAGAAGTTGTGGTCGTATTTATATCTATAGAAATATGTTTTAAACTGTATTATCAAAACATATGTAACTGACAAGGACTTTTACTTGGCCTATTTGGCACAGGAGGAAGCTTGGGACCTGACTCATCTAAAATCAGCAGACGAAAGCTCGCCGTCGGAGTTTAGAAGCAGCATTTAAAGCAAAAGGAGGCAAGACAAAACATTCGGGTAACTTTGATTTGTGTTTGTATTTCTTGTGCGATTTTTTTGGCCCTTAATTAACAGATGATGAACCGACATATCCGACATGTTGTATTGTAACAAAATATTATCAACATGTACATACGTATGCAGGTATTGCAGGGCACGAAATGACTATAAATATAGTGTATAATATGATTAAGTACTTACCTACATAATTAGTGGTATGAACAGTTGAACACTGATTTAGTTCAAACATAAATAAAATCTTCAGATGGACTTATTAATATTTTCAGAGTATATTCCTGAACAATGGCAGAAAATAATCGAAGCGTTAAACAACAGAATAAACAGTCTTCGATTAACGTCGTGAGATGCGCAAGAACATAAATCTTAGTTTTATGCACTTGTGGTTAGTGTTAGTTAGAAAAACGACTAGCAGCGCCTATGTAAACCCGTTAATATCGGCGGCGATCGTACGAAATTACCCAATTAATGTCTTGGCGTGCCAGAGCCATAAAAAGTTTGTCTTCGGTAGGTACATAAAACAGACAGTACTAAACTCTATTTGAATTACTTTACCATCCAGACAGCAAGTAGTTCATCCATTTTTATTAGACCACAGCCCGACGGTTTTAAGAGGACACATATGGGTACCTACTTGCAAATCTGGAAATACCACTTTTTGGCCTATTATATGTAAATCTACAGCAGCAGTAGCTGATAATCACGGGATTTGGCAGAAGGGTCAGTCTAACAGGTTTATCTAAAGGGTACAATTTTACTCCAGTCGAGCAGAAAAAGAAAATTAGAATAATATATTTTAACCAAGACATTAGTTTTAACCGGGCAGACAGTTTAATACAGCTATCCGATGACAACACTGACAACGTCTGAAAAATGGTGTAGAGGACAGTTAAAATAGAACGTTTGTAGAACAGGGTCGTTTGTTAACTTTTGAATGCGCTCCGAAATAAAATGTAAAGTAAAATATTTTCGTAATTTCCATTTAATATATTATGTATGACTCATATCACCTACATCCTGCTCGATATTTCCTAGCGTTAAAGCTCACGACACAGCTCACAGGAACTATACAGTACCTACCGAGGTACCTATACATAGATGTTGAGCGCAACAACTCGCATACGGAAGTATCCCATTTAGACACATTAGTCTACCGCGAGTTGGTAAGTAGATACTCCTATCCGACTACGCGCTTAAAATAGGGAGTTAGCAAAAGAAACTTACAAACGTAACAGTTTATTTTGCAGTGTCCTTGGTTTTTTTTATAGTAGTATGAGGAGTAGGTGTCATTGGAATCCTTGATATCAACCACAACCATAACAATCGCAGAATAGTATGGCAATATCGCAAAAATTAACTCTACTGAGTGAGTCTATATTGCTCATCTGTCATCACTTTCTTTATACTATAGGATATTTGTCATTGTGCTTTTATATACACAGATTTGATTGGATAAAAATGGAGTTTCCATCTCTTTCTTAAGTCGTTTTTAATAACGCTAATTAATAAATTGTCTAAGGCACGGGATTACCCATAAAATAAGCAAGCGTTTTACTTCACAGTATAACAAATGGTTTCTTCTAAACGTAGGTAGGATATTTATCCCGTCTTAGTCATAGGGCCTAACGAACTTTTGGTACGTGACTATTTTCATAGACCGACATATCAAGGTTATCTTTAACGGCGCTGCTCTGCTGAATTAAACATGCCGTCGTCCCAGCGTGGTCCTTTGAAGTGAGTGGACGTTGAAAACTGTCGGATTGTGCTAGCTTTTTGTCCAACTTCCCGTTATAGACATCGACCGTGGTCGGAAGCACTGTTATGCTCAACACGTACCGGCCACGGGCGAACGTTTGCCTGAGGCTAACCAGTGTCGGTGTAATCCTTGGTTGCGGGCATCTTAAATACTTTCCGGTCTCAAAAAATATTGGACACAGGCGCTTGGTAAAAGATGAAAATACATAACCTGGCGTATTTCCAAATTTTGCTGCTTTCAGCCCTTAGCTTTTTAACGTGATTGGATTTTCTGGTGACAATGGTGATGTAAAATAAATATAATCATAATTTTACACAACTCGATCCAGAGTTTACAAATGGTTAAACAAAAGCCCACCAATCACCATCTGACCAGGCGACGGACTCTTTATCAAGATCTTAGATATTGTGTTCTTTTTAAATCATATAATTGAAGTAAACTTCGTAGTATTTGTTAGAATTCATAATATGATAATCAAAACGGTCTGAGTTAAAAAAAACCCGCATGGCGCTTGGGATTTCCGTTAATTCGTAAATTGCGTCGCTGTCTATTCCTCAAAATTCTACGCGAAGACGGATGTTGTTCTTTAAAGGTTATGTTTACTTTTGTTTACGAGGAAAACATTCCTTTTATATTTTATATTTAGCACAATGGCACACAAATATTTGTTTTTAACTTACTACCTGTATCAAGATCAAGAGTATCAAGACCCTTATTACGATAAAGCAATCTATAGATTAGAAGAGAGTTTTTCCTCAGCCAGTACATAATCAATACAAATAACTTATAACGCAGTATAAAAGTTATCGGAAAAACACCTAACCTAACCTAACCTAACCTAACCTACTTTTGCTGGTAGCGATTTGGTTCTGTGTGAGGTCACAGTTCTAACCTAACCTAACCTACTTTTCTGGTAGCGACTCGGTTCTATGTAAGGTCACACAGTTCTAAACTAACCAAACCTACTTTTCTGGTAGCGATTCGGTTCTGTGTGACGTCAAAGTTCTAACCTAACCTAACCTGGGCGTTTTTATTTTTTGTTGTACAAAAACCATTTTTGGAAAATTTAATTTTTTTATTTGTTTTCTATTCAGAAACGCGAGCTCTTTCAATCCTAGTAGGAGAAAAAAAGTGTCCTAAATTTTCCATACAAATTTTAAACTTTCCATTAACGCTACCGCCATACTAAATCAATGAAATTATGGTGGCGAAATGGAAAACAAATCTTGGGACACTTTTTTTCTCCTACGTCCTCGCGATTCTGAATAGAACACAATAAAAAAAAAATGGTTTTTGTACAACAAAAACAAAAAACGCCCACCTGCTTTTCTGGTAGCGACTCGGTTCTGTGTAAGGTCACAGTTCTAACCTAACCTACTTTTCTGGCAGCGATTCGGTTCTGTGTGAGGTCACAGTTATCTGCATACGTTGCCTAGATCGCGCGTCAAAAAAGCGCGCAAAATCATTTTCAATTAATTTGTTCTGCTCCTTAGAAATAATGCAATGAAATAAGAAATTGTTGTTATAATAATTATTAAATGTGCTAAGCGAGTTTACTTAAAAAAGAAGAGAATAATGATGAGCTTGTTTTGAGGTGCTTATTAGGATATATGATCCTCAAATAGAGATTGATTACCTATGAAAATTAGTTAATTTACTGTGTATAGTCAGTATTTAAGATATGATTGTAGTATTTTTGTTACTAAACGAATTTATTTGTCTTGCATTAGAAGAAAAAGTAATGTCGTGCTGATGTGTATTAGTACTAGTATTGTTAAACATTTAGTTCATTTGCAGTGAAGTAATTAATTTAATGTTAAGACGTATATAATTGATGAAGATAAATTGATCGGCGATTATTTCTTTGCTGTGCAATTCATATTATCCCGTTCTTAATTATCTGGCCATCACGATTGTATACGAACTGACTTCTTAAACACCAATATAAGTGTTATTTATAGCTCTACATAAATCGCGTGACCTTATCGAATGTCGCTAACGCGTCGTTTTCCTTAGATGTTGTAAATACTTAAATACGCATTTTCCTTACAGCCAATACCGCCCAAAGGAAAAAATAATAATATACACCTATGTAGGTGTATATATAAATTTTACGCATTTAAGTAATGTTAGACCAATTGCTCGATTGGTCGAAATTATAAAAATGTTAATATGGTTTGTTATGGTTGGTTATTTTTCCCCTAAACGTTTATAAATAATGTGTAAAATATAATTACATATAATAAAAATAGCATAGCAGAACAATACAGTGGCAAGGCCAAGGGTAGCATCTCCGGCATCCGACCTTCAACAATGATTAAAACATTGAAGGTTAACTTATTAATATTCGGAAATATTAAATTATCAACAAAATGTTATTACTTACCTAAATCTAAATAGCTAAAAAAAAAAACAAGTCTCGTTTCCTAATCAGTGTTAGAAAATGTTTTAACTAAAATATATTGCTAAAATACATTTACTGAAGGGATGAGTTCACCTTTGTAGATTAGGGAATACCTATCAAAGTATCCAGTTTACATTTACATTTACAGTCGTAATTTTTGCCGAGTATCAGCAGTATTTAACTGGCCAGATGTTGCTCGCTGTATAACTTCAGATATCTATTATGTACATATGAATGATATGATTGCAGCGTTAACACTTTTCTTGTTAGGTAAATTTTCGACGAAATCATCAAAGCTTCCTCCGCGTAGGCATTAATTACCTTCCATAGGTATATTATAGGTAACCAATGATATCAAATGGCAGCAATTTTCTATGACGCGAATATTGTTGTTGCTATCTAATCATTTCATAATCGTGGACTTGATCAAGATCTGTGTAATAAACTTCAGTTTATCGTAGCATCAGCCATGAGCCATGGCACGTACATAAGTGGACAGGGAATCCTTTTAAAGTTGTTTTTTATGGCTAGGAGACAAACGAGCAGACGTATCGCCTGATAATAAGCAATTACCGTCGCCCATAGACCCAATCAACACCTGCGAGGTTAAAAGTGCGTTGCCGGTCTTTGAGATGGGACCTAAGAGGCTGCAATCGCAATTTCGTTCCACGTTGTACTAACTCTACATTTAAGTTTTCTATTTTAGAGTTTTGAAAAAAGATGCGCTTCGCTACTCTGTCAAACAAGTGAGACTACGTCACCGCCGATGCCGTATCTTCATATACACCTTGTATCATTCGAAGATGATGATGATGCGCAGGTGCGTTAGCGATAAAGGATCCATGTCTAGGATTAATATCTACCTACTACACGACGGCAATTAATGCTGATCTGTGTCCAGAGTATAGGACCCAGGAGGGCAACCTCTGGATCGAAGGAAAGCCTGCAGTGGCATTTATTTAGGTGATATTTATTATTCTAGAAATCTAGACCAAATTATGGAAATAGCCTTGATTTGCTTTAGTTTGACATCTCAGTAGGTAGATGTTAGGTAGGTACATAGATCAGTGGCGGGGAGAACATTCCTGCCGGCTTCCCTTGCGTGAGCCAATCTAGCACATTTTCTCTTAACAACTCAAAGAAATAACACGCAAAATCAGTTCTGGCTTGTCCAAAGAACATGTTGACGCTCCGCAACTGGTAGGCAATAAACCTTCCTGAATGAATTATGTATATAAGACTAGCTGGTGCCCCCGACTTCGTCTGCTTCACACAATATCTTTATAAATTGTCGAACACATAGTTATTTATTCTGATGTATAAGCTATATTATTGTAAAGTTTCATTAAAATCCACTCAGTAGTTTTAACGTGAAAGAGTAACAAACATCTATACTTACAAACTTTCGCGTTTATAATATTAGTAGGATATAGTGCAAGTTGCGGAAAGTTTCCAAAAAGTTGGAAAATTCTGGGAAATATCTTGAAAATAACACAGAAATTTAAGAAATTTCCATTTTACGTTGCGGAAAGTTTCAATCCCCATACAAAAATGTGAGAAGTTTCTGAAACTTTCCTATGCGAAATACTTCGCAATATTGGAAAGTTTCCGTCGGCACATCAGTACGGGTAAGTAATGTTCAAAATCTTTGGTACTTACGCTATTTTCCGTGTTAATGTTTGTTTTCCTTGTAATAACCGTAATCAAGATCTCGGCTAGCGTTACACCATTTTTTCAATTGGGCTATTACCAGCGCGCTACAGCAGAGTATTCTCATAGGTTGCGCAAGCGCCGCTAGTCCAGTCTCCGTGCGCCAGTGTAAAGTAGCCTTGAGATCCTTAACAAGATAACAACTAGGTGAACGACGAGTCTTATGATTACCACTTAATGTGTTCCTGTTGTCCCTCATAACGGACATAGGGCACAAACAAAACTCTACCATTTGACTCGATATTTAACAGCTTTTTCCAGCTCTTTACAGTCGAAACCAAATATTTTTTTCATATTTTGCGAAGTAATTCAAAATGTTTTGATTCATTTCCTTATGAATACTGCGTCATCCATTATGACTTAATACTGTCGCTATATTAAAATATAGTTGGTTAGCATTAATTGTTTGGCCCTAATGGCGCCATAAAAGTCGTGTTATGAATTTATCGTATAAACTCGAGGTTAATTATTGTTTTAAATTTATTTAAAAGTTAACATTAGTTTAAAAGAAATCAAATTTCGATATATATACTTATGTATAAGCATTTTAAAAACCGAGTCGATTCTTAAGAGTCCATAGACTGGAAGCTACCAACATCAACTTGAATGTTCTCGCTTTCGTTATTTGGGCAATCTTTAAATCTTGGTTCACAAACCTGGGTGTCGCAACCTCTATGATGGATTCTTCATCATGCGGCCATGGCGTGCGTTTCGACCTACTTTGCATTACTGAAATAACTTCAAAGAACCCGTCGATTATCAGATCAGAACGTAATAATTACAATAAGTTTCAGTTTGTTACAAAGTTTGTTGTTAACGTTTATTATTGTAGTGGCGAAACTTTACATCGAATTATGCTTGCAAAATGGCAAAACCATCGTTTTGTCAACTAGAAATTGGTAATCGAAGATTTAATTGCACAAGTTGGTACCTATTTAAAAGAACTGATTTGAATCTTTGCGCCTAAATATGTTATTAAATAAAACGAATTTTTGTATTTTTTTATCAAAGTGCGCAATAAATGTAATCATTATCTATATTTCGCTTATCATTCAGCACCTAATCTTCCATTGACAAGGGACACATTGATTGAAAATATCAACACCTGTACGATATGCTCATAATAAAACTTAGTCATCAAGTTTTTTTCTTATTTTCATACCATAAAAGAGCACCGACATAAAAAAATCGATTTTTACACGACTTTTTTTAATTCTTATTTTAATTCTTAATTTTGTTTGTGCAGACTGCAGGTAGGGACATTGTATGTTGACGTCGACCACATACCAGAAAGCCGTCAACAAGGTGGGATGGTGATCTGGTTGAAAAGTAAGGTGTAGAAGCAGGGGACAACTATGTCCAACCCTGGAAATCTTAACCGCTTACAAAAGGTAATACAGATTTTTCCTGTTCTTAAATTATATGTATAAGAAATAATAATAATTAAACTGAATAAGCACAAATTACATTGTAAGTTGTAGGATATGTTGTTTAAATAATATGAATAACTAGGTGCAGGCTAAATCACTGCAAACGGTGCAAATTTAGCACCCCCAATTGCAAAATAAGATGAACAATTAAGATGGATAAGGAGTCTCTCTGCGAGATCGTATCAGTAATGAGACCATCCGCAGCAGAACCAAAGTAACCGATATAGCTCTCCGAATCGCTAAACTTAAGTGGCAGTGGGCGGGGCACATTGCACGTAGAACCGATGGCCGTTGGGACGGAAAGGTTCTCGAGTGGCGACCGCGTACCGGAAGGCGCAGCGTGGGTAGGCCCCCCGCAAGGTGGACTGATGACCTGGTGAAGGTCGCAGGAGTCCGCTGGATGCGGGTGGCGCAGGACCGGTCATTTTGGAAATCTTTGGGGGAGGCCTATGTCCAGCAGTGGACGTCTTTCGGCTGAAGTGATGATGATGATGATGAATTGCAAAATGTTACAAAGTTCTCACAGTAGTGAAAAGAAATGCTAACAAGAATGTATATTTTCAAGACATGTGTGATGTATACTTTCATATGGCAGTAACAAAAGTGTAGGTAATAAATATAAATCAATAAATATCTGGGGACAATCTCGCACAAGTCTACCTAGCCCCTAACTAAGCAAAGCTTGTACTATGGGTACTAGGCAACAATATGCATACTTATATAAATAAATACATACATATAAACACAGAAACCATCCATAACTCAGGAGCAAATATCTGGGTTCGAACCCTGGTAAAGGGTATTTTATGTGTGTATTTAACACACATAAATACCCTTACCAGGATTCGAACCCGGGACCTCCAACTTTATCTTTGTCTAAGGTCTTGACATAGTACAAAAATATGAATCAGTATCTATAAAACAATACAATACAATAGTATCTATTGAAAGTGATACAAAGATTTGTGTATTTAACACACATAAATACCCTTACCAGGATTCGAACCCAAGACCTCCAACTTTGTCTTTGTCTAAGGTCTTGACATAGTACAAAAATATTAATCAGTATCTATAAAATATATACAATAATATCTATTGAAAGTGATACAAAGATTTGTGTGTGGCAAAATAATAACAATAAGGGAAAAGCTGGTATTATCCACCTTCAAATGCTTTTCAATGCCAATATTACAACTTCATTAACAATATTACTTCATGCAGTCATACTTGTAATGTATTTTTTCTATTGTTGGAGTAAACAATGAGTCATACAAATAATATTTAAAGTGATGTGGGTAATGAATTACAGTTCATGCCTTTTTCCTATTGGATATATTGGGCGCAATAAAGACTAGAAGTAGAATAGAAGACATGAAGCAACTACCATTTATAAGCAAAAAGACACTTGTCAATAATTGTGTTCCTTATAAAAATTCAAATTCGGGTAAATCCATTCAACCCTCCTAGCAAATATCTACCTTATTACCTTATCTTAATACCAAAATCGCATAATCTGACAGATGGATTTATATATACATATCCATTCCACAGATGGATTTACTTAAGTTTTAAGTAAAGCAACTCAATTATGGTATCTTTACTAAATGGTTCAAATCCCACACTTGCTTGGTCAGGAAACTTTTATTGGAAGGAAAGTATTTTTAAACAAGGAGGTATTGTAAAGGTAAGCTTTACTCTATTAACTTAGATAAAGCCAAAAAGCTACAAGATTATGCTTTGTTGACACAGATTTATTATTGCTTTGACACAAGTCTTAAATTTATAGCTTTAACTACCTTATAAAGGATGTAAATAAAGATAATCTTGCACTAATCTCATAATGCAAGATTCAAGAATTGTTAAAGAAAATCTTACCATGTTTTCCTTATGGTCAGAAGATTTTTACTGGACCTCTTCCCATTTGCATCAGTAATGACTGAGAATCTGTCACTCAGGCTCCTCTTGACCTCCGGCAGCTTGAGGAGCCTGTCTCCGGACGACAGGCGCAGGGACTTCCCAGTCACCAAGGACTGAGACTTCTTTGGCCTCAATTCCACATCCTCAACAGTCTCACTCACTTCCAGATTTGTCTGCACTTGCAATGACACCTTCTTAGCTTGCGACCTCCTTTTAGATAACCTCAAAGTGTTATTTTCATTGCATTCAGCAATTTCTCTACTCTTATTGTAACCATGTTCACATCCATTCCCAAAGCCTTGAACGAAACACAGCATAATTTCGTCAGGATATGACTCCTTCATTTAGAAGGTCATCCGACACGTATCTCGATTAAGGTCACTCTCGACAGATTCGATTAGCTCTCATCTCAGATGAAGAAAGTAAGTCAATAAACATTGTTTGCCAAATTGCTTACTCTCAAAAGTTCGTTAGTCACCCAATAGTAAACAATTTATTGTCACTGTTTGTGAACCGAAACAATCACACCCGTTAGATTTATGATTACAGCCGACAGTCACTCTTTATGAAAATACACGAAATTTTGCACATAAACGATGTTTTGTTTATGTGATCAACCTAAAAATTAAAAAGTAAAATGACATTTCTGTCAAAAACGCGAGCCGGCCCACTACGTTCGGAAACACGTATGGGGAGCGTAACAGCTGTTAAGCGACTGAAACGCTAAGCGCCTAGCGCCTCACGGCTGCCTTGCGTTCTCGCGTCTCGCCGCTTCGCTTACTTGCCCCGTGTGTGGGCTTGACTGACCAACTGACGCGGCTACCACACGTGTAAACCCGCATACTTGCTTACTAGATGACCCAATAACTATGTAGTGCAACACACATTATAGGTACACACCAAGTAGCTAGAAAAAACAAACAAGTTACAATTAGGATGGCTTTTTTCAGCAATTAAAAAGCATATTTATTTACCTAAGTACAGTTTTTGTTCTGAAGTTCTATTGTACCTAAATATTAAATGTGGATTAGATTGTGAGATTATACTTAGCACCTAACTCGGCTACATTGCGATCAATACTAGAAAGGTAAGTGACTCAGGATCACCTGGGTTACCGGGAACCAAACTCGACATCCTCCTGTTTGGTTAGGCTATAATATGTGGAGTGTGGACACATTTAGCTTAAATTTGGATACTTGTAACGTCCTACTGATTGATACCGTGGACACGTAAATCTGGCTCACCGACGTACAGTCTACCCTTGTATCCCGGGCGGTGGTCTGACGGCAACTGCCGACCCCCACTCCTGGGTCAGACGTTTACGCTTGAGACAGGTTATGCAAACCTCAATACACTACATCCCTTCCTTGTTGTTTTTTTCTTTATTAGTTTGCATCTTATCAATCAGTTGTCAAAACTAGTTATTTACAATTACGAGTTGCTAGTAATGACTGGAATGACACAAAGTAAATTACTTATAAATAAACTATTTACTGAATAAATATGATTTGATTTAATTTGATTTTGATTTACTTCTCCGAATTTGGATTTCTAATATACATCACTGTCTTCATCTGATCCCGGATTATTCTCAGTCTCCTTTCTCGATAATTTTCCTGATACTATCCATTTCCCGTCCTTCTCCTTTTGTTTTTTTTTTTTGTTTTTGTTTTTTTTTAGATCATGGGCGTTGTGCCTGTATGTTTTACCGTTATTATCATTAAATACTTCCACTTATATGATTCTCATCTAAATTTACTCAACAGTTACGTAGACATGCACGCATAGTTAGATCCATTTAATCATAAATCGGCTGTTAGTTTGGTAAAAACAATGATTAGCTCACGTGATGTTGAATACACTATGCTACATAGTTAGAAAATACTATTTACCAAAGTAAATATAATTTTCGTCATTATTATGTAACTATGTGTGTTTTAACATTCATAAATATTTTAACAAACTTAATGTCTTGTTGTAATTTAGATAACTTATTTTATGTTACTCTAATAAGTGTATTTGCTGTTTATTATAAATCTGTCAATATCACTGAAAGCAACTATTGCCGTTATTCATAAACGCTCATCAAAACCTCCGTTAACTAATTTGTCGTTTCTCGTTATCTGTCAATTTGACATTTGCGTTTGTTAAAAGGGATAAAACATATTTTAACTAATATGAATCTGTTAAGTTTTTATGAATATGGCGTTATATCTATAATTAGAATGAGTAAGGCTTCCATGGCTTTCTTTTTTTTATTTTTATTATTGTTTAGTAATATCCCTTAGCTTGCACTATCAGGTGCAATCTAAGGGATCATATAAGTCATTGTAATTTGTGCAATAAAACCAAAGTTTAATTCAATACATCTACGGTAGGTACGTGTTAGTTTATTAACTTGCATTTCCGTAAATACTTAAATACTGATACGTGTGAAGTTGGTACATTACGCATTTAAGCGTCTCTAATGTGAGAAATAATTAGTATAGCACAAAGAGTAAAGTAAGTATATAGGTAGTATAGCATTACCATAAGCTATAGGGTTTAGGCTTATGGTACAATCACTTATGAGGAATTAAGTATTTATTTGATCATGAAATGGTGAGTACCTAGTGGCGTTCAGTATTATGAATATTTGTATAATATTATGATAATAAAACTTAATTTGACCTCATGTAATAAAACCACTATAACACAGGGTTCCCGGTTTAGCATTCATAGAACAATGTTATCTCTCTCTCACTTCATCAGTAAATATTGAGATTTACAGTAAAGCTTTTAGCCCTCACATTTTACAGACCTTCAGATTTTTTTGAATTTATGCTCGAAAATATTCTTATTTTTTTTTTTAAATAAGAATGTCATTTTAATATTTGCAACATGGAGAAATATAAAAAGTTACTACTTATATAGGTATAGTATCATGGCGTAATTCCATGAAACTCCAACTGATATTACAGGTAACTAGGAATTAGGTAAGTATATTAAGTACTCAGGCTCTCAGCGATCTGAATGCTTTTCGATTCAAACTTAAGTGCTTATGTGATCCTTGACATCACTTTACAGGAGATGTTTAATGTGACTGTTTTTTTTAATGACCAACAATACATTGTCGCGCGCGGGCGGATCACCCCGTTTCGTCGCGCGCGACCCGTTTCCTACGTCGGTCTCGGGCAGTGATGCCCGAGCCGCGAAGGTACCAACACCACTCTGTCTATCCGACGTGACTGCCCGATGCATTCGAAACATGTCACGCCTATTGTGATAAAAAATACGCGAGTGTTAACCGTTGCAATTTAATATCAATATGACTCACGAAAGTTTAAATTATATAATACATTGTTTGTTGTGTAATCACCTAGACACCAAATAGTATGTATGTATGTATGTATAAGCTTTATTGTACAATAACACAAGAAATACAAGAAACACAGTAACATAGACAATTTGATACAACAAAGGCGAACTTATCCCTATGAGGGATCTCTTCCAGTTAGTCATGAGCTTTAGTAGTTTAACAGCAAACTTCTTCTATTAAAAGGACACGCTATCGCCCGCAGATAGTTCTTCGACCTTAACATGACGATTTTAATGTAGGTAGCACAACATTCCCAAAACACCAGGGAATTATGAAGAGTCAATGTCTAATCCTACGCAAAGGTTATCTTGAATCTCTTTTTACCCTTTGTAACTGTTTATTTATATATTTTGTACCAATTTTAGTGCAATAAAGTATTACTTTGGCTACTGCTGTATTATTATTATTCGCACTTGATAACCCTGATAATAATAACCTTAATAACGGATAACCTTCATAATGGTGTTAACCTATTTGTATGCTTTCTTAGTTATCCTAGACTTACTGTTGCGTGTACCTTTGTGTGATACATACATGTAAGAGTCAATGATGGTGGATACACGTTAAACCAATTTTATTATATTTTCCTTATCCCCTTAAGGACCCAGCCGTTGAATTAAGTTCGGTTTTAAGTTAGGTTAGTTTATCCTAAACTACATGAGGGATCCATATTCTTGATAAACACTTCTCTATTTTCAATTAGACTAGCTTCTGCAGCATCCCTTCTTTTATCTGAATTTTCCCTGTACTGTAGATTTACATTGTAGTTGTATGATTGCAGCCTAAGTATTCTTTGCTCGATGAACAAACAAGGTTTAGATTTTCAATAAACAGTATTTATAGTTGTTGTTTCACATTGAGTAGAGTGTGACTACCATATGTAAAAGCGTTTTACTTAAACTTGGTGTCTTATTGGTATTCTTTGGTTGGTTAATATTAAAAAACAAACTGAAATTTCAATTATATTAACCTGAAATTAAATCACTTGACTATTTTCAATTTAATGAAGGTTGTCAACCATTTCCAATTTAATGGAAGCATTCATTTGAACTACCAGACATTTTCCAATTTAATGGTGTTTGTGTTAAACCATTTCAATTTAATGGAGGCATTCAATTGAACTACCAGACATTTTCCAATTTAGTGGCGGCTATGTCAACAACCCGTTTCAATTTAATGGAGGCATTCAATTGAACCACGAGACATTCTCCAATTTTATGGCGGCTATGTTAACCCATTCCACTCGGATTTTCTATGAAGATAAGCCTTTTGCTTTTGTTTTGCATCGAACAACAACTAGGGGACAATGTAATCAAGTCATTCAAGAATCAGATTCTCATCGCCCGCTTCCAGCGTTCCCACCTAACGCTGACTGAAGTAGGGTCCGCTTCACAATCGAACTTGTCTAAAGTGAGCGTCGATGACATGGTTTGGGCGACCTGCAATCAAACCGTTCAACGGTCAGATTCTCGTAAGAGCCATCTGCTCAAGTCAATGTAATGACCAGATAAATGTATCTGTTGTAACTAGGTCAGTAACTTTTTTTCTGTAGGTATACACATATTTTATGTATATATTATCGTATAATTTACTTCTTTCGGTATCAGATACATTTACCCGCATACGGTATAACTTGTTTTTTTTCTTTACATGACAATTTAATGTCCAGATTCGGTAATCTGCTGTGTTTAATTCATGCATGACCATTGAATGTCCAGATTTAATAATCTGCTGTAAGTACCAATTTAGTCCATACATGACAGTTTAATGCCCAGATTCGGCAATCTGCTGTGTTTATATACATGACAATTTAATGTCCAGATTCGGTAATCTGCTGTATTTAATATATACATGACAATTTCATGTCCAGATTCGGTAATCTGCTGTGTTTAATTCATACATGACAATTTAATGTCCAGATTCGGTAATCTGCTGTGTTTAATTCATACATGACAATTTAATGTCCAGATTCAGTAATCTGCTGTGTTTAATATATACAAGACAATTTAATGTCCAGATTCGGTAATCTGTTGTGTTTAATTCATACATGACAATTTAATGTCCAACTCCAGATTCGGTAATCTGCTGTGTTAGTTAACTTAATAACCAGACCACTGGATTTCCATTTATACATGACAATTTAATGCCCAGATTCGGTAATCTGCTGAGTTAGTTAACTTAATAACCAGACCACTGGATTTCCATTTATACATGACAATTTAATGTCCAGATTCGGTAATCTGCTGTATTACTTGACTTAATTACCATTTGGTAATCTGCTGTTATAGTTGACTTAATAACCAGACCACTGGATTTCCATTTATTGCCATCATATTCATGGCAAAATAATAAACACTGCTCAAAGTTAAGTAAAACTCGACAGTCTGTGAGATTTAGGTACCAATCCTACCATTTGTTAAAGATTGAGTAATTTCCTGTATGTATTAGATAATTTAATAACCAGATAATTGTATCTGTTATAACTGATCTGGCAGTCAGCTTTTATAATTATATTATTGAATACAAACACATGGCAATTAAATGTCAAGATTGAGTAATTTCCTGTATTAGTTAATTTAATGACAAGATAATTGTACTGCTTTAACTGATCTAGTAGTCAGCTTTGTAATTCAATTATCATAACAAATACATGACAGTTAAATGTTTTGATTGAGTAGTTTCTTGTAAGTATTACTTAATTCAATAACCAGATAATTTTATCTGCTATAGTTGATCTAGTAGTCAGCTTTGTAACTAACTATATTTTCAAATACAATCAAACGCATGACAAATTAATGTCACGATTAAATAGTTTCCTGTATTACTTAATTTAGTAAACAGATAATTACATCTCCTATAATAGATATATTACTCTGCTGCTTATAATACAATACTCAATACGGACCAGTATGTTGGTCGCACTGGTCTAAGATGTTAGCATGACAGTGACGATATGAGAACGTCCAACATTGTATGTTGTTAAGGCTTGTCCTATGACGTGAAATGACCCTGTCCGCCATGGCCATTACACTTGCCATGCATTCAGCAACAATATATTTATGACAAAATAATATATCCATATTCGGGCATTATTATTAAGTGAAACTCGTCCGCCCGTACCATATACACATACATATTATATGTTTAACCGTATAGTGTTTTCATCGGCATAATATGTATCCTGTATGTTTTTCATTATAAGTTAATCAAAATTAAAGATGCAGGTATCTTCGGTTTCTATAAATTTCATAGTTCAAATTCATGGACCACGCTGTCCACGCTTAACGATGTCGAGGTCATGTACTTAATTTGATTTACCTATACCTAATTAGTTGGTATTTTATGTAGGTACCTTTATTTTATTTTTTTAAAGCTCGACTATCTACGTTATAGTAACCATAATGTGCAAGTTATCATTTACATTCATTTAATAATTGCACAAAGGAACATTCTAATGCTTAGGAAGATATTAGTAGGTACTCGTACTTTGGTCGAAGTCACCGTCATATTAACTCACCAGTTTCCTATGCTTTGGTTACGTCAGCCCAGATTTTTATATTAAAATGCACGCATAACTTTATGTAAAAGGCTTGGTAAACAACTTCGTTCAAAACAACTCACTTGGTTTCATCATAAAATCCGATATTAATGCAACGTAAATCCATTTTTTTTTGCAAAAACAGCGGTAGTCTTTGAAACGCCTATTTGGATGTTTACTACTCCTCCCTTTTGTTGTTTTAATGATTTCGGAATCTAATGTAACTTTAGTATTTTTTTCTCGTCGCCACATGTAACGTCCTACTGATTGATACCGTGGACACGTAAATCTGGCTCACCGACGTACAGTCTACCCTTGTATCCCGGGCGGTGGTCTGACGGCAACTGCCGACCCCCACTCCTGGGTCAGACGTTTACGCTTGAGACAGGTTATGCAAACCTCAATACACTACAGATACTTAAAGAAAATTGAATTTTAGAAAGGCCATTTGGACCTAATAAACAAACGCCCAGTTATCTTTCACAGCTAATTAACTGAATGAAATAAACAATTGCTATTTTCTTTTGCAAGCAAGTTCAGTTGTTTTCGGGAGTCTACCGCAAACATAAAATGTAAATCTGTTATTGCAGCGTTTTAGGGTTCCGTACCGTGGTAAAAAAGGAACCCTTATGGCGTCACTCTGTCGGTCTGTCAGTATTTCACATCGTTAAGCATCACGAGAACTGCTAAAGCTACAGATTTCAAATTTGGAATATTTATTAACAAGGTTAACCCAGACACATTGAGAAAGAGGTATAAATAAAAAGTTTAGTTACTAGGTCATATGGAGTAGGTATCATTTGAAGGGCTTGATTTGCACATTCTAAAACAACTTTGTATGATTTTTTTAAAGTGAAATTTATTTAAGTATTTATAAACTAAAATATAAAAAATAACATGCACTGCCCATGCAGTTGCAACTATAAGTTTGAACGGAACCCTCGGTGCGCGAGTCCGACTCGCACTTGGCCGGTTTTTTAAACATAGACACATAAAGGTAAGTATATTATCAAACTCACTAAGTACCTACTTAAGTACATGCCATCAACTTAGATACTATCGCATTCAAAATTCCACCCTGAACATAAACCCTGACTGAGCTGAGAAGGTGTGATGAGGTTTAGCGACAGCGCCTCTCTAGAACTAAGTACCTCTTTTGGTGAAATTTTCTTTTTAAATTACCTAAGTTCAGTCTTCTGTCCCAAAATAATTTAGAAAAGGTCTGTGTGAGGTGAATGAGCTAAAATGCGACTAGGGAGGGTATGTATATGTACACAGGAACCTAAAGTTCAATGCCTCTAATGGGTTGAAAATACTCCTAAATGACTAGAACAATAAAGCCTGTTGAAATTAGTGGATACACAATTAACAAACGACGGGTTTACTATATCCATTATACAGCCTAGGAGCGTTTGGGCAGGATTTGGAACACGTACTATTGTTTTATATAAACAATAGTACTTACGTGTTTTGCCCGTAAAAAGGTAAACAAAAGCTTTATTATAAATTTGTTCGACATATTCAGTAGGTAGGAACACGTGATTTACGAGATGGGAATGTATTTGTACGTAGTATAAACCGTGTCAAATAAATATAGGTAGGTAGCTATTGTATTCTCTTCAACAAGTATCCATTAACAAAAATCTGCAATAAAACTATGAGCATTAGTCATTCTTCATTCATTTCACAATGATGCCTCGAGATCGAGATAATATAACTACCTATATACATTTTTCCTTAACATATTGTTTTAAACATCATTACTAATAGTCTGACAACCACAGGCCGCAGTAGATAACTTTTCAAATTTATATGCCTGTGTTTGTCAGACTTATATTATATTACCACGAATTAATTTACCTAACATGTATTTTAGTATTTAACAGAAATGAGAGAGGTGTTTTAGCTTTGTGAGTAATCTTCCGCTTATAACTGACTAACTCCGCACTTTAAAATCAGTAAACAATAACAGTGAGTAAAATAATTCTGTCAAAAATGTAAACAATATCAAGAGCGTTTATATTGATGACGCATTAAAGATGCTGTGAAGAAAATCTTACATCAAAGTGCACTGGCAACGTTTCCGGGAACTTTAAATAGAAGCTTGATAATGACTTGTAGGTAAATAACAATTTTTATTCCTTTAGTTTTCAGCCTCGAAACTATAGTCTGACAAGCCAAGGCTGCAATAGTTTTTTTTTTAATTATGTGCGTCCCTCTTTTTCGGTATGAAAAAATAGGGAGGCATATACCTAAATAAATATATACTGACGCCTTAGCTTGTCAGACTACACTGACTACAGGCGTTTATTAAGTTCGCATATTCCATTAACGCTCGTTCTGAAGTTTTGAAAATGTGTTTGTGTATAGTATCCGAATTTACTTGGTAGTTTTTTGACCGTGCGTTTACATGCTCGGGCTCTCGGCCGAATGTTTCGGCCATGTTAGTACACGATGATTCGAGACAGACTATATAGAGAAAACTTAAGCCAGACCAGAGACAATTTAAGTACTTTTTCAGGTAGTTTGGTTGAGTTAAAAGGTGTCTTAAATAATTTCACTTCGGGTAAAGCTATTTAAAAAGTGTCGTAAATAGTTTCAATAACCAAAGCTATTTAAAACACCGTTTAACTCACCGAAACTACCTGAAAAAGCTTAAATTGTCTATGGTCTGGCTTAAATTTTATCTATATAGTCTGTCTCGAATGAGCGTGTACTAGGGTGGGCCGAATCATTCGGCCGAGAGCCCGAGCATGTAAAAGCACCATAAAACAAACGCGTTATTATAAGCGTTACATGACACGTTTTTAAGGGGCCGACCGGTATCCTCACTTACGAGTAGGTGGTAGGTGTATTAAAAATTTCAAATATCTCAGAAAATATGATACAGCTCTTGGAGTTTTTAGACTAGGTACCTACGCAATTAATATTGATGGCTCTTGGCGATTCCTTAAAATTGTCCATTTTTACTGTGGTGGCCGCTCTTCACGAATTAATTGAAGGAATAAAGCAACTTGGACCTACGAATAATTTACGTAGATGTTGAAATAAAATAAGTCACAGTATGGACAAGTTCTATAACTTACCGCCATAAGCGGCCATATACGTTCAGGCATTCCGTTGGATCTCTATAGTGGGTATGTTCGCCGGGCAGGCGGAGGCGGGCATCCGCCAGACAAAATTTCCCATACATTGATTGGCAGATCTGGCGAATATGCCGAACGTAGGTATATTATTAATGGCCGGCAATGCTCCCATACGACGCCTAAAATGGAATTCCACCGTGGTCTGCACGCCTACCACGAACATCGAAAATTGGCATTGACGGGAAAACCTCTTTGTCACTCCAATATGCAAGTGTGACAGAGATGGAGATACGAATCCGCAATCGTTCGATTTTCGTGGTACTAGCCCTGGTCTTGCAAAACGCCGATCGTGTTGTGAGTACACGAAGACCCATGCAAGCAGAATTCTTGCTGCTTGGCGTAACTCAAACGGTGTTTCACGCTTCGGATCCCTCGTGAAATGCGATTAGCGTCATTACTGCTGACCACGTCTAACCTAATATCATGCAATCCTCTCTGAATGTATAAATATGTGCTACTTACTAGATACAAACAGTAATTGTATACGTAGCGATTGCAGAACATACTGAGTATGTAGCTAAGATATTACTCTTTAGTCCTCAGTTTAAAAGTCGGTTAAAATAATATGTTACCGATATCTTACGGGCCGTAAAAACTAATTTATGCCACACCTGGCCATAAAGTGCCTAAAGTGCATAAAGCCGATTTCTGCCCAAGTGTAGGCATAAAATGATGTACCTACCGAACACGTGAGGTAATAAATAAAGCCCTTGATCGCATATTTACGTCCCTCGCTTGCAGCTCTGGTCGCAAACATCTGCGATCTCGGCCTTTCTTTGTTTTACCGCACTAGTTAGGTAATGTACTATTATTCATAAATATTAAGCGTACGTGATTTATAGTATTTAGACAAATAGATTAGACTGCTGAAATCATGACCCTATTGGTATTGTCCCTTCATTTTGGTTTTTGTCTTATAAGTACCTAACCTAATACGGTATTACCTACGTTACGGCCGGCATCTAACGGCTGCATGTAGAAAACAAATTCAGTCAATATAACGTCGCGAGTATTATTTAGTCCAAAAAATAACGATGAATGCGGCTCCTTTTTATTTTCAATCTCGCAGAAAAACCTCAGTAGTTTAAGATTCGATGAAATTGAAAGAGATAACAACCGAAACTCATTTGACTAGTTACAACGCGGTAGCGTATTTACATTTACAAAGCCTGGCTGTTTACGACAATGTTTATCTAATCTCGATAAGATTCAACTTCCTTCTGGATTAGAAGGTCACCTAGCTGTGGTTGCTTTCGGAAGAATAGCACCTATACAAATTATTGAGATTAGTTAAAAAAATTAACAGGGTTGGGGTAAAAAGTAGCCGGAAAATCTTCACGTGATTTGTGCATGAGTCCTAGTTAGTAAGTAGTATAAGGCTAGGATCACTACTAGACACAATGACAACAGCGTTATCTCCGCTCGGGACGAGCTTCTAGTAATCGCGATGTTCCCTAAATTAAGAGCATTCACCGACCGTTCATAAAACCCGTGTGCGATGGCCCCATCAAGTGACGTCAACCAAAACGATTCGCAAATAGATATCAGAAAAGTCAGAACAGGTGTCACTGTCAGCGTTTCTAACGCAATGACGTTGCTTTTGGCACTCCTGGCGGAGGCGTGTCGTTGTCTGACGTCATTTTGTATCGGCTAAAGAATTTGAAAACTGGGTCGCTATTTTCACCTCGTCCTCATCTAATGAGAGACACCTTGTAGTTCTGTTTGATGTGCGAACACAGCTCTCTAACTTAGAGAAGCTGTCCAGTCAAACTGCGACCTAGACATTTCTAACTCGTTCTCGAAGGTTGCTTGGTGAATCTTATGTGTAAATAGTGTAATCATACCTTTATTGATAGCGTGGTCGTGATCGAAACAGCCTGAGGGCCTACTACGTACTATGAACGGCAAACGAAGTTTTACAATTGCCGAAGTTTAACATCAGAGACTTAGAGAGGCAAAAATAAAGTTTATAACGTTCGTTTAGGCCCTCTGTTAAGGTAGAATGCGATGCGATGCTACTTTTTCCTAAAACCTCACTCTCCATAATAGAGCACAGCTGTGTTAAGCACATGGCCGTAGTGGGTTTTCATACATTTTACCGCCCGCCCGGAGCTCCCGGATTACCCACGCCCCACGCGCGCGCCGCCGCTTACATCGGCGGTGTACTGTGGACTGCGCTACTACACTACCACTTATAATTATTGTTTAAGTTGCCTAGTAAGTTTATTTATTTCCTCGCAAATGTGATGAAAAACATTATATGTATCAGGGGCTGAACAAGAATTACGAACTCGTGTTAAAATTAAATTCACACTCGTTCGTGATTTCTTGTTTACCGTCCTTAATACACACTTTAGGTACTATTGTAGGTAGAGGTTATTTACCTATTTGATTCGTCCAACTCATTGGTGACTTGGTTCCTGATGCACGATGATTTATATAAACATGTCTTATCCGCAATTATGTATGTTTTTTTATTTATTTCAGGTCATCTGGAAAGGTTGTCTGGAAGAGATCGCTCTTTGGCGATAAGACCGCCTGTTGTTTGCCTCTTTTTCATGTGTAATCTATACCAGTTTGTGTTATTTTTGTTGTTTTGAGGTGCAATAAAGAGTTATTGTATTGTATTGTATTGTCATCCCTGAAATAACACATATTAGAAAGTCATTTAGTTCGCGCTAGGAAAATAGCCAAAGCTGGTTCTCAAAATTCTAAAAAGGTCACTGCTCATTAGTAGCGACAAGTTCACCAATCAGGGCGCGTGAGTGCACAATGACCTTTAGGTAAAGAGGGCTGAGAGTTGGCGGGTAGCCTGGTCCGCTACCTAGTTTTGACTGTGATAAAGGATGACTTACGTATCTACTTCTTGTTCCTAGCGTAGGTTTCTTAGCAACTAATCCCAAGATTTAGCATAGGCGCTAGTTTTATGAAAGCAACTGCCATGTGACCTTCCAACCCACATCCAAGCATCCAACATCCAACCCTTCCAACCCAAGGATAAACTAGGCCTTATCAGGATTAATCTGGTTACGTGACGATGTTTTCCTTCACCAAAAAGCAATTGATAATACCAAATGACATTTCATACATAAGTTCCGAATAACTCATTGGTACGAGCCGGGGTTTGAACCCGCGACCTTCGGATTAAAAGTCGCTCGCTCTTATTACTGGGCCAGCAACGCTCGCCGCTGGACCACCAAAGGATGACTTACGTACATTGGATGCAAATAAGGAGTTTTTTTTTCAACACAGGAAAATAAATATCATACTGTACAGTGTACACACCTAAACATTGAACAACTTTCACTGTAGCACCAACCCCGAATGGCCCGAATGAAGATGATAAATTTCGAATTTTCGCGTTTAGTATAACTGCATCCGACTTCGTTGTTTGTCTCGCTATTAAGAAAAATGTTTGTTATAAAAAAAGGCAACTTGTAACTTTAATAATAAATTCGCCACCTTATCAAAAGTTGTTTGATCGAACTGCATAATTATTCATTTCGCATTCACCATTCGAGCATTCGCCGGAAAATTATATGACTACTCGCAGTATTTTATTGTCGGTTCGTCAAGTGCATTGCACAGTACAGTCAACCAATTGGAACCTTAAGCCACTGTAGAACCATGTCAAAATAGATAGCAGCAGTAAGATATTTCTTACAATCTGATTTATAGCATCACCATGAAATAGTCCTACAGTGGCCTAGGTTCTAGGTTTCAATTTATTGACTGTATCTACGTGCGTCAGCAATGGTGAAACGCTGGTGAATCGAATAAAAATCAAATGGTAATTACAATTTAGAAGTTAGAACTCTAAACTCCGGGCTGTAATTAATAAACGAGTTATAAAGTGTTTCATATATTTTTCAATTAAAAATGATGTGCGCCAGAAACAATCGTATCTCAAACTCTCGACCATTGTTCTTCTTTAAACTTGACCCGATTCGCACAAGCGAGATGAAAAGAGAAAATAATGGCTAACAACATATTAGCACTGAGGTACTTCACTTCACTTTGAGTTAATCTCTGTCATATAGGTACAGGTGCGGTAGTTATAATATAACTTCCTATCAGGCGGCTTGACTGCTCGTTTGTTACCGTTTACATAAAAAAACTAATAACTAAATTACCAAATATTTATTTAAGTTAACTCACGCTAAGTTTTCCCTTACATCGACTAAGTATTTAACCTAATAAACATTTTCATTTTCATTTCATCAGTCCGAAGCTGAGCTGTTTAGGTGTATTACAACCAGAAAGATTATTTAGAAGTTTTACAAACTAGCTAAATTGTTTTTTTTACCTCTTGAGTTTATATTGAGACCAAAGCCACCATTTTACTGGCTTTTCTGTCTAGTGTTATTCAAAAACTTACTGAAATTTAGGCAAACCTATGCGCTTCACCACTGCAAAACAGGTAAAACTACTAACGTGGATCGATAGCCTAATGAAAGGAATCGTTAATCATCTTCTCGGATGTCAGATAAATAGCTACAAAATTCGAAAATCATATATGTAATCCCAATATTAATATACCCAGCATGTAAATTGACCGCGTAGAAGTTTAGAATTACCTAAGTTATCTCTACCCGTGCGAAAGTCTCCTATCCGTTTTGGGCTAGCCTGTGGACGAATGCAGAGAGGAGGCCTGTACCTATATTGTATAATATCCGTCATAGTTAATATCTTTAGCCTGTGTTTACCTAAAATTTGTGGGATAATAAATGCCTTGTAAAGTATAGGTACCTATATATACGTATAACCTAAATTACAGTTCGCTACGGTCGTTAATTTCAGCGGAAAACTATTTCAAATCAGGTATAACCAGAAATAGGAGCAATATAATATTTACGGCTGATAAAATTAAATAACTTATATATAATAATCTAGGAGTAACATAACATAAGTACACAAGTGTTCTTCATATTTATAAGCCGAAAAGTCCTGATGTTTAAGACTGATTTGTATTCTGATTTTGCTCAATAGTGGCGCACCAGTAAGATGGGTTTGGATGATGCTATCTTTCCGGGTTTTCACGGACATCTTTAATTTGGTTTTGGGTTTAAAACCGGGTAAAAATAAAGTCGACGGTACTGGGACTGGAAAGCGCATTGATGTCTTTTGTTCGAATCAACTAGTAACAGTATACTCGTATAAAGCATAATTCTCTGGAAAGTTTTGTACCCCTGGCGTTTATTGTCATGTGATTCTATTCAAAAATTTTATTTAATGGGCCGGCCTAAATAAATTGGTTCAAGCTCGTTTTGTTTTCTTATTAATTAGATTAACTAGAGACTGGAGAAATAACTATTAAACATTTACATAGAATTATCTAAGACTATCCCACATTTGGTCGTTCTGGTCCGCATGCGGAGGCGGGAGATTTCCATCTCGCGTGTCGTCGGGCCCCAGGGCTGTAGCTAGGGGGGGGAGGACTTTATGGAGCAATGCCCTACGTTAAAATAGAATTTGCCCTAGCTTAAGAAATGCCATCAACTCTGATAATTTACCTACCCCGAAATGCGTAGGTACTTGCGCCAGTTTCGCATCTTAAATTCAACTTCGGCTAGGCCCGTCAGAGCCCGCATTGCATTGAAAGCAGGCCGTGTAAATTCTCCTGCCCCCCGCATGCAAGCCAGAATGACCAATAAAAATTTGCGCTTATATTTAGTTTTACCTTATGTACCTCTGTGCAAACGTCCTGCCTTACTTATATATATATACGACATTCGAAGTTAGGTACTCGCGGGCAACAAGTTACGAATAGTGTTTTTTTTTCGTTAATAATCAATTCTAATTTCCATATAACTATGTACCTTTTAGTAGTTTATATCAGACGAAATTATACGTTTATAAAATTAAAAATTGTAACTCCGCTTACTGTCTCCTCTCGCCGTCAAATGACTCGCTGCGGTGACGCTTCAAAAACGCTTTCCGTAACGTTGCTATCGGCAGACTGTCTCTTCTTAAACTCCATTTCACACGAGCACAGGGTGCAGGTGCTGGCAGTGCTGTTTCCGACATTGTAGTTTATCACCTATCGTGTTTAAGGAACGTGAAAAAACACTCTTAAATCTGTTACACAAAACGCACACGGGAAAGTTCAAAAAACGCTCTTATGAACACAATCGCGTCGAAGTATAAGTCAACGATTTTGCCGGGAAAATTAATGCTGGACGGGAAACTTTCAGAAAAAAGTTAAAAAACTCGGTAGGAAAGCCATGTTGCCGACCACTGCGTTAAGAAACGAGTTACAGATTCGCCGGGAAGGTTATCAAAAACCTTAGTAACAAAATAACACCTGTTATGAAACAAACTTCATGTTTTTATGTAATACACCTTTTCAGTAACACGGCACAACAAAATGATACAGTCGTTTCATGTCTTATCACTCCCTCATATTTACATTGGAGATAGGCAGATGAGTAAATACAAGACCTGCTTGCCTAATTTTGCATTCAGTTGGTCTTATAAGTACATTTTAATGCAAGTAAATAATGGTTTTGATCGAATACGCGCATATACCTACATATAATAATAGTACGGGTAAGAAAACGTGGGAGCAGCTCAGAAAAAATATATCATGATTTCATGATCTGATAGTTTTACTTTTAAGAAATTAAGGATAAGAACGAATGTTTAAAGATATGACTTTGTTAATATTAGATACTGACTGACAAAACTCAGTACTGAAATTTCAAAAATCTGTGTGTACCTAAAGAAAACTATATTTATTGACAGCTTTCAAAACCAGAGATCACCTTACGATATCATCTACCGTGCATCTCGATCCGACGGTTTCACGATTGCGAACCTTATGACAATCAAAATAAAACTCACTGTCCGGGTAGCGCCGGTGTAGGCACGCGAAGGTGCCGCCGCGTATGCTGCTCGTCGCTGTCGCTCGCCTCTTCGACGCCGACAACCGCGCAGCTCGACGCGCCCGCCGACCTGCGGGAATATACTTTAAGCCTTTGGGATAACGGTTAAAATTCAATGACACGATTGCGAGCAAAGGAGTTTTTGAACTAAGAAGTTAGCGCAAAAACATATCTTCAAGCACAGTTCTATTGAACTTATGGGCTGGAGAAGATCCGCGAACCCGATTGAAGGACATACTTACTCCGTTAACTTGACCATCTCGTGACAATGGGGGAAGATCGGAGAATGAGAGGAACTCCAATGGACACTGAAAGTATCTCTGGAGGGACATGGTGGAGACAGAGACGGATTGATCCTAAGTGTTACGAGTATATCTTATATCGCTAAGCCAACACAAGACATACTCGTGTCGATGTCGTTAATGTATGGAAATGGAACCGATATAATTTTTTCACCTGGAAAACGCCCTCGGAAACGATCTTGAGTTTTGAATGGTTTTTTCAAGTAAATTCTACCAAGCATTGACTTTTAAACGATAGTTTTGAGTAATAATTAAATATCGGATAGCTCAGGTACATTTGGATGAGATTCGTAACTCAATAACTGGAATTTTGAACTTTACGGGGGTCTCAAACCCTCGTAAAACTAAAAATTCCAGTTTTTGAAAAACTCGCTACGCTGGTGGCTCATCAGTTCTTTCGCTTCCTTAGGTCTCAATATAACTAATATAAGTACGACAGTTAAACAACAACTTTGCCCCTTGTGTAATAAATAAATTATTATTAAATTATTATGTAGTTCTTACTTCATTGTACTTCGTCGTCGCAACTATATTTACGAGTATGAATAGCAAAGTGGAAACGATCGTCTTGGTTTCGTGAAACTGAATCACATATATTTGCAATATCGCGAATACAAAAACAACGCGAAATATGCTCGATTACCCGCTTGACATAAAATTGCGATCGATAAAAAACCCGGCACCCTTGCGATACACTCGTATTATTTACAGTCTACTTACGCAACCCATTTTATATGAGCGCCGAGGTTTATAAGATCTTTTTACTCGTTTTATGTTCACTGGCTTCCATTATAGCGATAGCGGTGATTGAAAAAGGAAGGCTGGATATTGCTTACAAGCTTACTTGGTTTACAATTTTCTCTGGCAGAACCAATCAGATTTACCATCTTTTTCTCTCATATAAAACGCATCCTATTCCTATCCTAAGCTACCGCTTAAGAGGTCAATTAGGTTCAATTATACTCATTTTCATTTTATTCAGAAAATGTGTCAGCGATCTGTCTTTGTCTAGATTCAGTGATAATTAATTACAATTGTATTACTAGGGGAGCCCAAGATACTAAATAGCGAATTTTCGAAAATCCAACTCTAGCGTGTCAGATATTGGTGATAACAAGGATATTTGAATTTCAAATAAACTGCCGGTTTGCTTAGTGGGATCACTCCCACTGCAAACCAAAAAATTAAAATAAAATGCGCGTCAGTTTCAGAGAGGATGTTAAGTGAACCCTAAAAATACTCCCATTCAAAGGACTGGTGATTTAGAAGTGAAGCAAAATGTAGCAAAATTTTTTTAATAAAAAAAATCGCCATCTTTTAATATTCAAGTAGGAACAATGAGAGAGCCAAAAATAGAAAAAAGGTAAAACACATGTTGAACTAGCTGTCCGTAATAACTTCATAACAGATTTGTGCAAGTTCAGCTCGCGCAAATCGTCAGATTAGATTTTTTCGTTATGCTCGCATTATGATTTATGACTTGCATTATGCATAAGTGTGACCCTCCCGATCCCTTGCGTTTCGCTAAAATCGTCAGAATATTGAACTGAATGCTTTTTAGGGTTTCCTACCAAAATGGTAAAAAAGGAACCCTTATGGTGCGACTCAATCTGTCTGTCTGTCACATCGTTTAATATGTCGAGAACTACTTAAGCTACCGATTTGAAATTTGGAATAGTTATAAACAAAGTTAACGCAGATACATTGAGAGAAGATATATCACATATTTTAATTTATTTTTAATGAAAATGTCCGATAAAAGAGGGGACAAAAATTAAAAGTTTAGTTACTCGGTGACGTAGGGTATCATTTGAAATGGGCTAGATTAAAGACATTCTAAAACAATAAAAAAAAACATTTTTTTTTTATTAATTAAAATGAAGAAAACATACCTTTCTCCGAAGTTTATGAAGGAAAATAGTACATTACTGCAGAGGCCGTGAAGTAAGAGATTGCAGGACGAGTTTGTGGTAGACGGCCGAGTGGTAAACGAGGCCGGATTAAACAAGTCCTGCAATATCTCTTCCGGCCGAGGCTTGTATAGTGCTTTTCTCAAACATTGTAAGGAAATATTAAAATTAAAATAACTACTAGGTAAATAGTTAATAAGGAAAAAATTGTTTAATTTGCCACCTTTTTATTTTTTAAAGATGCCATTTGAATGAGCTATTCGAGCACCATGTTTAACCGCACATAAATATCCATAGAAACATAGAATTTGTTTTTTTTAATGTCGCAAGTATCTAGTGGTCGTTGGCTGTATGTATTTTTTCCTTTGTCAGTTTAGTGTTAGTACCCAAATTAAAAAATTTAGAGCAGCGGACAATAATATTTCGTTCATACTTACGCCATACATCACGGCCGCCGTAAAGAAGTAAATGGCCGGCCAAGAAGTAAATGGGGGGAGCCGTAAAGAAGAAACTTCATGTCTTCATTTCGTGACATAAATGCATACATTTCCGATCATGTTTGAGAAAACAATGTTTTTTTTTACACAACCTTAATATTATTATAAATATTACTTACAGGAAAAATATAACATTGACCGTAACTTTTTTTTTTATAAAAAAAACTTTCCGGAACTAAAGTTGAAATTAAAGCAAGTTTGACTCTTTTTTTCTTTAAATTTATGTAAAATCGTGCTAAAAGTACTGTCTTATAACTAAAGTTACAAAAGTTGGTTTACTAACTCCATATCGTACAAACGACTGACCCAACCTAGCTGTAATGGGTGTAGTTGCAACATAAAGTTTATACGGAACCCGGTGGGAGTTCTCAAGTGCGAGTCGGACTCGCGCACCGTGAGTTCCGTACAAACTTTGAGTCGCAACTGCACCTAGAAGTATAAATTTGAAGTCAGTCCCATGTATCGACAGATTGGGTCACTCGTATGTGCACGGCATAGAGTTAGTTTGCTAGTTTATTGTTCCTTGATATTTTTTTATTACGTAGTTTTTTTTACTTTATTTAAAAGTCAGTACTTACAGCATGATATATACATTTAAGGACAAAAAAAAGCGGTTAAATTTGAAATCTAGTTTAGGAAAGTAATTTTTATTTGAAAAAAAAAGATACGTTGTGTAAAAATTTCATATTTTTTATTTTTCTCCCTCGTAAACTACGGAGAAAAAGGGGGGGAAATGGTATTTTTTTTGCATTTTCGTTTAAAAATAATAAAAAATTCACTGTAAAATGATTATAACAAATTGGTTAAGAATGTGTAAATCAATCCTTCGAACTCAAAATATGACCCAGTAACTAAACTTTTATATTATTCCCCCTCTTTTCTTTGAAAATAAATTAAAATATATGATAAGTCCTCTCTCAATGTATCTGGGTTAAATTATACTAATCCAAATTATAACTAATCCAAATTTTGAAATCGGTAGCTTCAGCAGTTCTCGAGATATTTAAAGATGTGACAGACAGACAGACTGAGTCGCACCATAAGGGTTCCTTTTTTACCATTTTGGTATGGAACCCTAAAAACAAGGTGCAAGGTAGCGTAGTTCGTAGGGACCCTGCCTACGAAGCAGGAGGTTCCGGGTTCGAATCCTGTGTTTATCACGGATATTTGTTCCTAGGCTATATGTATTATCTATTGCCACCAGCCTTATTGAGCTTACTCTGGGATTAGGTCGACTTGTGTAAGATTGTCCCATAATATTTATATAGGTATTACATTTAAGGTGCCACCCCGTGCACAGTGCGTTTACTTACACATTTACATTATATTGGATCAGAACATAAAATGTGTTTCCAAATCAACCGTTTATTGTTTTTATTTAAATGCATTTCTTGGACATACACGCGTTCAAAACTGCATGGGCAATTTATGAATGAATTCATTCATAAACTGCCCATACAATTTTGAAAGCTATAGTGCTTTTACCCAAGTACTGTACATTTATCTCGATAGAAAAACATATGTAAGTAACTAATACGTTGCTTAACATAGTGTCATATTCGCAAACGGCGTACCCACCTAAACTTTATTATCAGGAATAATATCAACATACATCGCCCAGTTAAACACTATTATTATTGATTATTTAATGGTTTGGCTTTAGCACTCTGGTAAAGTGCTAAGGGGGCTATTTAAAGGGGTTAAAAAGGGTCTTAATAGACGTAAATAAAGGTAATAATCATGGAGTCAATTATTGGAAATCGCGTGTCATACACCGGTATCTTTACCTTTTGTAAATCTTCAATTCTAGGCTAGCTAAGCAACACAAAGCATGCATTGCTTATCGACGACTATTGTTTGATTTTATACTAAAGACATGTTATCTAATTTAATACAGAAATATTCAATGTGAGACAAATAAACATTACATAGTTATATATATATATATATATATATATATATATATATATATGTGTGTGTGTGTGTGTATTAGTATATTACATAAACATAAATAGACGAGTGCATTAATGCAGAGATTAAGGTCAAATATGCTAGCGTTAGAAGTAAGTAAATAAATAAGCTCAAAAACTTCCTGAAGTGCCTGCGGTTTGTAAAAAAGTAACAGGTATCTACAGATGTAGTGAATAATTATTTCCCATTTAGAAAACTGGGATCCCACGAATATATGACAGAAAACGCTCTTGGCGAGACCATAAACGAACCAATTTATTTTTATGATTTTTTTCTCTCCTATTTATTATTGACGTTTGTATATTGAAATGTGAAACTTTATTTGCAAGTAACAAATTACTATAATGACCGCGTTTAAACTTACATAGAAACTTCAAGCGATAATAATACGAGTAGGTACCTATTTAAATTAAATATAAGTACCTATGTACTATCGCGTTCAAAATTGCATGGGCAGTTTATGAATGTATTTATTTATTGTATGCGTGTGTACATTAAAACATATCCACCTATCCTTAAAATACTGAAATTTCCTATAAACTATACTCATACTCATACTGCTTTATTCATAAAACCAATTTACATGTCAAAAAAATTACAATATTAAACAAAGATTTGGATTCTTATTAGTACTACGGTATACATTAAATTACTACGCGCGCTACGCGTTTTAATTACTATACGCGGAAAAAGCAACAAAATTAACTAAAACATTCGTGTTTTCCTATGGGAAAGGATTAAATGCTAGATCTGTACATTGTTAGCAATTTTTTATTTAGATAAATGACTAATAAGTTCCCATGTGAACTTAAGGCATAGCGAGACAGCGAGAGGCACTTCTTAAGTCTTTTTACCTATAATTCATGCACATGCGCTAAAGTTAGTAGTACCTTGGCATTATAAGCTCTGTAAAAGCTGCAAGCTGCTAAGCCGAGGTATTTAGGTTATAATATACTCCATACACGCCATTCTGCTACCTAGAAACATAAAACTGCTAAATCTTAGACGGAGGGGTTCTAGTTTATCCTTCCTGTTCTTAATACTTGTTTTTTTTTTAAAGAAAATTTCATAATCCATTTTATTTAGAGTCTAGCTTTTAACAGGTGAACTTTTTGCGCTCTACCGGTCAAAGCCGAAAATTTTACTTACAATTAGCTCTAGGTACCATAGTTAATTTAATGTTTTACTGTCATATTTTTGTTTCCCATATATAGGGTACAGTACAGGACTATGAATGTGTTAAATAGGCAATGATGGGTTGACTTTTTTTTTAACTTTTAAGAACAGGAGAGACTTCCTTTATTTTGAGATATTTGGTACCGTTCATGACTAACGATGGATACAATATAACATTTATAACAAACATATAATTAGATCAGTCAGCATTCAAAACAGATGATCACTCACCCAAGTAACAATTTAGCGATAAAACTAGTTCTATAAAAGCTGACTATTATTTCGATTAAACACTGATAGCGATAGTGCGGCCTAAAATTTAGCGATATAGCACGCTATAACTCCCTTATAGTCGCAATTAGGCACCGACGTTAGTGCTTAAAGTTCTACAGTGGTTCATTTTATGTGCAATAGTGATAAACTAGTGATATAATAGTGCTACAATAGGGATTATTCTTGCCGAAAGTGATAATAAAGGGTTAAAGTAGCAGTATTTTTACTCATAGTTCTAATAACCTTGTAAAATGTTATCTTGTATCACTTAAAGTGTTACAAGAACGCTGCAGTAGTGAAAACAATCGCTTTGCGTCGCAATGTAATCTTTTATAGATCATTTGTAGTTTTAAATGTCAAAATATTTTAATACAATTTCAATAATTGGTCAGTGTTGTGTGACGCTTAGTGTGCAATTCAGATTGTTTATAATGGCGACTGTTTTGGAATTATTACCTGGGAGTACACAAAGTTTCACGACACGTATTAGAGAATTCAACTGAAATTTTATTGCGGTTATTACTTTTCTGTCATTATATATGGTATTTTACATCTCAATTTTCAAGCGCCTTGTAAATATGCATGTTTTGATAAATTTTGTATGCTAAAAATACTGTAGCCTAGTTTATTTTTTGTAAGTAAGTTAATTATAATCTTTAGTTTTGTGAATGGTTATGCTAAACATACTAGATATTGTAATATCAGAACAAAATGACCTTAACAATTACTCTATTACTAGATATTTCAAGCATTTTTGTGTTTGTTTGTAAACAAAATGGCGTGTCACGTTCTAAACACATGGCTAACTCCAAAAGTGATAATTTTACCTTATGTAGCACTGACAAGTTTAAAACAGGGTTTTAAAACAATTTGTTAGCACACTTGTTTGTACAAACGCGCCGGTTAGAGCTGTAACTATAGGCTGTAATAATGTTCGCACAAACACTCTTGAAGAGCTACGGTTCCATACTGCTGTTATAGCACTTCAAGCACTAAAAAACTACGTGATTTAACAGGGAAAATTATGTCAGTTGTATCACTATATTACTAAGAGCTATAAGAATTACTGTTGCCACTCTTAAATGGCTTACGAGTATTTTTATAGCTGTTGTAACACTGTAGGCGGCATTAAGCACCAAAAGGTAAACATAACACGATTATAGAGCTATAGCGCGAGTAAGTTATAATGGGCACCCCAAAAGAACCTTCAGCGTTAAAATCTACTTAAAGTGGTAACCATAATATATAAAGAGGCAGTTAATACCACCTTATTACAGCCTTTAGCTGCATTATGCAATCATATGTCTATTATATCACCTTACTAGCGCCAGTGTATTAATAAGACCGTTTATTTCCATAGTATCACCTAAAACTATTATTATGGGTCTTATAAAACTACTATGTCACTCAGGACTCTAAATGAGTTGCTGTTATGGCTAATGTGTTTGTTGGGTATAGTAAGTAAACTGTCAAAACACTAAAGTAGAGTAACTAAGTCCAAGTAGATTTTAGGTATTTACTTAAATTTTTAATTTTTTAAATTATGTGGTATTTAGGTGATCACCTATTTTTTACACTACGTATATTACGAAAACATGCAGGTAACAGTGTGCTTACCATTAGTTGTACTACGTAACCGTAGGCGTTAGCGACTGCGCGTTTCTAAAGTATGTCCGTCTAGCTCCTACTACTCCTCTGGCAGGAGTGAGACGCCTAACGTTACATACAACGCATGGTAAGCACACAGTTGTCGTGGCATGGCGCATTTCGCTACGCGACGCGCTACGACGCCCGTAGCCGAACCCAGCGTTTTTCCGCTTTATTAGAGAAAAGCGTCTACGAAGAACAAAATAAACCACACAACGGCTCCCCAGCGCTCCATGTGGTTGCCTTAAAACCGAGTGGATTATAGAAAATGGAATCGGAAGTTCTGTCGAACCCCCATACTAGTATATGACTAGTATCTAGTAGTCAGACACAAAATCTACCAAACATCCTAGATTCTACCTACATTCGGTAACCAGGTTTTAATGATCAAATGGCTAATTTTTAAATTAAACAAAATACTAAATTCTACCAATTAACTTACCGAAATATTCTTCTGAAGCGACTAATGACTTGGTATTTTATGTACACTTGTTTCACTCAACTCAGGTCTATCCAAACGTTGGAAAATATCGACCATTATTTTTATATAAGTCTATGTTATCGGCACATTGTATGTTGTATAGTTATTTTATTGGATAAGTAACTAATTGGTTTGACTGGAAGAACTTATTGAGCTGATGCTAAAGAGAACAAAAAAAAACAAATTATAAACAACACGATATACCTCGACGGAGATGACGAGACGATGCTGACCTAGCGTCAGACATTGTTTATTGGGCGTCAACAGTATAGGAACCTCGACACGAAAGAAGAAGAAGAAGCGTCAGACATGGTTGACGATTTGTCGAACTACGTGACCTATTCAAGAACTACGATGATGTAGCAAACTAACTAGACATATGCTTCGTTGCTCTAGAAATCTTTAACAATTTCCACGCCAAAGACGTATAAGCATATAGGCACCTCAGGTTCAACGCCAAATACCAATTAATTAATCGGTCACAGACCACAGAGCAACATTGACCTTAGTCATAAAGTTCAATTTCAGTTTGGCACTTCAGTCATGTGATGTGAAAGCGTTTGTATTTAACATGGCGTTGAAAAGACTAACCATACCCATATCTATTTTTATCCCACGATTATATAAGTCTATACGTAACGTAGGTACTTTACAAACTTAAACTCTAGATTTATTTATTTCCCTCATTAGATATCATGATCATGTCATAATAAAAAAAAAATGTTACGTATTACCAATTTACCATAACATGTACCTAATGTTGTAATGTTTCAACCTGCTATGACTTACAACTTACAACTCGCATTACACCCTTATTAGATTAAATCAGGGTCGTAACCAGAGTTGAATTTAAGATAGGGCAGTCGTCATTACGGTACGCTACGCGCAAGTCAAAATTATATATTTCGGGGTATATTATCAAAGTCGATTAGTCGATGGTATTTCTTAAGGTAGGCCCCATAATGCCGCCCCACCCCTCCTCTAGCTACGGCCCTGGATTAAATACGTTGACATAACAATCCTTCAGTTGTTATGAGGCACTTCACGATATATTTGGATTAAAATTAGCTTCCCTTCCGAACTGATAAAAATATATGCGATTGTGGAGAGTATACAAAACAGACATATATGGGCCTTTACGTCAAATATCCTAATATTCCTAACTCTTTAAAGTTTTTTCAGATTTATTTAAACGTAATTTGCTGTGTGCGAAAGAGCAGTTACAATTTTTTACAATAATTCAAGTTATATGAATATATTTTCATCGAGCAATCAGTATATAATCTATATTAATTGTAGAAATCTCTACTACACATATTATAAGTTAGCGAGTTAGCCAGTATAATATACCAGTACCTAAGTTGTTAAGGTTAATACGAATTGTCCGATTGAGCAAAACTTGCAAGGATGATAATTCAAAGCTGCAGTATAAAATACCTAGCCTAATAATGGATTTCGAAAGTAATACTTGCAAGGATGATTATTCAAAGCTGCAGTACAAAATACCTGACCTAATAATGGACTTCGAAAGTAATACTTGCAAGGATGATAATAATTCAAAGCTGCAGTATAAAATACCTGGCCTAATAATGGATTTCGAAAGTAATACTTGCAAGGATGATTATTCAAAGCTGCAGTACAAAATACCTGACCTAATAATGGACTTCGAAAGTAATACTTGCAAGGATGATAATAATTCAAAGCTGCAGTACAAAATACCTGGCCTAATAATGGATTTCGAAAGTAATCTTGGAATTAGTGCAAAAGGACAGATCGTTTGGATTCGCCAAAAAGTAAATAAAATAAAATGAATGAAAAAGACATGAAAAAAGCTTATTAAACATTTGTTGTGATCTCATTTGCTAAGGTAAATCCAATAATTGACCGAAATACCAAACAAAATGCATGAATGATTGATGAATACATTAATGATTTCCGTGTTTTTTAATTATGGTTGATTATATCAATAATACTACTATACTAGACAACTGAGACCTAATAATAAGGCATTTCCTCATAGCAGTGTTCTGGTTCACCTTGCTTATAATTTTATATCAATATATCCAAGAATGTCTGCTTACGTGAACGTTATGTCAGAGTAGGTAACTTGTCTATGTATAGGTTATGTGTGAGGAGGCGTTTATGGCGACATTTAAGTTACTTAACATAAAACTTGAAGGTTACTATTAATTGGACTGACGTATTTAGGATAATAAAATTATTCTTGGATTGTACGTACACTGTACTAAGCATAATATATTGTTTTACACTACACCTAATCAGCAGATAGAGTGCTCTTTAACTCATTCGCCGCTAAGGATTTTTCGTAGCGCTACGCCGTAGCTGATAACATGGATTTTCCACTTTGTAGCGAAAATGGCGCGTTGATTCGTAACGGAAACGTGTCTTGATTAGTGCTGATTAGGAATGGTGAAGAAGATCAGTTGGATACAGGCAAGTATCAATTGAGTCGCTTAACATCAAACTCGGGTAAATCCATCTGTCACATTATACGACTTTGGTATTAAGAAAAGGTAATAAGGTAGATATTTGCTGAGAAGGTCGAATGAACTTACCCGAGTTTAAAGTTAAGCGACACAATTGTTCCCTGCCTTCCTGGTAAAATAAATAGTGTAACTTTTAATTGCAGTTCATGTTTAAGCCTATAAATTTATAGAATAGGCAATACATTTGTTTTTTTAATTTGATTAAGGTACTTAATTAAGAGGCGACCTGTCAGAAGTAGGTATATGTAAGCAAGCTGGAAGTAAGTGGTTTTTTTTTTCTTTTCCTTTATTGCAGTTGCAAAATGCTCACTAAGTATCTTAAAATTAGGCAAGCCGTTGGCAACTGAGTTTTATAAACGCCTCGACATACGTATCTACCTCATATTATTTATAAAATAATATTTTGCGTATTTGTAAATGATAAGTAACATAACTGCTAGCATTTTATTTAGAATGTCCTCATGTATCAGTAACTGAACACTGTACCCACCAATGTACTAGCTTTACATACCTATTATATTTATTACGTATTTTGTCTATTCTGTCAGTTTTTTTTAATCATATGATCTTAGCTACTGTAGGATAAAACTATAAACCAGCTTCTTGCGCACGCAGGTTAAATATATATATTACTTGTATATAACACGCCGGGTTTAAGTACCAAAACATCCTTGACACTAATCTTTCACTCTTGGCTTAAACATGAATTAGAATACGCAAACCATATACATTTATCACATAAATACTCATTAAATGAAATAACGTAAAGCGCCATATAGAATAAAACAACTGAAAATCAACACAGCTCAATCTATCCAGTGTAAACGGTGATAACTGAAACTCCAATATTACGTATTTAGAAGAGATTAAAGACGTTTTTTGTTTCACTTTACACTTGTAATACGTTACACTCTACAAAATTCCGCGTTCACAACAAGATTCACATACACACTGTCCCTAACAAACCATCGCGCTGTCATCTGGGCTAGGTGAAACAATACAAGGGAAAATGTACTTTAGTAGTAAGAATTAGGGTCACTAATCGCAGGGTGGTTGAGCCAGCCTAGGGAACCATGCGCGGTGGTGCATTGCGCATAATATTGATTGCAATCATATGAATGACAGAAAAAGTGGCGGCAATTTCATTTCGGCTCAACTAAGACGGGAAGTTACGTAGAAAATTAAGTAAAGCCTAAAATACCGACAAGGCCGTGCTTTAGAAGATTTGAGAGGTACTTTATGACGCCTAAAAAGTTAACATGGACGTAGTTTATCCAATAACTCGAAGGAACGAGTAGGGTTTCTATTATAAAACAAGATAAATATACCTACTCGTAGTCGTACGAAGCCTTAACTCATAACCATAACACCTCACACATATTAAGTATTGGGTGACTCAACTCAATCATTACTTTATCCCGTTTTGATAAGAATTTCCTGACGTATCTACAAAAAGCTAGGGAGGAAAATTCATTAACATTTCCGAATATGGGAATACCATTTAATACAATTTCATGCTATTTGGTAAAGGAAAATGTAAAATAAATTATAGTACCTACCTACGTACAGTCAACCAATTGGAACCCTAGGCCACTCTAGAACCATCTCAAGATGACAAGCAATAAGAGATTTCTTACAATTTGATTTAAAGCGTCACTATGGCATAGTCTTACAGTGGCCTAGGATTCCAATTGGTTGATTGTACGCAGTATGACAACCTAGATATCGTTATTAGTAACCAAAACGGGGCTTCAATCATCTCTGATTCCACTTAAAATATTTACCTACGATCTTTTAACGACGAAATGGTCCCCGGTCCCGGAGAAAGAGGAGTCTTTCGACCAGTACAGTGCAATAAATAAGTCCCGGTTTGTGGTCGCTAATACAATGAAAGAAAATTAAAATTAAAAAAGTTTACTTAAATCAGTGTTAGGTATCGTTAATCAGCATTACTCGTACTTTGGATATAAGGGCACACATTACGGGAATAGGTACTAAACTAAAGAGTTAAAGGGGCAGAACCGAGAATTTTCAGTTTCTACGCGAATTATTTATGAAAAAAAGGGAAGTATATTAGATTTAATACGACTACGCTAAAAAGCATGTAAGTTATTTATGATCAAATAACCCCAGAATAAGTTTTAAGCCATAAACATATTTAAGTAGTACAGTATTTAGATTTACCCTACTGCTACTATCTGTATAATAGGTACTAGGTATACTAATACTACACTACAAACAACAACTACCTAGTCTACCTACTAAATTAGAAAGAAAAGAAAAGCGGGGGACAATCGAACTCCGACTCTGGGGTAGGTACCCTTCGCTCTACCAACTGAGCTACCGAACCCTAAGACGCATACGAGGGATATGGTAGAGAAATTCGGGGCCACCAGGTGTGTCTCGGTAGTTTAATTGGTAGAGCGAAGAAGTTCCCGGTTCGCCCGAGAGGCCATGAGTTTTTCCAGTTTACCACCAAATACCGTAGAAAATATTCGGAACTTGTGATTTAAATCTATTTTCATTCTAACAGCAACTTCCTTTCCTGGCATCAGCTATTGCCGCACCTGTCCTCCTAGCGTAGGTAATTACCTACCTACAGGCATGATGGCCATAACAAAACTAACTAAATTCATTCGCACCTACACACGATTTTAAGCCTAAATGATAAACACTCAAAACCTAAAATCGCTAAGGTTTTTTTATTGGGCTTAGACCACTCGGTTTCTTAGAGCCCGTTTACACTGATAGGTGTAGGTACACTAGATCCCAGAATTGAGCTACGAGCGTAGCTAGTTGTTAAAAAACTGAAATCTTGAGCTTTACGAGGATTTCAAGGCACAAGAGTTGAACAAACTTTGCCGCCGAGTGTAATACAACATTTTTCACCTCACTACCGCGAAGAAAATAAAAACTACATCTTATCCAAATGTAACTTGAAGAAACTGTTCAAAACTCAAGGTCAAAATGTGTCATAGTACTGAAATATTGCCAATAGCTTACAAAGTGCGGGATAAGATTTAACCAATTTAACGATGTGACCTCCGATTGCGCATATTTACTACGGCTCCCGCTCCACGCTAGTAGTTTTTGCATGAGATATTGCGATTGCCCAACAAACCCCCCTGCTCAACAAAGCCCTCCCTGCCCTACCGACTGAGTACAATACATCAGGGCTTTTATTCCTAAAATTGACTTACGACATAAACAGCGCGGGTCCGCTTGGTCGGCTGCCAAACGCTTGGAGCGAGCGCCGCGTCGACACGGCAGGGAATGCCAGGAAATCCAGCTCGGGGTCTGAGAAAAACAGTTTATGTAAGACTCTGCAATGCTTTATTAACTATTTGATGAACTAGCAGATAATGCATTATAATCCAGTCATTGAACTGACAGCTTGCATGGAAATTTTGATTATTTGGGAAATAATTAATAATAGCTGTTATTTGCAGCGTAATGGATAATTTGTAAGTCTAGTATCATGTAGGCACCAAAATCCAACAAAATATCGTTTCATGCAAATCGTCACAAATATGTACACACATGTTTCAATCGTTTTTCTTGTAAGATTTTTCTGTATTTATGTTTTTTTAGTTGTTTAAAATCGGTCAGGACTATTTTTTACCTATTACCATTTGTTTCTAGCGAAATAACACATCTATCCACCCACGCCGTACATTTTGTAAGTTTTACCGTTTTACGTGAATAATTTTTCTTCGGTTTCGCTTTTAACACATAGAAGACAAATATGTCGTCATGTTCACAAACAAGATATATATTTACTACTGTAAATTTCAAAAATCGACTTAATTAAGTTTAATTTTTTTACCTTTTACCTACTTCCGGAAGAAAAGTTTGTAGGATTTTTGCATACATTATCTATAAATATCCCATTCGAACGTAATTTGAGAAAACCAGGCTATTATAATTTAATGTCTGTCAAAACCGTATATTTCATTTCCTGGGTTATTATGGTTATGAGATTTTTAATGTTAAGGTTTTCCTTTACCTACGAAATAAAATATGAAAAACGGGTTCTCGAGAAAAACGGGTTCTCGAGTGGAGACCGCGGCTCGGCAAATGCAGTGTACGTAGGACGCCCCATGACAAGGTAGTGACGATCTTTCTAAGGTGGCAGGTCGCGGCTGGATGCGGGAGGTCCAAGATCGAGCTCAGTAGCGTGTTAGAGGAGAGACCTATGTCCAGCAGTGGACTATCTTAGGTTGATGATGATGATGAATAAAATATAAATTAATCAATTGGGTTTTTAGGGTCCCGTACCAAAATGGTAAAATGAAACCCTTATGGTGTGACTCTGTCTGTCTATCTGTCTGTCACATCGTTAAATATCTCGAGAACTACTAAAGCTACCGATATAAAATAAAATAAAAATTGTTACAGGGTCACGTGGGGTATCAATGGTATTCAAGGGGCTTTGTTTGGGGGATTTGCACATTCAAAAACAATTTTATTCTGAACAGTGAAATTTTTTTTGTATTTATAAACGGAAATGCAAAAAAATAGGCACCATTCCCGTACTAACTCTATGCCGTGTCAAACAAGTGATCCAATCTTCGATACATGGGGCTGACCTCAAATTTCTACTTCGAGATGCAGTTGCAACTAAAAGTTGGCTCGGTGCGCGAGTTGACTCGCACTTGGCCGGGTTTTTTTTTAACTTAACGTCATTAAAAAGTTCTAAAACATCATAGCACATACTATTAGGTACCGATAACTAACTTACTGTGTTGTAGTACCTAACTAATACGTTTTTAGTGGAGAAACCGTAGGTACTTTAATGTTCTAGAAAACGTTAGGTGACTTTTATTGGTACTTAAAACCCTATGGAAGTTTGAAACCCTTGAAATTTTAAAGTTTCGCACTACACTTCAAGAGTCAATTATTCCGACTCACGTGTCGATCGTGACCGGGCGAGAGTGGCTATTGTGCAATAATAATAACGTCGCATTTATTGCCAATTTGCCATACTCCATCCAAAGACTATTCAATAACAATAGGTAACGGAATTTGTCGTGATACATGCTTCACGGTTTGAATTGATGTAGGTACATATTTATACTTGCTAGGTAAATAGTTTTTACTCACCTACCTAGACCTACTAGGTACTATCACTATCACGTTACTAGACATTCAGTGCCTATACGATCAGCTGATGATCATTCGCGACCGTAGCAGTACTCGTAGATAAGTGTGTATGGAAACAACTATTAATTATGTGGGGTTGACGTAACGGTAGGTATGTTGTAAGTATTGTAACTAGATATAGATATAGTGCTTATGTTATATTATTACCATCGTCTACAATGGAGCAGAGCCCCGCGTCCGACACGGAGCGCCCGCGGGTCCGCAGCGCAGGCCGGTCCCTCCTGAAGTAGGCCCAGTGCCGCGCCACCGACGCGCGGAGCAGGCGATTGAATCTGGATACATTAACAAATTACTACTATGGGACAATCTTAGAGGTACACAAATAAACCAGGACCACAGTATTAAGCTTAATAGAGCTTATTTTGTGGGTACTAGACAATGTGTAGGTATGTAACCTAGATACCCGACTAATAAATAGACACTAAACGTCTACTGCTCAGAAACAAAATGTATTTTTCAAGTAAAAAATTACGAAAATTTTGTTTTTGTTTGTGTGCAATTTATTTTTCATTGCATTATTTTAATACCTACCTGTAATCTATAAATATTTAACAAGTAGCACTAGTAACAATGCAGGTCATTTCCCTACGGTTCCTGAACCCATCTTGGAGTAGGTACTTAAATAAATAAATAAATATTAAGGGACAATCTTACACAAATCGACCTAGTCCCACGGTAAGCTCAATAAGGCTTGTGTTGTGGGTACTAGGCGACGAAATATATAATAGACAGATAAATACTTAAATACATAGAAAACATCCATAACTCAAGAACAAATATTCGTGATAAACACACAAATAAATGCCCTGACCAGGATTCGAACCCGGGACCTCCTGCTTCGTAGGCAGGGTCACTACCAACTAGGCTAGGATGCCGTCACCATACCTATGATAATATCATATTACGGGTGTAGATAAAGTAGTGTATGCAACTATGCATAATTAGGCATTAAAACACTCTTATCGTAATGCCCTTCATTATTTACAGTCGCATAAACTACGATTACTGATAAACACACTCATTCATTATGTACTATGTAGGTATTACCTACCCTTAACAGGATTCGAACCCGGACTAAATTATCTGTAATAATAGTATATTGTCTAATATTGTGTATTAAAGGAACGAGTGTGAGTGTGCCTCGTCTTCGACTCGGGCTTAATTTTAGCACGAGCTCGTAATTCTTGTACCGCCCGTGATACATACAATGTTTTTCATCACATCTGCGAGGAAATAAATAAACTTTCTAGGCAGATAAAGAAGCAAAGTGTTACAAACAACATTCTTCAAAATTCACTTAAATTTACGCCAATCAACAAAAAATGTACTAAGTAGGTACATGTATTAAATCCAATTGGATACCTAAGCATAAATAGGTACAAACACAAATTATACAAGGTACCAGGTCTTAACGAGGTAAAATATTTCGAGATGTTCCTACCTAGTTTTGGGCTATAAGGGAAGTACAAAGCTTTATTTTTTATTTTTATGCGTTTTAGACATATCGAGCGAGGTTTGAAATATCGAGGTTCCACTGTATAAAGGGCCCACGCGCACTAGGTGTAGGAGAATAATAGCTCGATTATATTGAAAAAATATCAAGCATTGATCTCAAGGCTAAGCATATAATTATAATTGGGTACCGGTAAAGTTTATACAACTGCGATTGAAAAGTATATCTCTTAAAGTGCCAATTGCAAACAATATTTAAATGTTGATTCTGGCAATTATGATATTAGCCACTGGTACGGTTCATGTAGCTGTAGCTACTAGCCGTCACCCTTATTTGACTTGTCAATATTGAGGTCAATGAAAATCGTGCGACTGGCTAGTTACCTCATCTACTAAAATCAATTGTTTTGACGGAATATTTTTCCTTATGAGTTGATTCAAATTATATGTATACCTACATTTCATAAGTTTACCTACCTACTTAAATTGATTTAAGTAAGCAGCGTGTTGTTTGTGATTTCAAAACTTCTAGAACTGAAACCTGCCGTTAGACCCTTAGGTCGCATGGTCCGATTGACAAGTCCGATCAATCGGAATACGAATATTTTTTTTTCCTGTTGGCTCGATTGATCGGACTATAAGGACTTCTCAAATCCTGTCAGTCCTACTATTGGAGTAATGGGATGGGATTATAAAAGTTCGTCTAGTTCGATCGATCGAACCACGAGGTCGTTTTCTCTTCCTGTTGGATCGATTGATCGGACATAACCGTAGACTTGATATTTTGCTAAGTCAAGCTCACGATTGCTACGCGGTTGAAGTAGGGTAGGGAGGGGCATGTTGAGCAGGCGGGTAAGTTGGGCAATCGCAATATCTCAAAAACTACTCACGCTACATGGGAACACCTAATGGCGGAAAGTTAGGTCCAAGTGAGGGGAATCTATTTCTCTAATATCACATAAATTTCTGTGACAAGTATTTACTAATGAACGTTGATTTCGGATATATAAGAATTCTGATTATGAGTTTGATTATTATGTATATGTGTAACTAAAGTTATATGAGTAAATAGAAAAAAAAATGATTAGTTTATCAGATAAATGTTATCTCTATCTCTGATCAATTTACCCCATACCTATGCTCAACTTACCTCTTACTTACCATTAGCAATTCTGACTTTGATTACTTAGAGCAAATATTTGCTCAATAATGCACGATACAATAAAACATATCAGGGGATATTTATAGCCAGATAAATTTCCTAGCAATCAAAGCGAGTTTCATTTTTCAGGCGCAAACCATTAAGAAAATATTCCAAAACTGCTCAATGTGCCCCGCTCTATCCTACTCCCGATTCCATATTTGCAAAAAGCCATGATGTTATCGAAGTACAACTTTTACCTGCCACCAAATACACGAGTGTGCCGCGAACATATGGATGCCGAAAACTGGAACTCTATCATTAACGCTAGTACTGCTGTCACGAGTTTCAACGAAACTCACACATCAGACATAGTACAAATATATAAGAGTGTTCTGCAGTTAGCACAAATCACTGTAGCGTCTGCCTTAGAGTAAAAATAAACTATTATCAAAGAATATGCCTATTATTTCAATATATAAAATTTACTAATTCTAATTCACACCGAAAACAGGCTAAATCCATGAGCGGTTTTTAGAGAATAAGGGCTCTTATTCAAAAATTCAAAATTCAAAAATTTATTCTGCAAGTAGGCCTCAAGGGCACTTTTACAAGTCAATAAGCATTACAGTAAAGCATTTGTATGTACAAACATTTACAATATATAGAAGTAAAATTATAATCTAAATGTTGATAATACAACAGCCAAAACCTGGGTAAAGAATATTAAAATAAATGTGTAATATGTGCAAGAGATGTATAGTCTCTATAGTTAAAAATAAATTAAGTGTGGGAGATGTAAAAGGTCCCCCCACGTCAAAATAAAATACGAATAAAATTTGGAGATGTAAAGGCTCCCCAAGTGTCAAAATAAAGACTGGAGATGTAAACGGTCCCCATTGTCAAAAAATAATACTAATAGGATTTGGAGGTGTAAAGGCCTCCAAACGTCAAAATATAATATATTTATGATATAAATACCACAAGTCATCAGACTGTTAAGTTAACAGTCTTAGATCTAATAAGATTATTTGTTAGATCTTTCCCTCGAAATCACTATTTCGTGGTAGTAAAATTCCGCGTCGAAAGTGAGAAAACACTTTTGAGATGTTGGTAGATTACAAAATTAACCATAAAACTACCGGTCGGACAAACAGGAAAAATAAAAATTGTGTGATCGGATTATGAGGATTTTTCAAGCTCTCGTGGTTCGATCGATCGAACTAGACGAACTTTTAAAATCCCATTACTCCGATAGTAGGACTGACAGGATTTGAGAAGTCCTTATAGTCCGATCAATCGAGCCAACAGGAAAAAAAATTATTCGTATTCCGATTGATCGGACTTGTCAATCGGACCATGCGACCTAAGGGCCGTTAGACGCCCGCCCGGAGCAGAGCAGTCTAACCAAACATATCTAAAATAAACCATAACGGTATGCTTGTTTGTTTGTTTTACTCCACTATAAATAACAACGACCTTTAAAACGACAAATGCTTCGCTGGATATAAGATACATTTTATTTATTTATTTATTAATATCGGGTATATCTAACCGAACTTTCATTACATTACCTATGTAAGTTGTAAAAATCACGTGCCTCAAAATACATACATAGGTATATACAAAACTAAATCCAGTGATATACTCAACTCATTCGGCTTACGAACTGCTCTGAGCAGTGAACAAGTTTAACAAGAGAGAAAGAGAACGCGTTATGCGTTAGGGAGGGACACGAGGTACTGACCTTCCGCTGGCAAACTTCTAAACTCTATACATTCTGTTCTAAATCATAACAAATGCAAAGTAGCTACTTACTTTCGCAGCGGCGTGTCCGAATTTTTTGAAGAACTGGATGATCCGGACGAGTCACTTGTATTAGAATCCACATGTCTATACACTTGAAAACTAGCACTCCTACGTAAGGTCATAGTTATTTCTTATTTCACTTTCCACACAAAACTTAGCGTCGCGCACGCGCATGTAAAATCTTCATAGACTGAATGAACGCGAAAGTAGTGTCATACAGTTCTATATTTATCGCGAGCGCGGTTTCGGCTGCTTGACTCATTACTGTTTCAGCTTGTACAATTATTCAGTTTACTGTTGTGATTCTTTGTTATTGCAACAGAGTTTTTATTATCAGCTTCGAGGAATTATTTCTTTAGGGAAAACTTGAATCGTAATTTATGGACTCTCCGTTTTATAGCAAATTACGTCCTCAAAATATCTGTAAACAGGTAAGAGACAGGAAGCTGACATTGATAGGAAATAGTTGGCGTTTAGCCAAAGATTAGTAAAAGACGGCATTTATGTGTAAGTATTTATTTTTTATGAAAATATGCAACAAATTGTGCTAAATATACATAAGGTAAGTATTAAGTCTTTCGTCCACGCTTTACCCCTAGTAAGCTAAAGAGCTGAATAGCTTATATTAGTTTTTCAGAATTCTAAATGTGTTGGTTTACATTTTTCCCAGGGTTAACAGTACTTAGTACACACAAATATGTACAATACAATTTGGCTAAGGATGTACAGTCAAAAACAGAAGTAGCTGAGCGGATGAGGTGTTAAATTGATCTTGACACGCTATTATCGTCACAACATTAAGGTCGTACCGAGATCATTTTGAACTCATTGCCAGCTCAGCTGCTTCTGCTGCCGACTGTACAGAAAAAACAAAATCACTTTATTATTTGTACTTACATCTAAAAACTTAAGTTTCTGTAACTTACTCGCAAGCTAAATTACGGTAGTCTTTGTACACATTTTTAACAAATAGCTACCTACCACCCGTGGACTACGCCAAATTCGTAACTTTTAAACGGGTTAAATAAATACAAATCCAGCGGCATCCGTCGCGAAAATGTCCGTCAAGCCGTTTGATCTAAAGGGTCTGCCAAACAGGCATGCATACACTACACACTGGAATACCCCATGTTTTATTGGTAAATCGGTTGAAAACTTCATAATTAAGGTATATGTAACTTATGTTTTGTACCTTTCTCATTTTTTGAATAAGAGCGAGATAATACTTGAAATTTAGGTGTTATAATTATGTTTAATTTAGTCACGATCAGGTTAGTAACACGAAGTATTGACAAAAAATATTAGTCAAAATTACCTGAACACGCTTTAATAAACAAAGTCTAATGATTCCTAATTCACTTGTACTGTTTGTTGGACCAGCACTACTTGGTTTAAAAATACAACATGATACATATAGGTTTCAAAGAGATAACAGAAGTCTTAAAATATTTTAAATATACATATTGTGTAACAATACATATATTCTGTAATGACAACATATATCTAATTAACTAATAATATGGTCTCCGTGGATTGTTCTGAAACAAATTAAAATATTTCTTTAATACGACATTTAAACTGGAGGTTGAACGTACATACATAAACATTTATACTGGAAATCTAAATTATCACTAAGCTAGAGAAAACGGTCCAGCTGAGAGCGTCAAACCAGAGCCTTAGGTCTCACTGTCGCTAGTTAGTGCTGAAAACTTTTTGGGCAATTTATGAATGAATTCATTCATAAACTGCCCATGCACTTTTGAACGCGTGTGTACATGGGGCCATATACCGTTAACTATGTTAGCGGCTGCAGTATTTTGCATTAGTTAAGAGGGCGCAGAGCGTCCAGTGGCGCCCTCATTGTGGGATTGTGTTTTCTAATAATAAACCTTTCCATTTCTCTATAGTCCATGGTATCATCGTTTGTTTTTATATAATATAGTTTTATATATTTTTTTTTTTATTTAACACCTAAGCGGCAAATATTACCACTTTTCACCGTTTAAATGATAAATAAAACAATAAGTAAATCGAAACTATGTGTCATATATCAAAAGTTGGGTGATTAGTATGACAACATGGATGATACCATGGATTATAAAAAAATGTAAAGGTTTATTACAAAACGGAATCCCCCAAATGAGGGGGCGCTCTACGCCCTCTTATCTTCTCTATCGTACTGTATAGAATAGTCGTAGTGAACATACCAATGGGTTGGGTCTGAACCGGTAAGCGGACATCATGCGCCAACATGAATGTAGGCTTCGAACTCGTCTTCGTCAACACCACGTCGGAGGATGAGCAAGATCATTTCGGCAACTGGTTGGTTGGCCTGTCGATAAACCAGTCTAGGGTTGTACTCACCAAGGGGTTAGGTCTGAATCGGTAGGCGAGCATCATGCGCTTCCTGTAGGCGTCGAATTCGTCGTCGTCCGGCGACACCACGTCGGAAGATGAGGCGCCAAGGCCCATGTTAGCGACCGGTTGGTTAGCCCTGTTGATCATAAAATATTTTGGGTCAACCTTACACAGATCAATCTAGCCCCCAAACTAAGCAAGGCTAGGCGCTAGACGACTATTATAAACCTTCCAGTACGAGAGCCGACATACTCGATTTTGATTGAAAAGCCCTTGGTCGAAGCTAGGCACGCCATATGGGTTACGAACTGCAAGAATTCCATATAGAGCAATAACGAAAGCAAAGTACACTAATGACTAGGTTTGGTTGCTCTGCATATAGTTTTTTTTTTGTCCCCCAAATAAATTTTTTATATGTTTTCTACTCATAAATGTGAGCTCTTTCTATCCTAGTAGGATAAACCAAGTGTTCCAAGTTTTTTTTTTATTTCGTTACCAATTTTTTACAGATTTTGTATGGCGGTAGCGCAAAATGTATGAATATTTTGGGACACTTTTTGTTTGTTTGTTTGTTTAAAACTTTGTTGCACAAAAATAAAAGTACAAATGGCGGACTTAATGCCTTAAGGCATTCTCTACCAGTCAACCACTGGGCCAAAAAGAGAGGTTTGCTAGGTGCAGGCTGTAGAAAATATTAAAATCATGTCACAATTACTAATATCTAATTAACACTAGATAATACATATAAAATAAACTTACACATATACTTTATACTTTTTTTTGTCTCCTACTAGGATCGAAAGATCTTGCGATTGTAAAAAAAAATCCAACTCCAAAAATGTTGAACGACAAAAAAACGCACGGATCACAACCCATATAGTGTGGCTCTCCGTTTATTTTGTCATTTACTAGAGTTATGGACAACAGAGGCACTTTATGTCCGTTCCTACGCGGGTACAAATGAGCGAGGGTTGCACTAACTTGTTGATGGGGTCCACGATGCCGGTGCCCTCCACGCCGAGACCCTGGCCCTCGCTCCAACCCAACTTTTGCAGCATTTTAAAACCTATAAACAAACATCAACAAATGCAGACTAGACGAAATGTACTACAATATACGTGAATGTAGGTGAAATATGGATTCATATTCAGTACCAAATAAGTACAAATGAATTATTTATTTTAGTTCTATCCTTTTTCACGCATGTGATTTTAATTAGGTATTTAAGTTAGCATTACAAAAATCTAACAAGTCTAACTGAGCAGTAAGTTCTAAATCACTTTGTGAGAAAATTGAGCTCCTTTAGACAGAAAGGAAGAGACAGAAATACTTGTCAGTACCTATCCTATGAAAACTGACTACAGGTAGCGTATACCACATAAGCCACAATCAAGTTTATGACAGATTGGAGTGATGGGCACCCAGAGAATTTGTTTGACATTTAAGCTTTCTTACACAAATACAAATCATAAAGAAATGGAGAACCAAATTAGCTCGGGCTTGCCTACGAAAATTGTTGACCACAGTCAGTATGACTGTTTAAATTATTGACAAAATTTGTGCCAGCTCCAACGGGAGCAAATGTGTTCTTGTGAAAAGATTGCAACACATTTATAAAGCATGACGCGCAGTTACGTCGTTACAAACATAAACAAACATGTTCATTCACAAATTGTATACACTCCGGCGCAAATAGATCACAGGAATGCACACTCGAGTGCCAAAAGTGTAAAGTTCTCTGGACAAATGACATGCCACAGTGACACAGCACTGACTGCAGGTGACTTAATGAACGACCCAGTACAAGGATGGGAAGAGGGAGGACGAAGACAGTAACCTAACTTCTTATTCAGATAAATCCATAGAATTGTAGCCTTGTACTGTAACCCATATTCAGGGCGAGCCAGAGAAATGGGTAAAGATTTATGTTCTATGAAGAGTTGGGTTTCATAATGGTAAATAAGCTATTTTTAAAGAGTTTTATTAAAATGCGTTAAATTCGTCTAAAGAAGTTTCCCTTTTTAAGTAGATTTTTAGTATTTGGTTTGTAATGCCAAGATTGCCAGACGAGTTTACCAGTAGTGGGAACTCCAATTAAAAAAGTTATTCCAATATTACAAGGATTATTTGGGAATCTTTTTATTTATACAATTCCGATTTACTCACCAACATTATCCTCTTTCAGTTTAAACTCCTTATAGTCACTCAAATCTGGCTCCTTGCCAGTTTTCACAGCAGAATATTTCTCCATAAATCTGAAATTTGTTTCATGTTAAAGAAGCAGTCATCAATAAAGCTCTTGAATGATACCTATTACCTATCTGTATATTAATATTATTTTTTATGTTCCCTCCGCACTTAGTGCGTGAATCACTAGTGAATCGTGAAATAAAATGCAAATATTATTTTTTATACCACGTCGGTAGCAAATAAGCATACGGCCCGCCCGGTCGGCCCGCCTGATGGAAAACGGTCACCGTAGCCTATGGACGCCTGAAATTCTAGGGGCGGCACATGCGCGTTGCCGACCCATTAAAATCTTGGCTTCTTCAAAAGAGGAGTCTTATTTGAAGAACCCCATACTGTAATCTTGCGGGAAAACCTCGACAGCTATTTCCACAGCCTATTAAAAATTATTCGATACGTATTTTTTTTTTTGTTCGTCTAATGAAAAACGACGGAAATACAGCGCTTTAAAGTTTCGCGTGACGTCACAATTGAGTACGATTTTTACTCACAGGTGACGTCACCAGCCCAGTCAATTTTAGTTATCTTGAAAAAGGAAAAAATACGTGTCTAATAATTTTGGATAATCATTCTGACGGACTAATTAGAATAATAGTTTTTCAACCTAGTCGTCATCCCTATTTGTACATCGCGCCTCTGGACCGAGTCAAAGGGCCCAAGGTGGCATCCAGGTGCTCCTGCCTAAAGGTGACAGCAGTATTCCACATGGGGTCTGACTTTGCGACTTATATAACAGCAGGCTTTGCCCCGGAGTAAAGTATCCCCTCGTTCTATTGAGCACACCGAGCTTTTTTATAATAAAGCAAAACAATCACTAGAAAGTTATATTTTCTTAATTTTGACTATGTCGATAAGTCTCGCAAGTTTGTGACTTCTTTGATGAGAGACAGAAAACGAAGGCGTTAACAATGTAGCATACTTCGCGTTCAGTTTCGCACTTGATTCAGGCACCACATTGGCTCGCTGCATCGGATCGGATTCGCGGCTTCAGGAATTAGGTCTTACAACATTGGGGGACCGAAGGAAACGAGGTGATCTTATCGAGACCTATAACATTTTGTATGGACACTAATATTCCAAATATTCAAGACCTGTACCTGTACCCACCCCTCAAACGTAACACTATTAAGCCAAAACGTAAGGTTGAGAGGACACTCTAAGAAAACTTGTCAAGCCTGTGTGCTAGCAACCCTACGAAACACTTCTTGTCGAATCGCGTGGTGAATATGAGGAACTCTTTACAAGAAACTGTTAATAGTGCACCATTAGTAAACACATTCAAAAAATAGGCTAGACTCTTATTTTAAAATGGGCAAAAGAAACACAAGTAGAATGATACGTATACACGCATCAGCTCCAAGAGCGGCTAGTGTATAATAGTACATTGTGCATCTAGGGTGGTAAGAAGGGCATTACTTACGATGGTCTATTGAAGCCCGACGCCGAAGGCGGAGGGCTTTAAATGACCCGAGTTAGTAATCCCTTGACTGCCCGTGGTACACATAATGTTTTTCATCACATTTGCGAGGAAATAAATAAACTTTCTAGACAGATAAAGAAACAATAATGATTAGCGGTAGTGTAGTATTTAGCACAGTCCACAGTACTCCGTAGTGACTACGTGCTGCGAGCGCGTGGGGGGCAGGTGCTCGGGGAGCTCCGGGCGGGCGGTAAAGTAGTATGAGAATCCTTTAAAACCATGGGAATAATACAGCTCTTTAAGTCTAAGTATGCGAGCATATAATATCACCATTTACGAGCAGCGGGGCTAAGATGCCAATCTGATATCCTGATAATTGTTGGATAAGACGATAGTTTGTCGACACGTTCTGACAATTTCTGATAATTTTAAACAGTTCTGTCAAATGTCTTTGCATTTGGCAGCTGTCACCGTCGCGCTATCCGAGCAACTTGTCAGTTTATCAACTTATAGCATTATCTTATGACATTCGTGGATAACCATCTTAGGCCCGCTGGTGTGATGAAAAATAATAAATAAATAATAAAATAAATGCCCTCTCGCCTTTTGACCTTACTTCTTTAGTTCCTCTGGGGGCAAGAAGTCCCCGATGTGATGCTTTCCTGCCGCTTGTTTCGTTAGTTCGTCGGCCCACTTTTCAGTGGCGTACATTTCTTTTGCGCGTAACCTTAAACGCAGAAATATTATTAAACATTAAAAGTAGGTAATATTGTTAATAAATACGTAAAAATGCTCAAAATTATATGTATGATCAAATTGCTCAGAAATAATTAACTAAACACATTTATTTATAATGAAGCATAAGTGATGAATGCACGAGAATGTCCCTTACGAAATGCTTCTGCCTTGAATGCCTGGTACTTCATGAAATATTATCTATCAGGCACAAAATCGGTAGCTTAGCCTTTTGAGAAATATTAGAAAAATCGCATTTCGTAATGGACATTGTAATATTTATAATGCTCGAAGGTAAGGTATTTGTGCCTGTGTCAGGTTTAAAAGAACCACATTGTTGATAAAGCTGTCAAAAAGGGACAAAACATATTTTAAATAATATGGGTCTGTTAAGTTTTTATGAATAAGGCGGTATGAGTGTGTCAAAAAGAGTAATGATTAAGGTATCTAAAATCGAAATAGGCGTAAATAAAAATGTAGCGATAGTTTTTTTTACACATAAAACGTGTAATTTTATGAATTTGAATGAAGAAGAAAACGACGCACAAAAAAAAACTTTTAGAGGAATAAACTCCTTTAATATTTTATATAATTTTCATAATATACGATAAACATTATTTCACATTTTCGGACTTTAGTCTTTGTTGCCTTTTATTGTCAAAATTAATATATTCAATATTTCAATATAAATATTACCTATTTTTCTTTATATCGTTGTTCTTAAGGTATAAAAACAAACAGATAAAAACGGTGTGTAAACTTGTGTTTACTTGGTGTCTATACACCTTTTATTTAGTATGAACGTACTTGTGTTCCCAGGTGCCCTCAGCGGTATCTTCGTCACTGTCGTATTCATACTTGTGCTTGCCTGACGCAGCCAGGCGTTCCACTTCCTGCCTCTTTTTCAACATGTCCTGGAACAAATTACAGTACAGTCAGTTGGGATAAGTGCGCTCACGAAGCAAGTGCGAATGCTACTTAGAAGCAGCTGCATGGGACCACTTTCTCTACTGCTGACGTGGAAAAGTGGAATAGTGGAGCTATCTATAGTACTTTAAAAAATGTAAATAAACGAAACCAAAAGAAGAAAGAGAAAAAAACCGGCCAAGTGCGTGTCGGACCACGCATAATTGAGGGTTCCGTACCGTCACACGATGAAAGAATTGTGCAAGCAAAAAGGCGTAAGTGCCTTAACCCTTCGTCTGTGTTTGATAAGGATCCTGACCACATTTTTTGGTCCTCTTTTTGCATTTTTTTTCTAAACAATTTCATTTGCCCTTTACGATACCACCGAGGTTTGAACTCACGACTTTTTGACCCACCCACAGACGAAGGGTTAATAATATATAGGCACTTACATCTTTTTGCAATAAATATTTTTTGCCAAAACTCGAAAATGGCTTGACCAAATTTGTTCAAAATAATTTTGTTGGTAAGATCGTCTTATATCTTGTCTTCCCTGATTTTTTTTCAAATTTTTTGGACCTCCCATTTTCAGACTTTCAGAGCGATTATTTTCAAAAATATTCGATTAATCAAATCTTTGTGTAAGAAACCTTAAAGTTATTTCTAAAGGCCTATCCGATGTTGCGCCACAAGTAGATGTTTATCAAAGAAATTTTTTCGCCATTCAGTTAGGTACATGTATTAGGGGGGTTCCCCCTAAACATATTTATTTTCCTAATTTATAGGCAAGACTAAGTAGCGGCACACAAAATACATCTGTATTTTACTTATATCATTAGCGTATGCTGTATAGTTACTGAGTAAAACCGCTGTGACATACGGACAGATGGACAGACGGAGTGGACGAAACTATAAATTCCGTTTTAGCCATTTTGGCTACGGAACCCTAAAAATGTATGAGATATTTATATACTTAGACCGGGTTACTCACGTCTATAAAGTCGAAAATAGCTCGACATGTTTCGGGACGGTCCGCGCCCCATAATCGCCATAATGCATGAGATACTTACAGAGATGTTTGATATATTTTCGAATATGCATGTTTTCTGATTTTTAGAGTTGGTACCCCAGCGGTAAGAGCGTGCGACTTTCAATCCGAAGGTCGCGGGTTCAAAACCCGGCTGGTACCATTAAGTTTGTTTTTTCGAAGTTGTGTACGACATTTAATATTTACCAATCGCTTTTCGGTTAAAGAAAACAGTGAGGAAACCCGAGTAATCCAATAAGTCCTAGTTTACCCTCTGACCTCACAGATGGCAGTTGCTTTAGTAAAAAACTAGCGCCTACGCCAAACCTCGGGATTAGTTGCCAGAGCGGACCCCAGGCTCCCACAAGTCGGGAAAACGCTAGGAAGAAGAGCATGTTTTTATGTTTGAAGATCATTTACTACATCGATGATGGAGTGTTCAGTTCAGACCAACCTGGAACAGGAGATTGAGTTTGAAGTTGTCCTCACACTTCTTCCAGTCCTCAGGGCTCAAGTTTACTGTGCCATAGTTGGTCATGGCATACTGCATCAGTGCTGGGTTGGACCGGTTCACGTTTGTGAGTTTCAGACCATCGTCTTCTACTTTAGCCAGCTTTACTCCTGTAAAAATATAGTAGTAGTAATCATTTGAATATATTTGTAATAATGCCATGCCATAGATGTCATGTCTAGGGCATTGTTTGACTATTACATGTGTTTGCAGGTACGCTAGCGGTTTTTGGCCGTTAATGCTTGCTTCTGCCACTTTATTAGTAAAGGTACTACTAATGTCGTCACGGGAGGCTCGTCTAGCGGCAGTCGCGGCTAGCAATACACACCATACAAGCATTTGGATTATGCATACCTATTGTTAAGTTAAGAGCGTTGGTGGCCCAGCGGTAAGAACGTGAGACTTTCAATCCGAAGGTCTCGGGTTGGAAGGTCAGATGGCAATCGCTTTCGTAAAACGAGCGCCTACGCCAAATCTTGGGATTAGCTGCCAGCACGGACTCCAGGCTACTATAGGAAGAAGATACCTACATTGGTTGTATCATACCTGGCAGAGGCGGCATCGGCGGCATTGGTATACCAGGTATGCCAGTCGGCATTGGCGGCATGCCGGGCGGTAAAGGCGCCATACCGGGCGGTAACGGAGCGACTACGCCCGGGGGCTTAATATCCGCTACAGGGGGCTCGTCCCCCCAGCGAGATTTCTTCTTCTTGCGCCGCTCTCGCTTGATCTCAGACTCCTCGTCGCTCTGCGAGCTCGCCGCTTCGCGTTTCACTGAGCTTGAGATACCCAGGTTAAACTGGTTCCAGGGCTTTTGCGAATCTTGGTCACCGAAACTGAAATAAAAAGAGACACGACGTATTTTAGTCATTTTAGAATATTATATTGTATACAGAATATTATATTGAATATTATATTGTGAAAGTATACAGTTTGGATTGGGTTAATTTAGCAGTAGTATTTTTTCCCAGCTTCAGGGGACCACAGACCTCAGTATATGTTATTGATTTCAAATTGTTACGCTTTACCGAGATAATTTATAATATAATATGTTTCCTTTTGAGATACAGAATCCTAAAAATAAATTATATTTGAAATATGATAAAAATAATTGTTGATTATTCTTTGATAGTTCAACAAAGAATAATCAACAATTATTTTGCCACTGCTAAACAGGTCTTCTCCCCAAGGCTGGCGCGCGTATTAAGTACATATGTTGTATCTAACCTAAACTTTCCTGCCGGCTTGCTATCATCATCACTGTCATAATCATCATCCAAGCAGAACTCGGGCTCATACACATCCTCAGGTTTGACCTCCGGCTTCTTGTCTGGGATCTCCGTCCGCAACTTATCCACTAGCTGCCGAAATTCCTTGTACTCGGTCGAGTTCGTATTATGAAGGAACCTGAAAGCATATGGAACTTTAGAATTACTTGGTAAAGTGAGAAAAACCAAAGGATGCTTTAGATTAGGCTTACAACCTTTCAGTGCAGTATTATAAAACTTTAAGTTATGATTACAAATTCAATTGATTTGTCCTTACTTCTCTCATTTAGTAAACAGCATTGTATCCTCTAAATGCATCAATATTGACTCAAAGCATATATATAGCGTCGGAAGCATATTTGTAAAACGTCAATGTGTGGACAAAAGTAACGCAACTACTACTAACTAGAACTAATTTTTCATATCATCATTTTTTTATTTTATACGTGTTTAATTAGGCTTAAATTATGTGTACTTTCGCAGTCTGACGTCAATGGATTAATTTCATATTAAGTAAGTCATGTCATGCGTCGCGTCGCTCTTAAGATGGCGCCAAAATGTGACTATTAAAGTTTCTATACACCTTGTTTTTATTGATTTCCTAACTTTAAGGGGATTCTTCAGGTTAAATCGAGTTAATTTCTCTAAGAAACTAGTTGCTTAACTATTAGTTTTTGAGATATTCAAGAAATAAACTTATTAGCTGAACCAGTGTAAGGGGTTACTAAACCATCTACTACTAAGCTGTGTTTTGGCATGTGCTGTCATGTCTAAAGTTTCAGCTCTGTCATACTTGACACTTACTTTCGTGTAACTGTAACTAAAGGAATATTCATTTATTTTGTACAAAACAAAGTCTTCTATTAACGTACAAAGCAACGTGTAAAATTTAACGGAAATCAAAAAAAGCACGGTGTATAAGGTTCCGTACCGTCACACAATGAAAAAATTGTTCGAGCATAAAGGCGACAGTGCCTTTAAAATAACGAGGTACTTACGTCCTTTTGTAATGAACAGTTTTTTGACAAAAACTCAAAAACGGCTTGACCAGTTAAAAAAATTATCGTAGTAAGACCTTCCATTCAAAAGTTAGAGTGGGGGGGGGGGAACTTTTTCAGACTTTCAGAGCGATTATTTCCGAAAAAATTCGATCAATATTTTTTTTGTATAAGAAACATTTAAGTTATTTCTAAAGGCTGATGTAGTGATGTGCCACCAGTAGATATGCGGCAATATTGTTATTTTTTTTGGAATTTATAGGCAAAACTAAGTAGCGGCACACAAAATACACCTGTAGCTGTATTATCATTACCATATGCTTTATAGTTAATGAGTAAAACCGCTGTGACATAGGGACGGACAAACAGCCGGGCTGGACGAAACTATAACGGTTCCGTTTCCCTGCTACGGAACCCAAAAAAACCTATGCACGAAAAACATTAGGAGGTTATTCTGTTTACTTAACGAGAGTAAAAACTTCCATATAAGACTGCACCAATCACACTCGATTGTAGAAAAATAATATAATAAAAAAGAATACAGCACGTATCCTGTAGGGACAAGTCTACAGTGGCAAGTGTTTTACCACATATTTTGGTCTTGTGAGTGTATAGCCTTCAGGACATTTTCCCAGTGGTCGCCGTTGCGAGCGACCTCCGTGGCAGCGCGAAGCACCGACGGCGGCCAATCTGAGGAAACTGCACACCACGAGTCAACAACAACGTCTAGTGGCCACGCCTAGCTTACCCTATCCAAAAAAAATTACATCCTATCCTAAGTATTAGGGTGGTCGAGCTTCTGAATATTCGTCTCTACATTTGTTTAACTATGTCAATAAAGTCAATGTTTCAAACGAATATAAATTGTTTTTAAGTTTGATTCCCAAAGTGAACAAAAAACTTGTGAAAGTACCTAAAGAGTTAAAAGTTATTTCTTTCGTTCTGTCATAGTAAATTTAGTGTGAAATAGACAATGAACTTATTAACCTCGAGTGGATATAAGGTTTTCTTTTCACGCAATAATCGACCACCCATTACGAGAAAAGTGGCCTTTTACGCAGACAAAATAATTATAAATACGTTCAGAAAACTATTAAAATATAAAATAGAATACGGGCCGAAATGAGATTCTATTTTTTTGGCCAATCGTTAATTAGAAAGATATTTCAATATTACGATTCAAATATGTTAATAAGAGTAAAAATGTTTTTTTAAAGCAATAATACCTTGGTTTGCTGGTGACGAACGTTCATCCTTGGGCGATGGAATGTGATTGAGCTGCGGCAGGGGCGGTGGAATGTTCTGTAGGCTCATCTCCGGCATGGAATCCAAATGCTTTGGTTCAGGAATATTGTGCAAAGATATGCTATTTGGAGGCATGTTATTAGTCGGCATATTGTTTGGCATGCTGTTTGGAGGCATCATATTTGGAGGCATAAACGGCATATTGCCGTTGCCATTATTGAAGTTAGGCCCATTGGGTCCAAATGGTGGACGACCCAAGAAAGGCATGTTGCCATTATTCATCGAATTAGGAGGCATCATAGAGTTAGGAGGACCAGGTGGACCAGGAGGTCCTGGTGGGCCAGGTGGACCAGGAGGTCCTGGTGGGCCAGGTGGACCATTAGGTCGCATTTGTGGGAATGGAGGGCCGAAAAATGGCGGCATTGGCCCATTGGGGCCACACATGTTCGGGGGCATGGGACCTGGTCCCCCTGGACCACTGGGGCCCCAATTTGGCGGCATCGGGAAGTTGGGAGGACCGCCCATGAAAGGTGGCATGGGTCCTCCTGGCGGCATTGGACCACAGGGTGGCATATTAGGGCCTCCAAGTCTCATCATTGGTCCAGGTCCCATATTAGGTCCTGGTCCAGGCCCCATGTTTGGTCCAGGTCCCATATTAGGTCCTGGTCCAGGCCCCATGTTTGGTCCAGGTCCCATATTAGGTCCTGGTCCTGGTCCCATGTTTGGTCCAGGTCCCATATTAGGTCCTGGTCCAGGCCCCATGTTTGGTCCAGGGCCTCTAGGTTGGCAAGGCCCCATGTTGGGACCTGGCCTCATATGTCTCATATCTGGATATCCCATGCCTTCACGATCTTCTCCATTAGAATTATGTTCTTGGTGTCCCTGCCAATTATCACGGTTATGATTTTGTTCTGGCGGCATGAAAGGAATCTGCATCAAAGGTGGGATGTTGTCGGATTGCCTTCTATCATCCATTGGGCTATTTGTGTTCTTGCTTCTGTCATTCCATCTACGTCTATCCCTGAAATAAATTAGTAAACTTGTATAAATAAATGTTAAGCAGATTGCTTATGTTTAATAGTTTTAAGATGTTCTAGGACTTTTGTAAAGCTACTAAGTTACAATTTCACATTTTGCTTCTTTTTCTCTTTATTTATTTTTTATTTTATTTATTTCCACACTTACAACTATTTTTACAGGTACTCAGCCTAAGACACGTAACTACGAATGCCATATATACATATATGTAACTACTTAATTAGATCTATTCATTCATCTATTGTAACATAGTATATACATTGCTGTTTTTGTAAATTCAATCAAAGAACACGAGAACAAGTCTATATTTTCCGCAATCTGATTGAGGGTACTTAATGCGCGCGTCATCGGTGCCTTACTCAGCAGGTTGGTGCGCCCGCGCGGCTCGGCGAGCAGCGGCGGCCTGAGCCGGCGCCACACATACTTATCGGGGACGCGAAAACTTACGTAGCTCAAAACTTCACTATTGCGAGTTTTACCTCGTATTAAGTTAAAAATATACGTAACCAGACATAACTCTCTACGCACACGCAGCTCGTTGTAGCCCACCATTCCCAGAATAAATAAGGTCGGGTACATTAATGGGTAAAAAGGATATACTCCATACTTTTTCCAATATACAAATCTAATAAATTTATTTTGGATTCACTCTAACATAAGCTGATATTAGTGATATTTATATTCATGTGGATCCCAAATGACAGCGTTGCATTCAAGGTTAGTTCGAACGAGCGCATTGTATAAGGCAGTAATAGCACTAATACTAGTGAAACCATGAGAACGGCGCAATACAAATCCTAGCATTCTATACGCTCTCATGCATATGTTTACCACATGATCTCTGAACCTCAGATCAGAGGTATATACGTTATATTTTTTTCTATCCGATTTGTTAGAAAGTAAGGCAATCAGTCAAATTGTAACTTCTAGCTTAACCTTTAACTGACAATGTGGGTGTCTCACAGACATCGTGTAATTATTCATAACTTTATGCAGGGGGTTGGTAGGTAAAGGTTTAGGCAATGTATGTGAGATTAATATAAATATGTGTATTGAACTCCAATACAAAATCATAATAAAAACAAACCCTTATTATGTAGGAGAAAAATAAAGTAAAGGAAAGGAAGCTGTGTTGTATGAAAAGGTCAATCAACCATCAGATAGAGTTGGAAGATACTCCACAAACAAGACTAGAAAGTTTATGATGATGAGAGTAAACTAAGTAACATGTCACCTAATAACAACTACAAAACATTTTTTTTGTTGGTGATGGTGGTATATCTAATTTGATTACTAATAGGAATTAACATTTTTCAAACAGTTTGTGTATTAAACAGCATGTTGTGCTAGGAGCAATACTGGCATTTGTGGAGGTCACCATGGAAGGAGTATACAAGTGCAATCTCTGTGCAATTTAAACATAACCTCTAACATAAAATACTGTATTGTCAAGATCTTATGTTGTTACTATAAACTTTGGAAAAATAACATTAAAATTGTTGATTTATGTTTTATACCTGCTCCCTTTATCTGACCGCCTCCTTTCATTATGGTCATGGTGTGAATAATCCTTCTGTTCTTCATGATGAGCCTCGGAATATTCTGGCATGCTAGCAGCCACGACTTTAGTATCTTCTTGCTTAGTTTGCTTCTCTTTCTCTTCTTTCTCCTGCTTTTGTTTTTCTAGCAAAGCTTTGTACTGGCTCATGAAGCTGCCATCATTGGAGAAAATGTTGGAAGGGTTCTTGTCATCTTTTGATCCCAAGCTAAAAATTTTAAAATAATTTTACAGGAAATCATTTATTTTTAAACTGACTAAACATAAGATAAGGTAAGGATATATTTAGTTATTGTTAGGTTTCCCCTGTTTATCCTCAGGTATATTGCATTGACACAAATTTGCGAACATAAAAAAATGGAGAAAATGGAAAAAAATGGATGGAAAACACAAAAAAAAACCATCCCCTCGAATCTCAGCGCTTCAAAATTACACCCCAATGTTTTTTCTTCATATTATATTGTATATGGAAATGTGTTTCAAAATTTCTAGTCCATGGAGCTTACAGCTAACTTTTTTGGCCCCCGCTGTGGTAACAAATGTTACCCATATACAAGCAAGACTGTGCAGTCCAAAACATTGACCCTGAAACTACAGAGACCGGGCAATGTACCTCCAACCTTACATTTTACAGAAAATACACTAAGCCAATAAAGAATACGAACTTGGTAAGTTTAGCCTGCGCTGCCATGGCAGCAGCCTGCTTTTGAGCCTCCATTTTTGCCTGAATTTCCATCTTTTTCCTCTCGATTATTTGTTCTTGCTTGGACATTTGGGCCCATCTTGTACTAAGCGCCGATTTATTCTTGTTATCCTTAAAATTTATCATATTAGACATAAATTATATTAGTAGTTGCAAACCCAATACAACGTTTAACACTAGAAGAATATTACTTAATATTATATATATTTTTAAGCCTCCATAATTTAATTTAAAATAATAAAAATTCAACACACCATTTCCGCAAGTATATGACGCGCCACAGATAACACTAACAGTCCTAACAGAAGTAAAGCCCCTCATTCACGGCAGTCCGCCGGCACTCCGGCATGGCTGGATGTAGCGGACACACGGTGTGCAAGTGCTCCAGCCTGGCAGTCCAATTCGCACTTATTCGTTGAAAGATGCGCAGCGCTGCGTTGAGGCGCATACACTGTACTCGAATTTTTAAAATCGCCGCCATCTCATGCCATTTTTAATAATGAATAATTAATGTTTTATGCATTGCCGCATTTCTCAATTGTTTATTACTGTAATTTAGTGCAATTCGGACTGCAAGGAGGTGGGCGGAGCTAGCAGGATGTTGCCGTATGGCACGCATCCGGCAACGACATTCACGGTACTTTATTACGTGCCGGAGATGCCGGCGGACTGCCGTGAATGAGGGGCTTAACAGACAAAGTAAAGCTCCTCTTTCACGGCAGTCCGCCGGCGCTCCGGCATGGCTGGATGTAGCGCACACGCAGTGTGCAAGTGGCCCAGCCTGCAGTCCAATTCGCACTTTCGGACTGCAAGGAGGTGGCCGGAGCTAGCAGGATGTTGCCGTACGGCACACATCCGGCAACGACATTCACGATACTATGTTACATGCCGGAGGTGCCGGCGGACTGCCGTGAATGAGGGGCTCTGGGGCTTTAGCACAGTGACCGTCAGTAGTAGAAAGCTGCATGCCTACTACGAATATCGAAAGTTGGCATTGACGTGAAACCTCTTTGTCACTCTAATATACAAGTTTGACAGAACTGGAAATACAAATCCGTAATCGTTCGATTTTCGTGGTATAGGCCCTGTAATTTGGTAGGATTATACATATTTATCATGCCGACAAAGTAGTAAAATAAGAAGCCGAAAAACTTTTATTTTTAGGTTACCTCCCATACACGTAAAGTGGGGGATGATTATGTTATCCCCTCACTAGCTAGGAAAGCGCTGTTCTAACCTTAGAACTAGCGTGGAAAAACCCATTTTATCCACATGTGGGGAAAGTAATTTGACCTTGCCATAATTCCTATCACTTACCACCCGTCCACTATAAGCGAGTCCTATATGCCCATAGTAAATATGCGCAATCGGAGTCCACACCTTAAATTGGACGTTTATCCCGCACTTGCTAATCTATTGGTAATTTTTAAGTACCAGGTGCGTAGTCTATGACAAATGAAATTGAATTTTGAATGGTTTCTTCAAGATAACTTAAATGTGGATAGGATTTGTAATTATATGTAGTCTTTATTTTCCTCGCGATAGTGAGGGGAAAAATGTTGCTTTACACTCGGCGGCAAAGTTTGTTCAACTCTTGTGCATTACTGCATTGAGACCCTCGTAAAGCTCAAGATTCTAATTATTGAGAACCACTCGCTACGCTCGTGGCTCAATTCCGCTACGCTCGGGATTCTATTCTGGAATCTTTCGCATCGCTCAGGATTCAATCTCTCACCCTCCATACAAATATATATGTATAGTATTTTGCTCCCTAGTAATACAATTTACTATTATAATTTATAAGGTAGGTGAATTTTTCCTACTCAGAATAACGAGCTCTTTCAATCTAGGAGAAAAAACCCGGCCAAGAACATGTCGGGCCATGCTCAGTGTAGGGTTCCGCAGTTTAACTGTACGTCACAATAGGCAACCTTAAAAAGCGTTTTAATAGATACCATGCTCAATATGCTTATAATAATTAACAATTCGATGATACTTTCGATCACACCCATCCCGACCCCATCAACTCCGGAAACACAGTGCCATCTCTCGGGCAATTGGGTTATTAATTTACACAAACTAGACGGGTTATGTATATGTATGTTGGGTTTTCGGGCCGTAACTTTTGATCACGACAGACAGAGCGAAACTAAAGGCTTCGCCAGACTAGCGCGTGGCGTGAGCGGGGCGCGAGCAGAGCGCGATAGAAGCGGGGAGCGCGGCGCGCATCGCGCGCGGGTCACGCGCGCGTCGCGCGAGCGCGCCGCCAGCGCCGCGCGCTCAATTCACCGAGCAATTTATTTTGCGCTGTGACTGCGCGGCGGTCGCGCCGCGCGCCGGTCGCGCCGCGCGCCGGTCGCGCCGCGCGCCGGTCGCGCCGCGCGCCGCGCGCGCGTTGAAAGCGTGGCGTGAGCGGGGCGCGGCGCTAGCGCCGCGCTGCGTCCAAGCGCGGGTCGCGCTCGCTTCGCGCCCCGCTCACGCCACGCGCTAATCTGACGAAGCCTTAAGGGTTCCTAGTTGACTACGGAACCCTAAAAAGGTCTCATTTAAACGTTTTACGTACTCTTCATTATGTAACCGCTGTAAAGTGTTTGAGTAACTGTGCGGAAGATGACAAAGGGATTGCTTTTAAAGAAAACACAGAAATTCAGTCAATGACAAAGCTTTATTTCACCCGTTTATGATTAGTTATATAATTGGAATGAACAGTGAACAGTGTCGTCTATTTTACATGCCACCTCTCAATCTAAGTACAAGATGAAGAGTGGACTCCTTTTGAATATTGTAGTCAGAGAGCGTGCGGCCATCTTCCAATTGTTTTCCGGCGAAGATAAGACGTTGCTGGTCTGGAGGAATGCCTTCCTTGTCTTGGATTTTGGCTTTAACGTTTTCAATAGTGTCAGAAGGCTCAACTTCAAGGGTGATCGTTTTGCCAGTGAGGGTCTTGACGAAAATTTGCATACCACCACGCAGACGCAGTACCAAGTGGAGGGTGGATTCCTTCTGGATGTTGTAATCTGAGAGGGTGCGGCCATCTTCCAACTGCTTGCCTGCAAAGATCAACCTCTGCTGGTCAGGAGGGATACCTTCCTTATCCTGGATCTTGGCTTTAACATTTTCAATTGTGTCAGAAGGCTCAACTTCAAGGGTGATGGTCTTACCAGTCAAGGTTTTCACAAAGATCTGCATACCACCACGCAGACGCAGTACCAAATGAAGGGTGGATTCCTTCTGGATGTTGTAATCTGAGAGAGTGCGGCCATCTTCCAACTGCTTGCCTGCGAAGATCAACCTCTGCTGATCTGGAGGGATACCTTCCTTATCCTGGATCTTCGCTTTAACATTTTCAATTGTGTCAGAAGGCTCAACTTCAAGGGTGATGGTTTTGCCAGTCAAGGTTTTCACAAAGATCTGCATACCACCACGCAGACGCAGTACCAAGTGAAGTGTGGATTCCTTCTGGATGTTGTAATCTGAGAGGGTGCGGCCATCTTCCAACTGCTTGCCTGCGAAGATCAACCTCTGCTGATCTGGAGGGATACCTTCCTTATCCTGGATCTTGGCTTTAACATTTTCAATAGTGTCAGAAGGCTCAACTTCGAGGGTGATGGTTTTGCCAGTCAAGGTCTTGACGAAAATTTGCATACCACCACGCAGACGCAGTACTAAGTGGAGAGTGGATTCCTTTTGGATATTGTAATCTGAGAGTGTGCGGCCATCTTCCAACTGCTTGCCTGCGAAGATCAACCTCTGCTGGTCTGGAGGGATACCTTCCTTATCCTGGATCTTGGCTTTAACATTTTCAATTGTGTCAGAAGGCTCAACTTCAAGGGTGATGGTCTTACCAGTCAAGGTTTTCACAAAGATCTGCATACCACCACGCAGACGCAGTACCAAATGAAGGGTGGATTCCTTTTGAATGTTGTAGTCAGAAAGGGTGCGGCCATCTTCTAGCTGTTTGCCTGCAAATATTAACCTCTGCTGGTCTGGGGGAATTCCTTCTTTGTCCTGAATTTTTGCCTTCACATTCTCAATAGTATCGGAAGGCTCAACCTCTAGGGTGATGGTCTTGCCAGTCAAGGTCTTCACGAAGATCTGCATACCACCACGCAGACGCAGTACCAAGTGAAGGGTAGATTCTTTTTGGATATTGTAGTCAGAGAGGGTGCGACCATCTTCCAACTGCTTGCCTGCGAAGATCAACCTCTGCTGGTCTGGAGGGATACCTTCCTTATCCTGGATCTTGGCTTTAACATTTTCAATTGTGTCAGAAGGCTCAACTTCAAGGGTGATGGTCTTACCAGTCAAGGTTTTCACAAAGATCTGCATACCACCACGCAGACGCAGTACCAAATGAAGGGTGGATTCCTTTTGGATGTTGTAGTCAGAAAGGGTGCGGCCATCTTCTAGCTGTTTGCCTGCAAATATTAACCTCTGCTGGTCTGGGGGAATTCCTTCTTTGTCCTGAATTTTTGCCTTTACATTCTCAATAGTATCAGAAGGCTCAACCTCTAGGGTGATGGTCTTGCCAGTGAGGGTCTTGACGAAAATTTGCATACCACCACGCAGACGCAGTACCAAGTGGAGGGTGGATTCCTTCTGGATGTTGTAATCTGAGAGAGTGCGGCCATCTTCCAACTGCTTGCCTGCAAAGATCAACCTCTGCTGGTCTGGAGGGATACCTTCCTTATCCTGGATCTTGGCTTTAACATTTTCAATTGTGTCAGAAGGCTCAACTTCAAGGGTGATGGTTTTACCAGTCAGGGTCTTGACGAAAATTTGCATACCACCACGCAGCCGCAAAACCAAATGTAGGGTAGACTCCTTTTGAATATTGTAGTCGGAGAGTGTGCGGCCATCTTCCAATTGTTTTCCAGCGAAGATAAGACGTTGCTGGTCTGGGGGAATTCCTTCCTTGTCCTGGATCTTAGCTTTAACATTTTCAATTGTGTCAGAAGGCTCGACCTCTAGGGTGATGGTCTTACCAGTCAGGGTTTTCACAAAGATCTGCATACCACCACGCAGACGCAGTACTAAGTGAAGGGTGGATTCCTTCTGGATGTTGTAGTCAGAAAGGGTGCGGCCATCTTCCAGCTGCTTGCCGGCAAAGATCAACCTCTGCTGGTCTGGGGGGATACCTTCCTTATCCTGGATCTTAGCTTTAACATTTTCAATCGTGTCAGAAGGCTCAACTTCAAGGGTGATAGTTTTGCCGGTCAGGGTCTTCACAAATATCTGCATACCTCCACGCAGACGAAGTACCAAGTGGAGGGTGGATTCCTTCTGAATGTTGTAATCTGAGAGAGTGCGGCCATCTTCCAGCTGCTTGCCGGCGAAGATAAGACGCTGTTGATCCGGAGGAATGCCTTCTTTGTCCTGAATCTTAGCTTTAACGTTCTCAATAGTATCTGCTGGCTCAACCTCTAAGGTGATGGTTTTACCCGTCAACGTCTTCACAAAGATCTGCATTTTGTCCTAAAACAACAGAAAAAAATATTAAGTACTTAAATATTCTTGCAAGTATTACAATACATATTAAGCAAAATTGTTATAGGTACGCCTTAATTTTTAACCATCTTCCCTCTATCCTTCGTCTACCACGCCCGCGAATTACCAGGCTGATGTACACACAAAGATGTACACAAAGTACCTACTTCCCTCACCCTCCCAGCTCCCTACGTTAGAGCCCGCGAATTACGAGGCTTGGTAACGAAGTTTTTTTTTTTCAACTGACGCGGAGGTAGCAAAAATTAATCACAATAAGATTTCCGCTATAACATGAAATACATGACACACGTACCTACTTAGTTTTAGATTCTATGCATCTAGGGCAACAGTTAAATTCAATTAGGTCACGGCAACTATCCACCTACTATGACTTCCCGTTAGAAACATGACGCAACTAAATCTCAGAATTGCATTTAACTTGCGAAACCATAATAATCAATTTTACTGAATTTCTAATCAGTAACGGTAGCTCAAAAATTGATGCACTGATGTTATTTTATTACGCGTAAAATTTCTGTTCCAAGTCTTCACTTCAAAATGGCGGATAAGGAAATTTAGAAACGTATCGAACAATCGCGACTTTGTACACATACCTACCCATTTCTAGTTCTAAAATATAAGTTATTTAATTTATAAACAAAAATGTACTCACCTAGTCACTAGAATTTTTCTTATTAAAACACAATTATTATCTTCAACAAACAACTCTGAAGAGTCACACGCTAGTAGAGTTCTTTTGTCGAGTTTTCGCTTTGAAATGCGTTGGCCAATAAGCAGCGACCCCTTTTTATAGACAACGGCGGCGTAATCAATTTTTCACCCGAGACGATACGAAAAGCCACGAAGGCATCCGAAGCTAAACCGGATCTCTGTCTAACGCTATATAATAAAGTGAAACAGGACTATGAATATTTCTAGAACGCATGCGTCAAAGTCGGCTGATCCAAATTTCTTTGTGACGTCATAGGGGTTATTGATCAAAACAAACAAAGATGTAGTAAGTAAATTAGGCTTGTAGACTATAACAGACTACATTAGGTATATAAAATTCTTGTAGATTAAGCTAATCTATTGACATTGTCATTATATCGAAATTCAATGCGCAGCAGTAATTAGTATAGGTACCTACATAGGAGGCATATGGATGACTACTAGGACCTACTCGTAGTAAATTACCATCAGTAGGTATCCATAAACTTTCAAAAATGTGTTTCTGACTTAATCGTTTTAAGAATGAAGTAGATAGATGCCTAGACGTAACTAGCAGGATAAATTGGTATTGAATACCTACCTAAATCTCAACAAAAAAAAACTGCCTACTTCGCCTAAATAGTCGTTATTCGTTTCGGCTCTTTCTATCAGGTATAATTAGTTAGACATTTACGCAGTCGTGTAAAAATAGCCGACTGCGACATTGGCTTTCTACGAAGATAATGGTGCCGTGTCGACAGTCCACACGTTTCATACGGTTTCACTATACCTACTAAAAACAACACGTTTTCAACTGACTAAAGTTAAACCTTATCTCGTTGCAATAAGATTACATCGGTTAGGTGATTGTGCAATTGATTGACGGAAAGTAGAGTGAGCAACTAGTAACTATAACTACGCATTTGTGCTAATTGAAGATGATCCTTATTTAAACTTTCACGATTTTCACACATTATAAATTTACTAAAACGGGGCTTAATCGTGTACAGATTCGTCGAAACGTCGGAGGTTTGTTTTCAAAATCTGTACTTACACGATTAATTCCTGTTTTAGTAAATTTATAATGCTGATATCCTGTTTGTCATTGTTAGTATCTAACAGGACAGGAACTATAGATACATCATCATCATCAGGCAAGGAATTACCCATACAAAATATACCTAACCACGACCAAAATAAGACGAGAGAAAGTAAAATACTTGGAATTTAAATAATACAGCCACTTTTATTGAGTACATCCTAACTATTTACATTATTTAACAAATAACATACTTATAATATACATATAATACTGCCTAACTGCATGGCAGTATTATATTTATGTTTTTTTGGGCTGAGTATCTGGCTCCCACGGGCGAGGCCCTCGTTTGTTCTCCCAGTTGTCAATGTCCAGCTTCTGAATTTCTTCATAAGTATCCTCCAGAGTCACATCTTTGGTTTTATTTAGGCCCATCTTCTCTGCTTCAGCTTTGCTCACCCCTTTTACTTGAGAGAATTGATACCTACAAAAAAGTATACAAATAAAGTACATTATATTATTAATTAACATTACACACAAGTTTTAGCCTTGATATTAGAAAAATACCTAGACAGAATCTTTAGAAGGAAAATGTTGTGCAATAATTTCACGAAATTTGCATGAGTCATACTTATTTTAGTAGGTACCTATGGATAGTTAGCAGGACTCGAATATCAAATAACATCTCGTACCTACAGCATTTCATTAATACCTATCAACTATTCTAAACATAAATTTATTAAAATAATTTATGTCCAGAATAGTTGTTTTCTGGCAAACAAAAGAGTAATACAACTTAGTAGGTATACTGGGTATTTCCCGATTGATAAACATGCAGTAGACACATAAATCCAGAACTATTTGAGTCTGATGCTAATCATAGCTACAATTTCAAAGTACAACTCAACTGGAGTTTTAAACGTTAATATAATTAGGGCATTTGTATGGCATAACACTAATAGAGTTAAGTATTAACAGAACCAACCATCATCATCAGTATAGTATGCCTCATATAAATGTAAGGCAACTAATTTTCCTACCATTAGGGGTGGCCAATTTGATATTCCATTTATATCAAATTGGCCACTCCTTAGCCAATAAGCCCTTGCATACTATTCTGAAGCATTAAAGAATAAAAATACTGTTTTTAATTTATTGATAAAACGTTTGATTGATTAATAAGTAGGTAACTATTTTTTTGTACAGTTAATGTCATAATCACTTTTGCTCCTTACCCCTCTATAACAAGGTGTAAGTCTGATCTGACCATAATTATGTTTAATATCAGTTGTCTTAAATTAAGTAAATGTGATTATTTTTAGTGAAAGGTGCCACTTTGTTGCTGGTGCCAATAAGGCGCGAAAGCTCGAAAGTCATAAAGATTATTTTTATTTATTATTTCACAAATCTTCTTCCTAGCGTTTTCCCAGCTTATGCATGGCTCAGGGAACCTGGGGTCCGCTTTGTCAACTAATCCCAAGATTTGACGTAGGCACTAATTTTACGAAAACAACTGCCATCTGACCTTCCAATCCAAAGGTTAAACTAAGACTTATTGTGATTAGTCCAGTTACCTCAAGATGTTTCCCTTCACCGAAAAGCGATTGGTAAATATAAAATATTATTTCGTACATAAGTACCGAAATAACTCATTGGTACGGAACCTTCAGATTGAAAGTCTCACATCATACTGCTCTGCCACCAACACTCTTTTCACAAATATAATACAATAAACTTAAAACTAAGATGCCCCACCGAAACATGTAGAGGTTTAAGCGTAATGCAAATGAGTCACTACACACAAAAAACTCCTGAAAGGAATTTAAAAATGACCTCTATCAACAATCAACAGTGGTCATTCCTAAAAACAAGCATAAATAGTCTTCTTTTTCGTCGGTTCCTCAGGGCTGAGGGTCGTAGTACTGCTTTCCAAGCCCCTCGGTCTTGGGCTAACTAACTTGGGATAAATAGTCAATGAGTTGTAAATTGTGCTTTGAGACGCAAATCTTAACCATGTCTCAATCTTTAACAACATTACTAATCAATCACAAAGCAGTGTCCACTCTATGCATACAAATTTATGCCCTTAGGTAATGGGTTTCAATTCTAGGCCATCATTAATACTAATAATTTATTTTATTTTCTTATTGACTGCAGTGGATTTCAGCCAGCCCATGATCTTGGAAGGCTTGGAAGATGAATACCCTAATGGTAAGCGATTAACGCCGTCCATGGGCAGTTACGACACCAGAGGTGTCACAAGTGCGTTGCCGGCCTTTAAGAATGGAGTACACTCTTTTTTTGAAGGTCCCAAGGTCGTATCAGTCTAGAAACACCTCTGGCAAGTTTGTTCCACCGTTTAGCTGTGCAAGGTCATGAGGAGTTATGTTAGGTCAGTCACTTGTAGCTTAACAATCAATGAATAAGAAATAGTAAAAAAATGCTTGGGGAAGTGCCAAGACTACATACAGTCTTAAACATCTATGTGATCATATATGTAATCGTTTTTAGTAGGAGGTACCACATTGTTGCTAACCAATAAGGTGCTAATGTCATAAAGATTCATTAAGAAATTAACCTTATCAACAAAGTCGTACCTTTACTCTAAAAACAAGCCCATAATGGTGTCTATCATATAAGCTTATAATGCTCAATTTTAAAGGTTATTTTTATTATTTCATTATTTTATTAAGTTAAATCTCCTCCAATTAAATGAACAATCAATAGCAATATTGATTCGGACGATGACGTTGTGTAAAGTAATTGGTGTTATAAATATGATGACTACTGCATGTTTATAAATTGGGAAATACCTACAGAGTTGTATGACTCTTTCGTCTGCCAGAAAACAACTATTCTAAAAACGAATTGTTTTAATAAATGTTGTTTGTCATTTCAATGCAATGCTGTACGAGATCTTATTTGATATTTGAGTCTATGTTTTGTTTTATTTTGCTATCAAATAAAATATTATTATTCGATAGATAAAAATACAGTGTAACCTGATTTGTGTCCATTCTCTTAGTCCGAAAGATCCTCCTAGAACAAACAAAATAAATGGCACACCATATTTAAATGATTTGCGTTTACTTAGAACATTAAAAGAATTCCGTAAAGATGTCAATTGTTCAAATATATTTCCCACTTTAGCTGGCATTTTCAATGTTTTCAATTCAAGATTTTTTTAATGTAATGACAGTAGTTGTAGATATTTCATTATTTTCATTATGTCAACGTCATTGTCATTCTGAATAACGAAAACTATTCAAGTTAAAGTTAAAACAGTAGTAATATTAACCTTCTCGGTATACCGGTTTTAGTACATCACTTACTATCATGCATTTAATTGTCTGTGGTACCCCAAATAATTTTATAAAATGGCGGACTGTTACGAGTGACGTATGTGTTGTGTGTTTACTTACTTTAAGAGTTTCATAATTATGTGCAGTGGTTTGATTGTGAAGTGAGGACTATTTGTCAACAATTTTATCTTAACTCGTGGGCAATTTTGGTAAGTGTTTAACATCAAGTTATACCATCAATCACATTAATCCGTGTGCGTTAAAATATGTCACGGATACTTCAGGCACTGTAGGTGGATAAAATAAATTTCCTCGGTAGGGAATAATGACAGACTCGCAGATGTTATGTTTCATGTAAAATAGGTCTATTCCTAAATCGTACATTTGTAAGAATAAGTTAGTTTTGTACCTCATTCAGCGATTAACTGCAGTCTGCTAATGATGTATGCTTTAAAAACAGTGGGGTTTTGAGGTTGGGTGTACCTAAGGCAATAAACTCACTTTACCTGCGAAATCCATATGTCCTATAACTTAATTGTCATCATCATAAATAGCAGGTTTTCCGTAAAAGTGGAGTAGTAGATATATCAAAGAATATTTATTTTACCGTAAAATTTGTATACAATACCAGAACCACAATACTTGCGATTAAGACAATGTTATTTCTAATTGGCTTACTCGTCGTCCCAAATAATATTGTCAATCATAAAATATTAATGAATACAATATGAATATACCTAATTCCTTATCTATGTTTGCCATTAAAAAAATCGTTTCATTATTTACTAAGCATTAAAAAAGTGTTTGGTAACTAAATTATATCATAGATAGTACAATTCAGTATTTGTTTAGCTTCATGTGTCACATCCACAACATGGTATTACCCCATCATGACTAAAAACAATTACACAACCATTCTTCTGCACACTTAATTGTATGATTTCCTAATGAATTCATACTTAACTTGCCATTGTCAATAGAAACAAAATCTTCTTGCTTTTTCCCCTAATAATGTAAACTATTTAAAGAAACAATATTGTATTGGGCAACAATAAACAAAGGTGACAAGACCATCCTTACAATGATTACTCCTGAACAATTTTATTATGTGATTGACAAATGTATTTGTAGCTGGAAGTAAACAAGTCTATTTAGTGTTAAATTATTGGTTTTATTCATTAATTAAAATTGATACATGCTCATGATACTTGTTACCTATAAGACATGAGCATACATATAACCACAGACTGTTTACATCAACACCAACATTATTGGCTGTATGCAAAGATCCCTGTGGATGAAGTGTGCCTAATGACACAATACAGCTATTACAGCTTAAAATTGGAGCTTTCATGGAACAAACTTTTAATTTTAACGGCTCTACACTAGGTTTTTTATTTTCATCAAATTCAACATGTGGCTCTTTATGTTAATATGAGCCACCTTGTATTCAATATTGTATAAAAATATTGTTTTCATTTTTGATATGATATACACTGTAAAAGGTCCTTTTGAGTTAAACAATAGTAAGTGGAACTATGACAAAGCTAAACTTTAGCCATAACAAGAAATTCCTAGCTAATAAATTTATTTATTGAATATCTCAAAAACTTTAATAAACACTAGTTTCTTAGAGAAATTAACCCAAGTTAACCTAAAGAATCTCCCCTTAATGTTAACAGAATTAAACAATGCTTGTTATTTGACAGACAGACATCAATTGTAAGATTTTGAGATCTGTCCCATAACTCACATACTCACCCACCAAGGGGTGCCAACAGTCATTTAACAAATTAAATTAAATGTAATTAGTAATAAATTTCAGTTAAAAAAAATGTGGACCACAATCAACATTATGAATAAAGAGTGCTATACAATATAATTGTTAATTAATTCCAGCATGCATCAATCATAAATCATAAAACTATTCATACTAATTAATTATCAAGCAGTATCATATTATCCATCAATATGACTACCTGTTGTGTGTATTTTAGCAATGAATATTACAGAACAGATAACCAAACTGTTACCTGTTCTATATCCTGACAAATCCAGTTTCATAAAAATTAGTTTGTGAATAATTTTCCCAATAATCTTTTTCAACCATTGTTCATTTTTGTGCAAGTTTTCTTTAATGTGGGAATGGAAACTATGCTACACTGTGTTGTCATTGTGTTAGTAATATGAAAACTAGTTACCACTTCTTTCCCAAGAACAATGATATTGATATAAGCCTTTGTTTTCAAGTGATAACTTTGGACTAATATCTTAATGAGTTGTTATTTAAGAGACAGCTGAATAGAACAATATTTGTGACCAAGATTGTATTATTTTGTATGAATATACACATCAAGCATGCAGACAAAGTGGTAAAATAAAAAGTATAAAAACTTTTTAACCCTTTGACCGCCGTTGTCACCTATACAAGACAACGATAGTACGATACACTAACGCCGTCGTCTTGTATACAAGACAAAGTTTCAACCGCTTACTAAATGGTAAAATAATAGAATTTAAAAATTATTTTGTACTCGTGTCAACTTGTTGACCCTTTGTTTTTTCATACATTTACTTTTTAAGCAGGTATATGAATTCATTGTTTCATAATAAAGGATTTAAAAAATATGCTTATAATTTCTACATTTTTCCGTGTCACTGTCGCCGTTGGCATGTATAAAAGACAGCTAGGGATGGGAAAGTTCAATTGATGTGCAAGTTTTTAAAATGAATATGTTTTCACGAATCTGGTTTTATTTAAGCGTTCAAACATTTAATTGCCAATTATTGTCATTGTTGGTAACTACTCGTAGTAAGTAGGTATATGTAGAAAAAAAAAGGCATAATAAAGGCATAAAGTTTAGGCAGCTTCTTCAGTAAATTGTCCATTGCGGTTTATTTGCCGAATAAATTATTGACCGCAGTGACAGCGGAGGTCTACATTTTAACTCGATATATATATATATATATATAACCGATATATACAGTATGTATCACAACGAAGAGCAAACCTTAAAACTGGTTGACGGGGAACTCGAGTACAATGTAATGACGTGCATTTCACGTGCCTAAATACATGTTTTATGGCATAAAATTACTAAATGAATTACTCGAAGACCATATTTTTGCAGTCGGTTAATGGTTTTTGTAACATCCTATAGGGTTTGTTTACGTTTTTGATTTTTGACAGTGCATGCGTATTGCGTACTGTTGATATGTAGCTAGGGGCAACTAATTAACATTAACGTTGTTATGTCAATACACATGCGCTTTGAGTTCTGTTTATAAGTAACCTAGGTAATTATTTTAATAATGGCTGTAGTCATAGGCAACGCGCAAGCGCTTTGTTAACTATTTGTTTGTAACTAGGTAAAAATCCAAACTTCAACAAGGTTTGACGCCTGTCTGTCAGTTGGTAATTTAAGAAATGTCATTTATAAGATTGTAAACAAATAATACAGGGGAGGTGCAACACAATAATAATAAATGTATATTTTTATACCTCACGTAAAACCTGTCGTATTTTTGATGAATTAGGTAAGTACCATGCTCATATTTATGATCTAAACATTAACGGGTTTCTTGTTTTGCCTTTCATTCTGATACATACTGTATATATATATATATATTATTAAATCCACCTGTTAGTTTTCTCCGAAAACCCTCCGGTAAGTATGTAAATTTATCGAGACACGATGCGCGTCCCTAATCTTATGGTTTATAAAGTTTACGTACCGACAAGCGCTTATGCCGTTGACTCAGACGCTATTATTAGTTAACTCGCGCGTAAACAGTATTTGTCAGTCGGAACTAAAGACGTGCCCTGCGCGCCGTTGACATGTATAGAAGACTACTCGTACAGACTAGTGCGGTGATATTACTTCATGATTCGATAATGTTTAGTTGTTGTTTTTCATGATAAAGTCCTTTATTTTCAACATTTTCTTGTATAGTAAATCTGTTTAGTTTAGAAATTTTGAGAGAAATCTAAGTTTGGAAATAAAAAAAGGCAAATTGAGAAGAATTCCACCTTTAATTATGAATATCGATATCACTATTTGCAATCCCTAAACTTTTTATTAGTTGTTTACTTAAAATTTGCTCTGGCGTGTGAGTGAGCGTCTTGGCGAACAGGGTCCGGCGGCCAAAAGGTTAAATATATTTTTTTCGTTTCAGCCTTGAAATGTGAGGTATCGTTGTATAGGTATTAGAAAAGGTATAGAGGTAAGCTAAAAAGATCTTTTGAAAAAGAAAATAATAGTGAATAATAATAGTAATAATAGAAGTGTAATATTTTCAGAAATAATCGCTCCGGTGTTAAAAAATGTGTTTTCTAACTTTTGAATTGCAAGTCCAAAAAATCATGAAAATAGAGCAGCTTTATGAAGACTTCCAAGGAAAATTAATTTGCACTTGGTCAGTTAAGTCATTGTTGATTTTTTTCCAAAAACACGTATCTTCTCGGTTAAAAAGGCGTAAGAGTAAAAGCTGCGATGATACTCCTTTTTTATTGATATGAGTATCTGTTAAAACCCTTCTTAAATTCGCCTATTGTGAGAGACGCTAAACTACGGAATCCTACACTGAGCATGGCCGACTGTAGCGGAGATTTATTCTAGAAGGGATGTAATAATAATAATCTCGCTACATGGATCTATATATATATAACACAGTATAGAATAGCTATTGCACCGACCATGAATCAACACTTGATGGACGTACAATCCATCTCTTACTCTTATGTCTCTTATTATGAATGCAACCTCAGAACTCTCTCAGGGAAATTAGAAGGGCCCCGAGTCCCGTGGCTCGTATCGGTGGATGCACGGCACAACTGAATCTCCGAAGGAGAACTCATCGTGCATCCCGCAACTCATAACTCTTATCTCATTCTCAATATCTTGCGATGAGCACTGAGGTGGGAACCATGTGGTCCCCGACGAGCCTCCACAACAACCCCTACAGCTCATCCATCAGCCTCCATAATAAAACCTCCAGTAACTCAAACCGATAACAACCAGCCACCTCACATGTTACATTCAAACTCGAGCTATACACAAAGAATGTTACTCAACTCAACAACTCATCTCTATCTCAAGGTGGCGATTAACTCATGGTCCCTGCAATATCCATATATATCAGAATATAGAAATGTCTCGCTTACCAATAGTCTCGTATGCGTGCAACACGGCGTATTACGTACCAATCCTCAGAGCCTCTCTCCATTTCGCTTAACTCGTTCCCGCCATCTTGGTTGTCACCTCACGTCTGACACTTGCTCACCTCTGTCGCCAGTGTTACTAGTGAAGAATACGCTAAGAGTGACAGTTTGGATACGTACCATAATAACAGACCTCGCAATCTCCGCGACACTCCCGAAGGCGAGAAAATCACATAAGTAGCGTCATCAGCTGACGCGTCCATTCGGCTATTCTTTCTCTAGCCTCGATGGCAGCATTCCTCCTTACTCTTGTCACTTCTTGTGGCTGGTCTTCCACAACATGTGCCTCGCTTACTTCTGTCTCGTCGGGTATATCAATAACAGGAGCTTGCTCGATCTGCGTAGGACTAGTTTCAGAATCTAACACAGAAACTTCTCCCTCTGTAGTAGATTCAGCAGGGGTTAACTCATCAATCTCCATCTCGGGCTCGGGTAATACCATTGTGTCAGATGCTTTTGTGGGTTCTCTAACTTCAACCATCTCAGTGGGTTCAGTTGGTATCTCTGCCATATCATTGTCTTGTGATGGTAAACGTGCATAATCTGCTGGGCCGTACGTATCCGACTCTAACGGATACAGCTGGGCTATTGATCTCGTGAACTCTGCATTCCCAACTACCACTTTGGCTGCTCGGCATTCACCGTCACGGCTTCGGATCAAACTTGAAATTTTCCCAACTTTCCAATTGATCCTATTCTTGGAATCATTTTTGATCTGTACGATGTCACCGACTTCTGGAGACTTCTTAGATATCACTCGCTGTTGTTTATGAGAGTGGCTGAATCTCTCCCGCAGACTTGGTAGGTATTGGTTGGTGAACATTTCTTTATATTCATTAAGTATCCTCTGGCCTCTCTTCCATCCTTTGACCAAATCGACTTTGGTATTGGTGCCTTGTGGGGTTCCCTCGCCTAGTTCTGGGTTTATCTCTAGACACTGACCTAGAGATAGAAAATCTGCTGGCCGCAGCACTCTCTCCGGGTCCGAACCTACTGCAGTCAAAGGCCTAGTGTTCAAGACAGCTTGAATCTCCTTCACTACTGTCTGCATTTGACTGTCAGTTAATAAATGCTTATCAAGTGTGCGCTTCAAGCAGTGTTTTACCAGGCCCACTAATCTTTCATAGAAACCGCCCTTCCAGGGTGCAAGCTGCGTGATAAATTTCCACTTAATATGTTTCTCCTGGCAGTATGAATGGATCAGCACTTCACTCGTCAGCTTGAACTGTAGTGCATTGTCCGATATCAATACTTTAGGGGGTCCTCTGGCTGCTACGAACCGCCGTATTGCTAGCAAACACTCTTCAGCTGTCAAAGCTTTGACCAACTCCAGATGTACAGCACGAACTGCTAGGCATGTCATGAGGCAAATCCATCGTTTTTCTCTGCCAGTATTTGTCTCCACTAAAACCGGGCCGAGATAGTCCAATCCAGTGAAGGTAAATGGAGAACTATAGTTAACCCTTTCGCTGGGTAGTGCAGGTGGTGGTGGCAATTTGTAAGGGCCTCCGGCATGTTTCTCACACTGTAAACATGTTTTTAGGGTTTTCTGTACTTGGGCTCGACCATGAGGGATCCAATACTTCTCGCGTAATATACTTAGCGTGTGCGGGACGCCAACATGATAGTTGTCTCTGTGCGTCTTCAGTATCATCTCGGTTGTGAAGGGTGATTTCTTCGGAATCAAGATCGGATATCGCTTATCATATGATAAGTTTGCATTTGCGAACCTTCCTTTGCATCTCAAGATCCCATCTTCATCTTTAAAGAGACCTAAGTTTCGTGACAAACTAGTGACAATTCCTGCAACTTCTTCTGAAAAATAGCTTTCTTGTAACTTCTTTATTTCAGACACTGTCTCTTCACACTTTCCTTCATCTGAGGGGTCTTGCAAAGAATGTATACTTTCATAAAGTGCAGTGGGTGCAGAATTATCCTCCATTTCAGGAAAGTCAGGTGCATTATCTTGGTCTTCATAGCCTTTCATTGTCATCTCTGGACCGTCCACCATGTCCAGAGCCCTCCCAACCAGGCACATTTCTCCATTCTCCTGTTGCTTTGGCCAATTATTTTGATCTTGTAGAAGAAAATCTGGACCATGGAGCCATAGATCCTGTTTATGGTGCCACAACTCTGGCCTAGTAGCTATATCTGCGGGGTTTTCTTTGGAGTTAACATAGCGCAACTCTGTTCCTAGCATATCCTTAATTTGTTTGATCTCATTGACTCGCCTCGATACAAATGGTGGAAGTAGTCTACTTGATTTGACCCAAGCTATGACAACTTGACTATCCGTCCACAAATATATCTTGCATATATTTAGATCTATGTGGCTTTTAACATATCTCAAAAGTCTACTTCCTATCAGATACCCTAGCAATTCAAGTCTAGGAATTTTGAGGTCATCCTTGTCTTCTGCCGGGGTTACTCTGCACTTAGACATGAGAAACGAAGTCAATATATGCTCTTCAGTTATGACGCGCAGGTAGACGACTGCTGCATATGCATTCTTCGATGCATCAGTGAAGCAATGTAGTTCATACTTAGTACAATCCGGCTTTGATCCACTTGCAACATGTCGTGGCAGTTCTACTTGCTTAACAGCTTTTAAATTCTCTATAATGTTCCTCCATGATATTAACAAGTCTAACAAGTCTTCTTCTTCGGCAGAATTTCATCCCATTTGCACTTTCTAGTACAGATCTCCTGGAACAGGAGTTTTCCTGGTAGCACGAGTGGGGATACGAACCCACATGGATCATACAGACGGGCTAATATACTCAGGACTCCTTTCTTTGTAACGCCTCTGTCAATAGTCTCACTTTCAAATGTTTCATTATTCAGCTTGAGACGTAAAGTGTCATTTTCTAAATTCCATACCAAACCGAGGATCTTCATCTCACTCTCCTGTTTAGCTCTTTCATGCTTGGGAATCTTGTCTATGAACTCTTTGTCGTTAGACATCCAATCTCGTATGTTCATTCCTAATTCATTAAATGAAATTCTAGTTTGAGCATATAATTTTAAGGCCTCTTCTCTTGATTGGACCGAAGTAACCAAATTGTCCACATAACATTTATCTGCTATCACTGGAAGAAGACTCTTGTTAGTCCTTGAGATGTGATGTCGAATTGTTGCTGCTAAGAGGAATGGGCTTGATATTACCCCAAACGGGACTCTGCAGAATCTAAATTGCACAATATTGTCTTCAGTCAGTTCTTTCCCCAAATCTTTAACCCAGAGAAACCTGGTCACGTCTCTGTCCTCTTCCTGCAGGCCAACCTGAAGAAATGCTTTTTCAACATCTGCAGTGACAGCAATCTTCCCAATTCTAAATTTCAGTAGCAAACCTGTCAGGTCTTCCAGCATGTTTGGGCCCCTGTATAGGCACTCATTCAAGCTTTTTTCGTTTTTTAGCCTCGCTGAAGCATCATAGACCAGTCGGCCTCTTTTTCCTTTCTGTTGAACCATATGAAAAGGTAAATAGTGAACTGGATGTTCAGTTTCAATGGTAGGATCCACAACTTCTATTATGTTAGCTTCCAGCTGTTCCTTTAAGATTTTTTCATACTCTGTTTTATCTTCTTTATTTGATCGTCGTAATACACCCTTTAATCTGCCAAAAGCAAGTCCGAAATTAGTAGGCAATTTTGGTGGATACTCTATCCATGGCCACTTGACCTGGTACCTTCCGTCGTTGTATTTAACAGTCTTATTAAAGTGCTGAACAGCTTCTTCCTCACATGTAGTTTTTGGAGAATCACATATCCCAATGCTCTCAAGTGACCACAAGAATTTGACGTCTATGGTACGCAAGGGAAGATCTGGTTCTGTAAAGAGGTCTTGACTAGCTTCATGGCACTGACAATATGTAGCCACTGATAGAGTGTCCCCTTCCCTGATGTTGGTGGCACTTCCTGCGAGGAACCAACCAAAATCAGAATCTACTAGAAAAGTATTATTCCCCAAATCAACACTCTTTCTGATAAATGAAAAGTATAAATCATTTCCAATCAACAAATCAATGCCTTCACCAGTAGAACCATCATCAGCTAAGATGTCTATTATTGGTGATTCTATCTTAGCCATTGGTACCTTTGTGGTAATGTATGGGACTATATTCACTCTAATCAGTCTTTCGACATTACGTTTACTTACTATAGTAATGGTTGCATAGGGGCACAGCATTTCTCTAGGCTTCTCTGATCCAAATGTATAAACCATCAGACAATCTTCTCCCTCAGGTTTAATATGTAGTAATTTAGCTATTTTGTTTGTGATGTAGGAACGTTGGCTTCCCGAGTCGAGTAAAAGTCTACTGTGCAGACTTCTCCCCTCCGCAGTCCTTATTTGGGTTACAGCTGTCTGTAAGAAATTTGATGGCTTATTTAGCTGTACATTAACTATAGTATCATTTGAAACTATCATATCCCTGTTCTTACCCCGCTGCACTTTTTGGCGGCACAAAGCTCTGTTGTGCATCCTCGAGCAATGCACACACTTCCTTCTCCTGGTGCATTTGGTAGCACGATGCCCTATTTGAAAACACACATAGCACCTGTCTTGCAGTCTCCCAATCCTTTCTTTGTAGGTATTGAATTTGGTGCAATCTTCACTATAGTGTTCTTCGTTACAAAATATGCATGTCTTCTTAGTGCGTTTCCTATTCTTATTTGAAATGGCTTCTCTTTTTTGTTGCCATTTTCGTTTTCTTGTAGTACTAACTTGCAGTGTTGCTGTTGAAGCAGGTGTGTCCATCTCCGTTGTGCTTGACTTCACCGGAATAGCAGAACCCTCCGGGTTTATAACAACTGAACTCTCCATGGCTGTTATTACAGCATCCAATGCCTTACGAATTGCAATAAACGAGTCATCATTTGACATAAGTCGCACTTGATATACCACTTTCGATGGGAATTTATTAAGTATAATAACTCTAAGGTGACTAGCGTCTACTTTTTCCCCTAGAGCCTCCAATACCCTCAGGTGCTTCTCTATAATATTTAGAGTGTGCCTGCAATCTTCGGGTGAATCCTTTGCAACGGCAAGATTTTGTAGAGCTTCGTTGTGAGCATCAATCACCTTCGTGGGCTTACCAAAACGGCTGTTGAGAATGTCTACCGCTATCGGGTAGTTCATATTTGTGGTTTCTAAGCCTTCAACTGCTTGAAGGGCTGGTCCCTCTAAAGATGCCAACAAGTACGAAAGTTTCTCCACGTTGGCAATGTCTTTATCATCCACGTTAGCTGAAAATTTGTCCCAGAAGGTGTTCCATTTCAGAATATCACCATCATATTTCCCTAGTTCTAATTTGGGTAAACGTGTTCTATTATTGTTGTCTCCTTCATGACAGTAGAGTTTCAAAGTAATTTCCAATTCGGTTAGCACGTCCTCAGCTCTGATCTGCACGTCACAACATTGTTTCCAAAGGTCTTCTTTTATATTTGCGGTATTGCCAGACAAATATCTATTAAGGTCCGTTGTTAATGACAGCAATCTATTATTAACATTAATTTTCACGGCAACTATCCTGTCCCTCTCTACGCCAGTCTCAATACTATTCAGGACCTCGCCGGCTCTCGTTAAAGCTTCTGTTAGCCTTTCTAGGCGCAATTGCAATGTCGAGGCTAAAAAGTCCATTTTGTACGCAATACAAACTGCTGATACTTATCATTTGCTTTTATAATCCTTTGTGTGTCATATGAGATGCTAATCTGCAATGAAATGCATTGATTTTGATTCTACTTTAAAGGGTAAAAGCTTGTTGGACAAACATAAGAAAATGTATTTACTTCATAACGAAGTCGCCTTAAAACTATTACTTACAACGAGTTATTTAGCAATCTGCTTTCACACTTTAGCACTCCTTAATCAAGTATTTGCAGGGTTTTATTCACTTTTAACTTCTCGAAACAAACTTTTATCCCAACACACGAAAGACGTAAGAAAAGTAAACGGTAGGTTTACAAAATAAAACCATAGACTACACTTCACTCTATCTTAAAGCTCCTTCACACAAACCGACCGATTTATCTGTCGTGTCCGCGATCAGTCCATACCAGACACAATAAATATACCGCAATGTAAAAAATGGCCGTGAGGAAAAACAAAACAAGTAAATGTTTTAATATATATATATTTGTTATCATCCTTTCGCCTAAACAAGATTACTGTAATAAAACTTACAATGAAACGTCCGTAGAATGACAGAATTGTATAAGAAATTCCGAACGTAAGTAAGTGTTGTGTATTTCTGAACGTAAACAGACCAGTGTTGGCAGGTTTTTATTTATTTATTAAAAATGGATTACTAATATCTGTGTAAATAAATTTTAACTTATAGGACAAATAAAATTAAAATCGTCTGTCGGCTGGTCGTCCGTGCAACAATAAGTACTGAGCTCGAGACGATCACATTCTCTTCATGGCTGGATAATATTACTGCCTGTGTGTAACCGCCACAATGGGTCATAACTACCCGCATGTGAACACCACTACTATGGGCATACCCAAACCAAAAAAAAACTATTTGCATATAGAAAACTCTCACTCAACGTTAAATACGACAGTCATTTTATCATTCCAAACACATCAACCGCAACCGACAGACTGTTTAAAGTTTGGTTTTAAGCACCTCCACCAAACATGTAGCGGAGATTTATTCTAGAAGGGATGTAATAATAATAATCTCGCTACATGGATCTATATATATATAACACAGTATAGAATAGCTATTGCACCGACCATGAATCAACACTTGATGGACGTACAATCCATCTCTTACTCTTATGTCTCTTATTATGAATGCAACCTCAGAACTCTCTCAGGGAAATTAGAAGGGCCCCGAGTCCCGTGGCTCGTATCGGTGGATGCACGGCACAACTGAATCTCCGAAGGAGAACTCATCGTGCATCCCGCAACTCATAACTCTTATCTCATTCTCAATATCTTGCGATGAGCACTGAGGTGGGAACCATGTGGTCCCCGACGAGCCTCCACAACAACCCCTACAGCTCATCCATCAGCCTCCATAATAAAACCTCCAGTAACTCAAACCGATAACAACCAGCCACCTCACATGTTACATTCAAACTCGAGCTATACACAAAGAATGTTACTCAACTCAACAACTCATCTCTATCTCAAGGTGGCGATTAACTCATGGTCCCTGCAATATCCATATATATCAGAATATAGAAATGTCTCGCTTACCAATAGTCTCGTATGCGTGCAACACGGCGTATTACGTACCAATCCTCAGAGCCTCTCTCCATTTCGCTTAACTCGTTCCCGCCATCTTGGTTGTCACCTCACGTCTGACACTTGCTCACCTCTGTCGCCAGTGTTACTAGTGAAGAATACGCTAAGAGTGACAGTTTGGATACGTACCATAATAACAGACCTCGCAATCTCCGCGACAGCCGACATTAACAGCATTTACTAAAAGACTGGGTATTAAGGTGCTTATTACTTTCTCATAGTCAGAGCAAGTACAATAAACGGGTTTAAAATGGAATAAAGTACCTGACAAAATTTATTAGAATCGCAAACTTCTGGAGGTCCCGGGTTCGAATCCTGGTAAGGGAATTTATTTGTGTGTTTATCACGAATATTTGTTCCTGAGTTTTGGACGTTTGCTATGTATACATGTATGTATTTATCTATAATTTAAGCATGTATATCGTCGTCTATCGTTTGGGACTAGTTCAATCTGGAAGGAAAAAAAATGTAAGTACTCATTTTTTAAAAAGCACAACATTTAATAGCTTGTTTTACTTAGGATGAGATAAAACCTATTGCGTCAACAAATGCATTTTTCATTATATGAATAGGGAATTAGTCTGCAATGCAGCAATGTTAATTTATGCGCTCGCTGTAACTGCAACTGACCAAACAGAATAGCCATCGTATAAATACTGCAGTCTGGTCTTAATTTAGAGTG